>SMSO01000004.1:22500-632500 GCA_004764695.1 Schizochytrium sp. TIO01
TCAAGCCTCACCGGCCATATAAGCCAAGTCTTCCTAGCCTACACATAGCTAAACTAACTGACTCACATGAGCTTAGTTTTCTCAAAGAGCTGCGACTGCGCTCCACACACGCAACCCCTTCGTTCACCATTCTGAAGGCTAGCCTATCCTTGCTCAGATCCCTTCTTTTTTCTCTCCGATTGGCTTCCAATCAACTAGAGAACGCGACACTGATTGAACTAAAGAAGTAATCGGATGAGGCTTAGAATGAGTCGCAAAACAGTGCACTAAGAGTGAAAGGGGTCTAAGAAGAAAAATGAGTTCTAAGCCATCTTTCTAAACATTCACAAAGTGTTTCAAATGTTTGGTCAGAGTGAAAATACTGAAGATTTGTCTAAGCAAGATGGGCGTCAAGACAAGATAGAAAGAAGAAAGAGCTGCTTTGAACGTGAGGATTTGAGGGCAAGTTTGGAGGTTGAGGCAATGTTGTTCGACTCCATCTTAGTATATCTACAAGCTTATCATCGCAGTGGCAGAACTTATTAGAATGATGTTGTGCCCAGTAGACACTTGTTAAGTACAGCCACGAAAACCTATACACCTGACACTGTCATTGAGCCATAAATGTTCGGGTTTCTTGAGATCCAGTTGTGATCAGTGTTGGACGCTGTGAATTTTCATATGAGTTTTATGCCGAACATGAGTGTTTCGTTCAGCTTCATTCGCGCGCAGATTATTGGTGTACGAATTTGCTCTTACGATTAAACAAAGTCAGATCATCTCAAAACTAGAAAGCTATGTTGCACTAATGACTCCACGGCTAATAATACTACAATCCCTTTTGCTTTCAGATTGAATGTGCATAAATCAAAACAATTACTTTTATCGTAAGAGTGTGAAGCAGACTAGTATGTGGAGCCATCCAAGCAATGATGGTCGTGAAATGAAAGGAGGAAGGAAGGCAATGCATACACGGTAAGGCTCTGCTCTTCCAGACAATTTATACGACGTGAGTCCATCTCATAACACTATTGGGCGCCAACTGCCTGGTGGATTGAATGCCGTACGCAGCTCTTACATCCATGTCGCTCGATATACGGCGTTAGCATCTGCGTTCAAAAAGAGATTGCTTACTGAGTTTTATCGAAAAAGTGATCAGATTATACCAGAAATGAGCCATTAAAGTACACCAGACACTTCGTTAGGATATTACCATGATACTATTGACTGCTCGAGCTTTTGCGTGATCACATGTTTCTCCTAGCTCTTTCGTTGATTTGAAAACAGTCTATATCAGGATATTTTTCCAGGATACAAAACTTCAGGTTTGATAACTATAGCTATTACATATTAGCTTCTGCAATGGAGCGCACAGAGTTAGTCTGACAAAAGAACGAACTCTAGTGAGGTGGGCAGTGAGACCTGATGAAAAGTGTGAAAGGGAAAAGAATAGTATTGAGTTTATTGAGTTTCTAGACACAGACAAACTGAATACATAGATTTCGCATTGAAGGGTGGCGTTAATTTACATTTGGGTAAGACACCTGGACAGATATGGCTTTGGTACTGAATGAGGCCTGCAACATCATTTTCCTTCAACGCACAACAATGCACAACGACGCCATCCTTGTTGGAGAAGGGATTCACATTCTCATTATTTATCATTTTGCAACAAGTTATTAGTTATTAAATCACATGTATCATTAAATATTTTGTCTGGCAGTTATAGAAAAACAGAAAAACAATGGTCAAGCTTCCCCATAGACGTTGCTTCAGAAGTTGTTGCATTTTCATAATTTATCGAGCCTTCTCAAACTTGGAAAGGTCGTCACGAGCAAACCATGTGCTTTAAAAAGTTGAAGCTCGAGTAATACTTTAATAAATACTAACCAAAAATTTGGGTTCAGGGATTTGATAAACTTGAAAACGACTTCTAAACTTACCTTCACATTCACACTCCAGGATGTGTATGAAGAATTATGGACTTATAAGGCATTATTTAACGTCAGGTTATATTTTATTCATACAATGACCCTCAATCATTGTTTCTAAATGCAAACATCGGGGATTTGAGCTTTACGACAATTTTTCACTTCACTTCTTGAAAATCACTGGTTGCTGCATGCGCGTTCACTAACTGTGTCTTGTTCTCCAACGTCTTTCAAAATATTGTCTATGACTCTTGCAGCGTTTAATTTATTCGTTTCTTAAATTGTCAATCTTAGTATTCAATGAAAATGTTTCCATCACCTACACACTATATTATAATTAATATTTTCTATAACAATCAAAATCCTATGAATCTATAAAATAGTAATATCATTTCTGTAGTTTTGCATACAAGCAACAAGGTTTAACAAAAAAAAATATATTCAGAACTTCTTTTATTCAAAAATATAAGGGCCTAGACATCCCAATGCTTCACTAAAGGCAACATTTGCAGCTTCCAACATATCAAGCTCTACTTTCTGCGCAGCAATATAATCCTCTTTTGAACTCAGCATACCAGACCTGTTCGCAAGCCGACCTTGGGCAATAAGACTATGCTGCACTGAAAACGGCAGAGAAAGTGCATCGTTTACGACATGTATACAACGAAGCTCACGAGATATCTGTATAAGACTTGTCCTTCTTGTCTTTGCAGAACAAATTTGCTTATTCAATTTGAGCTCCTCGCGCATTTCATTCATCCCCCATGACATTCTAGTATCAGTAAAATCCAAATGACATCAACTCCGTTCGTCAGTTGACAATTTCACGTCATCAAAAGGCACCCACAGTATTGCCAGTACAGTTTCATTTAGTCGCTGATACTATCGTGCTCTTTGTTAGATCCACAAACAACCAAACAAACAATTCCACAACAAACTTGCAATGGCGCGAAGAAAAACATCGGCAAAATAACACACTAGACAACCCACGAAGCAACGAACCAACCAACTAACCAAGCCTAGTGTACAAACGAGTCCATAAACTACGGTGTTATTAAGTTAACTTACTTAAGTGATGTCAGCGACCGGTTCTCTTTCAGCGCCGCACCCACTGCCTTGGCGCCCTCTGAGCCGATTTGGTGGCCTTGAAGACTGTCAATTCGATTGAATGATGGCAAGCAATACATTACACGTTACATATTACAATAGATGCACGCATGCATCCATGGACGTGAGTGATCTAGGTTGGCTTTCAGCATTAATCTTTGTTGTGTTGTCATTTTGCTCTTTGTTCGATGGATGTATACTCACTCAAACAGACAAATCATCCATCCATCAAACAAACAAGCGATTGCATAAACTTGCAAAACAACACCGACCCACCCACCAAACAACAAACCAAGCATCATGTACAAACACGTCCACGAGCTGCGGTGTTGCGTAGACAACTTACGATAGTGATGTCAGCGACTGGTTCTCTTTCAGCGCCGCACCCACTGCCTTGGCGCCCTCGTCGCCGATATCGTTGCCTCCAAGACTGTCGATTTGATTGAATGATGGCAAGCAATACATTACACGTTACATATTACAATAGATGCACGCATGCATGCATGGACGTGAGTGATCTAGGTTGGCTTTCAGCATTTATCTTTGTTGTGTTGTCATTTTGCGATTTGTTCGATGGATGTATACTCACTCAAACAGACAACTCATCCATCCATCAAACAAACAAGAGATTGCATAAACTTGCAAAACAACACCGACCCACCCACCAAACAACAAACCAAGCATCATGCATAAACAAGTCCACGAGCTGCGGTGTTGCGTAGACAACTTACTCAAGTGATGTCAGCGACCGGTTCTCTTTCAGCGCCGCAGCCACTGCCTTGGCGCCATCGTTGCCAATGCGGTTGCTTCTAAGACTGTCGATTTGATTGAATTATGGCAAGCAATACATTACACGTTACATATTACAATAGATGCACGCATGCATGCATGGACGTGAGTGATCTAGGTTGGCTTTCAGCACTTATCTTTGTTGTGTTGTCATTTTGCTTTTTGTTCGATGCATATATACTCACTCAAACAGACAACTCATTCATCCATTAAACAAACAAACGAGCCATTGCATAAACTTGCAAAAAAATACCGACCCACCCACCAAACAACAAACCAAGCATCATGTACAAACAAATCCATGAGCTGCGCTGTTGCATAGAAAACTTACTCAAGTGATGTCAGCGACCGGTTCTGTTTCAGCGCCGCACCCACTGCCTTGGCGCCTTCTGAGCCGATATCGTTGCAATAAAGACTGTCGATTCGATTGAATAATAGAAAGCAATACATTACACGTTACATATTACAATAGATGCACGCATGCATGCATGGACGTGAGTGATCTAGGTTGGCTTTCAGGATTTCATCTTTATTGTATTGTCATTTTGCTGTTTGTTAAATGGGTGCATACTCACTCAAACAGACAACTTATCCATCCACCAAACAAACAGCCGATTGCATAAACTTGCAAAACAACACCGACCAAAATAACACACCAACGAAGCAAGCATCATGTACAAACAAGTTCGCGAGCTGCGGTGTTGTGTAGACAACTTACGATAGTGATGTCAGCGACTGGTTCTCTTTCAGCGCCGCACCCACTGCCTTGGCGCCCTCTGAGCCGATCTTGTTCCACTCAAGACTGTCGATTTGATTGAATGATGGCAAGCAATACATTACACGTTACATATTACAATAGATGCACGCATGCATGCATGGACGTGAGTGCTCTAGGTTGGCTTTCAGCATTTATCTTTATTGTGTTGTCATTTTGCTCTTTGTTCGATGGATGTATACTCACTCAAACAGACAACTTATCTATCCATCAAACAAACAAGCGATTGCATAAACTTGCAAAACAACACCGACCCACCCACCAAACAACAAACCAAGCATCATGTACAAACAAGTCCATGAGCTGCGGTGTTGCGTAGACAACTTACGATAGTGATGTCAGCGACCGGTTCTCTTTCAGCGCCGCAGCCACTGCCTTGGCGCCCTCGTCGCCGATATCGTCGCCAGAAAGACTGTCGATTTGATTGAATGATGGCAAGTAATACATTACACGTTACATATTACAATAGATTCACGCATGCATGCATGGGCGTGAGTGATCTAGGTTGGCTTTCAGCATTTATCTTTGTTGTGTTGTCATTTTGCTCTTTGTTCGATGGATGCAAACTTAGTCAAAAAGGCAACTTATCCATTCATCAAACAAACAAGCGATTGCATAAACTTGCAAAACAACACCGACCAAAACAACAAACCAACGAAGCAAACATCATGTACAAACAAGTCCATGAGCTGCGCTGTTGGGTAGACAACTTACTCAAGTGATGTCAGCGACCGGTTCTCTTTCAGCGCCCCAGCCACTGCCTTCATGCCCTCGTCGCCGATTTTGTTGCCATCAAGACTGTGGATTTGATTGAATGATGGCAAGCCATACATTACACGTTACATATTACAATAGATGCACGCATGCATGCATGGACGTGAGTGATCTAGGTTGGCTTTCAGCATTTATCTTTGTTGTGTTGTCATTTTGCGATTTGTTCGATGGATGTATACTCACTCAAACAGACAACCCATCCATCCATCAAACAAACAAGCGATTACATAAACTTGCAAAACAACACCGACCCACCCACCAAACAACAAACCAAGCATCAGGTACAAACAAGTCCACGAGCTGCGGTGTTGCGTAGACAACTTACTTGAGTGATTTCAGTGACCGGTTCTCTTTCAGCGCCGCACCCACTGCCTTGGCGCCCTCTGAGCCGATATAGTTGCTTCTAATGCTGTCGATTTAATTGAATGATGGCAAGCAATACATTACACGTTACATAGTACAATAGATGCACGCATGCATCCATGGACGTGAGTGATCTAGGTTGGCTTTCAGCATTTATCTTTATTGTGTTGTCATTTTGCTCTTTGTTCGATGGATGTATACTCAGTCAAACAGACAACTTATTTATCCATCAAACAAACAAGCGATTGCATAAACTTGCAAAACAACACCGACCCACCCACCAAACAATAAACCAAGCATCATGTACAAAGAAGTCCACGAGCTGCGGTGTTGCGTAGACAGCTTACTGTAGTGATGTCAGCGACCGGTTCTCTTTCAGCGCCGCACCCAATGCCTTGGCGCCCTCGTCGCCGATCTTGTTGCCCCAAAGACTGTCGATTTGATTGAATGATGGCAAGCAATACATTACACGTTACATATTACAATAGATGCACGCATGCATGCATGGACGTGAGTGATCTAGGTTGGCTTTCAGGATTTATCTTTGTTGTGTTGTCATTTTGCTCTTTGTTCGATGGATGTATACTCACTCAAACAGACAACTTATCCATTCATCCATTCATCCATCCATCCATGCATCAAACAAACAAACAAACAAGCGATTGCATAAACTTGCAAAACAACACCGACCCACCCACTAAACAATAAACCAAGCATTATGTACTAACAAGTCCACGAGCTGCGGTGTTGCGTAGACAACTTACTTGAGTGATGTCAGCGACCGGTTCTCCTTCAGCGCCGCAGCCACTGCCTTGGCGCCCTCGTCGCCGATATCGTTGCCTTCAAGACTGTCGATTTGATTGAATGATGGCAAGCAATACATTACACGTTACATATTACAATAGATGCACGCATACATGCATGGACGTGAGTGATCTAGGTTGACTTTCAGCATTTATCTTTGTTGTGTTGTCATTTTGCGATTTGTTCGATGGATGTATACTCACTCAAACAGACAACCCATCCATCCATCAAACAAACAAGCGATTACATAAACTTGCAAAACAACACCGACCCACCCACCAAACAACAAACCAAGCATCATGTACAAACAAGTGCACGAGCTGCGGTGTTGCGTAGACAACTTACTCAAGTGATTTCAGCGACCGGTTCTCTTTCAGCGCCGCAGCCACTGCCTTGGCGCCCTCTGAGCCGATGCGGTTGTTTGTAAGACTGTCGATTTGATTGAATGATGGCAAGCAATACATTACACGTTACATATTACAATAGATGCACGCATGCATGCATGCATGGACGTGAGTGATCTAGGTTGGCTTTCAGCATTTATCTTTGTTGTGTTGTCATTTTGCTCTTTGTTCGATGGATGTGTACTCACTCAAACAGACAACTCATCCATCCATCAAACAAACAAGCGATTGCATAAACTTGCAAAACAACACCGACCCACCCACCAAACAACAAACCAAGCATCATGTACAAACAAGTCCACGAGCTGCGGTGTTGCGTAGACAACTTACGATAGTGATGTCAGCGACTGGTTCTCTTTCAGCGCCGCACCCACTGCCTTGGCGCCCTCGTCGCCGATATTGGTGACCGAAAGACTGTCGATTTGATTGAATGATGGCAAGCAATACATTACACGTTACATGTTACAATAGATGCACGCATGCATGCATGGACGTGAGTGATCTAGGTTGACTTTCAGCATTTATCTTTGTTGTGTTGTCATTTGGCTCTTTGTTCGATGGATGTATACTCCCTCAAACAGACAACCCATCCATCCATCAAACAAACAAGCGATTGCATAAACTTGCAAAACAACACCGACCCACCCACCAAACAACAAACCAAGCATCATGTACAAACAAGTCCACGAGCTGCGGTGTTGCGTAGACAACTTACTTGAGTGATGTCAGCGACCGGTTCTCTTTCAGCGCCGCACCCACTGCCTTGGCGCCCTCTGAGCCGATATCGTTGCCAAAAAGACTGTCGATTTGATTGAATGATGGCAAGCAATACATTACACGTTACATATTACAATAGATGCACGCATGCATGCATGGACGTGAGTGATCTAGGTTGGCTTTTAGCATTTAATCTTTGTTGTGTTGTCATTTTGCTCTTTGTTCGATGGATGTATACTCACTCAAACAGACAACCCATCCATCCATCAAACAAACAAGCGATTGCATAAACGTGCAAAACAACACCGACCCACCCACCAAACAACAAACCAAGCATCATGTACAAACAAGTCCACGAGCTGCGGTGTTGCGTAGACAACTTACTTGAGTGATGCCAGCGACCGGTTCTGTTTCAGCGCCGCAGCCACTGCCTTGGCGCCCTCTGACCCGATATAGTTGTAAAAAAGACTGTCGATTTGATTGAATGAGGGCAAGCAATACATTACACGTTACATATTACAATAGATGCACGCATGCATGCATGGACGTGAGAGATCTAGGTTGGCTTTCAGCATTTATCTTTGTTGTGTTGTCATTTTGCTGTTTGTTCGATGGATGTATACTCACTCAAACAAACAACCCATCCATCCATCAAACAAACAAGCGATTGCATAAACTTGCAAAACAACACCGACCCACCCACCAAACAACAAACCAATCATCATGTACAAACAAGTCCACGAGCTGCGGTGTTGCGTAGACAACTTACTTGAGTGATGCCAGCGACCGGTTCTGTTTCAGCGCCGCAGCCACTGCCTTGGCGCCCTCTGACCCGATATAGTTGTAAAAAAGACTGTCGATTTGATTGAATGAGGGCAAGCAATACATTACACGTTACATATTACAATAGATGCACGCATGCATGCATGGACGTGAGTGAGCTAGGTTGGCTTTCGGCATTTACCTTTGTTGTGTTGTCATTTTGCTCTTTGTTCGATGGATGTATACTCACTCAAACAGACAAATCATTCATCCATCAAACAAACAAGCGATTGCATAAACTTGATAAACAACACCGACCCACCCACCAAACAACAAACCAAGCATCATGTACAAACAAGTCCACGAGCTGCGGTGTTGCGTAGAGAACTTACGATAGTGATGTCAGCGACCGGTTCTCTTTCAGCGCCGCAGCCACTGCCTTGGCGCCCTCGTCGTCGATATCGTTGTCAAAAAGACTGTCGATTTGATTGAATGATGGCAAGCAATACATTACACGTTACATATTACAATAGATGCACGCATGCATGCATGGACGTGAGTGATCTAGGTTGGCTTTTAGGATTTCCTCTTTGTTGTGTTGTCATTTTCCTCTTTGATTAATGCATAATCAATGAAGCAAGCAAGCAAGCAAGCAAGCAAGCAAGCAAGCAAGCAAGCAAGCAAGCAAGCAAGCAAGCAAGCAAGCAAGCAAGCAAGCGTGTTAACTTACTCTAAAATAGTAGCACCATTCTGAAGCTGTTCAAGGGCAGCGACAACACTTGGGTGGTCCGACATCGCAGCAAGTAAAGATCTATACCTGAACCAGCGTACGCGTGCTTATATCCCTTCAGCTAAGCTCGTGGCGCAGCCCCAGTCGTTGCAGAAGGTTTCGAACCTGCTGGACGTAAAGCTGCAAGTCGATGACAGAGGTGCGCCCATGGTCTGACTTACTGAGTTACTATGGTTCTCCTTAAGAAGGAGATACTCTTTAGTGCTCTCGAAGTAAAAGGATATTTACTAGTTTGAACTTAACCTTACCTACTAAGCCTCGGTGCTTGACCTCCTTTCTTTCTCGCTCTTTCAAGACTATTACTATTTCGTAAAGCCTACTACTAGAATATCTTCCAGTGATATTGCTCCAGAGGTTCTAGCAGTACTACCCCTTAGTACTACCTACTATGAACTAGATAGTCATAGAAGTAAGAAGTAAACAACAACCCATTGAATACTATGTATATATACAGTATGCACCATTCTGAGAGTACATTCGATCATACCACGCGGGTAACACCTCATCTCATTCGCACTGAGAAGTAAAGTCGCGTAGGGCCGGGTCAGTAGTATGATAGGGGACTGCATGCGAAGCCCCGGTGTTGAATGTTTTTTCCTCCGTTTTTTTTTTTACCTTTGCTTATCAACAAAGCAACTCCAAGGTTTCCAGTTTTGTTTTGCAAAGGTGAGTATCTAAATTACCTCCAGCGCATGCTACCGAAATATGACAGCAAGATTGCTCACTCGTTGAAGGGATTGTCATTGTGTGTTTTAATTCAACTTAATTATTTGCACGCAGCATCGCAAAGTTTGCATATCAATCACCAATTGTAGGAGTCAAGGGTGCAAAGTCGGCGAGAGTGGCAGCATTTTGAATGCGATGCTTTACCGTGGCTTTCAACAATGTTTTGGGGCTATATACTCCAGACAAAACCAACCACTCATGCTATACTCAGCTTCTATCCAATATTCAGTATTGCATGTATCTCCTTTTACAAGCTGTTTGCCTTTTCGATACCTAGAAAATAAAATGATTATTGTCTTGCCCCAAAAGAAAAGTCTTCCTAATGTTGATACCAAAATATTCTTTGAAATTGTCGACACTACGGGGCACTCGCATCTCTGCTCCTGGGATCTTTGAATATTAGCGACTCATTCAGTTCTCACTAAGCATATATGTTTCCCGGCGCTGTTTTTCTCTCAAGTCAGGCTAATGCGCTAAAAAAAAAAGAAAACAATACATAATCGGAGAATTATTTGCTTAAGTAAATACTTTGGTTCGTTCGTCACTTTAAACAGGTCAGTGGGTACCTAGTACTGTTGTTCTAGGAAGTCTACTACTAGTTCAATAATTAGGCGTACCCAAAGCAAATCTTGAATGAAGAGTTTGGTCCATGTGAAACTCTGGCGCGGTACATGGGACTCTATTCATTGTTAAGCAAGTCGGGAGTGAGAGGTCCTGCTGAAATGCCCGTGTTTGCAAGGCCCCCTCGTCCCCGGTCTATCTTCTTCCCTGCCGCTTCGAACTCAGGAGATTGGACTCCTTCTTGAGAACTTACCTGTTCAACACTCCTGAAAACTCTGCCTCAGCCGCCGCTTTTGAGAGGTCTTCCCTCATCGTTCAGAAACGGAATTCTCTACAAAACGCTGAGGGAAGCGTCACTGGGTTTGTACACTCGGGGCATCTGTTGCGCAACACTAATTAATAAGACTGCTGTGAAGTCTCAACAGAGAGAGAGTTGATGATGGAAAGGTGTTGCTTTAAGCTTTCTCCTATTCTTGAGGGCAAATCCACTACTGACAGAAGTACAATTCTTATGGAGCATCGAGTCAGAGCGGCAGGGACACAAAGTCTTTTCGTACGGCACCGAAGCACCACTAATCATGAAATGAGGACAGGTCAAAGAACTAGTCAGAAAACTATCGAAACGCCTGGAAAAGCAGACCGAGAAGGTGTCCAAAAGATCCTTGAGAAGATGGATGGATGGATGGATGGGGTACTAAAGCATGTAAAATTTCTTGGAAAGGCTTTCTCGGAAAAGAAGTTGTCCCTAAGCTATTGATTTACGGCCTTCGAGAAGCTATAGTTGCGACTGCTTTCTGGAATCTTTTCCATGCTGGTTGTGATACTTGCACATTACATCTTGGCCAAGGTGAGTACAAGACATTTCTAAGTATTTTGCGTCAGGAAGGTGTTCCTTTAGCTGCCTGTAACTCTCTATATCATGAATAAGTTGGCGAGAGCAAGTTGCCTCTGAGTACCAATCCGGCTGATATTGACCAACCTTCCTTCTTCAACATGGACGGGCTTGACAAGGATATGGCTCAGAAGCTACAGCGAGCATGCACCAATTATATCGAATGCAGACCAAAAGATGCGGAGGGCGAGCAAGCGTGGCTTCGGAGCGTGTCAGGCGCTGAGGTCATGAATCATGGAACTTGAACACTGGATGAGGAAACAGGATTTGTGGACTGGCCCAATATGGCCAGGGCAGACAAGATTGGGGTGGTAAAGGTGGCGTGGAAAAGTGAAGAGGAATTTGCTGTGGATAGCTCCATGTACGTGGTCACCTTGCCACGGTCTCTTCCAGGAATGGTTAATCGTCCTGCATCAAATATTTTATTCTTTAGAAATGAAGATATTGGTCTTATGAAGGCGTGGTGGAAATATGAAAATTCAGTCGTTATTGACGATCCAGGTATCTCAAAGTCTTGGCACCTTTGGAAGTACTTAGTGGTGGTATCCAACCCAGAAGTGTGGTGTGTTCTTGGTGAAGACCTAACAGTGCTTCCACAGCCAAAAACTATCATGTTCTGGCGGAATGGACCAGCCGTCAGCGTTGGTGCGTTCTTCTTGTCGCTAGAGGTGACAAGTTTGTCGGGTTGAGAGGGACATCGCAATTAGTGTATCTGTGCTCAGGCCTGTTTCTCATAATGGTGATATACAAATGTTGTATGAGCAAGAGGTCTCGATGCAAGAAGTACCTGCAGCTCGAGGAATACCATGCGTTGCTGCCTGTTCTCCAGATACGCAGCGCTACAAAGAGTTTTGTAAACAGTATGATGCAAAGCAGCTTTATATGTCATGCCCAAAAAAAGTATATTGATTCAATGAGCGTCAATATTATATCAATTGAAAGCAAACGTATCAGACTAGGACTTCAGTTGATTTTATGAAGGCTAAGACTCTTGATATCATCCACACTGATCTGCTCAGCTCTGGCAAATCGCTTAGCAGCGAGCTTTGCAGATCGTTCCTTCTTCTTGGCTGCTCGCTCCTTCTGGCTGTCGTTTTGCTGGCGTCGGTTTCCGGGCATCTTGGACTTGCCCCCCTCGCGCGGGTGCTTTATTCGCAGCCTGCCTTCGTTGCTTCAAGCCTCTCAAGCTACACGGGACAACAAAATACTTTTTATAGTTTTCTTTTGTTTCTTTTTTTCAGACACTGATGATATCTCCATTAGTAATGTGAGTGATTGATTGTTCTGAAATTAAAAGAGATGACTGCTTAGAAAGTGATATTGTTTGTACTATTCGGACCACCCAATGTAAATTAGGAAAAAAGACTAAAAGAAGGGAGCGGGACCGCAAAATACCTAAGAATAATATGTATTTCACACTATTGGTCTTATAATGATAAATGAAATAAGTTCACAAGTGGATCCCCCTTCTACTACTTTACGAGTTTAATATTGGTACCTACATGCAAATTGTTGAGGGTAGTCTAAGTACTCCTGCGTGCTATACCAATCATTGTTTCATTATATTATTAAAAAGACTTGCACCAACATTAGCGATTGTTTTGGCTTGAGTTTTAACCCAAGTTTTTAAAAAAATAACGTATTGTTTCACGCAAGTCATGGTGATAAAAAAAAATAGTATTTGGGGCTGGGATAGTTTAGTAGTGGCTTGTGTGTTGAAACTTAAGCGAAGCCGACCATCCTGTTCCTCCAGAGAACATGAAACTTTGGATGTCTCTAGAAGACAATATGGAGTTTCCAAACATCGAGCCCAGCAAAGTTTCACGACCTTGCACCAATGCCATTCTCGTGTGGCGACTTCAAGGCCTACTACAGGGCCGGAGCAAACTTCGATTGCATCAGACTAGTCTAAATCTCGTCCTTGTCTTAGAAAGTGATTGGCGTTCATCAACGGTGGACATTTGGATTTAGAGTCCTTGGAAAAGGTGACAAAGTTAAAATCATTGGTAGGGATGACAAAATTAAAGCCCACATATGAGGGAAAGTTCATTTTAAAACCTGGCTAGAAAGGGTAGTAGATGTTAAATATGAGTGTCGATGCATTGTATAATGACTCGCCTGCAGGTAGAGGATTGTTCTGTTGAATACATAAAAAGAAAGAAGTGGACTTCAATACGATACTCGACTCCATAGGAATTAGCTTCAACTAGTTATTTTCTTATACTCGAAAAGACAATCCACATTAGGTCTACTGGAAGCTCTCAGAGAGAGAGAGAGAAATGCATACCGACCACCCTACCATTCGATTATATTTATTTTTATAGGACGTGGCCTTGTTTTTGAAGAAAGCTTCCCATAGATCATCGTTCTTACTTGGGTTATATTGGCGTTACCATGTGATCGACATAAGTCAAACGGAATAGCAATGATCACCTTTTAAAGAATATGTTAGTTTATGATGCCTCGATTGAGTTGGTAAGATGATGTCTTTATTAAGACAATAACTTAACCTGTATGTGATTCTTGCAGCTGGTACTCTGTAATAGTGTAACATCAGCCTTAAGGTGTAAGAATTGAGGGAATCTTAAGCTGAGCACGCTCTTGATGTTCCCTACGGAGGTGCCGCACCTCCTATTGGCAACAGAAAGAGTTGTATCTGATTGAATAGGCGATAGGTAGTCAATGGCCAATCCCAGAGACTCGCCCGTGAGGAGTTTTGGAACAGGGTTTTGTTTGAGTTAAACTAGCATTTGGACAGCCTTAGTAAAAACAAGGGACCTGTTCTTACAAAGTATGGTGTTGTTGCATAGGATATTAGTAGGGGATACTAATTGATATGAGTTGACTGCAACTCCTACCTGAGTCAATGAATTCGATAGATTGATTAGTTAGAGTGGTATCTGGTGTCAACGAAGAAATTAGGTACCCACCCAGGGTATCTAATATTAGAAGAAAGATTCATCGATAGGCATTCTTGATCTAGTGAAGTCAAGTTCCTTTCGAGCCGCAGATGTTGATGATTTCTCTGAACCTCAGCCTGTTTTTTCTTATACTTGAAGTTGTAGTTGTACCTCAAATTTTATTTCCTCTTCATAACAAAAGGTCTAAATACGATCCCATAGTGTATCAAGTCAAAACAATCACTCATATCGCAAAATAGCATTGCAGGTACCTATGGTGTCTATACTGACAGTGACAGGAACTGCGCTCTTCAAGACGAGGATGGATCCGAAGCTGCAACTAGTTATCTTTGGGTGAAAGCACATGTCAAAACATCGAGTGTAGTCATCTCTGTTGCATGCTTTTAGATTCTCGATGACTCTTAAACCAACTAGAATCGCATCCTCTGCTCGCATTGAGTTATCATGAACTCGATGCTTCACTACTTTGGCCGCGCGATTGCTCGAGCGCACACAGGGTTTTCAATGGACAGGGGTACTTGTTTTTTTTTTTTGAGGTACCATTTTGACAGAGAGCACACGCACGCGTCCTAGCTAGGTATCTACTGTAGTATTACTAGAGGTGCAAGTATGTAGATGGATAAATTCCAATAGGATCAGTTAGATGGAGGCTATGGCTCCCTTCTGAGGGTAGGCAGGGATGAGTTTTTTAACCAACTAAAAGATGGATACCTCTAACTAGCGAAAGTGGGTAAGTAGGCACGTAGGTATAGGAAAAGACTTAGGTAACTTAAAGAAAGCGTGACAATTCTGGGAGAAGGTATCTACAGTCCTGCAACTTCAAATTGTGTAGAAATATATATTCAGAATCATCATAAGAGGCTATTGAGTACTAGCTGTGAGTGCAAAGCGTCATAGACTTGAACGTACGATGGGTTGCGTGCTTTCGAGAGAGGACAAAGCGAGTAATAGCGCCAGAGACATACCAAAACCTGGTAGGGCAAGTCTCACAAAGGCTCAAGAACAGCATACTGAAGAACCGACAGAGTACACTGTGGCAGTAACAACTGTAGCTGAAGATTCTGTACCCTTCGAATACACCAAGTTGGTGGACATCTTTGATGTGAATGCCCTCAAACCACTTCAGACTGATAAGTTGTCGAAATACCTGAATAAGACTCTCCCACAAATTAACAAACACTATAGGGTTCACCTCAGTGTGCGTAAGAATGAGTTTACGCCAGAAAGATTTTTGATGGAGGCAATTGTAAGAAAATTCCGGCAATACGGTTGGTTTGTAGCTCTGTTCGAATATGGCATTTACCCCAAACATGCTCAATGTTTAGGGAAGGGGGACCTTCTCCTAGTGCATCCGAACCAGTTAGGTCAGCCACTTGTACTTGCAATCGAAGCAAAGATCCTCGACCGTACTGCAAGCAATATTAATCACACAGCAAAACGTCAAAAAGTCCTAGATCAATCAAGAAAGTATAGAAAGTTAATCAAGGAGTTGCTCTCGGCTGATTTTTCCAACGTTTGTGGACTTGCTCTTTTAGCGTGGCGGAGGACACCTGATAGAATCATGATACATCGTGATTGTCATCTCCGCTCTCCTTTTGTAGAAAATTGTCCTACATTCCCTCCAGATCAATGAAGGACTTGTAAGGTGACGGCATAAATATCAAATATATTCAAAGTGAATAATGCTCTTTCTAGAAGATACATATCTAGTACCGAGATTGGGTCATGCGGGCAAGACAGTAGCAAAATCCTTGGTACACTGTTATAGGTCCTCAACTGTTAGGTATTGTATATAGTGAGGATGTGACTATCACATACGAAGGTGTGAGACGAAGGGAACTCTAGAGTTTTAGTGAAATACATAATCGAGCTATTATAAAAGGACAAACGAAGTCACTGGTTAAGCTTACCTCTTGTGTAATAACAGATGAATTGTGTCGTAGCCTCCTAATTAGAATATGAACCAACCCACCTGGGTGTTCATCTCCAAGGACAGCAAACTGCTAGCTCATTGAATCAAAGTTTACCAAACGTTCTTAAAGTGTTGAGTCTTCAATCGAACAAACTAGTGGACAAGGCATTGCTAGAGTTCTTAGCGTCCCTTTGCAACGACCTCGTAGACATAGGGCTTAGAATAAAGCCAAACTAGACAACCAGACTTACGTGCTTGCTGAAGTCAAGAACCAAAAGTATGACTACACATTACCTGGAACCAGGTATGATGCAACTTGGGTTGATGGTGGAAGAGGTGGAATAAACCAACCCCGTCGAGTATCTCTAACACCGATCAAGAATGTATTAGCCTCCTACTTGCTACATGAATCAGCCTGCCGTGGGATTCCGTTCCAGGACAGCAGCTCGCTAACTCTTAAAGTCGACCTTCTTTAAGCCTTCATCAAGACTCTTGCCTTCATCTTTACGCTCCACTCCCAGCTGGCCAGATCCATCTTCCAGTACAAAGCCAAGTATTCTGCCGTCATCTTCATTAATGAAACGTGGTTGTGATTGCTTAGATATGATTGAGTAAATGTCAGAGAAACCTGTGCTTAGTTGGCATCGATGCTAGGGTTAATGCTTGTCTTGGATAGCTTGTGGTCTTGTTGAGTTGGTTTGGGTCGATTCAGGTTGATTCGGATTTTGCTGTCGGATCTTCTTTGCAAACTCCTCTCGACGCTTGCATTGTTCCCTTCGTTCCTTAGTATGGGTGCATCTCATGCGGTGTTATACATCAGCGATCATGCCACAGTGTCAAACATCAGCGATCATGTCAGTAGTGTCAGAAAGGTGTTCCTTAAAGCCCTGCAAAGTCACGCCGTAATGTTGTATCTGTTTCCCTTCTCAGTATTCATCGTCGACCTGTAGCTAATCAGATCCATTTTAAAGCAAAGTTAGCAATCTGGCGACCTCGGTGAAGTATTTCTAATTGTTACAGCTAATATATTTCATGATGAGGTTTTCTATTGACTCACAAGCATCATTCTAAATTGGACTTGCAATAGATTTGCCAACCATTGGGGTGGTTCAGCTTTTCTGTAATCTAGAAAGCTCTTGAGGGCGAATCACACTTCTGATTGTGTTGCTTGGAAACCATCAAGGACAACACCAATATATTTTCGAATGCATTACATAAGCGGAATATTTATCACAGAGCTCTAGCAGGGCTGAAGTTGGTTGTCCTTTCGATTGTCTCTCTCAGTAATGATTGAGCTTTAGACACTGTTCAGAACCTTCTTAATGGTACAAAGGCTTAGGAGGTGTCAGAGGTAAAATGATCAAACTCATGTTGGTGCAGTTTATGTTGTTTGATGATGTCAGGGAACTGATTTGGGAACTTTATTAAACTAGTCCGATGAGGTTTAGATTTGATCAGGATTTTTTGTTGAGGCGAGACCTCATGCAGAATGCCATCTTCAGTAAGAGCACTAAAACGGACTTCGATTTTGTTCTGTTCATTCTTTTGATTCATCTTAATATTGATCAGCTTTATACGTAGCATTATCTTAAGGTAACGCTGCTGCGCGATCATAATTTTGGTACCCTTCATCTGTATGAGGTGCTTATTTGGATTAACATGTGTTGTGAGGATATATATTTCGCCATGCCGATCAAACGTTATCTCTTGCTCCATAAAATCTACCCCAGAGATACCCTCGTCCGAATCAGAAGAAGGTTCAACGGATTGTCGAGCGTGGACGTGAATCTTACATGGCAAGGCACCACTTGAAGTTTCTAGGACCATACGTGCGACACCATAATCATTATAGCAATAAAATATTGGCATATTTGGTGGATGTTCGAGCGCAAAACGTATAGGTTTGCAGGACTGAGATGATGTGACATCTCTAATTTTGGGCTGCGCTGTGAAGCTTTCAGATTCTTGATGTTGCTGATGTTGACGTTGGTGGTCATGGTCCGGTTTGGAGTCGTTAGAGTGCTGAAGTTGCTGATCTTCCCCGTTCTGACTGGGGGTTAAGAATTGCCTCTTTGTCACTTCGGATTGTCCGCCCTGATCGATATCACCTTCGCCTTGCTTTGTCCTTTTTTTCACGCGCCGTGTGAGTGTTTCTCTGCCGGCAGGGTCATCACGTTGCTGGCGCTTCTTTGCTGATGTACATATCCTGCTTTTAGAGCTCTGGCGCTTACGACAAAGAGAATCTTTTGTCATTAGCAATACTGAATAATGCTTATACTGCTTGTATTTACGCACTAAACTAGAGCTGCCTACCAGCACCACTGAGCTTGCTGATTGATTGATTGTCAGTGTTTCGGAACTGCCTCTCGTCCAGCGTCAAGGGGTTCCTACGCAGGACTTGAGATGTGCACTACTTACTTTTGTTTTGAGAGTCATTTAAATGGTTGCTTTGCTCTTCCAAAATTTCATTCAAGCTGACATTCAATCTTGAGAGCGCGACTTTTTTTTTCTTTTTTTTGAGAGCGCGATGATTGAAAACTAAAAATAGAAACATTCTCGAAACAATGACTTCAATAGGTAAAAACAGAGGGCAGAAGCTCACTTGGGATGTACGTGGAGTATTCAAGCTTGAGAAAAGAAAGGTCAGACCGAACAATGTCTGAGATATGTTTCCAATGGATCATATAAACCAAGTATATTCTACAATCTTTTATATATATATTATTTATTTAATTATAGAATAACATGAAGTAAAATAAGGAAAAAATCATTTGGGAGTATAAGCTTTCAGCATTGATGATACAGGATAAAGAGTAACTTGATAATTAATAAATGTGCCACTCACTTTTCGTGAAAGGGTCGATAGAAACAGATGTTCTCAGTGCCAGTGAGAGAGTTCAGACAAAAATGAGAATCCCTTGGCCAACAAGCGGTGGATTCGATTAGTCAGTGGATCTGTTGAATAAATAAAAGCATTCTTTTTATAATCCTGCAAATACACACTGTTCTTCCACAGCACATACTGCGTATCAGACGCTTGAGTATCTAAAACAACACAACGAATAAACAGCGGAAACTTCCCGGGATTTGCTACGGCCACGATTCTATAGCTTTCAATTATCCAAACGGGTCATTTCCATAACTTGCTGCCGCACCCCGTTATACCAACCAGTAATCTAAAGAGCAGCAAATGCCGTGCTCTCACTCCTGTGCGCTCTCAACTTTATGTCAACGAACAAATAAAACGCACTTCCTTTCCCAGCTCCTACTCCCGGATAAGCAACTGCTAGTGCGCTGCTTTCGCACCTATCCAAGCCTCAAATTGCCTTACACCAGCAGCAGGAGCAGCAGGGGGCGCAGATCACTACTGCCCGGTCTCCTCCACGATGCCACCACCACCTTCACCAGCCCCTGGCATCATCCCCAGCACCACCAGCGCGGGCTCCAAACCCAAAGAGGGCATAACTAAAGCTCGCTATTGCTATTGCTATTGCTATTGCTATTGCTATTGCTATGCTATTGCTATTGCTATTGCTACTGCTATTGCTATTGCTATTGCTATTGCTATTGCTATTGCTATTGCTATTGCTATTGCTATTGCTATTGCTATTGCTATTGCTATTGCTATTGCTATTGCTATTGCTATTGCTATTGCTATCGCTGCGAAGTGCCAGGTGGAGCCCTTCTACCAAATACGCTAGCCCTTCTACCTGCTAGCAGTACCTACCGCCCTCCTACCCACCTGCCTTGGACTGCACTGGTTCTACCGGCACTTACGGGGGTTCTACTGTCTACCGCAAACCCTATCGCTCGCACTAGCGCTCAGACAGCTGTCATCGAGCAGGCGTGACTGACTCCATCGCTGTCTTCAGTGGCAGCCTCCTTTTGGGAGCGCTCAGGGCCGCGGCTGGAGCCCCCGCGGGTCCCTCTGCATGGCCTGTGGCCTCCGCCTCGCGGCCCTCAGGCCCTCCGCAGCGGCTTTAGGCCCTCCGCGCCTCTTCGCTCTTCAGTTTGCGTGCCGTTTTCGAAAGCAATGGCTCTGCAGGAAAATGAAAATGTGAAATTCGTTTTCAGGAAAAACTCTTTTCTTCTTTTTTAAATTTCAGATTAGTTTAAGTTTCGTTTTCTCTCTCTTTCCCTCTCTTTCCCTCTGTCTCTCTGTGTCTCTGTCTCTGTCTCTGCGCTCTCACAATCTCCGTTTAAGAAGTTAGAGGCAGTAAAAAGCAACACTAACCACGATATATCTACTACTATATAGGACTTATGTCATAACTTTTTATAAATTAATTTTATGTTTAAAATATCGATTTAAAATAAAATAAAAATAAAAAAACAGATGAAGTGTAAATGTGAATATAACAAAATCACGATCATGTTGAAACGCATACACCAACACACTAACGTACGTTTAGAATAGCAGTCTCAAATGAGAAACGATTTTTATTTTTTGCTACCACTAGGGGATGCGTAGCTACATCTTACGCGCTTGCGAAAATCATATATATATGTCTCCGCACTCTCGCCAATAAAACAATTTTTCGTATAGGACTACATATACCTAATTCGTTATACCACCCCTCTTAAACTTATTTTTACGCAATGAACAATGAATAGACTGTCTTGGACTGAAGTTTTTTAGTGAGCTTTTTTGCTTTTGTTACCGCATGATATACCGCTGCCGCCCTCACTCTCTCACTCTCTCTGTATACGCGGCGCTTTCGAGTCACGGCCGATGGGTTAGTTATCATGGTGAGGAAACGAGTCCGTCTGAAGAAGCTTCTTCTCCCTTTCTCTCTATCTCCGACCGCCTTTTGAGGCTTTATTCCGGTTTTCCTTTTTATCTGTTTACTTCTATTCTGCTCTTAAAAGATCCTCGCATTAGCTATTTAGCTATCTCGGTCGTAGTTTTCTCGTTGATTTAGGTATAGTGTAAAGTTTATTTTTATTTTTTCAGTTAGTTATGTTGCATAAAATACAAAGCCTTTCGCCTGTTTGTAAGAATAGTTATTATTATTATTATTAAATTCTGTTATTTAATTTGACTCTGTGAGCGGCCGAGGCCTAGGCTCCGGACTATCACATCCCTAGTAGTGGTTTTCTTTTGTTTTCCTTTGGTCGAGAAGGATTCCTCTTTTACTTTCGCTCCTGGACCGAAGTCCGACTGCGTTTAGTTTCGGGGCGCGCAACTCTCTTCAAAGCACGGCCTTATTAGCTCTCTCTCTCTCTCTCTGCGAGACTGAGACTCGTTCGAGCTCTGAGCTTTTGCGGAGTCCATCATCGCTTCGTTCTCAGATTATACACAGGCTGGTTTATTTTATTTTAAAACGAAACAAAGTTGAGCCTCACAAGAGATAGAGAGATACATAGGGTAAACTTATCTTGGTAGGCTGTGCCTAGTAATGACCTTATAGTCTAGTATCTTTCCCTTCTTGATTCAAAATTTATCATTTATTTATCATTGTTTATTTATTTGTTTATTTATTTGTTTATTTATTTATTTGTTTATTTATTTGTCATTTTTCATAAAGTGGCCTAACCACGTCAGTTTTTCCCTCTCACCACTGAAGCTTTTCAAGGGTAGCTTCTGCGTAGGTAGGCTTAGGCAGGGTCGCGTTCACATGCTTGTTTAAAAGAAAAAGAAAAACACAAAGAGGCGAGCTCCTCCTCGAAGAAGGCGTTTTGCCATACGTTCATGCGAAGGCCTCCTTCCCTCTGCCTCGGCCCCTCCCTCTCTCCTCGGCGCCGTATGGAGCGAGGCAGCACTGCCGCGAGACGGCGCGCAGCGATACACACGATTCATGATCTATTGTGGAAAGAAGAATATTTGTATACCTTAGGTCCTCCGTTGTACGCAGTTGAAATTTTAATTTTCAAAGTAAAGTAGTGTTTGTTTGTTATCTTGTGGGGTCATTATTTTCAAGTGAAATAAATAAAATGAAATGATGATGGAAATAGAGAAAACATTCCGTTGTTTTTTTTTTTAATGGAGGGCTAAAACGCCCCTTATGCCCCCATTTGCACTGCTTTCCAGACTGGAGAGGGGTGTATAGAAAGTACAGGTTAAGCTGCAGCGCGCGCTCTCAGGCAGAAATTATATTCGCTATTTGAGAGCGACGAGTAGTTGAGAGCGAGGTGTCTTGAGAGCGAGGTGTCTTGAGAGCGCGCGCTCTCAAAAGCGGGCAGGGCAGCCATGGCGCCGGTAAAGCGTGGCGGAAGCAACTCCGCAGCAGAGCAAAAAGAGGCCCCGGAGGCGGCGGAGCGGGAAAAGACGGCGGGGTCCGAGATCCAGCCTAGCTCCAAGAAGCAGAGGCTACAGCAGTTACAAGAGCTTAGTAAACAACTGCAGCTGAAGAAGAAGAAGCAGCGCCCCGAAGCCCAAGAGGCAGCGGCCGAGGACGGAGAGGACGATGCGGAGGCATCTAGACAGAACGCGGCGAATCCTCAACAGATCGGGAAGAGACAACAGAGCGATAAGAAGCTGAAGAAACAAGTGCACTTGCCAAAGAAGCAAGTGCCCTTGCCAAAGAAGCGCAAGCTGAAGCAAGATGCCGAAGGAGGTGATGCCGCCGCGATTAGCAGTGACGATAACGATGCGAAGAAGAGCAAGGCTGTGGAAAGCGAACCAAATTCAGATGACCCCGTCTCACTTCAGAAAAAAGCATCGACTAACCAGAGCCTTGAGGCGATAGAGCAAAAGCATTCGGGAAAGACTCAAACTCAAAATTCGGATCAAAATTGGGGAGGAGCTAAGAAAAATCAGGCTGCTACGAAGTGGACAGTCGTAAAGGGAGACGATGGAAAGGTCATCAATCAAATGAAAGGAGGGGGTGAGATAAAAGAGGAGAAAGAAAGCGACGACAGCGATAACAAGGATCAGATTATGCGAGACAACAAGAAAGACCTGGATGTGAAGGGAAGTGAGCAATGCACACCACAGCTTTGGGAGCTTCTTCGCAGAGTGAACAATAATCCGGATGCATTTTCAAGAAATTTAGTGGATAAAGGCAAGCTAGGGAATGCTACTACCCTTCCAACATTGTCGTCGTCTTCGTCGTCATCGTCGCAATTGCTTCCGGGACTTGAAGCAGCGACTGCAGCGGCAGCGGAACATGCAAAGGTCTCCCCGTTCATGTCAAGCTTGGCGAACATGAAAACTGGAGAACAGCGCCCGATTTTCAAGCTCTCGCCCAACCGGGAGACCGCCATGGGAATGAAGAACTCACACCAGCAGTCATCAACCACATCCTCGGAGAAGCTGATTCAAATGCTCATCCAGCAGCATCCGAGGTCCAATCTGCCCAACAATAGGAGTTTGTTCCAGATGCCTCAAAAACAACAAATCGGAAACTCACTTGCTGATGCTCAACGTGTTTCTCTAGAAAGCCTCACTCGCCTCATTCAGTCCAGGGCTCAGTCTCAACAGCAACAGCAACAGCAACAGCAGAAATCTGTGGACCTACAAAAGACAAAGTCATTTCCAGATGTGTCTAGTAAATTGCCTAGCGATGGAAGCCTCTCCAAACTCTCAACGCTGGCCTTTCTTTCACAAATGATGGAAGCTTTACCCGAAAAGAACAGTGCGAAGAAACCAGAAGCAGACGCGGGCAAACCAGTTTTCCCAGATCCCTCAGCAATCAAGATGAAAAACTTAACGCTTCAGAACTCCTCCCATGAAGTGGCTGAGCCTTCTACTTCTCACCATCTCTCGTTCTCCCCTTGGAAAGCTATTTCCAGTCAGATTCCGGGAGCGAAGGGGTCAACAAACTCCAAGAACATCTATGTCGAAAGCCATTCTCTTGATATCCCTGTATACTACTCGTACGCCAGCTTTCGTACCGCGTACTTGGTGCTCCTATTCGAAGATGAAGCTCCCGACAGAATTATAGTACAAGTTACCGGAGCGACACGAATTAAAAAGCCAAGTAGCAAAACTTTAGATGACGCCCTGCTTAATGTGAACCTCGAATGGATCTATGCACCTGAGTATAAGAGATACATGCTTAGCCCGCAGCCTCCATCAGGAATTCCAAACGTCATCAAGACAAGCGGTACGAAGGCAAGCAAGATATCTGTATCGGGCAACCGCATTCTCATTGAGCTTATCATTATGCCTACTAATATCATCCTCTTTCGCCCCGAGCAGGGTCTGAACAATGAGTTCAACCTTATTCTCCACTGTAAATTCAAAGATGGCACCATAACCTCTCTACACGTTGATAAGCCCATGCGCCTTTGTTCTAAAAGACATGGACGCAAATCTGATACACCTTTACACGATAGTGTACGCCACGATAAGTTTAGAAACACCATCAAGGAGTTGATTGAATCCTCAAACAAAACTAAACGCACTACCCCTGTCACTACCCCTGTCGCTACCACTGAATCTTCATCACAACCTATGCAGTCCGCGCAGTGATTGATACTCTGCTTCCTTTCTACCAAATTAGACTCCAAAACTTCACTGCTCCCGCGGGGCGGCGCGGAGAAGCTTGGGATCGGAGGCTTAAGTAAGTCCCTAAAAGTTAAAACAAATTTTCATCCCCCATATCTTCTTCTCTTTTGATATGAAATAAATAAAGAACGAAATAAGAAAAAGATCCATGAAGGTTTGAGTGTAAAGGATTAGGAACGAGCACGTGGTAAATTAAGGATGCATGAAGACTTGAGTGTGAAAGCTTAAAGGAATGGTGCAGAAATCACGAGTGATATCCTAGCCTTCAAATATACGTACCAAAAAAAAAAAGCAAAAAGTAAATAAAATTATGATCTTTGTCAAATCACTTTACAACCTAGCGGTACTCAGTGTTGCAGGTTTTGGAACAAGTTCTCAATCCACAGGTATAATTTCGGCTATCTAGTCATATTTTAGTTTCACCGCCTACTTAGAAGCTTGTAGCTAGCTGCTTATTGGGCAAAGCGTAGACAAACACTTAGATCGGGATGGCGCACGTGCGTTTTTGTCAACCCTCTAGCTAGCTAGCTAGAGGCGCGAGTCTCCATTATGAATCGCCGTCATGGTGCACCGTTCTTATGCATATTTTAAAATCACACGGTTTTAGACTTGATTGCTATGAATTAGAACCTGCAGTTTTTTAAGCCTGTCATAGTATTCCTGAGTTGTCTAGTGTACCCTTGCTACATGTTAAGACCTACAATTAAAGTTGTCATGCGAACAAGACATTGTGAGAGTCCTTGCTTGACACACCATTGTAGGTTCTGAACTATTTAGATTGGTGTAAGATAAAAAGTACATAATCAGATATGTGAAGCAAAGGGACTCGAGAATTGCATTTTTCAAGATGATTTGGAAGGGTAAATCCTAGCCTTTTATATTGTGTTTAATACAAGTCAAACTTGCTCAAGTTTACTAAATACAATACAAATCAGTCGCTCGCAAATTTCATTTTTAAAAGGCGAAGAGATTCCTAACACTAAACGTTCACGTTTATAGTGCCTTCTTAAAACATCTTCAAGATTCTCAAGCATCTTGCTTTCATCCTTCCTAGCTGATCAGAGCTTTACGCGTTTCTTTGATTGCTGATTTCAAATAATAAAAGTAAACCTACCCTTCTTTATGCAATGCAAATTTATGTGCTATGTAAAGGGTTTATGTTAACATAAAGGACATACCATTGTTTAAAACTATAGAAGGAGTGATACAAGCAATCAGAGTAAGATCCTGCAGTGACAACTTTATCAAATATGTTCACATTTATTTACTAGATTTCATATTTTGCTCAAAGTGCACTTATTATGGATTGTTGCGGTGTTTTTATGTAAAAAGGGGTTCGTGTCTTTCGTTCTCGTAGTAATTTTGAAAGCAATTTGTATTCATCTGAAAATTGAAAGCGCACCGGTGATCAATTGACACAGACCGACTTTCATTTTTATCATTGATTTTTTACTTACAATCAGTAATTTACTTAGGCCGTACATACTTTCCAGCCTGTTGGATGCACAAACAAAGTATCTCTATGTATTCACATAGAGTTGAGAAGTAACGAAAGGATGATCAGGAAATATTCAATCGAAATAAATGCACTGTTTAACATGAGTCCACAATCCGGGAATGATAGTAGACAATATGTAGGAAACTATGCAACCTCGGGAGCAATGCAAACAGGAGACGGCTTGCCATATATTGCAGCCCCTGTACGCTTTGGTGCAAAGGAACGAGCGTGAATAACAGTACCAGCGTGAACAATTCCATTCGAAAGACATACAGCACCAGGCTGAAGTACTGACTCTGCGCCAACAAGTGAAGGACCTAGTTCAAACGCTCCATCGCACGCCTGGTGACCAGTGAGTTGCGCATTGTCTACAACTGCGCCATACTCTAGCGTGATAAGTTGGTGCTCTCGAAGACCACCCGTGAGTAAAATCACCCGACGTCCCACGCATGCACCCATAAAGCGCGCAAATGAATTATAAAATGGAGTCCCATGTAGAACCACGAGCAAAAGATTTTCGAAAAAGTATGTAAACAGCTGATATGAGCAGTAAAAAGAAAGTCGACAAGGAAGCTCTTGCAACTCTTTACCAAACCCCAACACAGCAGTTGCCATTAGCTTTTGTGCTACCATCATGCTTACCATCGCTAGCCAGAAGCTTACAGCTAAAAGAAGAATGGCAGCATTTCTATCCATATCAGCATCAAACAAAACAAAATTTGCAAACTCATACGCTGGGATGAGCGAGAAGACCACAAGAACAATCAACACCACGCGCATCAAAAGTCCTAAAATCTCATCTGTTGTGCTCCAGATTTCCATATCTACCTCACCTTCCTTAGTGGCCACAGGAAAGGTCGCTCCGCGAAATTGTCGGTACCCTGTAGGCAAGGTCTCGCCTTCCATGAGAACACTCAAACTTCCCAAATACGAGCGTGATTGCATTGTGGATCCTCGACCTAGTAATGCCAGGTAACTCACCTCACAGTAGTCTCCTATTTCTACGCGCCCTCGAATTCCTTCACTTTCTGTCTCAATGAGAATTAGACTTGCCATGGACGAGGCTCCCATCTTCACCATGTCTGCATTTGATGGCTGAATCCACTTTATTGCAGATACAAATGAACCTGGCCCGATGGAAGCCCCTAAACCGCGTGCATAACCCAATATAGAACGTGTTTCATCTAAAAATTGAATCCAAGTCACCCAAACTAGTGTGAACAAATAGTCAGCCGCCCAAATCCGCAAACTAGAGCCTTTAATAGCACCTGTTTTGAGACGACCAATCAGTATCCATTTCATACCGACAGCTACAAACGACATTATACATGCTGTCACGAGATAAGATGATGCCCAATAGACCAATTCCACATACCGAAAGTTTTTCAGGGTAACCCGCCGCATCCCAGATCAAGCCAATGATGACTGAAGTGTTAAAATACAACAACAGGAAAGAGCACATGATGAACAATTTTGCAAATAGCTCACGCACGGTAGCATTAATGCTAGAATGAGAAGTCTCTATAGCCTCAATGTTTTCAGCAACTTTCTCACCCTCGTTGAGCACTTGTAAAGGTACCACTTCTGCACCTTTACCTACCCAGCATCCAGGCATCACGACTGAACCTGTACGCAGCCGGCTACCTTGGCCAAGTTTGACTCGTCGAAAACGCAAAGTTCTTTCTTTGGCATCAAAGACTCGGCACACCAATGTTCCGCGCACCTCTGCCCCAGCGCCAATATGCACGAGGTCAAGATCCCGAAGATTAACTTTAACCTTGGCTGTGAAAGACACTTGCCCCCCCATAGCCCTATAAAATATGTTCAGTAATGGCGTGTTAAGAAACCATCGACCCACAGCTATCTCCCACAAATGGGTAGCACGGTCTACGAACCACCAGCGTAAATACGGAAACGAGTTGATTTTCACTTCGCATGGACGCCATTTCCCCACTACGATCCACTTTGCAACAAGAACCAGCAGCGAAAATGAAGCAATCCACAAAGGTATCACAAAAGGCACTAATAGCCCAAACATGCTGAGCGTGCTGGTAACTCTATAGTGTGACCAAGGAGATGGAAGTCCCGATTTGTACCGAACCCATAGTCCATAGTGATAGGCGGGTAAAATCGCTGCGGACATCATGAAAAAAAGCACCCAAATACCGAGAAATTGGATTGTGGTTGCCACATGATATGGCAGGGCAGGTTGATTTGAGTATTTGACTTCCTCTAGCTCAACATGAGCCATACGTTTCTGTTCAACAGCCTCCGCCAGACGCCGCACTGTACGATACTTGGCAATGAAATCTGGCTCGACTGTCTCGTTGAAACCAATCAAATTCTCGACATGAGCATTCACTTCAATCATTGCCATGGAACTCATACCCGCTTCGAAGAGATCGTCATCAAGACCTAAGGAAGGAGCTTCAATGCTTTGACGTACGCATTGCAAAAGCCAGCGAAGACGTTCGTCAGGGTTCTCACCAGCACGAACCTCACCATGACTCTCCATATTTTCCACCAACTCACTCCATGTGTTATCGAAAAGATTGTCTGGCAAAACAGAGGCTCGCTGCAAGTTTCGAAGAGCATACTTACTCCTAGAAAACAATGATTCGGGCGCAGCACTCATTTCGCGAGGACCACAATAATGAGGTATACTATTGGCCAGGCGCTCTGCACACTGAGCATTTAATGAAATCATGACCTGGCAAATTGCATCATCGATGGTACCTGCTCGGAACTGAATACTTCTTTCTGTATTGGCAAATAATTTTGACTGTTTTGCGCCCATAAGCAGCAAGAGTCCTATCATGCGATTATGGTACAGCTCGTCTAGCGACTGTGCACTTACGAGGCTTGGCACCAACAGTAGAACTTCGTATGGCAGATCCCGGGTGATATCCTTGAAGGGCTTGTATTTTTCTAAAAATGCAAAATTCCATGCAACAAAAGATTCAACAATGGCACTTCGTGTGTGACCACGGTGAGTCTCGTGACTTATAACCTCATATAAGCTAGCACCACAAAGAGCAGATAACGTGGGCTTTTTAACACCATGAAGCATTTCAGCCCCCACCGACGCTAAAACACCCAGTCCTAGTTGGAACTGAGCATGGTTCTCATCTGTACAACGTAACCCACCTTGCTGAAGTTGCAGCTTTGCTGCCCAGGCTGCAAGCCCAGCTTGTACATGACCAAACCAGGTACGCTTGGCAGGGACGCTAAAGTTTTCAACAAGGGAATCAAGGACTTGAGGAAGAATCTGAACAAACAACTCCCGATCTTGCAGTGCATCAATGCAAATATGAAGGAAATATGCAAGGCTCAACGGACCCACGACCCGACTACTTCGTAGCTCCTCATTGCAGCCGATGGCTAAGTCGGCAGCAAAGTTACGAAGAATTGGGCGATGAACTAACAACTCACGAAGCTGTTTAACAAGAGGAGACAAACTGACAGGTATGCGCAAACAAGCAAGCTCATCAAAGACTGTGTATCCTGCTAAATTCATCTCTTCCACAAGCGCTCGCATCTGTGCAGGCCCTGTCCATAAGTCCATTTCCTCTAACTCATCAAGGAGGTCATCCAAAGCGGCAAGACTTGCACGCCTCTGCATTGCAGAACGGCGTTCTGGTAAACAGCTTTCATCACGAGCCTCGACAAGAACTGATAGCTCTCCTTGAACATACGCTTCTCGAGCAGCTCGGCGTTGGATCTTGCCGCTTGTGGTCTTAGGAATCGTTCGTGGCTTGATTAGAATCACAGCAAAAGGTCGAAAACTGTGTTCAGTCATGATGCGAGCGCGAATCAGGTCTGCCAAGCCACCAGCTTCGTTAGCAAGTTTTCCATCACGGACTTCAGCAACAACAACAACATTTTCAGTTCCTTCAAGCGTGAAAACAGCACAACAGCCAGGGCGAATCTTAGTACTTGCTTGATCTACAGTGCTTTCAACGTCTTGGGGGAAAATGTTACGTCCACGAACAATCATCATGTCTTTGATGCGTCCACACACAAAAATTTCGCCTTTATGAACGAAACCCATGTCACCTGTGCGGAGAAAGGTTCGTTCGTCAGAGCGGGTTGAAATCTTGGCATTGAGTTCTTCTTCCGACAGAGCAGGCTTGCCAAGGTATTCACTGACTTTGGATGGACCTGTTACCCAGAGTTCACCGATAGTATCATCTTCTAATAGTACCCTTGTCTCTGGGTGTACAACCGAGACCTCGATACCTACGCCAGGAGGGCCGTTGCCTACTAAATCTTGTCCATCTTCTTCGGGATGCACAAGAACTATTTTAGAGCCAGGTTTATTGGAAAACCCAGCCTTGAGCCGCAACATGAGAGGCATATGTGGACCTCGATGCGTGGAAATAAGAACAACGTTCTCTGCCATACCATAAAATGGATCCAAGTACTCAGCTTTCACACCTTGCTTCTCGTATGCCTCTGCAAAGGCCCATAAGGTTTCTGCACGAACTGGCTCAGCGCCATTCGAATAGCGCTTACAGCATGATAGGTCGAGCTCCTTCCTTTTGGCTACTGGAACTTTACGTACTGCAAGCACATACGCAAAGTTGGGGGCGCAAGTGGTCGTGCCACGATACTTTGAGATAGCATTTAACCACACAAATGGATTTTGTAAAAAGCTAATCGGAGACATGGCTACCATGATTGCGCCAGAATACAGGGTAGTAAGAATTGCACCTACCAGGCCCATGTCATGATAAAATGGGACCCATGTGACACCAACTGTGTCTTCACTCATGCCCATAGACGTCTTAATACTTGCAAGATTGCTGTTGAGGTTTCCATGTGTTACACAAACACCCTTGGGGTCGCCTGTGCTTCCACTCGAAAATTGTATGAAGGCTAATTCATGGCTGGCTACAGGCATTGTGACGCCAATAGAAGCAGCTGGTTTCACTTTGCTCATGTTATGCCATTTCAGTCCTCGCGGAAACTTCTTAACGCCAATCACTAACCGACGCAGATGGAGGAATTTGGTGTGAGAAATCACAGTAGACACCTGTGCAACTTCAACCGCTTTACCTAGTTTTAAAAGTCCTGCCTTTGGACTGTTTGGATCTGGTGGGTAGACTGGAACCGCGACGAAGCCTCCAAAAAGACATGCCATCATAGCAATGATAAAATCTGTACCTGGCAAAAACACAAGGAGAACTTTCTCGCCTGTTTTCATCTTCCACTGGGTTCTCATTGCCTCTGCAAGACCCTGAGCGCTCTTGACTAGACTTTCACGAGTAAGAACAGAACTTTCGTTTCCTTTATCATCAAGCCATATGATAACACGTTGAGAGGGAGATTCTGATGCGTACCGAACAACATTATCTCGCACGTCTTCAAGATCAAGGTGAGTCTCTTTGGCTATTTCCTCTTCTCCATTTGATTGTATGACCTTGGCAAAGTTTGCCGTGTGCCAAGGCTCATTTTCTGAAGACCACAACATGAGCTTTCCGCAAACACTAGTATTGGCACAGGGCGCTTTTACTTGTAGTCGCTGCTATTTCAATGTCGCAAGAATAAAAGGGATTTGTTGTTGCTTAAACGCCTAGGAAGCTTAGTTATTTTAAAGTCTCAATTACAATAGTTCTAGTTGTGCGTTGTTGGTGAAGATGCATGTCAAGCCAGTCGTGTCTGCCCAGGACGAGATTAGATCGTGCAGTTGTTGTTTCCACTGACCATCATTGGTTGGTGAGTCAACGGCGAATTCTTCAAGATGCCGGAAGTTTCGCGTGTTTGGGTACATGGGAGTTAGCATTTTTGAGCAGCTTCCTAAACACCTATATTTGATTTGTACCATTCATGTTATGCTAAACACCCTCATTAAAGCATTGAGGGATAATTCATCATACTTTGCATTTGCATGATGGCTTAGCCTGATGGTGGACATTATTACTCGTTTGGGTTTTCCCGTGAAGAATGAATACCAGGATATTTTTACAACTTATCCTGTGCTCTTCTTTCTCATTTGTGAATCAGAAAAGGTAACAAACAAACTCTCGTGAAGAATACTACTTCAAAGAACAGCAGAATCTCCCCTCCCCGAAAGAACAGCTACAGTGCCGGAAGCTGAGACTTGCTTAGGCAGTACCTGCTATTAAGTACTCAAAACGATAGAACCAACAACTTTGACAACGCCACTTCCTATTGAATTCTGAGATCTAAAACCAGGTCGATGAAGGTTAAAAAGTGCTAGAGGGTTAGTTTACATCACGAGAAACCTGGTGGTCCACAGTAATGACAAGAGCCAATCCGAAACTCCATTGCTGTCATTATCCACGACAATTTATATGGATCGACCTGGGACATCGAAAATGGCCTTCCATTTTTTTTCACACTGGTACCTGACACTACCTATCATGTACTAGAACTACTAGTCCTCTTACCTTCTGTAATAGCTACATACCTAGAGTACTATTATCTTAAACCCTAAGATTCAGACATGAGAACCAATGTTGAGAACGCCCATCTGTCCGACAAGAGGCGTATCATGCCAGTATCAACATGAAAATTTCTCACGGTTTGGGACTTGGATACGTACCGAGGCGCGCGAGGAGACAGCCGTTTGTGTCCCTGTTATGAGGTCTTGACTGCATGATACCCCCACTTCTGTTTGGTGCAGCATGCCCGAGCTTATTACTGGGCCATCTTCAAGTTGCGAAGAAGCGCAGCGAATGTACCATCACACAAAAGCTCTTTCATTTATTTTTCTTACACGCAGACTCTCGTGCTTGGTGTCGACGAGGTGTCGAGCGCTTCGCAGTAGTGTCGTGGGGCACACGGTGGTGATTTCCAACACGATGACTGGCTGCGTGGTCAATGTTTCTTTCAAATTATGTGGAATTCCCTTCCTTAGAGGAGTAGTCTCTACATCTTTCTAATTTTGACTCTTTCCCCACCTTTCTATTTTAGTATTATTTCCTCTTTTGGCAAAACACTCTTGCACGGGCCTTGACCGCCCTGGAATGCGAGATTTTCATATTCTTACTGTTCTACAGTAGCTGAGGTCGTTCTCCCCGGTACTGGAGACAGCTCGAGCCGAGAGGATAAGATAAGAAAAGTCATCGCTATCCGGGCTAACCGTCCTACGTGCGGTTATCCTCTTCTCAAACCCCCCCTAAAATTCTTAGGAAGATTCCATGACCACCCTTACTGCTACTCCATGATCCCGCACGGGGCCTCTATTTGGTCTTGATTCTATTTTGGTTTGCGTTTCAGAAAGAGCATACTGGCTATTCATTTAAGGCAAGTACTATATCGCTCGTGCTTCAATGGTACACACATAGAAGGTATCGATTTCCAAGTTGAGCTTCGCTTCGCAGAATTTGCATCTGCAGTTGCGAGTTTACTACATGCAATTTATAATCGACTCGCTCGTAAGCAGTTCAATATGGTGATGCTTCAACTACAAAGTAGCAGGAGTCTAGTGGGTCTGCCACTCTTCATCCTGCAATTTTGCGAGGTGAATTAATCCAAACTGCATCAAGAGTGAGCCATTCGGACTGGCAAGATAATAAACGAAGAACTAGTCATTAACGGCGATACTATATACCATTTGGCAATATTTGAAATTTAGCTCGAATCCTTGATAACCCCAAAATACTTGATTTCTAAAGGACAAAGCTTAATCGTATCCTCTCCAAGTTTGTGAAGACAAACGCCAATAAACAAGAGGTTGATGAAAATTCTTGCAAGTGGGTACACATAGGTGTTGGTTGCTCTCTGACCGAGGTTTTAGATCTTATATATATCTTGAACCTGGAGGTAGAGATTTTGGGTCTGATGAAGAATCTTCATGCTAGCCAGCAACTGTTAGAAAAATATGGTGCAGAGACTATTTAAAAATAAATCAAAAATTACAACCAAACACGAGATGTAGCTTTCTCTCCTGTGTTTCTTGGCGATCACTATGCTATACCTTTTCAAGCTGTGAAATGCAATTTGCTCTATAACGCTTTGAATCTCGCAGTACAACTCTATACGAGGTGGTGCCTACCTCACTTGCCAATTACACCGAACTGAGGTGCTCCACTTCAGCCTTTTCAGATTAGGTAACTTCTTCTTCATTGATGCTTTTACTTGAGTCTTCACCTAATCTATAGGAGCAGCTAGAGCGGCTGAGCAACATCGCTTCGACCTGCTTTTCTACCCAAGTTTATTACCAATCGGTAGGGATAATATTTGATTCCCTAGTGCCAGCGGCCCAACAACGATGCAACATAGCGATGCAATGCAATGCGCAAAACCTCCCTCGGCTATCCCCATCTGGTAAGAGTAGTCTTTCATCTAGCACCTGGTAGGTACGTACAACCATTGCCATCGTAGCACTAGTTTACTGCCATTATCTTGTTAAAGTCATCATGAGTTTTACTGATTGGCTCTTCTTTCATTGGCTTTACTGATTGGCCCTTCCAATGAAAGAAGAGCTTAGCTTAGAAAGGAGCGGTGTCATCATCTTCAATGCAAATTCTTCTTCTTCTGCAGGTAGGAACTAGTAGTAGGTACTGCCTACCTACCTACCTACAGTTTGTAGTAGCAACTGCTACATACGTACTAGTGCTGAGAATTATCGAGGCGCCTCTTGAGATTGACACGTGACGCAGAAAGAACTTGCGTAGTACAATGGCAGGCGCCTTCAAACTTGAATAGTCGGCGCCTTTGACCATGGCTTCCGAGGGGACTCAAGAGAGCGTGCTGGAGGCGTCTGAGCGCACAGAGGCTGGCGAGGAGGACCCTCGTGAGCCCAATATTCAAGCAGAAAAGTCCTCAACTGCTGCAGGAGACAGCGCAGCAACTGTTGCTGCAGGTCTACAGGATTTCGTGGCCAAGGTCAAGGCTACTTGGCTTCAAAGCGGGGAAAGCTCGAACAATAAAGACGATGACAATGCTGACAACAACAAAGATGCTAGTGAGTGTTCCACCAACACCGAGGCCAAGAAAAGCTGTGAGGATAACAATGAGCAGGACAAAGAAGATGATGGAACGGAGATCGAGATTGGGACCTCGTTTTGGGCCAAACTAAGCAATCCCGACAAATGGAGCGCCATGGCAGAGCGCGCGGGCCAGCGCAGCCTTTTCAGCTTTAATGGCGATGACAATGGAGCTGATAATAAAATTGAGGCGGCGCTATGGTCGATGAAGCTAGGTGAGAAGAAAGAGGATAACTTTTTCCTCCTCATTGGCAAGCTCAAGCTCACGCTGGACCACGCCCAGGAGTTGCTTGGCAAAGAGATGTCTCTCACAGCACCGCAGGCTCTGCGAGCAATGTCCTTCCTCATGGGGTGCTGCGAAACATACATAGGAGAACACCCTGAGGTCATTCGGGAAATGGCCGAGAAGGATGGTGCCGAAAAAGCAAAGCAAGATATCCTTCTCGACGTGGACCAGTATATGGAGTTTGCCAATGCTGCATATGATGAGTTTGACCCGGATGAGACCATTTATGAGTTCTTTGCACGCCGTGACTACACCTTAGTTTACTATGACCCCGCAACAGACTACGAACTTGCTGCGCATTATGTTGCGTTTCAGCCAGACAAGAAAATCTGCATCGTAGGTATTAAGGGAACAAGCACAATTGGCGATGTTCTTACAGATATTCTTTGTCGATCAACACCTTTCATCAGTGACAAAATGTTTGCACATGATGGAATCAAAATCACCGCGCAACGTGTAGCTGCTCGAGTTCAATCCTTTCTTCTGAATTTATTTGTACCTCTGGACTATGAGATTATTTTCACAGGTCACTCCTTGGGTGCCGGTGTTGCAGCACTTGTTGCAGTGATCTTTCGGGAGGCGCACCAGATCAAAAAGGTTCGTGCGCTTGCCTATGCTTGCCCGCCAGTGCTCGACAAGGAGGCCGCTTTGGGAACCTATGACTATATTACTTCGGTGGTCAGCAATCATGACATTATCCCTCGTACCTCCTTGAGTAACATGAATATCATGAGTGAGGCGCTTAAGCGAGTTAACAAGCGCCTTGAAGGGAGCGAGCAGGAGATCTCTGAGGATTCCAATGCTCAGGGCGCTGAGCTTCTTCGAGAGCTATACGACTTGCAAGAAGAATACAAGCTGGCTTACGATCAAGACCTCTACGTGCCAGGGCGTCTGTTGTACATTTTTGCGCCAGATCAAAGTCAACGTTTCGCAGTAGAAAAGGACGGTGTTCTTTCTAACCTGCGACACATGCTTTTTACGCGAAGCATGGTCATGGATCATTCTATGGATAATTATATCATTGAAATCCGCAACGCGCTCTTTGATCTATATAAATTGCATTCCGTCACCAGCCCAGCTTTAATTCCAGATACCCCGGGTGCGACTGTGACTGTCCCAGATCATGTTACAGTATTTAGTAAGGAGGATAACTGTGAGATCGTTTATTACCACATCCTAACCATTGTTGCGCGCGGACCCGAACATGTGAAAGAGTATCATGCTTATCGAAGGTTCACAGACTTTGATAAACTTTCAGAGGTTGTGCGCGAGGCAGAATTACAGCTCACAACCTCACTCCCTTCAAAAATTACAACACGTGACCCGAAAGCAAGAGCTAAGCAATTTGAGGCATATCTGACAGCACTCATCTACAAAGCTACACACAAGCGTTTACAGAAAATTCGTGATGCCCTTCGTGACTTTGTTGGCATGGGGGACACTCCATCGGCACCTGATTTTGTTCTCCAAGCGGTTCATGCTGCAAACTGCTACTAAAATGGACATGTGCACGTAAAAAATTGAAGCTCGTTTCTCTTATTTCTTTGTAAATGGAAATTATATTGATATATTTTAAAATCCATCACATATTAATGCAGTTCATTTCATGGGACGGGAAAGAGATGACGATGGCGGCGAAACTCATCACACATCTTTCTACGACTTCACAATGGTCCAGCGGATGGGATGACCAAAAGCAGTCAAGCAGGATCAAAACAAGAAACAAGGAAAGCAAAAACTGAAGTATGAAGGAAAACAGTCAAAGAGTAAAGAATATCAAAGTAGCGCAAACAATCGATTTAGTTACGGGGCTTCTCCTTCTTCTCCTTGTACAAGGCCCAGAGGGAAACACCGGCGACCTTGACGACCTTGAAACGGACACCAGGAATATCACCAACGGCGTGACCGGAACGACCGAAACCGGCAATGAGGACCTCGTCGTTCTCTGTGAAGTCGGAAAAGGAAAGAGCAGATTTGCATTTTCTGGTCAGTCATTCATGTTCAACACATACCCTAGAAAACTAAGCTTAACATGGCCAATAGACAAGAACTGGCCATGCAAACACGAGCCTGATTGATAAACAATCATGCAACTAAATCACTTACCATCGACGAAGTTGAGGCAACCGTCACGGGGGACGAAGGCAGAGATCTTCTTGCCGTTCTTAATCCTGTAGATTCCATTACAAAAACAAAAAACCACATGCACAGTTAGTTTTCACCAGCTCCATATTAAAATTGAACTCGCCTTCATCCTCATTGTCACACAGCCTCACTACATGCGAGAACTTTGTTTCCCATGATCTGTTATGGCAACCAGTCGTTGGAAGCCAAGCTGACCAAGCCCAGATACACTGCATGCAAATTGTCCCTTCTTTAACTATCACACACGCATAACCCAGTGAACTACGTTGTTGACGTATATGATCAGAAGGACCGAACTCGCAAGTCATCATTTCTCAAAGAGCGCATCTCTCTCTACGAATCATTCTCAAATTCGCATGATATAATGCTTAACACCACTCTAGGAGCTCCAAGATGAAGAAACACGCTGCCGACGCCGAAGAAGAAGCCGTCTAAACCCGTAGAGAACAAAGGCACTTACAACTGCACGCGGACACTCTTACGAATGGCAGAGTTAGGCTGCTTGGCCTCAATACCGATCTTCTCAAGCACGATACCCTTGGCCATGGAGGCTCCAGCCATGGGCAAGTTGTACTTGGTGTTGGAGTGAGCCTTGGCGAAGGCCTTCTTGGCCCATCGCTGAGCGCGACGGTGCAAGCGGTGCTTGCGGGCCGTGCGAATACCCTGCGGCTTGCCCATCTTGCCTAAGCGACCTCAAGCGATCAACCTCCGCGATCAATCGACAATGTCTCGTAAAGTACTGCTGCTCCGCCGCCCTCTTTCCCTTTCCTCCCGCCTGCCACCCATCTCTGCCCCCTTAATCTGCCTAGGCATTCCACCTTAACGCCACCTTCGCGCCTCCCACTTTAAGGCGCCTCCGCAACCACGAAGCCATCAATCGAGAGCGCCGGAGCGCCGAAGTTTGTTTACCCTAACCTGACTTTCAGCAGAGGAAGCGCAAGTGGAGTATACGCGAATTAAATAGAGTATAGGGAGGGGTAAGTGGGGTATAGGCGGAGGAAAGTAGGAATTGGAGGGGAAAGTAGGTTATAGCTGGGAGCCACTCGTGCGAGAGCAAGAGCGCCGCAGAGGCCAGCAACCCTTAAATTGCTCAGGCAGGAGAAGAGCCCACGCGGACTCTTCATCTGGGTACGTGAGCAGCGACCACCCCGGCGCCCCCTGCGGCGACAACGAACGCTACCGACCCACGCTTTTGCGGAGACGCAGGAAACGCCGCGAGTGAGATGGCGAGCTCGATGAGGTGATGATGATGAAGATGAGATGGAGCCAAGACCAAGTTGACGACGCTCGTTTATGAATGTATGTATGTATGTAGCTCTTGTTGTTGTCATGAGCCTGCATGCACAGGACATTCGACGTTCAACCAGAGGCTCTCGATGGTGGATAAAACACCTTTGAGTAAGCTGAGACAGAGGTACTCCGTCGCTTTCTCAACTTTTTGCTTGATGGAGTCAATCTTCGCTCTTGCAAGTTAGTTGGCACTCTCATAGAATGAATAAGATCTTGGCCATGAAGACGTCAGTTTACAGCAGCTGTGTCTTTACACCGTATGCGTCAGGATCTAGTATTTAACCGAGATGTCAAACTTCATGCAGTCTCCTCCTCATCATCATCACTATTGTCTGAAGCGAGCTTCATTGAAATCTAATGCTCGGGTCTTCTGTGCAGTGATCAGTAACTAACGGTTTTGAACTTGAACACGTGTTTAAATTTTACAGGAAGCTTTCTCCACAACTTAAGCAAACATGAAGATCGTCGCTGCCTACATGCTCCTTGCCCTCGCTGGCAAGGAGGCCGTCTCCTCTGACGACATCAAGGCCCTCCTTGAGAAGGCCGGTGTTGAGGTCGATGAGGAGCAGCTCACCAAGTTCGCCGCCGGTGTCGAGGGCAAGAACATTGATGAGCTCATCGAGGAGGGCAAGTCCAAGATGAAGGCCATCCAGGGCGCTGCCGGCTCTGGCTCTGGTGGCTCCGGCGCCGCCGCTGGTGGTGCCGCCGCCGCTGCTGCCGAGGAGGAGGAAGAGGAAGAAGAGGAGGTCGACGTCGGTGGTGGCGACCTCTTCGGCGGTGGTGGTGGTGGCGATGGCTACTAAACAGCCCCCCCTTCGTTCCCTATAACCCCTTAAAAAAACCAATTTTTTTTCTTTGCTGATTTCTTGTACAACATTTGTTTACCTTCATACGTACTGGCGTTTCATTCTTTCCGTAGACATGGAATCATCAGACCGGTAGCTGATCGACTGGTAAACCAAAGGCTTTGCTCTAGGAAAGAGTACTTGTCTCATAGTAGTGCGAGGTGGAAATACCTCATTTGTTTGGTGCTTTAAATCGTGGCATTACAGCATCAAAGTAGTATACCTCGTTTGTTTGGTGCTTTAAATAATGGTGTCACAGCATCATAGTAGTGCGAGGTGGAAATACCTCATTTGTTTGGTGCTTTAAATCGTGGCATTACAGCATCATAGTAGTATACCTCGTTTGTTTGGTGCTTTAAATAATGGTGTCACAGCATCATAGTAGTGCGAGGTGGAAATACCTCATTTGTTTGGTGCTTTAAATCGTGGCGTTACAAGATTATAGCATTTCTCAATAAAATGTATTGTTCTTTATGAAGAATCTATTCGAGGCGCGACACAATTCAAGGCGTCCAAAATGGTGAACGCGAGTTGTTGTTCTGCAGGGGAAAATAAGCGAAGAGAAAAGCTGATTTGCGGAATCCAAGGTTCCCCCTATGCTAAATTCCCCAAACGTGTTTTTTTAGCACTTTCATAAATTGGCCTTTGCAGGGAACGACAAATTATAAACCATTGGTTGAAATTTAATTGCTTTATGTATATATAACGAAAGTAATGCAGAGATCGTCTGCTGAAATGAGGAGTTAATGAAGACAAATTGGAAACTCACGTTTACAACATCAGCTTCTTGGTACGCTCGATACTCGATGCAGCATCGTTCACCAATGTTGAGAGGAGCTCCTCGCAGGAAGGCACGTCTTTAATAAGAGCAGTAACCTGACCCAAACTCCAAACACCCTCGTTGATGTCACCCGTCTCTTGAAATGCACGCTTGTATGCAGCGCCGCGCACGTAATCACGAATACGATCAAACTCGCCAGGGTGCTCGCGCTCTGTCTCAAGAATCTTCATTGCAGTCTCGTTCTTGTACACACGCTCAGTATTACGCATGGAACGCATGATAAGCGTCGTGCTCGACTCATCACCCTCCACAATAGCCTTCTTGATGTTCTCGTGAATAGCAGCTTCCTTGGTTGCCATAAAACGAGATCCCATAGCAATTCCTTGGGCTCCAAGGCTAAGTGCTGCGGCAAGCTGGCTACCAGTACCCATGCCACCACAGGCGAGCCAGGGAATGTCAAGGTCTTGCTGAGCCTTTGCAAAAAGAACCCATCCTCCTACATCTGTTTCACCTGGGTGACCGGCTGCCTCGAATCCGTCAATGGAAACCATGTCCACACCCATGCGCTCGGCGGTCTTTGCATGACGTGTTGAGGTGCACTTGTGGATGATAGTCATATCATTGTCCTTGAAGAGCTTCACAAACGGCTCAAGCCCCTTGTAGTGACCAGCAGTCTCCACGACCTTGATGCCCTCTTCTACCACCACATTAGCATACGCATCGTAGTTGGGCGGCTTGAGCATGGGGAGCAGCGTCATGTTTACGCCGAAAGGTTTGTTGGTGAGTTCTTTGGTTTTGCGGATTTCCTTGCGCAGATCCTCCGGAGAAGTCTGTGTCAAAGCAGTAATGATGCCAAGCCCTCCTGCATTCGAAACAGCTGCAGCCAACCCGGCATAACCTACATAGTGCATACCACCAAGCATGATGGGGTGCTTCACGCCTACCTTTTCGGTGAAAAACGTCTTGAAGACCTGTCGTGACATGGTATTTTTGTGTCTTGTCTTAACCTCCCTAACTATGCCACCGCTTTGCTTGCGCAGATTTGTCCTGAGCAAGACTGATTACTCTGGCGTGTTCCAGTTCTGGTGTCTCTGCGATCCGCTTGAGTTTTCCCTTTCACGGAAGCTTAGTCTTGCCAAGCCTGGCTTCCTCTTGAATTGGTTTACAGCAGCCACCTCGCACAAATAAGCTAACACTAGATTTCTGTTTGGGAATTGCAACTTTATCAGCTCGATAGTCTTCGGCGGCGTATCTTTGCTGTTCCTTTGCATGCTATACATGTAAATGCTAAGCACCAACATAGGTACCACTAACTATGCCACTCTATAAAGCTTGAAAGAAACGGCATTGCTCACTTTACACATTACAACTTCTTACATTTGCAACTACTTACATGCATCCTCAGAGTACTTACCTCATTACGATACCACGCAGGCTTTCTTTCCCTCTCCTCTTTCCCGCTTACTTACTTCATAGAGGTAGCTGCTGGAAGGCATGTCAGCCAAGCACTTTCTTTCTTTCGCAGCTGCGCTTTCTGTGCTTACTCGACTGCCCAATGGTAAATGAAAGTGAAAGTCGAAGAACGGAGAGGAGAGTCAACTAAATTCTTGAACCTTCGAATTTAACATTTCATGTTTTCTGCAGAGGTGCGCACCAATTACTCTACTACCTATTAACTACCTACTACCTATCGACTAATAGTGGTTATTGGCTGAAAGGGAGGCGAGTGCTGATCATCTTGCGAGGAGAGGGTTAGGGTCGAATTGGTTGCACAGTATGGCATGCTTTCTTGACTTGGGTTTAGTTTCGTGTGTCTCTATGGCCCATTTGCTAAGACCACACGGGCGATGGTGAAATTTCAAGGTGAGGTATTTGCAACTTAGCATATGTTCATAAGGAATTTGACCATGCCTTTATGCATTCATCGAATGAGGCAAGGTGCCAGAAGTCTCATCGCGGGATAGCAGAGCTTTTGATGAATTCTCCAGGGAAGTCCACCATGACCGTGTTTGTTTTCTAAAACCATATCTACAGGAGGTCTCACTCCCTGAAGCCTCAGTAGGCTACTACTTAATCAAAACAAAACCATTGCATACTGAGCTGCAACTTTTGCCACCCTCCATGCCCTGCTACTTGAACGAAGGAGGTGTTGTTTTCCTTCTTCAAGATGGTTTTCTTGATCATCATCGGCAGGTTTCTGCCTTTGCTATACCCAAGTGAGCTTCTCATCAACCAAGATAATAATAAATCGCAAATCGCTTTTCACTACCACAGAAAGTTCGCATGTAAGTGAAATAAAAACACCTCCGGCAGGTTGTAGTATGTGCTATCCAAGCAATCATCGCAACCTGAGCGGCAATTCTGTTGCCCACGCAGAAGCCTAAAGTCTGCTCAAAACTCCGAGAGCTCGAGCACATGCTTCTCTTCTTCTCAAGCCGAGAACAACCATAACACGTGCAAACTCTTCGGGAGATTTCATTCGATAATTTCAGACCAATTCCATTTATAAACGGGAACTTGAGGGGATCAAAGTCACGTGCTCTAGAGATAACTCTAGAGGGTAAGCAGCAGTAACATTAGATTGATCGTCTTTAAGTTATAGAAGGTATTGGCTTCGGAATCTGGCGTCAAGGTTCCCCACTTTGGCATGAGTTTCCAGGCAGGTTTCTTCAAGTTGTGCGCCTTTAACCATGAGAAGCCCAGCAGCAAAGCAACCATTTCAATTTCGAGAGTAGTAGGCAACAAGGATTCCTATCAACCCCAATTGGCGATAAGCTGCTCTGCAGTTTTGATTGCAATAAAGGAACTCAGTTCTGGTAGTGGCCCTGAAAACTGTGTAATAGTTCATAGGCATTCCCTGCCAACGATACTTGCTTGCTTTCTTAGGTAGCGTGCCTTACGACTCTCAGTCCTGCACACCGTTTGGTCCTTGTTGATGCCTTCGGCCAATCGGCCATCGCCAGATGTTTATGCTCCCAGAGTCTCATGACCTTGGAGGCGACCAAAGCTTGTAGTTTTCAGTTTCTCTCCAAAGATTTTATAAGGTAAACTGACTGACCTATAGTGAGTAATGGAGGTGCTTTTAAAGTAGACTAAAAGGTACTGCAACTAGGACAAACAGTTATAACCTACTTACTGTATGGAATACACAAGTGCAGGAATAAGAGCCAAACGAAATCTGTCGCTAGGATTGAAGAAAGAAGCCAAGAATTAGAATCAGCGTTTGCCCCTGCAAGCCGCAATCCTCGAATTGCGAGCAGGCCCGGGAACTTCTCTGTAAAAGCTCTCTGCGTGTTGTACTCAGAGACTGCATATACTCGAGGCGAGATGACGTCTTATGGCACCTATGAGCGCGTGGCCGGCGGCTCTGAGCCCGTGGCCTCGTCCTGGAGGCAGGTCCCTCGCTGCGGCTGCAAAGCCTTGAGCGGGTTTGCGGTGCTTTTGGCAGCGTCGATTGCTTTGGCGGTGTGGAGCTCTCACAGCGGCGGACATCCTGTCGAATACCACGACAGCCCGATTTCGAATGACCGTGTGGATCGCTGGGACGACAAGCATGCGCATAAATTTCGACCCCGGTTTCCTATTGCGGAAGGGCATCGCAAGGACTGCGAGGACAAGGACTTCACCAAGGACACTCTCAAAGTGATCAAGGAAACCAACTTTGTTAATGCTATGTTGAACTCCGGATTTGATGCCTCTCTCTTGGACAAGTTTGAGGCAAGCGACATCATTGGATTCCATGATGACGACAAGTTCTTTATTGTCTTTGACAACAGCTATCAGATTGGTCTCGTCAGACGTCATGGACTCAACCCTGGAGCGCACCTTGCATCTCCAGATGAGAACCTCTTGCTGGACTGGCCTGAAGACTCACCCATGAACCCGGATGGAGACTCTCAATTTGAGGCCATCGCGCACAACCACAGCGCCGACACCTTTCTCATCTTCGAGGAAACCCACCTTGCAAAGGACAATGTATCGAGGTCCAGAGCACACGAGGTTCATATCTCTGCACAAAACAACATTACTTCTATTCGTACCTGCGAGGTGGAGTATGAGTTCTCTTTTGAGAACAAGGGCATTGAGGGCGCCACGGTTGTGGAGATCCGCGGGCGCACCTATGTCCTGGCGCTTTGCGAAGGTAACTATTGTGAAGGAGGCGAAAAGGGCAGGGAGCCTGGCAATGGCCGTATTCTCCTCTTGGAGCAGTACCTGGTTGAAAATGGTAACAAGTCGTCCTGCACGTATAATGTTGTGCAGACCATTAAGCTCCCGAAGGAGGTTGACTTTATGGACTATTCTGCAATCACTGTGTATGAGAATCGCAAGGTTGCAATCACCAGTCAGGAGAATGCAGCTGTTTGGATTGCTGAACTGGATTTCCCTGACACGGTTGGTCCCAAACCTTCCAAGGAGGACAATGATGACGACGATGACGACGATGACAACGATGACGACGAGCCAATGGTTGCTTTTGTGAATGGAAAAATCTACGACTTTCCCCGTAATGATCTCTGTGAGATTGTATACTGCAACATTGAGGGTGCTTACTTTCTCAAGGAAAACATCCTCATTACCGTCAGTGATGCCATGAAGGGTAAGGGCCCGTCAACCGTACGTCTGCCGCTCTAAGGGTCAAAGCATTCACGTATTTTACATTCCCGAGTAAGACCCTATGCCGTATGCCATTACGCGCATTGTCTCGCGTAGACGAACAAAGACCTTTCTTTTTCTTTTCTTCTTTTTAGCTAATTTTAGTAGATTTCCTTCCCATTTTCTTCTCTGACTAGCCAGCTAGAGTGACCATAGATACCTCAATATGCTTGATTTCAATAAACTCAAAGAAAAATAGCCTCTCAAATGACAACAAATAATCTTGACCTCTTCAAAGAAATGTTATAAATGAGAATGCGTCATGGAATGTGTAATGTTCCTTTGTCTTGAATGAACCACATCAAGGCTTAATAATTAACCATAAGAAAATACTTTGCTGCGCTTAGCCTGCTTAGCAGTCCATGCTCGAACACAAGTTACATAGCATAGCTGAATATATCAAACTATTGTGAATTTCCACTACAAGGAGCAGGACTTGGCTATCATAATAGTCTCACGCAAACAAAACCGTACCGGTATCTATCTATCTACCCTAAATTATAGTACTTGAACAGTATTGGGACATTAATTAACAAAATCCAACAGAACTTGACAAGTTTAGCTTCAAATAAAATCAAACCCCTATTATTCTAAGCGCGTCCCGATCCAATTTGACTCAAGAACGACTCGCCAGTGTTTCCGCGCGACCGGTGGGCCTTCTTAACTCCAAGTGGTGGTTGGTGGTTCATCGTATAAGATCCTCAGAGTATAAATTGTGCGTTGGGTAAGGGCTTCTTTGTCTCTTGAGACACCTTTATTCACTATGGCGCCTCAAAAAGCCACAGCGACCACACCCCCGTCTCGAGCGGAGGCCCGGAGACTCACGTACGGCATGTGGGTCTACATCTCTATAGGTCTTGCACTGGCTGCGTGTGTGGCATCTTTTGAAGCCTCGGTTCGAATGTTCACTCCCGAGGAGCTTGCTAGGTATGATGGAAGACAAAAACGCGGCAAGAGGTATCTTGCAATTCTGGGCGAGGTCTATGACGTAAGCAAATCTGATGCTTATGGTGACAGTGGCTACGGATATTTCGTTGGCAAAGATGCGTCCCGAGCCTTCTTTACCGGCAAATTCGATGGACCTACGCAGGACGATCTTTCTGATCTTGATGACGAAGCCTGCAGGGCCGTTGCGGACTGGCGGGAGTTCTACAGGAACCACAAAGTTTATACTTTCAAAGGGAAGCTGGTCGGCAGGTACTTTGATCCACTGGGCCAGCCTACGCTCGAGCTCGAGAAGATTGATCAACTGGTGGAGCAAGACAAGGAGAGAGCGCTGCTATCGATGGAACTTGAAAAAAAATACCCTGTGTGCAATAGTCACTGGTCAAAGGTCGATGGCAGCCAAGTGTGGTGCACAAACAACATGATTGAGGGTAAGGAGGCTGTGCGCCTTGTCCCACGCTCCATGTATGACCCGCACAAAGAGGAGCAGCGTTGTGTTTGCGTTGAACTCTCGGAGGCATCCGAGATGGATTCCAAGTTTAAAAAGTTTGACAACTGTCATGCCAAGGCACAGCGTTGCTCGTTTCTGCCCGCGTAGTTACCTTTGCCTTGGGTTTTCAAAATATGTTCTTCTCGACGATCAATTGACATAAAGTTGCTCTTTCATAGTCATCAATTAATCAAGCATGCATGCATCGTTCGTTCAAAGGAGAATGATTGGCTCTTCTCAAAAGAAATATGCGCTCTGCTCGTAAATGTGGAAAAAAAAGAAGAGAAAAAGTTGACTAAGCAACCTCTACTTGAGATTCATGGATATTTCATAACCATATCAAAAGAATATGATTAAAAAAATTAAAGCTTCGTTTGCATTTGTTATGTCCTTTATACAAGAAGAATAGGAATATAAAAAGTGCACAAAACTTATGAATATCAACGATTTGGAATATCAGCTCCAGAGTACTCTGAAACCCTTTACAGAGAGGCATAAGAAGAAGACAGCACAACATTGTCATCAAACAAAGGGGAGGGGGCTTACCTTTGCCATTTTGATACGAGGATAAAGTCTTGACTTTTTTTCCTTTTAATTAATGAGAAAGTATATGAATGAACGAGAAAAAGAGCATGGTAGTACGATTAAAAAAATTAGTGAAAAAGTATTGCTTTACGCGCATAGAAATCTTAGTATTACCATACTACATTACTTGTGCCTTGTCTTCTTGAATTTCTGACAGTTTGACAGGGTCCGCCAGTCCCCACATGGTCAACAAAACATTGACCTTGGACAGATCCGTCGAGTACAAGTGAGCGAACATGGGCTTAGACAACGAGTGAACAGCAATTTGAGCTAGGATCTCTACGAACGAGCCGTAGGAAAGAGCGCCAATATTACTCTTGCGATTCACGGACGTATACAAATCTCGGATTTCCTTACGAGAGATAAAGGTCGGTGTCACATCGTAATCCTGTGCCAGCTGAATGATATCAGAAAGTTGCATGGCGTTAGTACCACCGAGTTGCTTGTAAAATTCGTAGACGCGAGAGAGCACGACGGCATGCTTATCGAAGAGATCAATCATCTGCTTGTTGAGCAGAGGCATGTCTCTTTGTTGCTGTTGCTGTTGCTGTTGTTTTTTTGACTCAAAAGAATTGTCTAGCTTAATGTTTGTCCGGCCGCTAGGGATAGCTCGTTGAGGGTCGTTCTCACGCCCGGGTGCCATGCTACTAGGGCGACGGCGTTGTGGACGCAGGTGGGACGTCCCACCACCAGCAGAAGAAGCATCGTCATATCCCCCACCATGAGGACGCGAAGTCTGGCGAGCCTGCTCTACAAGGTGCTCCGAGTCGGCTTGTACACTTTTGCGAAGGCTTGCCATCTGGCGAACCTTTTCATCCAAAAGTTGCCGCGACTCATCAATTTCTCTGCGGGCCTTGAGTAAATCAGCTTTTTCTTGTTCAATCTCACGCACACGTTCCTCTAAAGATTCCCTGACAAGCGGGGCCTCGTCCTCATGAGGGGACCACGGCCCATCCATGTAATACTTGCTCGCAGGGGCACTGCCAGTATAGTTTTGCGAGCTGGGTGGTGGCGGTGCAAATGGGTGGAATGCGCCATTGCCATCATCACCAGCACTGTTAGACATCGGGGTCATAGTCTGTTGATCGGCAGACGCAAACATTGGGAAATAGCTTGAAGACGGCACGTAAGATCCTGATGCCGAGGACACTGATGATTGGTATTGGGGCTGTTGGTACTGTTGTTGTTGATAATGCTGCTGTTGCGGATGTTGTTGAAACTGTGGTTGAAGGTTGTCGATACTATTGCCAAACGATGAACCAGAGAACGCCTGATCCACAGGGGTAATGTTCGGCTGCTGCATTTTTTTTGCGCCACTGCTCATTTCGATAGTTCCACTGTTGGCCCCAGTTTGCACATGCGAGCTCGGTGTTCCGGATGGATCCTTCGTTTCATCGTTCTTTTCGTCATCGTCAGCCATCGCGGGAACAATCGAGCGCTCCGTTTCCGTGCCATTTCCCAAGGCCAATGTGCGCTGCGAGTTATCCTCAGGGGCACCTGGGAGGCGTAGAAGACCGCTCTCCTTGAGCATTTTGGAAAATGTAATGAAAGGGTTCACGCCATTTTGCATGGCACTTCCAGAATCACCACGCTCTCGCAATAGTTTGTTGAATTCAGACGCAGTGTATGCGGCAGCAATATCTTCAGCACTAAGTGAGGCAGCAAGCCCCGGGCGGAACGGGCTGCCCTGGATGTTTCGCCATGGGTCAATTTGGCTACGACCATCGTTAAGCCGCACACGAATCTCTGCGCTAACCTCCTCACCATTAACTTGCTTCTGCAAGAGTGCATCGCGGGTCATTTCCACAGTGTAAATAATACGAACAGTCCCATCATCATTCTTTTTTACCTCCTTTAACTGCAGGGGTGCCTCGAGTTCGATATAAAACTCCTGATCCTCGTCAAGGGCCACAGATTCGTCAAACTCATTACGCGGCACGATAGTAAATTCATTGGTTTGGTCAATTACGGCGCATAAGAGCCCGAGGCCGTCGGCTGTGCAGTGGCTAGTCGCCACGGGCGCAGGGAGGATCCGCGGATGAAAGGGAGATCCATAGATATCATATCCGTCAAGCATAATTGTAAGCTCGTACTCTCCCAAGCGAGCTGGAACATATTCGCAAGAGAATGTACCGTCCTGATTGTCCGTAACATGCAAGTCATAGTGCAAATCTTCACTTTCCAAGACCACAGTGGGCATCTTATTGACAAATTCAATGGGGTCACCAAGCTCATCACGTGCTTGGATTGTAAAGTGAGAGGGAACGGCAATACGACCCTCATGCAGGCCGCGACCAAAGGCACTCCAATTCTGTGCTTCATCCCAGCGACGGGTAGCCTCCTCGGGGTCAATGTCTCCAGCAACGCTAGGATCACGTACAGAAGGGTTTGACATGAAGTGGTCTTCCCGAGCTTGTTCAAGAAGAGCAAGCTTCATAACCCACTCACTTGCCTCTTCTGGGGATGAAGCAGCAAATTCATAGCGACGCATTTGGCGCATGTGGTCACGAGGATCACGCTCAATGAGGTGGAATTCATTTTCCCAGCGAATAGCTGAGTTCTTGTGTTTGCGCTGCGGAACTGGGTATTCCACGGTAGTATAGCGCAGATTAATTTCACCCTTGAAAGCCCGCCGGTCGTTTGGTTTATAGTAAAAGAGTTTGACGGTTCTGCGATCCATGCGGAAGTACCTCCTGTTCCAGTTTTTACGAAATTCGCCTCGTTTCCACAGCTCTCCGTCAATCAGACACTCCTCCGGGATCTTGAACTTGGGCCTTCCCTTACGTCCAAGCTTCTTCGGACGTCTTGCCTTTTGTTCCTCTTCTCCTTCTCCTTCCTCCCTTGCCCTTTGCAACTCTACAGTTTGGTTCACCTCCATGTCCATCTCCTCTAGCTGCATTCTCAGTTCGTCAAAGTCCTGGTTAAATTCAAAGTCATCGTAGCCCAAATCCTCTGTTGGGTCCACTCCATCTTGATACAAATCCGGTCGCGCTGACGCTGTAAACCTTCTCTGTCTGCTTGATGCTTTCTTCCACTCCACAGGAATCGGGTCTTCCTCTTCCTCCTCCTCTGCACCATTTGCCTTTCCTCTGCCAGGCCCTCTTCTCGACCCAGGTCTTCCTGAGACACCTCGCACAGAGGCTGGTCTATTCCCAAACGAGCCTCCGCCTGGGCTTGCGGCACGCCGCAGAGCGCTTTCGTCGAGATACAGACCGCCGCTATTGTGGTGATTGTTGGCACCGTTGAAGGCGTTGCCAGCTTGTGCTGCGCGGGGTGAGCCATTAGCGGGTCTGGCGGACGCAAATGCACGGGGGTCGCCTGCAGACCTCCTGTTGGCGTTGGTGTTGGAGTTGCCAGCGGAGGCGAACTTGGGTGGAAGCTGTTGAGGAGGAGGGCTGCGAGGACTCTGAAATCCTCGTCCGGAGCCGCCCTGGCTACGCGGGGAAGCGCCCTGAAAGGCTTGCTGGGGTGGAGGAGGCGAGTTTGGACCTTCGCCTCCCCCAAAACCGCCGCCGGAGCCTGCATTGCCATCGCGGCCAGCGCTCTGGCGCTTGAACTTGCCCTTGAAGAAAGACATGGCGATTTCGAAAGTTCAAATATTTAACAAACACAAAGCACGCCGGAAGGAGAAGCGCCGCTGAGTCACTTGCTCAATTTCTTAGGGTTTAGGCAGACGCCTGTGCGAGAGACCCGCTGGGTCTGGGTCTGCGTGCAGGTTAACTTTTCGCGAGGGCGCTACGCTGGACGGAGAGAATGCAGCACGCGACTGTCGGCAGCACGTGAACGATTGAACTCGACTGCAGCGAGTCCACTTCCACCTGCAGAGCGCAGCTGCAGACAGCCTGCTCGACCGTCAGAAACTACCTCTACTACGCAATAGCGAAGCCGAAGCCGCCGCTGCCGCTCCGCGCGACCGCGCCGCACGCGCTCTACAACTGCGCTTTTGCTGCGCTTTGAAGTAATTTGATCTGATTATACATACATTACATAAAACATTCATTACAACTTTCTTAAGAGGTACTAGGTACCACTCCATAGTAATTGTTCACAATTCGCCTTTTGAGTTTTCTTCCCTTGGCTTCTCGTGCAAAGGCGACGCTGCAAAATGTGTTGATTGTCATTGCTTCTTCACGCTGTCATGCATCTCACTCACTATCGTGCTCCAGCGACGCTGATGCCGAGGGTCATCTCTAGTTCGACTTGAAGTCTTCTCTTTCCGAAGTTCCTCTTCATTTCTTGTGCACACGAGGCCGGCAAAACCTCCGTACCCCCTTTAACTTTGCGCTGCTGCATATAATACGGACTTGATGTGGCGCTGATGGATCTCCATCTTGGTGCTCCTGACTTTCTAATACAAATATAACGATTGTCGGCAATTCTTTGCATCGTTAAGATTCGCCGGGATCCGGGCCTCCGTTTCATTCCCCAATAAGCGGAAGGCGTCAACGAATACTTGCCTATGGTCTTATATATCGCAAACAATAGGACTCAGGTCCATCCATCGTCAACATCATCGGTAATGCTGCAATTCTATAGCCATCGCACAGAGCATCAACGCTTCTTTCCTCAGGGAAGGAGTCCTCAAGATGCAGGTGCTCGACTGGCATCCTCTCCGAAGCGCTTCTATGCAGAGCGGTGATTTGCAGACGACTCACACTGCAAATTAACCGCAACGACGAACCTGAAGGCATTCATTACCAGGAAGACTGGCGGTACACACTCACACCGCGGCAAAGCAACGTGGGTGTATACAAAGAGTCTTTGTTTGAGAGCGATTATTTGCGCGAATTCGGGAGATAGTCTACTTATAATTTGTATTGCAGAGTACACGTGTTCTGCTATATTTAGATCTATTAAGAGACACAAACTTTGCATGTTTTGCAAAATGCCCCCACCCGTGCTCGGCTCTGTTATACAGGCCTTACCAACCTAGTAATACGTATGTAGGCACCTAGGCACCGCATAGCATGTATATAGAGCAACCTGCGAGTTGATTGGAGGCGCCAATGTAAATCTCGTAGGTAAGATTGATCTCACTGCGCTCAAATTGCACAAGGACTTAAGGATAGGTACATAATAATGGAAATGGAATTTGGTGGAGTGGATTTTTGGAAACAAAAGCAGGATATCATGAAATACCTGCACCATGAATCAACAATGTAACCTGCAGTCCTGGTATGAAGTTTAACCTGGTGGTCAACGAGGGTCAGTGCTTACTAGAGGATGAACATGAGGACAGCGAGGTAGCTGTTGATGACGAACAAAAGATGGAGTGGAGAGGCTGCCAGCGCAAAGAAATGTAATCACAACTTCTGAAAAAAAAGGTGCTCCTGGGGCTTGAGCTATGAGCTACTCAGTACCTAGGTGGTAGTTGTAAATGTGGGGGAAAACTGGACAGCGGCTTGAGGAAGGCTTGGGACCTGCCAGTATGTTATACGTTATCATCATCATACGCTGATCAAATTCATGGCAGGGGATCTATGCACACATAAGGTCTGCAAAGTTATTGACATCACGGCTCTAACTTGAATCAAGCTATTGATTATTTCATGTAACTGGGAGGTGTGTGCTTCTTTGTATCTTGGGCGCCTACTACTCGAATGATAACGCACACTCCGCAACCAAAATGTTTCGTCTACGCAGTGAAATGATAGATACATCCGGCTTATCAGCTCGCAATTGGCAGCGAGTTTTGCTACTCTTTTCTTCACACACACACACAACCCAGAGGCCGCTACGAACAATATTTCAACGTGGCGAATGATTGTAAAAGGAAACAAGAGTAAAGCTACTCAACTAGCAAACTAGTGAGTTCAGCCTATGGAATGTGCGGAAACTCCATTCAGGCAAGTAAAACGTGCAAGAGAAAGCTAAGTCCCTCCCAATAAATTGTGCTTTTTTTATACTTTTGCTAGGTGCTCTTTTGAAGCAATCAATTGACAAACTTTAGTATCTACCTAGATTCATAGTCTCCAGTTGTCCAATGCAGCTTGCACCACAATTCCTTACCTTAATGCGGAAGACTTGCTATCTTCCCAACGCCGCCATCGATTGCAGAGCCGCTCAGGAGGTAGAAATAGCCACACCATGTACTAGGTAGTAGGTTCTGTTGCATTTACGAATACTGGTTTTGTAATTCCGCACGTGTAATTCCTCTGTCGTCGCCGCCGCGGGATTTATCCTGAAAAAGTAAATTCGAAGAGACCCATCCAAAACAACCTTCTCTCATTCGCACGTAGGAAATGAAGTACCCTCAAATTCTATCTTAAAGCTCTTATCCAGCCGCGTCCAGCTCGCTTGAGTGCCATTTTCAATTCACCCAAAGGCCACTCGAATTGATCATTTTTACAATTCTCTAAAGATGGTCCCCACCGACTCCCAGAACGTGCCCAGAACCCTTGCTTGCTTCCCCGTATAGTACCCACCTACCCTAAACAATAGGCCCTTGAAGGAAAGGTAAAGAAGCTGGGCGAAACGCGATGGAGAACGCTCTGCATGATTCTGCGTATTTGTTCTTTTCCGAGGGAAAGAACTATTGGTGGCAAGGAGGGGCGGTGGCTAGGGTAGCGCCCAATAAGTGTATCTATAGGAGTATCTTGGCCGTGGTTTCTCTATGGTTGGATAGCGGAGGCGGAGACTCGTGGCGGCGGCAAAGAAGGATCGCGCGGCAAGCTTGCGCGAGAGCTAGGAAGGCACGCACGCAGCGGGAGGAAGCTAATCTAGCAGCGAAAGCGACGCGGCAGCCATCATGGCGGACGATGAGGCCGACAAGAATGTGGAGCTCTGGAAGATGAAGAAGCTCATCAAAACACTCACCATGGCAAAGTACGTCCACAATAATTTATAATGTTACTCACCCAACCACTAGGTCACCAGCTCGCCACTGTGAGCAAGATTGGTTTGGCTTAGTTTCGAAGAACTGGGTAGTCCCCTTTCTCTTGTGGAACTCGCCAGCTAATCAATAGACATACCTACCGTTCTGGCTTCTTGAACACGACAATGATTAGGACAACGGGCTTCTTCTTTCACTGCAAACGTAATGAAATAAATGCCAGTTGTGTCCTCTAACAAACGTCGAGGAGCAAATGTAAACAATTTGCATTACGAGGTAATCTGTAATCTATTGAGCTGAAGAAGACCCTTTTCAAAAAGGTTCTGCATGGCTGAGACTGAGACTAGAGTTTTGATGCTTAATCTCTGATGCTTGCAAGGGGAAGTTATAGAGAATTATGATTGGAGTTAAGTACAACGAAGAAATGGACCGGACCAACTAACGATGCAATCGCTACTGTGGCTTTGACACGTTTGCGCATCCATTATGGTTTGACTTTTTAATGTAACAGGGGTAACGGTACGAGTATGATTTCTCTCATCATGCCTCCCGGTGAGCAGCTCCCCAAGGTATGTTTTATGATTGCTTTTGTGTTTGGTACTTTGCTAGCTCTGGGCTTCCCGCAAAGAAATCGAGCTTACTTACGTCTATGACCAAGTATTTCTGATGATGACTAACACTTACACAATTGACCCATTTATGTCCTAATGCTACACAAATACACAGGTGAACAAGATGCTTACCGATGAGGCCGGTACTGCCACCAACATCAAATCCCGTGTGAACAGGCTCTCTGTGCTCAGTGCAATCACAAGTACCCAGCAGCGCCTCAAGTTGTATAACAAGTGCCCCCCCAACGGCCTTGTGCTTTTTGTCGGCACCATCCTCACTGATGAGGGCAAGGAAAAGAAGGTCAGTATTGATTTCGAGCCTTTCAAGCCCATCAACACATCCTTGTACATGTGTGATAACCGCTTCCACACTGAGGCCCTCGAGGAGCTTCTCACGGACGACGACAAGTTTGGTTTCGTCGTGATGGATGGTAACGGATGTCTCTTCGGTACTCTTTCCGGTAACACTCGTGAGGTGATCACCAAGTTCACCGTCGATCTCCCCAAGAAGCACGGCCGTGGTGGTCAGTCTGCTCTTCGTTTTGCACGTCTGCGTCTCGAGAAGCGGCACAACTACGTCCGCAAGTGTGCTGAAACTGCTGTGACTTGCTTTATCACTAACGACAGGCCCAACGTCAAGGGTATTGTTCTCGCTGGTTCCGCCGAGTTCAAGAACGTCTTGGCCGGTTCTGATCTCTTTGACCCGCGTCTTAAGGCTGTTGTCATTCAGCTTGTTGATGTTTCCTACGGTGGTGAAAATGGTTTCAACCAGGCAATTGAGCTTGCTCAGGATGCTCTCGCTAACGTTAAGTTCGTCAAGGAGAAGAAGCTCATCACCAACTTCTTCGACGAAATTGCTCAGGATACCGGTAAGATTTGCTTCGGTATCCAGGAAACTTTCATGGCTCTCGAAATGGGTGCCGTCGAGACACTCCTTGTGTGGGAGAACCTCGAGCACGAGCGCTTTGAGCTCCTCAACAACCAAACTGGTGAGATCACCTTCAAGACTCTCAGCCCCGAGCAGGCCCAGGACTCGCGTAACTTCGTCACTGCCGACGGTGTGGATCTCGAGATCAAGGAGCGCATGGCCCTCACTGAGTACCTTGCCACCAACTACCGTAACTTCGGTACCACCCTCGAGTTTATCACTGACAAGAGTCAGCAGGGCAGCCAGTTCTGCAAGGGCTTTGGTGGTATTGGTGGTATTCTTCGTTGGCCCGTGCAGTTCTCTGCTCTTGACCCCAACAACGCTATTGTCGACGATGCCTTCGCAGAGGAGGAGAACGACGATGATGAATTGGACGACCCCAACAGCATCGACTGGGATGACATTGGATTTTAAATTCATACCGTGTCACTGTTGTTAGCCATTTGCATTCTTTCCCATCTTGCCATTTCCTACCCCAAAGATACATAAACAAATAATAAAGCAAAACAAAGTTCTGCCCTTTACTTACTTTATTTTTTAAAACATTACTTTTTCCTTTACATTTTTTCATCAGTTTGTTATTAGTCCCTTCCTTGCCAATACAAACCAACCAACCAAATAAACAAGAACAGCAGCTCTCCCCTGCGCTAATAAGTCACCTTGTCCTTTTGTTTTATTGTTCTAACGTTCAAGGCTTACTTCAAATTTCAACAAAATTTGGGGCTTCTCAGTGGTAGTCTTATATCTTCCTGAAGACACAACAACAACGAAATTTTCTCAACCATATTCTAAGTTGGGTAAGTAGGCTTTCATTTTGTGGATCTGTGCTGAGACCATCATGTGGCCTAACTTGTCTGGCCTTTTGCCTTTGAGCAAATGGTTCGGTATTATCCTTGCCTTAGAGGTCTTATCCGATCATTTCGACGAGACAGAGCCGAGAGGCACCATCTTCACTTTATCACTCATTTATCATAACATACTCTTAATCTCTTCTTTGCATTCCATACAGTCAAGTTTGTTATACTCTTCCTTTTCTATAACAAATTTACTGTAAGGAGAAAAAAGAAGAAAAAGAATATAATTTATTGTATCACCTTACGTACATTCAATTTGTAAAATGTAAAAGATAATTAGATGATAAATGTATCCGTTGGTAGTAATATGTGTGTACTCATACATAACCTATAAAAAATCGAAGAACTCACACAAGTTGGCACTAGTATTGAGGTTATGCTTGATTTGGTGCTCTTTCATACCTCTTTATAATAAGCAAGGGGGGCAAGGCGAGGCTTGAAAGGAAAGCAAAGTGCAGCTGAGGCAACGCAAGTACATTTTGTCACCCGTGGAGCACGGGTCAAGGCACGGGCACGTGCTTTGCGTCTGTGCGAGTGTTCGCTGATTGTGTCAGGGGAGACGAAAAGCGAGAGTGGTTGAAAATGGAGCTCGACCATGTCTTTGGTCTACGAAGCGACCTGCACGGGAATGTTGTGTACCTTGATGAGACCACCGTCGCGTATCCTTGTGGCCATGTGGTTGTTCTGTACAATTTGGAGACCAAGTTACAAAGGTTCATTCAAGGCTCGGACTGGTCTGGTGGAATCTGCGCGGTCGCTACTTCTCCCAATCGCAAGCTCATTGCTGTAGCTGAGCGCACAGCAGAATGCCCTATCGTAAGCATCTACGATGCAGCATCCTTAAAGAAACGCAAGGTGCTTTCATGTTCAGATATGCGATCAGGGGATCTCGTTAATATTGCCTTCTCGGGTGATAGCAAACAACTTCTGGCACAAGGTCACTCCCCAGACTGGTTAGCTATGATTTGGGTTTGGGAGAAGAACAAATGCATTGTGACGAGCAAAACAAGTAATGTTCAAGGGAATGCCATCACATTTACAGACTTTTGCCCATGGGATTCCAATACTCTTTGTGTCATTGGGGATGGAATCCTCAAGTTCCTACGGGTTCAGGACGGTGCAACACGGGCACTTCCATTTTCATTTAAACGTGAAATTCAGCAATATATTTGTCACACATGGCTAAAAGAAACGGAGCGTCTCGTCGTCGCAACCGATACAGGCGATTTGCTTTTATTTGAGAACTTTGAATTCCGGGGCACGCTTGCGTTTGTGCAGCAAGACGACGACAGTCTTGACATGCTTCCAATTGATTCGCTCGCGGCATACAACAAAGGGCTTGTCTGCGGTGGCGCTCATAATACCTTGCGTATCTTCGAGCAAACTGACGATCCTCATGAATACTACCGACACACTAAGACATTCTCTATTGAAGGCAAGTCAAGTCGTGTCATTAACCTTGCACTCTCACCAAGTGAGGATAACATTGCTTGTTCACTTGCCAACAACCAAGTGTATGTGCTAGGTTTGTCTAACACAGATATTCTAAAAGCTGAGGAGATGAACTTTGAGCTTCTTACCACATCAGTGCATGGACCATTTATTCATGAGGCAGGCATGGCTGCGACAGCAACTGGTGCTGCAGCAGCAGCAGCTGCTGAAGATGCTGGTTCGGGTTCACAGGTGACGGGGCTTGATGTCTGCATGCGCAAGCCTTACGTTGCTTCATGCGGTATTGATCGCACTGTGCGCGTGTGGAACTACTTGGAAAAAACTGTGGTTCTTATGAGGGAATTTTCAGAAGTACCCTTATCGCTGTCATTTCACCCATCTGGTTTGCATTTGCTTGTAGGCTTCTCGGATAAATTGCGTCTAATGAATTTACTCATGGATGATATCCGAACGTACAAAGAATTTCCAATCAAAGCTTGCAAAGAGTGTCGGTTTTCTAATGGAGGTCAGTATTTTGCTGCGGCAAATGGCAATGTCGTCCAAGTATTCCAAACATACACCTTTGAATGTATTTTAACACTTCGCGGCCATGCCGGGCGCGTTTTGTCTGTAAACTGGACACAAGATGACCGTGTTTTAGTCTCAGCAGGCGCCGATGGAGTGCTTTACAGATGGTGTATTAAGGAGGGTCGCAAGGACGGCGAGTATGTGTGCAAAGGTAATGTATTGCAAAACACCGTGCCGCGAGATGTTGATGCGAACGTGGCTATATGTACCGCTAGCCCTGATGCTAAAATAAAAGAAGTACAGCTTGGCAATGGTAGTATTCTCTTTGAGGCTGCTCCGCCTGAAGGTCTTTCGTTTGAGAGACTTGCCATCTCGAATTCTGGGCGATCGCTCTTTGCCACAATGATTCCACCTGGTGATGCAAAGTATGGAACGATGGTAATGCTCAGTTTGCCGCTCTCGACAAACCATATTGCTCCGTCGGCAGGTGCACAAGGTGGTGCTGAAGGTGGCAAGTCTGGTGATGGTGAGCTTGCAGTCTCAGGATCGGCAAGCGTGGTTGCAGGAGATGAGCCTGCATCCCCATCTGGCGCAGGAGCTTACGGAGCGGCAGCAGCACTGGGTGGCACCGCGGGTGATCGCCCCACGCCAGAATGCCTCTCTTTAGTTCTTGACCAGCTGAAGCATATTGCAGTTCATGCGGGTCGCATTACACGCGTCTGTGTAAGCCCAGATGATCAATACCTTTTCACATGTGGTGAGGATGGCACTTTGGCCATGTTTACAGTAAAGGAGGAGCCCGAGGCGGGTCGTGGCGCGCGTAATAATCGAGAAAAGGAGGCCCCGCTTGCATTTGCAGAGGAGATCTTAGTCACCAAGTCAGATCTTGAAGAGAAGAACAATTTGATGCAAGATTTAAAGAACAAGGTGGATGAGCTTACGCTGCACAACGAGTACCAGCTCAGGTTGAAAGATATGAACTACAATGAGCGTATTAAGGAGGTGACCACCAAATTCTCGGAGGAGTTAGACCAAGACCGCGCAAAATATGACAAGCTGAGTACTGAAAAGCAGAGCATGGAGAACATGTTCAAGGAGCGCCTGGAGAAATTAGAGCAACAACACAGCGACCAACTTGAGACCGTGGAGCGCGCCTATCAAGAGAAGGTCGATGCCGAAATGCAGCGTTTCGATGCTCTCTCGCAGGAGCGTGAGCAAATGGCCCTCAAGTGGGATGAGGAGAATCAAGTGCTGGTTGAAAGCCACGAAAAGTACGTGAATGAGGTCACGGATGAGTACGAGAAGAAGCTTGCTCGGGAGCTCAATGAGCGCGAAGAGATTGAAGAGGAGAAGCAACGATTGGTCAAGAGTTTTGAGGACCGTAAACAGGAAGTAGAGGAAGACGCAGACATGGAGATCGAAGAGCTCAAAGAGAGGTATGAAACGAAGCTCAAGAGCGAGCGCGAAGCAACAATCCGTTTGAAAGGCGAGAACGGATTAATGAAGAAGAAGTTTCGTACTCTGCAAAACGATATTGAGCAGCAAAAAGATGAGATCAAGAATTTGAGCGAACGTGAGATGGATCTATACGAGCGCATCAAGAGTCTGGAAAAGGATATTCAGGGCCATAAAAAGGAAATCAAGGAGCGCGATGAGACTATTCAAGATAAGGAGAAGCGTATCTATGATTTGAAAAAGAAGAACCAGGAGCTGGAAAAGTTTAAATTCGTTCTTGATTACAAGATCAAGGAGTTGAAGCGTCAGATTGAGCCTCGTGAGAATGAGATTGCTGATATGAGGCAACAAATCAAGGAGATGGATCTCGAACTCGAGCAATACCAGAAGAGCAATGCCGCACTTGATCTTATGATTGGTGAGCTGCGTTTGAAGATTGATGGCATGCAAAAGGAGATCGATGAGCAGACCAAGAAGCTCCGAGATGCCAAATCCGCTGCAGAGCAATGCAAAGTGGATTTGCACGAGGCAATCAATTCTCTCAACGACCCTGTAGCGCTGAAGCAGCGTATTGTGCAAATGTTTAAGACATACGCTCAAGCCCCGGATCGTGAATCCTCAACAACTTCAGGTGGGACGTCAGGTCCTGATGACGCAGCTGGTGGGGCAGATGGTGGTGCTGGTGGAGAGCAGCAGCAAGAAGCGACAACTCAAGTGCAAAAAGAGTATAATCGTCAGCGCGAGTACCTGGAGAAATCTGTGGACTCTCTCAAACGCAAGCTAAACAAGGATATGAAGATGCATCAAAATGATAAGATGCGTCTCTTGCGAGAATCGGTGGACCTTACGAACGAAATCAATGTATTGCGCCGTGAACTACACGTTCTGGACACAAAACGGCATGCCAAACAACGTTCCTTACTCCTTTCTGACCACCATAGTTATGCTAGTGGCAACAGCGATGCTGGCATGCCCATGGTGTTATCAACGCCATCATTTGGCTCTAGTAATAACCAAGTGGACTCACCTATGGCAGGTTCTCCGTCTGGAGTTTTGCCTCCATCAGGAGAGCGCCAGGTTTCACGTGAGTTGGAGATGCAACGTAAGCAAATCTCACATCTATTGCAGCAGATTGCAACTTATGAGCAGAATCTTGGCCTCAAGTAGAGAAAGTACTCTTATAAACAATCCCCAAATCATTCCAAGGTCTTCGTTGGCCCAGACACTAGGCAGGTACGATCGCCATCATCACAAAATGTGCAGTAGATTAAATGAAATTCACCATATATCTTTTGTTAATTTGCATTCTATCCTCTTCATCTTATATCTTACATTCTATCCTCGTCATCTTATATCTTACATTCTATCCTCTTCATCTTATATCTTACATTCTATCCTCTTCATCAATAACCTGAAGAACAGACGCTACCTATCTACAACGAAGGCGAGCATGCGTGTACGGCTCATTTCATCCACCTGTGCACGATGTCACTTCGAACGCCAAGCATCCTCGTGAATGTACTTCACCAAGAATCGAAATGGCTGGCGGCGCATTCATTGTGCTCAAAATGAATATTCACTGTTGTTGCTCCCTAAACCTCCTTCCGTTGGAGAGAGGGTCTTTGATGGAAATCTCCAGCACTACAATCTAGCCTGCTGCCTTTTCCATCCACAACTAAGAGTCAACACGAAGAGGCTGCGCCAGCGAGTGAAGGAAAGGAGCCTAGTCTAAAGGCCGCCATTGCAACAGCGCGTACCGCATTCCATTCGGCTCGAGGTCGTTCCAGGCAATCCAGCCACTGATCGACCCAATCCAATCCAATCCAATCCAATCCGCTTTGTCATGCCTTGGTCCATGCGGTCATTTCGGCGCGTTTGGCCTCAAATTACGCGTTCCTCGCAGCATTTCACTTCCCGCTGAGCGCTTGCATCGAGCACTGCGCAAATGAAATGGCCATCAGTGTCCTTCTCAATTATTGTGGTTGTCCACGCGCATTCCAGTTGGTCCCAACGTTCTCCTCCACGTCGTTTCCAATTTTCACAAAGGAGCCACGCCTTTCTTACACTGGAGCGCATCGCGAATTACTTGCTTGGAGAAGCCAGGGAACTTGGCCGAGGCCGGCGTGGACAGGCAGGGAATGCGAAGGCCGCCCCGATCGAGAGCGTCGTGCGTTACGATTCCTCGATGCGGTGAATTAGACCAAACGGCATTACAAAAGAGAGGCGCATCCAAGTTCGAAAAAGCACTGTACAAGACTACTATTTGGCGAAGAAGCAGCGCAATGGATCACAAGCTGAAATGTGGAAATGAGATGAATGAAGTAAAGAAACCAAGAACACCAAAGAAAGCGAAGCAAAGGATACAGTTTTTGGCGGCGGTGAACCTAATAGATATGTAGGTAGGTAGGCACTCCTCATCCATTTGCAAAGGCTGACCAATCCTGGGCAGTCAGTCGGTGAGCAAAAGAATATGCGAAGAAGACGGAGGCGAGATTTGTCATTTGAGACGGTAATAAGAAGATGGGTTTTCAGTTGTTTGCGTGTCCTTGTGATCTGTCTGCTATATGATCGATCGATGAGTGAAGAAGCAGATGTTAGCATTTATTTTGGTTATATCTCCCGTGCAAATTACTCACTGGTCATTTTACTTTTTTTATACAAGAAAAATAAAACGAGAACGAGTTAAATTAGTTAATTAAATAAATAAATTGAATTGTAGTAAGAACAATTCTATCAACCCTCTCGAAAACCTCTTCTCAACTTTACATTAACTAATAATAGTAGTAATCGTAATATTATAAAAATTAAAAATTGAACGAACAGCATTTCATTTTGTGCTGCGAATTGCGGCACAGAGAACATGATCGGCAATACGATCAGCGCCAAAAGAGACACAGAAGCTTTTAAAGAGCAACAGGGAGCGGATCTCAGCCTCATATTATTCCACTGTCGTTATGCGTGATCATTGTAAAGTTCGTACGCAGCTTTCAACCCATTGAACCTGCACTAGCTAGTACCTGGTACCACATTTCTCCACGAATAAACTCTGTTCTCCCTACTTTTAAAAAATAAAATAAAATAAAATAAAATAAAAATCCATCACTCGTTCGAAGAAGAGCAAGGTGAGATCTTTTATATTTCACTTAAAAATAAAACTAACGGTGAAAAGGAAAAAGAAGCGAATAATGGACGATGGCCGCTTGAACATGAAGATTGTTCATTCATTCATTCATTCATGCATGCAGACATAATTTCAGGGCTCAAGAGTTTCGTGAGAGGCGCCGTTCCGACAGTTGCGCTGATCAGTCGAACCCTCTCTGTCTCCATCCTCACCACTGTGCTCAATCCATGCGTTCACCTGCCAATCTCTTTGTGGCTTTGCAATGCCAAAAACTTTTCATTCGACCAGCTTTTTCTAAGTTAGTAATTTCCAAATAAAAACAAAAAAAATGAATGATATTCTTTCTATTCATGAACTAAAAATATTTTGAAAATTTTAAACCAGAACCATCATTTAATTTAAAGTAGCGCCGTACTTCCTTGATCGACACGGGATGGAACAGATGAATGAAATCGTGGCAAAAACTGCAGTTCTCCGACATCGATCGTTCATTTCCTGATTGGTTGGTTGGCCTATCGATCTATCTTTCTCTCTTTTCTTACCTCTCCAGGGCGTAACGCAGCGGCCCTCCTCAGCCTCACAGCACCTCCTGTGGCACCATTCACCATCTCATTCATCGCACAAATGCTCCGCGTCGCGGAACACTGAAGGCAATGCACATCCAACCATATCCCTTACTTATTAGCTCTCCTTTCTTCTTTTCTAAGGACAAAGGTAAACTAAGAAGAACAGAACAGATATTACTACTCGCACTCTTGAGCTTTTTTTTTTTTTTTTTTTTTTTTTTTTTTTTTTTTTAATTTATTTGTTTAAATTTAATAAATAAAAATAAAATCAAAAACCTCTTTCCATGTTTAGATTATAAAACAAAAAACAAAAAACTTTTTATGAAAAAGCTTTAGAACTATGTATTTATTAAAACATTATTCTCTGCTCTTTAGTATATAATTAAAGCCAAAAAGGTAGAGCATTCTAAATTCAACATAAATATCAATTTAAAACAAACGAAAGAAAAAACATAAAGGAGTAATAAAAGTTACGCTATGAAAAGGTCTTTGTTTCCTCTCTAAAAGATTTACCTGCTGCTACTACCAACTAGCTAGCCCAACTGCCTTTTTCACACTTCAATGGGCTTTCCCGTGCACTGCGTACGAGCCCAGCTCGCGGTCCTCCCATGGTACCACCTGGTACCAAGGGCCTTTCTAGGAGTGGCTACACATCTACCTATGCCTCTGCCTGTCTGTTTATCTTATCTCTGTTCCTTTTATTTTTTTAATTTTTATTTTTAAATTTTAAATAGATTAAAAAGGTAAAAAGTCTCCGCCGATCTTCTCGTGCAAAGAGTGCAATGGCAGATCAGCGCAGTTCATAATATCCAATATCTGAAGAAGGAGCATTAGAATCCAAAATCAGCGATTTTTAATTTTCAAACGCGGAAGCAATAAGAGCCAAAGGATCGGCTGTTTGAATGAATGAATGAATGAATGAATGAATGAATGAATGAATGAATGAATGAATGAATGAATGAATGAATCAAACAATCAAACAATCAATCAATCAATCAATCAATCAAATAACGGCGCCAAACCCGTTTCTGGGGATGCCGAAAGCCGATAGCGCTGGCCACCCAGGCTTGCGTGGGACCTGCCATCGCCATGGAGAGAGAGGCCTGCAACGCGAGTCGCGGAGAAGAGCCGTAGATGGACGGACCTCCCTGTCCGCCTATTTACGGAGCCAAATTGTCCTCGAGGCTTTCTCGATGCCGGGTATCCGCAATTATTGTCCAATCTGAGCTTGCTTTCGCAGGCTGACGAGGTTTCGAAGAGGCTTCGAAGAAGGTTTCCAAGAAAAGGTTTCGAAGAAGGAGCTGGCGAGCGAGGCGAAGGCTCCGAAGAGCGCTGCTAACTGACTAACTAACTAACCAACCACGAGCTTTCAAAGATGGTATCTTCTATTCGTACCCATCGGTTCCAACTGTTCTCTTCGTGGTATGGTAGCAGTAGACGCGTAGGTAGCTTCCTCCTTTCTGGTCGCAGCCAAGGGTTTCTGGAACACTGCTTGTTAAAAAACTTCATCTGATAAATGCTGGTGAAAAGAACAGAACGAACAATAGCAGGGAGCAAAGGGAATCAGCGCTCATACGGCATAATCCGAACCACGAAGAGAACAGCGATCTTAGCGTGTTCGTTCATATGTGAAAAAAATTAATAAGTTTTTTTAATAGTTTGATAATAATAATAATGATAATAATAATATAGAACTATGAACAAAGAAGAGTTACACAAGCATGGACATTTACAGGGCGCAAACATTGAGGTAATCTGTGGTTTCTGCACTTCTTCTTCTTCTTCTTCTTGTTCTTGTCGTTGTTGAAATCCAAGTCGGAATGGTTTTCCTGTTCAGCATTCGGGTCTCGAAATTCACGAAGAGCGAATCGGACAGCACCACGTCAAGAGCCCATCCTGCAGCTCACATCGAAACATCAGACTTCTTGCCACCGCAATAATAATGCACCATTAACCTTGAATTTGCAAAACGGTTATCATTGCATAAGGCGCATTTCGCACTCTCCAAGCAAGAACCATCGCCATTTGGTATTTCCTCAATCAAAATCAAGCCAAATTCGCTCGCTCACTTCGCTCCTGCCTCGCGATGAGACCATCGGCCATGTTCATCGGTCATTATCAAGCAGGCTCGCAGCGTGTTTTCTCCACCTGTAGAGCTCTGTGACCCGTTCTTCTGCGTGCAAACGGGCGGTTTTGCGACACCTGATTTAGGACACTGCCGTCGCTTTTAGGACGCCGTGCGAAGGATGTACTCAATCAAATCCAATCAAATTAAATTAAATTAAATTCAATCAAACCAAATCCAAATTCAATCAAATTCAATCAAATCAAATCAAATTCAATCAAATCAAATCAAATCAAATCGAATGAAATGAAATCAAACCAAATCCAATCCAATCCAATCGAATGAAATGAAATGAAACAAAATAAAATAGAACCAAATCATACCAAATCAAATCATTTAAAGACCACTGCTAAAACTGCTATGGCCGCTTAGCATAGCTACCGCGGTCTTCAAATCAGCCGAGTGGAGATAACGGAATGCGGGATCTTTCAAGAGTAATCCTCCTCAGAGTCTTGCAGCGGTGCGTGACCGCGCCATTCATTGCTGCCTGCGGCCGGGAGCTTCTGGGTGCGTGCGGATGTGCACGGGCCTGTCCCTCTGCGCTCGCTGAGCCTTCTGCTTCGGCGCTTGCCGATTACAGCAGCCTCAGGTTTCGAAGCCTGAGGATGTAAAACAGCGCTCTAGAGAAGGTCCGGCGTAGTGCTTGCTAGCTAATGCTACGCAGCATCATGGCTGACTTCGTCCTTTTGGATCAAAACAGTGAATGAAAAGCCACCAATTAAATTGAAAAAAAAAAATATAAATAAATAAAACAAAACTTAAAATCACTCAGACGAAGTCTGCGTTCCGTTCCCTCCCACCCTGGTGCTAATCCCGTCACCGAAAGAAAGAACGCCAGCAGGAACGCCGGATAGGCTGGCGGCTAGCGGCTGCTAGGCCCCTGCTAGCCACCTTCGCCAATCGAGTGAAAGCTTCTGCATTTCTCATATACCCACATCTGCAGATAAAAGGCCTTTCATCGCTATTGCTGTCGTAACTCTGACTACGCCTGGAAAGCGCAGGGCAGCGCAACGCATTGTACTGCTAGCGAATTGCGTAGTTGGCAGGTCGGGGCATAGTAATTCTATGACGTCGCGCGAGAGGCCTTTCGTGGAGGTTTCGTGGAGGCACAGTGGAAGAAAACCTTGGATGACAGGCTGGCCTCGGGTTGGAGGGGCGTCTTCGACAGATAAGCCCCAGGCCGATCCTTGAAGGGGAGCTCTAGAGTGACGCTCACGGCTTGAGCAATTCGAGCGCTCCAGCTGGAGCGAGAACCAGAGGACCAGATCAGGAGTGGAAGCGAGCGGCTGAGCGGGTGCCTGAGCCCTTTCCTTGCAGTTCCCACAGTACTCCCCTGATGTTCCTGCTCAAGGATATCCTCGGTACTGTCATTCATGGATAGCACCAGCAGCGGTATTGGCGAGATTTAGAGGGGCATAAACCACCCACAGTGACGCACCAAGTCTGGAGGCGAACATGGTTCGAATTCACTGCTTAATGAAGCGAGCGTTCCAACCAATACATGTATGTAAAATGTTTCAGATTTTAAATAAAAATAATATATATTGAAAAAAGAAAAGAAAAAGAAAAAGGAGTTTACACATATGTAATAATAAAGATATAAACCTTTTTAATTTCTTTCAGTTATTCTGTTCAACTATGGTACTGTGGACTTCAAAGGTATATACGATAAAAAAAATAAAAAAATATAATATATATAGATGTAAACTGAAAAACCAAACCAAAAGAACAAACTTAAGAGAAAAAAAAAGAGGAACTACATAAAAAAGGGGGTTCTTCTTTTAGGTGGGTACTATTGGTTCGAAATGGTCCACGGTATAAAATTTACATACACCTACCTACTGTTTATCCTAGCACACAGAGCGAAACTCGCTTCTTAGCATGGGAAGGGAAACACACAAAGAGCTCAAGGATCCAAGAAGATCGAGGAGAGCAGGAAGCAGGAAATCTAAAAGAATGCGCGAAGAAAGAGCGAGGAAATCGCCTATTTTCAAGAATCGTTGGCACTCGCTCACGCCCGCACGCCCGCACGCCCGTTGCCTAAGCGCTGCTCCCCACGCGGCGAGCAACTAGTTGAACTGGCGCCATCTCAGGCTGCTTCAAGAAAGCCTCGGACCGCTCGGTTCGAAAGCATCATCCCTGCAGATCAGCTGCCAAAGCAGCAGCAGTCAATCCTTCCCATGTGTTTGAATTCAAACTCATCTCAGGACACGTTTTTGAATTAGTTTGAATTAGTTTGAATTGGTTTGAATTGGTTTGAATTGGTTTGAATTGGTTGAATTGAGTTAAACTCAAATCCAATCCCTTTCCTTTTGTTTCTTCTTGGAGATGAGGAGGTACCTTCTCCAAGGCATGCGCTCTTCGAGGAGCAATCCGTCTCCCTCAGGGCAGCCAGGCGAGGCAGGCGGAGCAGAACAGACAGCCTCGCGGATCGAAGATCATCGACGACGGTAGCTAGAACGCAAGGACCACGGCAAGACCGCTCCCTCCCTCGTTCGCTTTCTTTTCTCTGTCTGAGGCTTGACCGTCACGACCGCCACGACCGCCACGACCGCCGCTCGAGGCTGCGCTGGAGGATGACGTCGCCGGCGGCCTCGACTCAGCTGAGCGTGCTTAGATGAATGCATGCATGCATGCTTCCATGCATTCATTCATCCATCCATCTATCCATCCATCCATGCACGCTTAGATCGATGCGTGTCTCTAGCTCTCCCCACGGTTGGCTGCTCAAGTCTTGATCACGCTGGTCTCTCCCTCGAGACGGCGATTGCGGCGGCTGAGCCGGTTCTTCGTCAAATCGTCACCACCGTCATCATCGTCATCATCGGGAGCACCATCGTCAACTACTTCAAGATCATCAGTGTATCCTATCCTCGTCAATCTTTCCTTCTTTCTTCACGTGGCTTCAGAGATTTTGGGGGAAGAACCGTCAATGTTGGAGGTGATTGCCAAAGCTTGAAAACGTCAAGCTGCAATGAGCCTAGTCCAACCCAGGTCTTGGGACTCGTGGTAGAGCCCATGGTGCAGAAGGTAATGCCACTTGAACTCGGTCGATTGCTGGAGTCCGTCGCCTTGAGCAATCGCCTCTTCGCTTCATCCGCCTCGTGCGCCGGGAGTCCCATCGACCTACGATCATCATCTCCAAGTTTCGCCGAGTCCAGTCCCAATTCTAGAGCTGGATGATGACAATATCTTCAATCGGTCTCCGCTCAAGCCATAATTCAATCGATCTCGATCCTCCAAAAACAGGCCTCATTCGTTCCAAGCCCAGCTCCAGAAGCCCGAATTCCAAGCCCAGACTTTGGGACCCTGGTGGCGGTGCCTCTGCCACGCCACCCCAATAAGCAGACCTTGCTTGACTCGTCGTCGTCGTGGGCCTCGAGCCGATGCCGCTCCTCTCTAAAGAGTTAGAGAGAGATCTTCCTCGCGCTCTGGCGCCACGGCGCTTCTCGCTCACAGCGGGCAGAACGCCGGCGCTTCGCGAGGGTCCCTGTCCCACATTTCGGGACCGCCTCGAGGGCCTCGTTCGGCCATACAGTCAGCTCGAGGCGGCCGGAGGCTCAGCGACAGGGCAAACTTGCTTCTTTCTTCTTACAGGCTTTCTTGGCGCGGTCTCGCTGCCTGCCTGCCTCTCTGCCTCTCTGCCCCTCTGCCTCTTTGCCCCTCTGCGGGAGGGCCCCCTCTGCGATTTCTTTCGTTTCCTCCCGCTGCCCCTCTGTCTCCACTGCCTCGTAGCGCCTCCTCTGGGCGCCGCCCTTCGCCCCTTCAGCCCTGCCGACCAGCCAACCTGCCGACCAAACAGTCAGCGGCTGTGTTTCCCTCAGCAGCCCCAGCTGCGGTGAGGGTCAGTGCAAGTGCGAGTGCTCGCTGTGGGAAAGTGAGCCTCCATAAACACACAGAGAGAGAGATAGGCTCTGCCTGCGATCAGCGAGCGAGGCCTCTTTGATAATTAATGCTCCTCCGCCTTGAACTCAAACCTCACCGCGGCGTGCCTCGAGTGCGAAGCGCTGCTGCTGGCAGCGGTGCTCCTCAATGTGCACATGCATGCCCGGTCCTCGCCTGCAGGCAGTTTACTCGGTTCTGGCTGAAACGCAGAGCAGACGCGTGTAGAGATGGGTTGCTGTGCAGGCAAAGCTCATCTCGCAAAGGCTCCTTTTTTTAAAGTTGTCAGGGCGGTATCATTGCTGTTGTTATGATCATGACGACCCAGGAGGAAAAAAGCGAACCTTACCCAGGTTTAGCTTACGAGCTTTTGCTTTTTGGATCCCTCGAAAACGAGTATCTAGTGTAGTCGTAGTGCCAGCAGGTAGAAAGAAGGCAAATGCTGTGTCGTCGCCTCTTCTCGCTGTTTGTTGTTGTTTGGTTAGGGGGTTTCTTTGAATTGAGAAGAAAGCAAACGAACCCAACCAAGTTCAACTTCAATCAAGGTCTGCAAAGATCAGCGAGCCGCGAGGATGGCCTTGTTTGGGGATATTTGCTGCCTGCCTGCTTCTGAAAGGGCGGCGGCAGTGACGATCGTGATAGCGACGACGAGGTATTGAAGAGCGCTCTGTGATCGTGATCAGATTGTTCTAAATCGTTTATTTCGTATTGTTATTATTATTTAAAACCACATTTTACATTTTACGAGTGCTATTTTTTTTTTTAAATATAAAATGAAATTTAAGAATTATACATTTTAGTAGATAGAAAACATTCCGTTAAAGTCAAAATGTTGTTGTTATTATTACTATCGCAATTTTGTTGTTATAGAAAAAAAATCATATAATCGATCTGATTCTTTAAAAAGAGAAAAAGAAAAAAAGAACACCAACCGCATGTTTTAAAAGAAGAAAAATGAAAATAACTTCTTTGTTGAAAAAAAAAGGGGGAAAAAAGAAAAGAAAAGAAACGTTGAACATAAATTTTTTAAAAATAAAAATAAAAACGAAAAGAAAGGGAGAAATGAAAAAAGCGCGAGGTAGTTATAGTAACAATTGTACTTACTTAGGCGGGAAACAGTTAAAATTCGAGCCCCTCAGTTGTTCCAAGGAACTAACTGAGATGCATAGAGACTGGGGAACTCGTCTCCCAGCTCTACTCTTTTAGCATAGAAGTGCTTACCTACCAACTACTGGAGGACTCCACATCGGAAGCTCGTGCCATTCTTCTTTCTTTTTCTCCCAACCTCATAAAAAGCAGCAATCTCCAGCTTAATAAACTTAGTTCGTGCTTCGAAAATCAAAGAAAGACGAAAATAGATGTATAGCAGGCAAGCTCTTGAAAGAAGGCCGTCTTAAATGAAAGCTTACACTGTACTAGTTGCGCCTACTTGCGCCTAAAAGAAAAAAGAAAAAAAGTCCTCCTCGTCATCGCCTCTCTCATCGCACTGAAGAAAGATTGCGCATGACATGTATGGCGCCGCAAACCAAAAAGAGCGAAGCCGACCGAAGAGATGAATCACAATCGGGCTATAATAAACAAATAAACAAACAAATAAATACATACATAAACATTCGGGTTTCCGCCGGGCAGCCAGCCAGCTATGTCCTGAAGTATTTCATCGGAATTCATTCGACTCCACTCCGGTTTCAAGTCGAGCGAGCCGCCGTGCCTCCAGTAAAAAGGCGGTAGGTACGAGCTCACAGAGCACTCGAACTCCATTCAAACTCCCTTCAAGGCCATCCAATCCTTCTGAACCCCTTTCTCATTTAGCGGACAACGCAACACATACTTCGCCAGGAGCCGGTCAGTGCACACCCTTGGCAGCACCGCGTTCATCTGTCCCGTACATACATTGTGCGCATAGGACGATGGGAATTCATTCCTGTAGCGGCGCACCAAGGAAGAGAGAGGGACCGGCAACGGCCTTTTCGAGCTCGCTCTTGGCCGGCTTGAGGGACCGTTTCTGCCGTGCATCGGGCCCTCCTGGGGCAGCGATTGGCAGCCAAGCCGGCGGTTTCTTACGCCCTCAACACGGTCTCTTCGCTTGCCGTTGGCTTCTTCACTCTCCAGCTGCCGTCACGAGACGCCGCATTGGCTTCAGTTCTCCCTTTCTTCGACGCCTCGCGCCGACTTTCTTTCAAAGGCACTTCGAATGAGTCGCGCACGGTGCGCTGCCGCTCGCAGTTTTTCTTGGATAGCGAGGATCCATTAAAGTGCGAGGGTTGGATTCGAGCTCTCTCTGTCTCTGTCTCTGTCTCTGCCTCTGCCTCTGTTGAGCGAGCTCGCTGGCTGGAAAGGCAGCAAGTTGGTTGAACGAAGCGGCGCTTACCTCGACTGATGAGTTGCATGCATATAGCTGCGATCTCCGGGCCCACCCACTCTCGCTTCAAGCTGCGCAGCGGCCGGCGTGGATCCCGGTGGACCCGAGTCGGTTCTCCGATCTAGAGTCAAGTCAAGTCAAGTCAAGTCAAGTCAAGTCAAGTCGATTCTCGAGAGCTTTATGCTTCGACTCGACTTTCTACCCTGCTTTTTGTATTTAATTTTTAAAAACCGACGACTGTTCAAAAAAGCTCAAAAGCTTCAAATGATTTCTTGGCTTCTTGTTGAAAGCTGCAGGTAAGACTTCTCAGAAATCACCACCACACGTAAGATGGATGAACTTCACTCACCGAAGTGGGCAGAAAAGGGTTCAAGAGCACTCCCAGATTGACGGCCGATTGACTGGTCCACAGAAGCGGCCTCTACCTATCCTACTGAAAGGGGCTCGCAGCTGGTTCTAAGCTTGGGCGGCGGCCAGGCAGCCAGTCCAAGTCTCGTGAATACCACCACATCAGGTTCGAATTTGGGTTCCGGTCTCTGTTCGATTCAAGTTCGGGCGCCCGACGCCTCCGCCTCTAGAATCTCGTGAACGAGTACACACCCCTACACGCGCACACCTTCATCTGCTTGAGGTTAGTCTCGTATTTCGATCTATAGCAAGGCTCAGGATATGGTGGGCCTTTGAGAGCCAAGACTGCCAACTTGCCAAGCCAAAAGGCGCCTTGCCTTGCAGGTCGAGCTGGGGTCCAACCGCGCGTCGACCAAGCAGTCAGCCAGCTGTGTTGATTAACAAATACTACTTGTCTAGGGCCACGTTGGACGTTTGGCTGTCTGGCGATTTGGCGATTTGGTTGGCGGTTTGGCGGTTTGGCGGTTTGTGTTTTGCGATGGGTGAGTCTTTCAATCAGTCGAGCAGTGAATCAGTCGAGCAAGCAAGCAAGCAAGCAAGCAAGCAAGCCAAAAAGCCATCCAGCGGTGCAGGAACCCAAGAAACCAGGGCCACTTCGACGGATCGCCGATCGCATTCTGAGCTTTCGGACCGCCTCGCGAGATGGCCTCATGCACGGCTGGCTGGTTGGCTGCCTCGCTCTCAGTCGAGCGGCTCAGAAGCCTGACTGCGTACGATCCCCTCGTCTCGCCAAATCCTGGCAATCTCGCAGCGCTGCTCCGGCTCCCTCGCCGCCTGCTCACCCCTGTGTGCCAGGAATAAGGGCGGGGGGGGCTGCATGGATTCTCCCCCCACGCTCTTTCTCAATGAAGTTGCGAGAAGAGAAAGGCTTCGTGAGCCTTTCAAGGTTGAAATGAAAGCAAAGGGGAAACAATGATAGGCTCTGGTCAAAGGCAGACCGACGAAGTGGAGAACAGAGGGAATGGAACAGAACGAACGTGTGTGGTTTCTTGTCGGGTTTCGAGCGTGAGAAAAGGGCTCAAATTGAGATCCTGGCTGCTTTGTCTGTGCAGGAGAACGGCACTGAGAAGCTCGGGAAAGCGCCCGCCTTCGCTTACGGAGGTGGGGTGCGGTAGAGCGACTTGCTGGGGCCGAAGAAGCCTCAGGAGGCGGTGGCCATACTCAGTTCTGGAACACCCAGCAAGATCAGAAAATTGGCCTTGCTTCAAGTTATTCTTCGCTGTGAAGGCCATCGCTAGGAGTAGAGTAGGTAGGTACTATGTAGGTACTACTGCTGTAAATGGCACAGATACATACATAGATAGTTAGTTAGTTAGGTAGGTAGTTGGTTAGGCAGATCCAAGTATCCTTAATCTCGCCAGTTGGATCCGAGCCGCCGCTTCTTTCAAACTCGAGCTTGAAGAATTCGAGTACAGGCACAAGGCGCAAAACTTTCTTTCTTTCTGTTCTGCAAGCTGGACTCTCTTTATCCTCGCTCTCCTCCTTCTTCAGGCATGCAGGCAGACGCGCCGCTTCTGACACGTCAACATCCTCGGCGCAGAGCGTCGGTGGAGATACAGACAGATCAGATTGACAAACTTGAAGAAAGGACCTCTGTTTTGAAACTCATGATGGCATTCTCATTTCTTTTTCCGAGTTATTATTATTATTCTTATCAATATGATTTATAATTTTAAAAAATAATAGTATTAGTAATAAAAGTTTATATGATAAAAGAGTACGAGAAACAAAAAGATGGGAAAAAGATGGAATATTATGCTTTCGTCTCACTGGTACACTTGGTGTGCTAAGTGAGTCTGTAATTCATTCATTCATTCATATTTCATTCATTTATGGAGGCAAACCAACCAATTGAAAGCGCTGCACAGCCCGTGACGCGCGAACGGGGCTACAAACGCTCGCGAATCGCAAGTGCGGCTTAGCTCACGCGCCTCGACCAGCCAGCCAGCCAGCCAACCATTTGGGCCGCGGCCATGAGTTTCTGCAGTGCAAAGTACAGAGTACCCCAGACTCGCTATATATGAAAAAGGGGAAAAAGAAGCCGCGGACTTTCTTGTTTCTCGATCCTGCATCATTTCTTTTTTCTTTTTTCTTTCTTTTCTTTTCAGTAAAGATAAAATATAATATTTCCTTTGAGTAGAAAGGTTCTTATTCTGTTATTGTACGTAAAAACATAAAACAGAGGCATAAGACTTTTGAAGTATGAACTATATATACATTTATATGAAAACAGTCTGGGAAGACTCTAAACTCGGAAACAACGGCGGAAGGACAGCGGCGCTTTTTTGCGAACGTTGTTTTTACCTGAGCTTGTTTTCTGCAAGTCCCCCTTTCACGTCGATGTCTACTGCCATCTACGTACCTTCTTTTTCTCCAGGTTGAGGAGGTTGCTATGGATCGATGGGCGCAAAGGAGGACGAATTTAAGTATTCTGATCAACGTTTTGCAACAACAGGACACCGACTACAATCCACAATGACAACATCAACAGCAACAGCAGCAACAAACAACAAAGGCAACAAAACCAAACAACCAGAAAAGCACGAGTACAGTATTCGAGTTCGAACTGACTTTTTGCGAGCTCACCGGCGAGAAACGAGGGATTTCGGAAAATGAAAGCGTCACAAAAGACTTCGACGAGGTGCTCAGCAGCGCCTCGAGCGTCAAGCCGATAGGGACTTTCAGCCCCTTCTTCGCTTCCAGCAACAGCAACAACGTCTCTTCACAGCCCAGGTCGTCGCGGTTGGTTTCCACTTTCACAGTCAGCACCTGTTCCTCTCCGCCAAGTCCTCCGTTGAAGTCATCCCTTCATCCATTCCACGGCATTGCCTTCCGCGATGCCGCTCTTCATCATTTCCATCGCGCATTCGCATTCGGAAAGAGCGTAATCCCCAGAAGAAGAAGAAAACACGAATCCATCCCTAAAAGACGGCAGCGCCAGCCAGATGCGAGCGACGTTCGCGCTCTGCCTCGAGACCCTCGGAGCACTTGCTTGCGAGCTGTCCCGTGCACGGACGCCGCGAGCTCGACGTCGTCGATGCTCTCCATCCAGCCCGAAGCTAACTCAACTGCTTTCTTCAATTCGGGATCTTGCTTGCCCTCTCCAAAGTCGCCGGGGCCTCTTGCCATCTGTCCCCCCCTTCCCTTTTCCATGATGTGGTTTCCTCATTTGTGATGTATGTAAGTAACATGGCTGTAGCTATCTATCCATCTATCCATCTATCCATCTATCTATCTATGCATGTATCTACCAGGTAGCTACGCTGCTGTAAGAAGTGGTTGGAAATTCAAAATTTGAGTGCTCCGCGGCGTCTCACGATGATTATCTGTTCAACTACGCAGAGATTTGAATTCAAAGTCGAACTTGGAGGACAACAATGGCTGGCGCCGCTTTCTTGAACCTCAGGGCTTTTTCTGCAGCGCCGCGACGCCACGCCCTGCTTCTGTCTGCCCGCTCGCGGTGGATGCACGCACCCATCGGCCTGCACGGGGAGGGAGTGAGTGAGTGAGTGGGCTGTCGCGAAGAGGAAGAGCAGCAGCCACGGGACTCGCTTCTGAAAACCAGGAGCTCGAGGGCGAATTTCTAAATCAATGAACCGATGAACCTACGAGAATAGATGAATCGATGAATGCGCGGGAGAGCTATTGTCAATAGTTTGCAGGTTGGCCAATTCCCTCCATCGCCTCGTACGCCTCGCAGTGCCGTCACGAGCTCGAGACCCCTCTTCTCGCCTGGACATATTCCACGTGCGTCGCGGCGCTCGAACCAGCTGATCGATCTAGGAAGACAGCAGACTCCCAGTCCTGGCGATGTGCAAGGCCACGCGAAGGTTCTCCTCGCGTGCGTGCGTGCGTGCGTGCTCAGGAAAGCAACCGAAGCCGCTCTCATTCGGATTTGTCAAATGATCGATCGATTCTTTGTCGGTTTCCTTCGAGGTGTTTTTGAATTACTGGGTCATTCATTCATTGCTTCGTTCCTTCGTTCCTTCGTACGCAGTCTCGGCAGACAGAGCTCCGACGATAAATTTATTTCTGGCTGTCCGTCTTTCGCTCGCTGTCGCCTTCTTTGGGCTCGAACCTCGCGACTCACAGGTTCTCCAGAAACCCGTTGAACTCCATTGAGCTAGCTAGCTAGCTGCAAACAGTTTGCATGTCAAATTCCGCCTCTGCGCACAGATTTCGAGCCCAATTTGAACTCGAAGATCGACCTCTGCTCGAGAGCGTAAGCTTCCAAGGCAGGAAGGCTTCCACGTAAAGGAGATCAGAACACCACTTGAACTGAGTGCAAAGAAAAAGCGGCCACGGAGAAGAAGATGAAGAAGAAGAAGAAGAGGTTTAGTTTGGCAATTCATTCTGCACCATTCCAATCTTTCAAAAAGAGAGCAATGGTTTTAATCTTAAAAGAGTCACAAAATCATGAAATGGGGTGATAAATTAGTAAATGAATTAATAAAGCGCTCAAATGCCATCATCGACTCCTTTATTTAAAAAAAAAAGGTAAAGAAGAAGAAGAAGACTCGAAGCCGAGCAGAGAAGACGAAGAAGAAGACGTCGAAACCACGTGTAAAAAGCAGAAGCAGACAATCAATCGCCTCTCGCGTCTCCCGCTCCATCCATCCGAGTTTTCTCCCTCTCTTTCCCTGGGCGTCGACGGAGCGAGAGGAGCCGCGTATTGCATCGCCGAACAACACCTCCAAAGCTGCGTAAGAAGCTGCAGCTTCGGCTACTTCCTCTCTCCTGCGCGCCACCCGCCTCCCCACTGGCACTACAGAGACACTTTGCCACAGGCGGGTGCTCATTCAGCGCTCTTTTGACGGCCTGGTGCGCTGAACTGTTGACCGCTTTTTCGGCCTCTGTTCCTGCCGCCTCGTACGTATCTTCTCTATGGCCCGTTCTTTCTGGCGGTGCCACGCAGCCCGGTATCACGCACACAACACGCCGGGCCTTCTGAGACAGGGTATGGCCTATACGTCTTCGCAGCAGACCGCGGGTATGTAACGGAGACAGCGCTCGCGAGTCCACTTGTGCATACATAGGTTTCGTATGATATGTTTAGCTAGACGGCAGTAGGCATGTGTTACCAAAGCCGGCAGGGATTTGAATTCTCGATTTTATATCCCATATTTTCAATTATTATTAGTAGTATTGTTTAATTTGTAAAGACAAACTCGAAAAAGCCTTTTCCGCTGCTTCATCTCTGCTGCGAAACTTTGAGGGCCCGCGCAGGAAGCCTCGAGACAGGCACGGGCCACGGGGTTGTTCTGTTCTATCTGCCTGTCTGCCTATCTTCCTCGAGGGCGGATGCTCGAACAATTCGTTTGCAAACTGGCCTGCTACTTTTGAAACGAGATACTTAAGCAGCCAATCAACTGCCTTCAAAATCGAGTACCTGAAGTTTAAGACTTTACTTTTAGCAGTCCACTGCAATCGATTTCTACGGCTGGAAGGAAGGGACATCTTTCCTGCTTCCCTCTGACTCCCGCTGTTCGCTTTTGCTTGATGGTTCGTTTTTAGACGTTGTTCCAAACTAAAATGTTCAATATCCCCCCCCTTCCCGTTATTATTAATATTATTTACTATGATCTCTTGTTATTTTATTTTAAAAAAAAAAAAAAGTAAAAAAAATGATCAAGTAATTAAGGAGGAGGAGGAGGAGGAGGAGAAAAACGTTTGTTGTGCTCATCTCTTTGAGCAGCGAGACTCAACGAAAGCGCAGAAAGCGCATCTTTGAGCGGCCTCCTCGTCATTCATTTTAGTTTCTCTCTGTGAAAGTCACGCTCGCAAAGAGATCCACCCCAATGGCTTAAGGGGTGAAAGCCGCAACCTCGTTAAACTACCACAGTGCCCATCCCATCTGTGTTCTTCCTCAATTACAAAAGTAAATGTTTGTTGTATCTCAGCCCTCTTTTTCATTGAACGCCACTATGAATAAAGATATTGTCGCCTTTTTTGTTTGTTTTTATCTCTAAAGGTAGAAATCTATTTATTTATTTATCTCAAATAAAACATCATGCTTAAGGGAAAAAAAAATCTACCAAAATGTAAAACTTGAAATGCAGAATTCCAAGTGGTTCGGGTTTACCAGAAAGGCGGAGAACAATGTCCGTTAATGGCGAAAGGACGCTGAGTGATAGTCCAACATATTCACTGTTTGCTTCTCTGAGCGGCTGTTTTCGGCTCCTATGAAACGCCCTGCGCCGCTCCCGCTTGGATCGAGCGTGACGTTCGAATTTTGTTTTCCGCGCAAGGACGACGAATTCTTATCTTATCATTCCTTTTTAAAGCGGAGAGAGAGAGAATTTTACCCCTTTTTCCTCGTTCTCACCACTCGTTTATCTACAGTTGGCAGGGTGGGCAAAAAAGAACAAAAAACCTTATCTTGGAGGCGCCTTCTGTTTAGTTTCTTCGCTGTTTCTTTAGCGTATTTAGCGCCTCACAGCGAGGGCACTCCTCTTAACGCCACTGCGAGTGAAGGCATCCAGTGGAGGACGGTCTGTGGGTCATGGAAACTCCTTGCAGGGAAGGGCCACGCTCGTGAGTGAGGGGCCCAAATGCAACTTCTTCGATTTTGAAAATTTCTACTTTGAGTTTTTTTTTTTTTTTTTTCCTCTAAGATTAAAAAGTAATTTGAAAAAGGAGATCGAAGAGAAATAGAATCTTTCACTCGTTCAATCGGTCTGTTCTGTTCTCCCTCGTTTTTCCGACATTTCGCTAGTTTTGAAATCTTGTCACAGGGAAAAAGGGGCGTCACGGCCAATCTGTGGCAGCGAGAGACTCAAGCGAGTTAGTTAGTATCGAAGTATAGGCTAACTTTTGCAAGAGTTAGTGGGGCAGTTGGTCAGTCAGTTAGTCAGTTAGTTAGTTAGTTAAGCAAGTAAGCAAGCAAGCAAGCAAGCAAGCAAGCAACAAGTAAGGAAGAAATAAAGAGAGAAATAAAGCTGGAAATGAAGCGGGAAATAAAGCGGGAAACGAAAAAACAACGAAAAAAAGAAACAAAGACAGAAAGAAGAAGCCTATCTCGACGGCTCCTCCTACACTCGCCGCATAAAGTCCTTAGCGAGCGTGGAGAAGCTGAGGCAGAGATTGTCAAAGCATCAGAGGTTTCTATTGGGTGCACCATTAAGTAAGAGGACTCTTTCGTTCCTTTAACTGGCCATCGTTAAACCTTAGAATGCTTCAAAAGCTTCTATACATTTTATGCCTTTCTTAAAATAATAGTAAAAAGCTTTGCTTTTTTTTAAATATTAAAAAAAAAATGTTTCCTTTCCAGTTGTTATCTTTTCTCTGTTGAAAACAAAATATTTATTATAAATGTGCTTGTAAAGTGGTAGCATTTTAAAAGTATACTTATTTTGTCTCGAACAAAGGTGACCTACCTTTCGCAAGAAAACAGCGCAGATAAAAGAATCAGTTGTCACTGAAAAGGGAGACAGGAAGAAAGCGAAGAAAGCGAACCATTCGCAATTGACGATCGGCCGCTCCGCTGTTCGGGCCTCTCCGCGCGAGGCGCCATATTCTGCGCGCTCACCGATCAACCACGCCATCAGTCAGACAGTCAGACAGTCAGTCAGTCAATCAGTCAATCAGTCAGCCAGTCAGCCAGTCAGCCAGTCAGCCAGTTATTCAGGCAGTTAGTTATTCAGGCAGTCGGTAAGTCAGTAGTCAGACAGTCAGACAGTCAGTCAAACAAAGATAACGCTGGTGTCCACTTAAGCCTCCGATCGCTCCGCTGACCTCGGCCTCTAAATTTGATGCTTGATTTGCTTGTTTTCGATCCTTTTCTTGATTTGATTTCCTTTCCTTTGCTTTGCTCTATTCTCCGGCGCGAAGAAGGGAGAAGTCAAGATTGAATTTTTGAGTTTTAGTGTATCGAGCAAATGATTCGTTCTCTATTTCTTTCGTTCTTTGCGTTTGTTTTCTTTTAGAAGAAGAAGAAGAAGAAGAAGGCATTTTCAAGGGTAATCAACGGCGAGCTTTCGAGCCACGCCATGAACGAAATTCGCGCGGAAGCAGGACTCTTCTCTCCCTCATACTCCGCTTCGTCCCACCAGCCCAGCCAGTCAGGTTTGCGAAACGGATCGAGACCTTGGAAGGCTTGATAGCGCTTGCTGGCGAGGAGCTCGAAAACACAGGCTATTTTTGGCTAGCCACGCTCCCTGACCCTGTGTCGCTTTGCGTATTATGCAAATTCGCACACACACATAATTAATACACGTCTATTCTGTGGACGGACACACGCCCTTCGCTTGAATCCCGGGCTGCCTCGCGCTGCGCTGCTCCCGATCGTTTTCTCGCATCCGAGTATCTCTCGCCGCGCGACGACTCCGTGCTCAGGAGTTGGCTGGACGTGCCCAGACTCAACGGCCAGCTCCAGCAGCTCGTGCAAGCTGCCTTACTCGACAACAATGGCACCAGCCAGGCTCCCAAGAACGAGGTCAGTAACTGACTCCCAAGAAGCACGTCAATACCTTGGACCTGGACCAAATATGTTTGAGCGTGAGCGTGAGCGTGAGCGTGGGCTTGCTGGCTTACTGGCTTGCTTGCTTGCTTGCTCGATGGTCTCAAGAGTGAAGAGATTCCGAACAAAAGGCAGCATTTCGAGGACATTTGCGCTCAGATCGATTCCGTGGCGCTGGCACGCGTGTACCCACCCACGACTCTTCCCTCCCAAGAGCTAGTTAGCTGCAGTGCAGTGCAGCGCAGTAGTGCAGTGCAGCTTTCTCCAACTCCAAATTGCGATCAGGCGTGAGATTCAACCTCAGATCCTCAGCCCGTCTCCGCCCGCAAGCAAGCAATGCACATATGCCTCAGTCGGTCCTCCAGCTAGGCTGGCCTTCTCCGCGGCCTCGACGCCCTCGGGGTCGCCGCTCTTGCACGCCGTAAGGACCGCACAGCGAGAGCGAGCTGGTTGGCCAGCCAGAGTGGTGGTCCCAGCCTGCTGCTGCTGCTGCTGCTGCTGCTGGCTGGCGGCAGCGGCGCGAGGCGACCGCGCTTTGGAAGCTGGCTGGCGGCTGAGACCGGCAGAAGCGGAGCGGCGGCCAGGCAGGCAGCCAGCGGCAGAGATCGCTCTGCGGTGTGCTCGCAGGTAGGTCCTTCCTTCGCGATCCATCTCGCCTGCCTCGGCTGGTTCCTCCTCGCCATCGCGCTTCGTTCCCTTCTGCCTCATGACATGATGATGATTCAGGTATGTATGCATGTGCCTTCGAAGAGAGAGTGCATTGTCTGTGCTTGGTTCTCCTTCGCCTTGTTTTCTTTCCCCTGTTTTGGTAGCAAGGCGCCTAATAGGTAGGTATCTCGTCATTTCAAACTCAAACTGGAATTCAAATTCGAACTCAAATTTGAATTCAAATTCAAACTCAAATCCGAATTCAAATTCAAACTCAAATCCGAATTTGAAATTCAAATCCAAATTTGAAATTCAAATTCGAATTTGAATTTCAAACTAGAGCGAATTGAGTGACTTAGAATTGGAGTTGGACCTGGAATTTGAAAGTCGGGATGAACACAGCTTTGCAGTGCAGTTCCCTAATACCCTATATATTTCTCTTCTCTTCTCTTCGGGATGGGCGTTGATTTTGGCTGCATTTGGTTTGGTTTGGTTTGGTTTGAGTGACTCAGCAGACTTGATTTGTTCCAAGTACGGGGAGGATGAAGTGTAGGCTGTTCGTGCTTACGGCTGCTGCTTTTGGTGGCAGTAGGCGAACCGAGTGCTGTTTCGGTGTTGGAGCGCGAGGGTTGGTCTGTTCGATTGTTTGAGTGGTTCGTGATTTTCCCTTGCCGGGTCTTATGAGGCTTGTCTGTCTCTCTTTACTTTTTACTTTTTTCTTTCGTCTGCCGAGATTACAAAAGTTTGATCAGAAGAATAAGGACTTTAAGTTCAAAAGTTTTAGTGTTTGTACTTCTTTTATTTACTTTTACTTTTTTACTTATTTAAATGAAACATTTCAATTTAATATTTTAATCATAAAACCATGTTCTTCTCGTGATCAGAAGAATGTGAAAAAGAAAACTTATGAGAACGTGTCATTATTCACTTTAAAAACCCATCTTTCAATACAAATAAACAGATGTAATTTCCCCTCAAAATAGTGGCTCGAGATAGACAAAGCCAATACCTGCGCAAATAAATAAATATCTGGGCCCAATAAGGGCGAAAAGGCCGGGAAACAAAATTGCATGTCACCCATCCGTAGCGTATCGAAATAGGACAAAACGCCATGGCAGTCTTGAGTTTTTCTCTCCTCTTTTTACTTACTGCGAATACTTTTTATGTAAAATGTCAACGAAGAGGAAATGTAAACCATTCCTTTATTTAGAAAACGTTGCTAAACTATAAAGGGCATTTTTACGTTTGGTCACTGCTTCTGTTGGAAACGTAAACACAGACCAAAAGAACAGACGTTCGAATGGCACATTTCATTTACACAATCTGCTCCGCATCGCTCGCTTCTCTCCTTTCTGGGCGGCGCTTTGGAGAAAGGCGACCTTTTCCTTCGCTTTCATCCTCAGCTTTTGCTCGTTTGCTTTCCTGATTCAAAGCGAGACATCGCTCGCTCACTGACTGCCTGTGCCGCTGCAGTGGTCCTCCTCTTGAACCCTTAGTAGTAACGCCCTCTTGGATTGAATTGAATGAAACCCCTCCTCTCGAACACCATCGAAAGCGAGAGCTTTAGTGGCGAGAACAAAAGAACAACGCGCCCTTGATGCTCAAGCAGCAGCAGCAGCAGCAGGAAACAGGCGGCTGAAAGGGACGGCGGCGATTCCCATATCCAGGCAGAAAGTAAGCAAGCACTTGCGAATAAATTTGCAAGCAAAAGCGGCGTCGAGGGAAACCAAGGACATGAAAGAGCAGCGGCGATGCTCGTGCTAGCGAGTTAGTTGACTGTAGTAGCTAAAGAGCTACGGTGAGGAGCGCAGTCTCGCGTAATCTTGTTCTCTTCTGCGCTGTCCTTCCTCTTTCTGACAGAAGTCCTCCACTTATCTATTTATTTGGTTTCCAATTTTAAAATTGAACAGGAGAAGAAGAAGAAGAAGAGACTCACAGAGAAAGAAAGAAAGAAAGAAAGGTTTTGATGTCGCAAAGGTTGATGAAAAACCAACCATTGAAGGATAATAGCAACCTGCTCGAAAGCATAGCGGTCATCCCTCCCGAGGCCACGTCTGCAGTAGAAACACAGAACTAAAGGGCAAAGCTCCGCTCTAAACACCTAGGTTGCCCTTGCTCAAATCATCAATCTAAAAATAAAACTAAATACTTAAAAATAACAAAGCAATAAAATAAGCTCTTTTGGTTAACAACAACCAAAAAAAAGAAAAGAAAAGAAAAAAAAGAGGCACCGACCAGTAAATAAACAAGAGTTTTTTTTATCCTCCTCTTGTTTATCCAGGTAGGTTTTGAATTAAAAAAACAAAATCACGATTTTGATAAAATTGAAATAACATTCAAATTTTGAAAGAAGTAGCCGACAGCTAGAGGAAACTGTACCATGCGCCTAAGCCCTTTCAGTCGATGGTCGATTCAAATTACATAGGCTCAAAGAGAGAAAGGCTTTTGGCGTCCATCTGCGCCGCAGAGGGCGCCAGCAGAACTGGAGCTAGCTCGCGCAGCTCTGCCGGCGAGCGTGCGACACCTGCCTGAGCTGCGAGCGAGCGACGCCGCAGCCGGCTGAGGAGCGCAGGCCGCGGAGACAGCCGCAACCGGCGAGGTCCCGGCGCGGGGCCGAGGCACGGCAACCTTCGTCGACGTCTCGACTTGACTCGACTCGTGTCAACTAGATCCGTACATCCATCCATCCATCCATCCATCCAGTGCTCAACCCGGACCACCAGAACAGCACGGGGCACGACACCGCGAGCCGTAGGAGACGTGCACGAGAGGGCTCAGGAGGATCGCGGACGGCTGCGAGCGAAGAAGCTAGCAACGCACAAGGCGGCCGCCCAGAGGATCGCGGGTCGAGCAACGCTGCTCAGGCGTGGTTCGCAATTCAAAACAACTCGTGGGCGACGAGATTTTAAAAAAGCAACGCAAAGAAAAAACTTTTTGGTCAATTTAGAGAAAAGGAGAAAAGCTCTTTTTTCCTCTTCTTTTCATTCATTATCTTTTTTGTTTTGTTGTTTGTGTTGAAGAAGGCACTAAGTTTTCCCCTTTCTTTCGTGTCTTTTTGGAGTCGCGAGCCCTCTCCATTTCCTATTTCCTCGTTGGCTTCTTCTGCCCGAGGCAAGAAAGACTCTGCCTCTGCGCGCGGTGACAAGCAAGGCGCGGCCGCCCTTTGATTCTTCTACAAGACCGTCGCAGAAGGAGGGCGAAAGGAGATTTTGACCTCCCGGTGGCCTGGTCTGGCTGGATTTGACTGTTTGGGTGATTGATTCATCAATTTGATTTAGGTCGATCTGCAACCAGCATCTGGAGCAGATTCGCGACAAAAGCGGCAACTACGAGCGTGTGCTCAGACCTCAGACGCAGTCTAATAAGATTAATTACAAGAATCTACGAGGCGAGCGAGTGGGCGAGCGAGTGAGCGAACAGGCGTGCGTCCGCACATTAACTAGATTGGTCGGTGTTCCTGCGAGGATACCATCTAGCAATTAAGCTTCTTCTGCGAAGCGCCTCTACTCCTTTTTTGTTTTTGTCTCCTGCACGACGCTTGGATAAAAGCCAAAGGACATCAAGGTGCCATTTCGCAGCGGCGGCAGCAGCAATAACAACGACTCGTTCCTCACCTCAACTCGCAAGGAATCGCGGGGTTGGCAAATCGATCAACCAGTGAAACTTACTTTGTCGGTTGGTCTGAGTGGCCAATCACTGTAAATCCTGGTCTACGTCGTCACGTTTCCTCATCTCCTACCTCCCGTACTCATTCCCTTCGATCTTCCGCTACGCCACACGACCAATCGATCAGGATCCGTGGCAAGTTCGCTCACTCGCTCGCCGTCAACGAAAACGAAGCAAAAAGTTCCACTCACACGCGCAAGGCCGTTCCATCTTCTGTGTGGGCAAATTTCTGTGTGGGTGTGCGTGCGCACGAGAAACGAAGTAGGAAAAGGAAGTGGAACACGAACATTCGCGCGGCACCCCGGCCATAAACGAATTCGCGTTTGCTGATTTTCAAGGTCGCGGTTGTTACTATCTGTGGATTCTGGTCTGATCGCGAGAAAACAACTCGCTTACTTGCTCTCTTTCTGCACACGTCTCGCCTGCCCTGCTTGCTCGCTTGTTTGCTTGAGCCGCACTGCTTGTTTCTTCCTCTGATCATCATCATCGCCATTACTACTTGCTGGCCTAGCTTTGTTGCCTCAATCCCGACTCGCTGAGTCCTGATCCGTCACATTCGCTCGCACACTCTCTTTTCTTGCGCCGCGGTTGATCAATCGAGTTCCTTATTGTCTCGTCTCATTCACTCAAGAGGGCGCGTCTTAGTCCCAAGTTTGTGCACCTTGGTGGTCGTGCGCTACCCTGGCGAAATATTAAGGTGCGCACCGGCACGAAGGCTCCCCTCCCCGGAAACACACTCCAGTAGTGGAGCCAAAAGTAGTCTCTGCCTTGTGCAAGCACAAGCTTTGATCAGCTTTCGGTGTCCTCAACCATCGAAAGATTTGGTCTGGCGGGGTGAGTCAGTGTCTGCGAGCAAAGAACTTGGTTGCTTGCTGCTTGTTTGTCCGAGCTTGTCTCGCAGCCGAGGAGTTTTGCTTTTAACCTCTTCTTGTTGCAGTAGCGCACGCCTCGAAAACGGTGTCAAACGAGCGAGGGAGAGCCAAGCGTGCGTGCGCCCATCCTCGTCTCGTCTCATCTCATCTCATCGAAGTTGATACCGTGCATTGCAAACTATTCATCTGTTGCTCCAGCTGACCTGAGGTAAGATCGATCATCTTGCGCGAGCAAAGGTTCACCCAAACTAGCGCAGCGCACGCAGATCGCAAGTCAGAACAAGAAGCCAACACCAAAGACCAAATCTTTTGCTTCCACTTGCTCACCTGAGAGAAGGAAGCACGAGACCAGAAAAAGAGCGTTCTCGCGCAAGGACTGCTCCAAGACAGCCAGCCGGATCTCGCTGTAGCACACGCAGGAAGACAGTCGGTCGCTCGGCCAGTCGATCGGTCGATTGCTAGCGAGTCAGCCGATTGCCGCCCCAAACGCAAGCGTGGTAGTTGTGCACTCTCGACGACTGACCTGAGTTGAATTGAATTGCACAGCACCAGCACCAGCACCAGCAGCACATTTTGGGAAAGCGAGCTAGCTGTTCAGGTGAAGAACGCCGAACGGAGCGCACAAGTGAGTGAGCGAGTGAGTGAGTGGTAAGGGATTGGATTTCTGCGAGCGAGTCGCCATCTTGGTTTGTGCAATCATCGTTGGCTATTCTCAAGCTCAGAGACGCACCTATCCCGCTCGACCTTGTGGTCCTGATCGTCAGGGTGGTGTGCTCACTTGGTCGCTATTTTCCTGTGCTGTGCTCATACTTCTTCAAGCCAAAGAGACTGCGGACTGAGTGAGTGAGTACTGTAGGTGGCGAATTGTTGCACTCCAGCAACTGCTACTTGCACATCCATCTTCGTCGTACAAGGGATTGGGCGGAGGAGCGAGTGGGTGGCCACTGCTGCCTCTTTCATCCTCCTCATTCTTCAGGCAATCGGTCGCACAGAGGAAACCGAGCAGACCAAAGCAATATCCATCATCAACAGAGGAGGGCAAAACAAGGCAAAGCAGGAGCCAACGAGAGAAAGAAGAGATATAAGGAAAGGAGGAAAGAAAAGAGAGCCAACTTACGACTCTCTCTCTCTCTCTCTCTTTTTATTTCTTTTCTTTTCTTTTCTCTCTTTTGGTTTCCTTTTTTTCTACTTTCCTTTTTTCTCTTTTCTTTTAGTTCGCTTTTCTTTTAGTTCGCCTTTTTCACTTTAATTTTTCTTCTTTTAACAAAAAAGAAAGAAAGAAAAGAAAAAGAAAGAAACAAAGAATAAGTGAACCAAAAGAGAAAAGAACTAAAGTGGAGCGGAACATTGAGCGGAGTTAGTTACCCACCAACTCAAAGCCAAGCCAAGCCAAACAAACAGACAGACAAATAACAGAACGTCAGGAAACACGTCTTTTTCCTGTGGTGCTCTCTTTCGCTGCTGCCTGCTGTTTTGTTTGGTGCTCTCTCAGTCTGATCTGCTGACTGGCCGCATCTCTTCTTCCTCCTCCAGTTTCGCATATCCTGTTCCTCCCTCCCCATCCGCAGTAAGTAAAAGTATCTGCGGCGGTCACGAGACAGACAGGTTTTTTCTTTTCTTTTCTTTTCCTTTTCTCCACCCTCCTCTTCTCCCTCTCTGTGTGTCTCTCTCTCTCTTCGGATTGACTCTTTTCTTTTAGTTCGCTCCGTTCTTCTTCACCGGAGCAAGCAGGAAGAAGCAAAAAGCAAGCAAGCCAAAAGCAGCAGTCTGAAAGGGGTGGAGAATCCAAGTTCGCTCGCTTTCCATCTCCTGTGTTCCAAACCCCATTTTCTCCCCTGCGCCGTTGAAAGTTTCGTTTAGTTCGTTCTCCTTTTCCACTTTACCGTCGAAGGCGATCGAAGAGAGAGAAGAAAGGATCATTTCAATCTCTTTCTTTTCTTTTCTTTTCTTTTCTTTGTTTTTTTTCTTTCTTTTTTTTTCTTTCTTTCTTAAAAGAACCTCCCTCCCTTTGAGAGAGAACAGGAAGAAAGCAGAGAAACAGGGGATAGCGCGAGCCACAGCGAGTCAGCAAATCTCGCCAGCAAGAGACCGCCTCCACGAGGTCGCCGTTTCCCTAGCGAAGAAGAAGAGGCCTGCGTGCGTGCGTGCGTGTCTGCTGTAGCAAGCAGGCAGGCAGCAAGCAAGCAAGCAATCTTGCAAGCAAAAGGAGCTTCGAAGCAGCCGTGCCCCTTCCAGGCCACGTCCCTTAAGAGCGAAAGGAAGGCAGGCAGGCAGTCAGGCAAAGCTGAGGTTGTTGGTGTTCTTTTTTAATTTGCTATTTCTTTCATGAGACGAAGGCGCGATAGAATGTTTGTGGAAGATGGGAAACACAAGGACCTGATCCTCGTTCGCCGTGAGAGCGGCGGCCGAACCTCAGCAGACCCGCAAACAAACAACATGGGCTGGCCGCTGCTGTCTGCGCATGACCCCTTACACGGGCCATACCATGAGGAAAACCCAGCCAACTCCCGCGCCACGGCATCGCATGTGGCCACAAGTCGCATAAAATTGCGGCGTCATGGGTCTTCATCTTTTCACCTCGGGTTTCTCATTGACGACGGACTCTTGGACGGGCCGGCTGACATTGCAGAAATTGGCGGCGAGGCTACCCCGCCACCCGCAACGAGCAGTATACATGGAGGAGATCATCACATGATGGACGGCGGCGAGGAGATTGGCTTCTTCTACCACGCCCCACCCTCATCACAATCGGGGATCCCACCGCAACATTACGTTGACACACAAGGAACAAATCAACATGGAGCGTCAGATCGGATGTCACACCAACACCTTGCCAGCAGCGGCGGCGCTAGTAACAATATCAACGATGACATGTCCCACCACCACCATCCTCACCATCTTCAACGCAACGATGACCATCGCCACCATGTCTCTCAGCTCCGCGCGCCACGATTACGAACATACCTTTCGGCGCAAGGGCTCACCTTTGGACAATTTCCGCCAAAATCACAATCGCCAATGATGATGCAAGACCACCAACACCACCATCATCAAGAGCAACATTTACAACACCACACAGGGCACTTTTACGAAGATCACACCTCGCAGCACCGGCAGCAAAATGTTCACTCCGCATCTCAAAGCGGAAAGAATGCCCAGCTGCTCCAGCACCACCAGCAACCGCTAGACCATACGCATGACTATTCACGTCCGTTGCAGTCGCTGGCATCTGTTGAAATGGACCGCCGCATTGAACAACAACACCCTCGGCCACCCATTGACCATTCCGCGCATGAACATACCCGACACTTGGACTCCTCCGTAATGCAACACGTCAAAAATGAACATACTCCGCATTCCCTGGAAGCTCAACGCGGCCCCGCAAGCTTGCGAAGCACCACGAGCCCAAGCAACATGAACAACAATAACAATGCCAGCAGCAATGATAGCATCAGACAACCATCCCCGCGCATCGCGGCGCGGAACCAGTCACATGAATTGTCGGGTGCGTCTACCACGACTAGCTCTGATATTGTAGCTACCACTGCAACCTCTCATGGTGCCGATGTTCCGGCACCCCCTACCTCTCGACTTGCCAGCCTTGAAGCCAGCAGCGACGGCCCGCGTAGAACATCAAGTAAAAGATCTCGTTATGACTATGACGCAGCTTCAGAGCCGCCTGGATCTCCAGAAAGCGCTCGGTCTGCACCAAACGGGAATAGTAGCAAAAAGCGCCGTCGCCGTTGGCTTAACTTTGAGGACGAACTGCTTCGTGACAATGTGCAGTCCTTCCTCGATTCTCACAAGCCTGCTGATGAAAATAGCAAAGTCAAGATCCCATGGAATAAGATTGCACAACTTATTCCTAATCGCAACGCAAAGCAATGCCGCGATCGTTGGCAAGCTATGCGTAACCCCAATAATAAGCGTGAGTGGACCATGGAGGATGATCTGTGCTTACTGCGGCTTCAAAAACGTTTTAGCAACCGCTGGGTGCGGATTGCGGCTGCATTTCCGGATCGCAACGATAACATGGTTAAGTCACGCTTCCGCGTTCTGAGCAAGCTCAACATTACACCTGAACACATTGCCGCACAAATTGATCGTTGCAACGCAACAAAGCAAGCTCGGCGCTCATCGTCTACTGCTGCAGATGCGCACTACTATCATCCAAGTCAAGTGCAGCAGCAGCAGCAGCAGCAACAATCATATCAGCAAGCACTCCACCCTTCAGTATCATCTATGCCACCCCCTGTGCCTCACTCCCACTCCGCAAGTTCATCAATTTCGTCAAGTTCGTCTTCCTCCCCAACATGGACATCGCCTCCTGCTGTTGCAAATGCTACCAACGTGTCAGTTACAGAAATGTCGCCGGCCTCGCGCCCTCCCATTGTTGAACATAGGACAGGAGCTAGTGCGAGAAATGCGCCATCCCATCATCATTCTCAACAGCAGCAGCAACATAGCCACCATCATAATGGTCACCCCGTTGAAAAGGGGGCCATGAGACCTCCCATGCTGCCATCGCAACAACATCAACAAGGCCATCAACGAACACAGCAGCAGCAACAACAACCACCCCGCGAGACAGATCTCGCAGAGTGGTGTTCCATTCTCTTAGATTGACTCGCAGTCAATTTCTACTTTTGCATCATTATAGTGAACTCGATTACCTTCAAATTCAAGGAAAATGCCTCTATTCTACCTTTTCTTCTTCTCCTTCTTCTTCTCTGCATTCACCAATCCTTTACATTTTTGATATCCCAACAGAATCTTTTAAAACACAAAACAAACAAAGCGAATTTTTCAAGCAAACGAGTCGTTCGACATGATCTGATATTTTTATAGAAACGTCAAGGAATTATTTCTCCAAAACATTGTTGCATTTAACAAGGAAGTAGATCTCTACACGTAGTTTTAAAGGAATACAACCTTTGCGCATATGCAGCATGATAAGGCGAGGTGAATACAAATCTGATGTTCAGTGACAACAACCTTGATGTATATGAAGCATGACAAGGCACGGTGGATGTAAATCTGATGTTCACTTTGCAGTGACCACAAGTCATCTTTAAGAATTTCTTTTTTCAAACATTATAATGTATTAGCAAGTATCTATTTACCTGTTTGCCAGTGGTTTGAAAAGATATTGATCTGTGCACATAGAGATATAACTCCACAGATGTACCACTTCCTCTCGAAAAAAAATCCATGAACATTTTCAGCCCGTTACCAAGGATCTCAAAATCTACAAGTGGTTCATGATGAGTGTACCCTTAGCATGTGTGAAGGCAAGAAAAGGCAATCTGCAATATGAATCGAATGTTCAAGTTAAAGTGGCCACAAGCTTTCTCCAAGAACTTCAATCTTTGGAATCTTGCAGTCTATCAACAATTACCTAGGAACCTATCTGCCAGTGGTTTTAAAAAAAACTACTTTTCAAGTGAAGACTATGTGCGGCGCACGCCGATATCTGGTTTCAACCCCATAGAGATGTCAAGTTTTATCCCAGAATTCCTTGCTCTTTTTCTTTTTTACATTTTTAGTATGTCAGGAAGCATCTACATATCTACAAATCGTTTACAACTTTCAGATATGCGCAAGGCAAGACAAGGTAAGCTGTGATTTCAACTCCACAGAGGCATCAAATTCTCACCAAGAATTCCTCTTTTTGGATTGTACTCCTACCCAGGCACCTATCTGCAAGTGGTTCGAAAGAAATTAGCTTTGTACAACGGGTGCGACTCGCAACAAATTTGTCTTAAACTCCGTAAACAAGTCACATACTAAACACAGAAAGGATTTTATACAAATTCTCTTTGCCAAGATATTCCTTTTTGTCCACAAGTATCTATCCACAAGCACTAGGTAGACACCTAGCAAATGACTTCAGATCAAAATGAGGCATATGACAAAATTCGATATCACTGTATCGTGTCGTCAAGTTCCCTCAGAACTCTTCTCTAACTCAAATACTGTGTGTCTACAGATGGTTCCATTGTCCAGACGTATGTGGTTTGGCAAGACGCATGACAAGATCTGACTCGTCTTACACTTACAGTGCTCTCTCAAGAATCACTTGCAAATGTTTCTGCCTATCATGTAATCTAGCAGCGAGTACGAATTGGTATGAGTTGGACCAAAGCAACGCAAACATTGTATGAACAGCCATTCATCGTTTTGCGAAGCTTTTAAACAGACGACATAAACTCAAGTACATGATACAAGACTAATAATAACATGGGGAGGTTACTATTTGCAGCCAAGAGAATCACAAGGGCAAGGTACGTCCAACTAGAGAGTATATAACCTACGTGAAGACATCACCAAAAGAATTTGGAGATATGTCTTGAAGCAAGTCAAATAATGAAGGACCAAGAAGGCTCAGTTCATATGAGCAAAAAAATCAAGCGTAGGGAGGAGGGATACTTCCATGGGAAAGCAGTAGCCCGCCAAGTGAATAAATATAAACAAGCAACCGGAAATGGGCTCCCAGATCCAGCCAAGCATTAAAAGACGTCCTGAAACCTTGCAGAGAGTAGCCTGGCAGTAGATACAAAAGAACACATCACAATGATAAAGAAGCTTGCTACGATAGTTTTCCTTTCGACATCGATGGCATGTTCATGTGTATCTACTCCCCGGGTACAAGTGCTTAGATTAATTCTCTGCCGTGGGCACGTAGCATTGATGCTGTCTGTTTTTCGATAATTAAGAGTTGGCAACCAGTTAGTCAAAACTATTCCTATCAATCATTTTGTACTCACACCCTTTCATTCTTCCGTTGCTCACAAGAGCCTGGTCAAGTGGATATTATCCTATAAGATGCCACAAGACTAATTATTTGGTCTTCAAATTGAATATAGCAAGCATGACGCCACTTAACCTGTTCAGGCCAAGCACAATTCGCGCACAACTTGCAACTCTTTTGCTCTCCGACCTGACTGTCCGAAGCCGTGGGTATCAGCTTAGCCAGTGAGCTTGACAAATAGGAGAGCGTATACGACCAAATAAATAAAGAGAGAGAAACCCCTTCCCCAACGGCGCCTTTCAAGCCAAGTTACTTCATGTTTGCTCCTCATCTCAGAGAGGCAGCATCTTCACTCGACTCAAGGTCCCGCTCCTCACAAAAACCCAACCCCCACCTTTGCTTGGCTGCTTCAAGAGCAAGCTGACAATTGCACGTACCTCGGCCCCAAGTTGCCTTTGGTTTGTTCCAGCGCAAACAGTTGCGAGTTTGCTTGAGCGGATTTGCATCGCTGCGCTTCAAGTAAGTCCATCGCCACGTATTCTGTCCTGTGGATCTTTGGCCCTCCAAGTGCTTCACAGCCATCCACTTAGATCTTAGCAGATCGTCTAAGGACTGCAAAAGAAGGGTTTCAAAGTTATTGGACCGCGTGAAGACAGACGGGGGGGGTTCTCCTCTCCACAAGAACAGGTGTTATCCACACGCACTCCCTGGAGTTGACACTACGTCAGTGATACTGATCGTAGCAAAAGCTATGGAATGCTAACACTGTTGAAGGTACGCTCGACAGTGAAGGACGACTTAGGATGAAGCTGGTGGGGGAAGTGGGATATTCAACGGGGGCTTGGAATAGAGAATTGCAACAGCGAAATTACTTTAAATTAAAATAGGTGGGGCTTGTTTGTGAATGTACCGGGTTATTGACGTTTCCCGTAGTTATGATTGTATTTAAGCCGCTCGCACAATTCTTGATGTATCATTAATATTATAGTTTCAGTCAGCCGTAGCAAGACTTTAAAGAGTAGCTACAGTTTTTAGTTTTGAGCAAAATCAATAGCATAATATAGCAAACTGCCTGCATTTCAGGTAATCAGAAGCTTTATAAGATTGACCAACAAACATGTTTTGTCTTCTCTTTCAGGCTGAGAAAACTGCGTTCTATTCTCCTACTTCGCACAGAAAATAAATGGTCAACTTTGGCGCTCACAAAAACTCTCAATCACATGAATTGTTTTAGTCATGTACACATTTGGTGCCGGCTTCAAGAAAAGTTCGTCCATCAAGAGCTCTAGCAAAATGCAAAATGACTAAGGGTAAGATATTTTTTTTAATCTACATGACACGATTGGATCTTTGAATCTTTACAAAGGTTGAGTACGTCACTTATACTCGCGTACGCAATAGAACAAAACATGGCAACCGCGACGGCGACCTTGCATTTTTCTTGTAAAAAGCTGAAAATGAGGCATCTTGCGGCTTCTATATCTAGAGGTTTCCGGACCCAGATCGCGCATCTGTGACAAAATTTAGGGTTTATATAGTTGCTATTACTTTACTAAGAGAATTGAACTTGGGGAATTTGGCTGGATGAGTAAAAGCTTACTGATAGACATTCTTAGGTTTTAAATTAAAATCTATGTATGGTCAAGAACCTCGTGCACGGACCTCCGGTAACAGTAAAACTGGAATGAGGGTTGTGCTTTAATATAAGCTTATACCCAAACACAAAGGGAAATAGGAGATACTTACTACACTTTCCATTTATTTTTCACATGGTCTTTTTGATAAAACGTTCGAGCAAAACTTTCTTATTCTTGTGTTGCCTATAAAAATAAAAAAGAAGTTAAACAAAGCAATCAAAAGCACAGAAAAACTGAAAGCAAATTGCCCCGAGCTCTCTGGATTCCTTTGATGACGACATCCTTCTTCGTGGAAAGGTCAAGCAGAAGAGCAGTTAGTATCGATTCAATTTGAGGTTCGCAAACCAATAGCACTTTCAATGATGACCGCGATACTAAGATAGAAGATGACCTTGAGCAGCTTCTCTTGAAAGTTAGGAAAACAACACGTCAAAACCAACAGCGAAAACTTACTAGCCCCTGAAATTCGACACAGACGATACATAGATGCGAACTCCTTCATTCTGAAAAGCCCCCGCTTTCCCTAAATATCTGCGGTTGTCTCGCTTACTGACTCCAAATTCACGGGGCCTTTCAATGGGGTCATGGAAATAACAAAGTGGGGACACAGAGCGCCTTGAAGAAGTCATTCGACGCTGCCAGCACAAAACGTGGCGTGTAGTATCAGCAACGTCGGCATCCTCTCCTCTCCCCAAGCATGCTGAGCGATCCAAACCCTCAAGCCTCAGCACCCGGTCTCCATCACGACCATCTATCAACACAGAGTCCACATGCCAAATTTGCTGCCTAAGCTACTACCAAACGAAGGCAAGAACCGCTCGTCAAAGAGGACCATAAGGGGTCACACGAGTTTTCCATAAGCCGCACTTTGTGCCAGCCGCGAGAACTTTCAATCTCTCACGTGTATCCAATATCTGACCTCCTCAATGAAACTCTGAGCGATGGAACTCCGCTTCATATCTAGCCCACCCCTTGCGGACGCCGATACTTCGCGTCGCGTCGGAACTGCAGAGCAGTGCCTGCCTGGCCAGGTACGTCAGCGTATGCCTTTGGTTGTTTGTTATTTGTGTTCTCCGACGCCATGAGAGTCGTGAAGATGTCTTTCCTTTTTCTTTAGAAGCAGAATCCAAAACGAAAGAACCAATAGATAGGCGACTTTCCTTCAGCCCCCTCGATGACCGCATCGAGGCAGCCGCGTTCGAAAGCGCATGTTGGCGAGGCTTGGACTGATCGCAGCCTCCTAAACCCACGCTCGCTTGAATGAATAAACGTCCATTCTGAAGTCTCACGAATTATCATGGAGCCCCATCTTAAGAACGTTCCGTTCTTCTTCGCGCTTCAGTTCTCATCCATATTTTTCTGTTTTGCAAAAATCGTTGCATCGTCATTGGCCATGAAAGGCAAACAAACCGATACGCCACGGACTCCGTGGCATACGTTCTCGATGATACGCTGGACCAGCTTGGACCGGTCTTCTCCGGAGCTCGAGGGAGAGCTCAGCGAGGAGGTGGCTCCTCACGGAAAGCGGGTTCTGGTTTTGTGCCCGGATTTGTAACAACTGAGATGGAGAAAACAAAAACCGGAAAAATCGTCCCATCTGTTCGCTATGTGAGTCTTAGTCGCTGTGAAAGAGGACGTAAAATGCTCATCGATTGATTGTTATTATTTCTTTATTTCGATCAACGTTGTTTGTTTGTTTGTTTGTACTTACTTACTTATTGGAAAAGGCGGAACTAAGTTGGAAAACGAAGATCTTCAGAACTGATTGAGCATCGATCGTGAATTCGAAGGATCCATCGCGACGGCAGCAAAACCCGAATCGGACAAGGCTCTAGAGGTGAGGAGAGGCGAGGTGAGGTAAGGCAGTACCGCGTAGAGAGAGAGAGCGAAGGAAGGCTTTTTTATAGGTCCGCTGGGACATTGGCACTGGCATCGGCAGCGAGCAGGGTTGGGTTCGTGAAGAAAACTTGGAGTTCTTTGGGTTAACTTGACAAAGGGAACCAAGATGAAGAGCTTTGTTCGCAACAACGCGCAGAACCTTCTGCGCGCACAGAAACCATCATCGTTTGCAGCGCGCTGGAATCCGGCGGGAGTAGAGAGCGCTCGCAATTTTGGGTGGAACGCACAGGAAGAGCGCGAAGCTCAGGAAGATCTCCAACAGCGTATCGAGTCTGAAGATCCATCGGCGCAGCGTACAAGCCTTAACCTCAAGGTTCGCCACCAGACCGGTGCACTTGAGAATGTGCTTCGCCTGTTTTGGAAGTACGATCTCAACCTCACCCGCATTGAGTCACGGCCTTCTATGTTCGACAGGAACCGCTTCGAGATTGACATTGACTTCGAAGGTCCCGCAGATCAGCCTGGAGTGAAATCTATCATGTCCAAGCTCGAATCCTCCTGCGAAGATGTACGTTTGAGCGACCCTGTGATTGTGCCTTGGTTCCCAATGCACATCAGCGACCTTGACTCCTTTTCACAGAAAACCCTGGACGCAGGAGCTGAACTCGAGTCTGATCACCCAGGTTTCTCTGATAAAGTGTACCGCCAGCGTCGTGAAATGATTGTCGCCAACGCTGGAAGCTACCGCTATGGTCAGGAAATCCCTCGCGTGGAGTACAGCGAAGACGAAATCAAGACCTGGGGTGCAGTCTACCGCCGTCTTAAAGAAAACTTTCCCAAGCATGCTTGCCAGGAATATATTGACGTTATTGCCAAGCTTGAGAAGGAGGTTGGCTTTGGCGAAGACAACATTCCACAACAGCAGGACGTCTCGGAGTTCCTCAAGCGCTCAACTGGATTCCAGCTGCGCCCCGTCGCTGGTCTTCTGTCTGCTCGTGACTTTCTGAATGCATTAGCCTTCAAGACCTTTTTCTCGACGCAATACATTCGTCACCACTCCATGCCGCTCTACACCCCGGAGCCCGATGTTGTGCACGAGCTCATGGGCCATGCTCCTTTGCTTGCCAACCCTGACTTTGCTGAGCTTAGCCAAACCTATGGTATCGCTTCCCTTGGAGCAAGCGACCGTGACATTGAGCGCCTTGCGACCTGCTACTGGTTTACTATCGAGTTCGGCCTTTACCGCAGCGGTGAAGAGGTCAAGGCGTACGGTGCTGGTCTTTTGTCCTCCTTTGGTGAGCTTGAGTATTCATGTGGCCCAAAAGAAGCCGGGGAAGCCAAGCCTGAGCTTCTTCCCTGGGACCCTGCGGTCGCAGCTGAGACCGAATACCCCATCACTACGTACCAGCCCAAGTACTTTGTTGCAGAGTCTCTCCAGGATGCCACTGACAAACTCAAGGACTTTGGAGAGCGCCAGATTGTACGCCCCTTCCGTGTTTCCTACCTCCCCGAAGAGCAGCGAGTGCAGTGTGACCGTAATGTTGCTCGCGTGCGCTACAACCCGGATGCTGAGTAATTTAACCCATTTGTAGCAGTTTATTATGCATATCTGTTGTACGGTTACCTTCATCCCCTGGAGTACTCCCTTCCTCATGTTAGCAAGAGTATGTCTAGTTTGACCTTCATTTATCCTGTTTTAACCATTCTTTATATTTTTCTCTCCCAAGCTTACAATACATCCTTCCATTCGTTTGACAGGATTTAATGTACAGAAAAAGTATGCGTCATCGAATTATTGAGCGCCTCTATTGTGGTGTAAGAGACATTCCGTTTTTTTATTGGACTTGGCGGCTTTCCCAAAACTTTGCTCGCCCTTCTCTGAAGCGAAGTCTTGGAGTTTGTAATACCGGGGGGGGGGGAGAGAGAGAGCTGCCTGGGAATTTGAGAGTCATGAATTCGTCCAGGAAGATGTTTGATATTTTCCATTCAACCCTTCACGGCCGGATACAAATGACAAGAAGTTTTAACTATACGGCGAGCTGCCTAAAACTTCAAAAGGTTGCTTATGGAGGACTCCAGGCACAACCGAAGTGTCAAAAGTATCTTTGTATAACAAGAATTAATTCATATGATTTGCAAAATTTGTTTCTTTCGGTAATGGTTTCTTAGTGGCCCAAATCAGGAGAGCTCACGAGATTAAAAGATTCGTCAGAGCTGAGACGAACTCAAATTGATGTGTTTTTTTATTTCTTTTTCTTTTTTTTCAGATACTGAAGAACGGTTCTCCCCACCTTGTCTGTAAAACCCCTGCGAGTCTCTTACACAGCATTCGTCCGCTATAAAGCCAACGTAATTCTTGTCAGGGTGGGATAGTACAGTCTAGCCAGCTTTTGTTTTAATTTTGTTTTGCAATAAGTAAGCATCAGGGTAATGACTCAGGAAGTAGTTGCTGGTTGGTCACATCATAACCGTCTTGGTTATTTTCGCTTGGTTTCAAGGTCGTTTCCTAACATAGGGCAGTCGCACTCAAATAAAAACTCAAGCAAATAGTAATGACCTGGAGAACGAAGCACATCCATCAAAATGGTTCGAAATACCCCAAAAAACGTGCACGAAAGAACCGACCAACAACACCACCCCGGAAGCCTAGCAACCCGAACTCTATCCCGATATCAACCATCATCCTCAATGCCCTAGATCTGCACGATTATTATTCATCTCAATCCCAAAGCACATTTATTGTCTCAAGATGTCCCAAATATGATCGGCATCAATAGGAACTTCGTATAATTTGATCTCCTCAAACGTGCCCTAAGTAAACTCAATTCGAATTTACAGTAGAGCTTGCATCTCGATAAAGATCAGTTCAGAAGGGCTTAGAGATTTCTGGTATAAATTTGAAGAGGTTTATGCACTGGCACGAGTCTTGGCTGCGACGGCCTTGACCTCCTTCTCAATCTCAAGAGATCTGTTGGTGTCGAGTCCGATCTGCTTCTGGATGCGCTCCATGTTGGAGCGGACGCTCATGAGCGCCTCGTCGCGGGACTTCTCCACGAGCACATCGCCTACAAGGCGGTAGCACTGGCGCTCTCCGTTGAGGCTGTCAAGAACCTCGGCGGCCACGATGTGCTCGCGCTCCTCGGCCTCCAGCTGCGCCACGCGATTCCGGAGCATTTGCGCCTCGTTGGCAAGCTTCTCAAACTCTGCGCGAACTGCGTTGGGGTCCATCTTCTCAGGTTCTTCTCAAATGTCGTAACCTCAAACTTTCCCAGGTCAACTCGATCTTCGTCGCGGTTTTGGAGCCCAAATCCTCGCAACTGAAGCGTTGTTGATTTCTCGTTTATCCTGTATTTTGTACTCATTGATTCATAGGCACAGATCAAGGAACAAAACCACCTCTATTCTTCATTTACTCTCCTATAGCCTACTTTATGGCCATTCTATACTCCACTTTCCGCTCCTTTAGACCCACTTACGAGTGTTTCCACAAAGAGAACTATTCCGCCACAAGTGAAAAGCTGTTGAGAGGGGGTCCCACGGTTTACACTATATAGACCCTAGCGACGCTTTAGACGTTGCGGGCTTCGGAGACCTTCTTTGATGGTGTGACTTTTTGCCTAAATTGTCTGACGTGCGCATTCTTAGCGCTCTCTATGAAACAACCTCTAACAATATATGAGGGGGGTGTCTTAAACGTAAACATCTGTTTAAATTTTGTTTGAACCAGATGGTAGTAGTAATATCTACTTTACTATAAGTGTCAAAAGAACAGGGTGATGTACTCTGTAACTTAAGGCGAGCGTTGACGGAAGCATACGGTATAATAAACTCTGTAGTACACCCCTTTCAAAAAAAAATATGTTTCGTTCTTTGAACATAATATGTACAACTTACTCATCTAGGGCATTGAAGAAGTCTATTGAGGAGTATATAAATACTTAATGCTATTTTCTGCAAAACATAGTGGTGTTTAAGTCATATAGTACACTATTCTACGTTTAGTCGACACGTTTAAGCTTTATAAAAGAACAGTTATTGCAGCTCCAAACTTCAGCTTCATAGACAAGTACACATGGATAGTCACGGATCATAGGGCATCGTATACAATTTATAAAGATTAGTATATGTTTTACACCGTCACTTTGAACCATCATAAATGAGATAATTAATTAATACAAGATATACATTATTATGGATGATTAAGATTCGATAAACTGAACTTGTAGCTAGAGTTAAAACCAAAATATTGAGTCGAATTAAAGCACCAAAAGAAACTTTTTACCGCGGCTGTTCCACTGGTGTTCTTGAACAGCTATACTATTAGTTATGGACAATGTTCTACTTATACATACTGTTCCTCTTTAGCGCTTCAATATTACTTACGAACTTTGTTCTACTCGTGCATGCTCTTCCTATTGAACTTTATACTACTATTTATTTACTTTTAAAATTAAGACGTGTTATTGATACTGTTCTTCTCAAACTATATGTTATTACTTTACAGATTAATCTTATTGCTAATTTCAAACTTTAAGCTTTACCTAATGCTATTCTCAGTGTTTTTCATTGGGGGTTTATTGATACTGTTCTTCTCAAACTTTATGCTTAACCTTATCTTAGCGTTTTTCTTAGTGTTATTAATACTGTTCTTCATTGAGTGTTTATTGATATTGTTCTTCTCAAACTTTATGCTCACGGACTGGGAGGATCTAGAACGACAATAACATCTTCTGCTGTGATGATCTCCTTGTCAGGGGTCAAGGTAAATTTTCAGTAATAATAATCAATTGCAAAAACAAAAATAAAACTTATTAATCAAATAATAATCATTTGCCTCTCATTTGCTCGGGAAGCGCCGGAGCGAGTCCCGAATTCGCTTACGCTTCGCGACTCTCCGGAGAAGCTTGTCTAAATATTCCACTTCCTCCCTTTTCCTCTCAGGTGTTGCGTCATCACCAGAGCATCCACGCCCAAAGTCGACCAGATGCGCCCTCTTCGCGAGGGGATCGATAGCAATATTTCGCCAAGCAATATCTCCGTGCAAGACGTTAGCCGCGTGCACTTGCTGAAGAGACTCGCGGATAGCGACAGGAAACCAATCATAATTAGCAATTGCCAGGTCTCGCGATGCAGTCTTCCCAGAATCTGACGTAGCAATGATCTCACGCTCACAAAAAGTGCCGCCGTAAATCAAAAACGGAACGTAGAGACCCTGTAGCTGTCGAAGAGGTCCATTGTACAGTTCCACCTCCTTCAAAAAGTTCTGCTTCTCAAACTCGCAAAATTCAAGGGGCCTATCCTTATTCGTTGGCGCGAAAGTTTTCACATAAATACCCCACGCGTCAGGGTGGTTACCAAAACCTGGAATTCGACATACTCCGTTGCCCACGTTCTTATATTCCTTGGACCACGGGAGAGGCATACTAAAGTTCTTTTCTTCGAGGGGAAGATGATCCATGATTGCAGAGCGTAGAGATTCAAGATCCTCCGCTTCCCTGGCGCCGTTGCGTGGAAGCGTTGATCGCATGCGGGCGAAGAATTCGACAGCATTGTCACCAAGGATAAGAAGCATCGTGCTAGGATTTGCTCCAAATATTCTATCTCTTCCAAACTTTTCTGCGCAATAAGCAACGAATGCCTTTTCAAGTTGCTCATTCTCATCCGGGTAAAAGTTGCGAGAGTCAGGGTCCTTGAAGACCTTGTAGATTAATGAGGCATATGCTTTTAAAGTACCAGTGTAAGAATCCGTCCCAGTTTCCAAGGCGGAAAATGGCTGGGTTACCCATATATTACCCTTGTTGTCGCGCTTCACAAAATAACTGAATTCGAACGAGGAGAGAACCCCATATTTCAACCCATTGAAAACCATGTAGGTGAAGAGTTGCTTCAAAGACTCCCGAAAGCTTTCCCGAAGTAGGGCCGTACTTGGCTTAGCCATTTGTTTGCGGGAATCTGCTTGGGTTGTATCCGCGCCTACGATTTGGTGAGGCATCTTGCCCTCTATGACGAAAAGAGGCTCCCCGGGCTCAGTGCGTATTTCTGAGTCCGCCTCAACGATAATATCATAAAGCGAGCCTATTCCATTGTTTCGTTCAAGCCTACAGGAGATGGGTGGATACTCTGCGATGACAGGATGCAGTAACATGAGAGGGAATATGACAACTCGTTGGAGTGCTTGTTTTGCTTCCGGTTCGTTGGATTTGATGTTTAACGAGACTTGCGTGGTTGAAAAGATGTCCGTACTAATGCGTTGCCTACTCATGACAGACTGTCCCAGACTTTCAACGACTTCTTCATCAAAGTCGGCCAATGACCACTCCGAAAAAGTTATATATTCTAAGGCCCAAACGGAACCTCTCCGGGCCGTGGAACCAGGTGCTCTCCCCTTAAATATTGACTCCAGACGCCGCAGCTTAAGAGCCTCAGAGAGTCTTATTTGTCCTTGCCGGAGTTGCTCCTCGGCTTGCCGGGCTCGCTCGCGCACTTGCCGGAGTTGCTCCTCGGCTTGCCGGGCTCGCTCGCGCACTTGCCGGAGTTGCTCCTCGGCTTGCCGGGCTTGCTCCTCGGCTTGCCGGGCTTGCTCCTCGGCTTGCCGGGCTTGCTCCTCGGCTTGCCGGGCTTGCTCCTCGGCTTGCCGGGCTTGCTCCTCGGCTTGCCGGAGTCGCTCGCGCGCCGCTAAACGAACATCCAGCGCTTTTCGCGTTATTCTTTTAAGGGCCTTTTTTCGTGAATCCAGATAGTCTAGGACACCGTCATCCAAATCATCAAAGATTTTATTATATTCGATGCGCCCAAGACCCGAGTCTGTCATCTGGCATAGCGCGTCAACAGTCAAAACATGATCATCGTCGGGGTCGGATTCGGACATGGTTGCTCGGACGAGGCAAGGAGAGGCCACGGCTTACGCCTTCGCTTGCTTGCTTGTTTGCTTGTTTGCTTGCTTACACACGTCCAAGAGGGAATAAAGGGAATCAATCGTTTGGGAATACAGGGAATCAATCGTTTGGGAATACAGGGAATCAATCGTTTGGGAATACAGGGCGTACATTTTTGTCACCAGGGATTGACGAGAACAAACAAACAATTGGGTATTTTATTTTGTTTGAAGGAACAAAACCAAAACCAAAAATGGAGACAATCGGCGGTTATAAGATACTCACGCAGCGGCAGCGGGAGGAACAACGTGCTGCTGGTGCACACGTCATAGCACCTTTCATCGTCGATGAGGGAGTGTATGTATGATGAGTTTGTTATCTTGAAAGACCTCACGCACGAAGAGAGGAAAGGAAAACTGGAAGAAGTGATAGCACAGAACGAAGGAGGTCTCTATCACTTGTCTGAAATGTTTTTCTGTGGCATTCTTTGGAATGACTTCGCGCTCTCTTCGCTAGTGGCTCGAGAAAGCCATGCAGAATCGTCGTCTGGGCGCTTATGCCGACGTAGAGAATGCCCTTGCGTATTGCACAGGACACCAGTCTGTCAGGACGTGCGTGGAACTCATGTGCTATGATGAAAACGATTTGATAAGCAATGTCTAATCGCGAGGTGTGTCCAAACCCCAGATGCGCTAAAGGGTGTTCTTTTAGTTGAAGCGTTTCATCAAAATTGGAACTGCCCCCTGCGTCAAGCCACGGCTCGTGGCAACTACGAGCTCATCTTTTTTCTGCTCTCGCAGAAAGATTGCACTCCAGCGCAAGGTGACCCATCCCAAAAAGACTCTTCGTCACTGGCCATAGCTTTCCGGAACAAGGATGCTCTGGCTGTGCAACTCTTCATCCACTTTGATAAGTGCCACCCTAGAATTGCAGCTAGCAACTTGGATCTGACTAACATAAAAAATATCAGAGCATTCATGCGAGATGCACATACTAAATACTGCGAGCGCAATAGACAAATTCGCAAGAAAATCCTCGCGGGGATGACATACGACCCAGATTGCCGCAAAAGTGCCCTCAGAACATTCAACTATGTCAAGAAGAAGGTCGGTGTCTTTGCAAAGAGGTTTGCGTTCGGTGTACTCTCAGTCTCGCCGATTATCCTCGAAGAGAAGTTCAAGAAACATTTCTATCGCGACGCAGAGACGCTGATTAGCCCAGCACACGCTGCTCTTGTTTCAGTCGAAGATAGCAAAGAACTTATGGATTTGGAGTCTGAGCGTATATATTGGGAACTCACCTCTTCTCACGGGCCAGACTTTCCTGTCTGTTATTTTTGTTCGGTTTTTCTAAATTAAAGGTCAAATGTTGAAAGATATTGGTCACACAAATTAATTTATAACCCCTCTTTGTCTGCTCTTTAAGAATAATGATAATAATAATAAAGACATGAAAAGAAGTGAAACCAAAACTAGCCTTGCTTTGAATTTCCTGAGAAACATTCACCGTCACCAAACGTCATCCGCTGCCTGCATGTTTTGTCAGAAACACTTCGAATTACACAAGCGCAGCAGAGGACAGTCTCATAACGAAAATGAAACCTCAGAGGCTGAAGACGCTTCGCAGCTTTGTTCTGCACTTTCCTTAGCAAGCAGCGAATCAACAAAGACTCCATCTTATGCTGGTAAAGAAAAAACGGCTCAGAAAAAACGCCAAAGAATGAGGCCCAAGACGACGTCATCACTCCCTATGTTTCACGCTCCATCAGCTTTACTTCACCTTAAGGAGCACCAGAAGCTGACAACTCACTTTCAAACAAACAAAGAGGGCGAATGGCAAGAAGTTCCTGACGTCGTTAAGCCTGTTACCTCGCGACTCCGTAAGCACGGTTCTTTGGGCATTTCCAAGCAGTTTGCGTTAAGCAGCATCAGCCAGTGCGTGCTGAAAAAAAGGTACAGTAGCACAAACAGCATAGCTTCAGAAGATGGCACCAACGATGGTCCCAAATCCCCATCGCCAGTTCTCACCAGGGACCCGCAAGTCTTACAATCTTCGAAGGTGGTCATAAAACGAGTTGTGGAATTCCGTGGAAGAACCCGATGAAGACGAGGGCTCTCATTTCATCGCATGGTTTAGATTGCACTAAAGCAATTCGCTAATGCACAACGCTCAAACTTTGAAGCTCGGCCTAAGAGTAAATTTGGCAGCGGCAAGAAGACCATGGAATTCCCGCTGGAGAAGAAGAAGCACCGGACTGGAGCATTCCAATCCAATGGAAAGCAGTAGCAATTCTGATCAAGCTTGAGAAGACATCTGAGGGCTTTTCCCTCCACACTTCGGTGAAAGAGATGGTCGTGCGTATCCTTTCGTTGACGTGAAGATGCAAAGCAGGCCAAGAACTCTCTCATGCTTCACGGAGGCTGTCATTACATTGAGCTTGAACATCACCTCGGCACCTTGATCACAAGGTCCAGCCAGTTCTAGGTGCTACGCTCTACTTCGTCGTTCATTTACTCAGTATGTTTTGACGTGCTGTGTTGATTATGGATCACCTCGTTGCCACAGCACCTTCTGTTTCGCTTTCCTCGCGACAGAACCAGGATCTTAATTCTTCTGCGTAAAACCTAGATCGAAGGTGCATCATGATGCACAAGGTTTTCGACTACTGCTACGATGCCTCTGAGGATCAGAAACTGAGCTCAAGAGGCGTAGCTGTCGGGAGCGTCCAAAGCGCTCGCGTTGCCCTCCCGAGTATCACGGCGCCGTTACCTATGAAGACACGCTAAAATTGGAGATGGAGGTTTATGAAGGTTGGAGAATAGGCGCAAGCAGGAGGGAAGTGCTAAAGATTTCAGTAGATAAGGGTCTTATATGTATAAAGAACAGAAGAGGAACGTTCTGCAGGATGGAGATTGTAAAGGCCGCCATTGCAATCCTGAGATTTTGGCGAAGTCGCGTTTGTTGCATCAGATGGTATTTTAACCGAAAGGCCTCAGCGGCCGACCTCCAAAAAGATTTGGGATCCAAGTTTAGATCTGCAAGGATAAAGATCTGGGCTGGAAGAGTTTCACAGCATGATTGGAGTATGACTTTTACATAGGTGCGATTTTATGGATAGCAAACCCAGTCAGTCAAGTGCAGTAATTTATGGAGATCAAGAGATCAATTCCAGATTTGCAACTCCGTAACAGCCTTGTATGCGGCAGGATGAGCCAGCAGGGCGCTGAGGATCTGCAGGGTGCCATGCAAGCCCGACTGGAGCTTGATACCCGAGAGACTAGGAGGTTACTGAAGGAGACTGCCGGGAGCATGCACGATGTGACACAGAATACGACTGCTAGCCTACGTGCGCTTACTTCTGCAAAAGAGGCGCTGTCACATTTAGAGATGGCCATGCAGCCGACGATTGTAGACGGCAGTATACGCAAGCCCAAGCTTTTCCCTTTACCTAAGTAACCGGCCTCTCCTTCTAGTATGTTACTCGGTGAAAAGTAGGAAACCATGCATGCAAAAATAAAGGTTGAAGCTGTTTTCTCCAAGAAGGCAACTAATGCGACAAAGTTATTAGGAATGTGTCTTCAAGAGGATTGTACAAACTTAAATTGTTTATTAAAGATAGTGATATTCCTTCTAGGCCTAGTATTGTTATCAAATCTACATTCGTTCATACATAGACCTCTTGAATTGATGTGAGAACTGTCAGTAAAAACCTCGATGAAGTATGTTCTTATATTAAACAAAATGTCCCAGAGAGTTTTAGACGCTACCATCGTCCCAGACAGCAGTAAGTCATCTATGATGAATGATTGCAGTATGCGAATTTTATTCTTGAAGCTGCGTGTTGATGAGGCTTATAGCCCAGGTTCCTAGGCTGGTTTCTTTCACTGAAAATCCCCAGGTAGGCAGTACCATGCCCATAATTTCAACTCCGGTAGACAAAATCCAAGGGAAACCGAGAGTTTCTTGACGAGTTTGTTGCGTCTCAATACGCAAATGCACTTCGTCCACATAACTAGCGTGGGTAGCATCAGAAGAGCCACTACTGGTACCCGTTGACGACGATGAGTCTGGAAGGACAGCAACGTTATCGCCATTAACAGCTTGATTTTGCTGCTTTTGCTTTTGCTTTTGCTTTTGCAGTCGCTGTTGACGAATACGATGGTAAAGGATATCCCCCTCTCGTTTGGAGATCATGAATGTGGGAAGGCTCGACTGTGCTGGCGGAAAGAAGGCTGCCATGGCCTTGCCGAGCAGGTCATTCTGTGTCATGCTCACCATATAAAAAAGACCCTCCTCGTCTTTATTCTGGGCAATCAATAGAGCTAATGCACCTGCTTGCTGAGCCAAAAGAGCTTTTTGCTCGAACATGCAGTCCCCACGACGAACCAAAACAATTCGATTCGCTACACGTTCACGTGGATATGCTCGAGCACTACAGCCTTGTGCTTCCGCGGCCAAGACAACAGAACCTTCCACCAATTGGGCCACAGGCCCTGGTCCAAATTCAGAGAAGCTGCAAGCAATGGGCAATTCGGAACCAGATCCCATGTTCCACCGGGAAAATTTGGCCAAGCCGAGGATATTAGCAAGAGACTTTTGCTCTAAACACACCATGTTCGAGTCTTCTGTACCAAATTGCACTTCCACAGAGCAATGTAAACCAAAGCCGGGAGTGCGCTTGTTCACATGAATATATTTGGAGTGGGTTGCATGGCCATCAATCACCTCTACAGCCACAACGTCAGTAGCAAGATTTGAAATAGTAACAGCAGCATTTGTAGCTTCATGATATACGTGAAACCCTGCCTCTAAGGGCTGGACCTCAAACACAGAATCCTCGCCCGGCCCTAGCCGAATAGTCTGCACAGAGTTCATAAAGTCTTCCGCCTCGCCAATCGCCTCGTCATCGTCATCGGGCGCGTGACCCCTAGAGAGATAGGAATCGTGACCATAACTACCTTCTCCATCTCTGCTGGTGCCAGAAGCGTCTTGGCCTTCTGATCGCGAACGATGTTTGGAGGCTGCGGATTTAGATAGGTAGCCAAATCGTCTTGGTCGACGCAAATGTACATTAGCCCCGTAGTACGAGGCAACGCTTGTGCGCGCGTTAGAGGAGGGGCTCGCTTTCAAAGAAGCATCAAGCTCGAAAGCTGGACACATCCATTCTTCGTACAAGGATTCATCTGTAATTGAGGGAACCCCCCACAGAATGTCCTTCTTTTGATCTTTCAGTGAGTCCCTTGATGAGGATTTGCGTCCCTTGCGGGGAAAGGAAAAGCCCATTTCCCTAGCTTTACGGTGAAAGTCTGCTCGGACAGGAAAAGCATGGGCTTCTGTTGTGAAGACATAATTGCCTCCGCGATCCTCACGAAGAAAGTTATCCTCATCAAAGAGCAAATACAAATATTTGAGAAGCTCTGACAAAAAAAATGAGGGCATATTATCATGCAGGCGTTCAGTTTTGATGTCCTTGATGCTGGCATAGCCACATTCAACGCGGCAAGCTTGTTCGAGGGCACGAACCATATCCCGGCCAGCGACAAGCCATGCTGGATCTTGTGTTGTAGTACTCATGTAAAACACACTCTCCGCTAGCTCAGGTCGTAGAGGGTATCCCCGTCTGGAGCCTCCTGAAAGTGGCTCATACTTATCGATTCCAAAATCCTCAGGGGTAAAGCCAAACTCGTTCCAAACACGCATAAAGGCATTGATAGTTTGACTTGCGGCTTGCATATCACCAGTCAGGGTTTGCATCCCAGGCCAAAACGCTTGCAGGTTGTTAAACTGTCGGCGCTGCACATTTCCACGGTGCATATTCACTTCGACATACCAGGTATCATCGACGCGGAGGTGGCGCACAGCACCTGTGTATAGCTTTTGAAACATGGCAAACGCTTCCTCATCACCAAAGGCGATATATTGTTTGATATAGTATTCATAAAGTGAGTCAATGTTTGATCCAATTCCAGCAATGGGCTCTGTCCAGCGGCCAGTTTGGATGTCAATATGGCGTCCAACGAGATCTAGCTTTGAGCGATGGTCATAAATGGCTTTGAGAGCCTCTCTTGCTGCGACACCATAGCGTGGCTCATCCGTAAGCACAGAAAGCAAGCCGAACTCAAGCGATAACGAGCCAGCAGCAGCAGTACATGCCTCAGTGGTTTCACCTTTTGGTACTCCATGACGTAGGTTCACAGTACCATATGGAATGGATGTAGTGGTATTGAACGCTGGCATGAGGCGGTCGCCTAGGTCTTTCGCAAGCTTGAGCAGAGAACCATCGTAATCTGGCATAATCTTGAGATCTTCGTCAATCGCCCACAAATGCGCCGTGAGTAGACCGCCAAGAACACGGATCGTAGTCTCAAAGACCGAAACTGTCTCATCAAGATTGAAATCGGCTCGTTGGGCGACCAGTCGTACAGCCCGAGCAAACTCAGAATAGTTTCCAAGGACAACAAGCATATCGAGGGAATCCACTAATGAGAGCATGTCACCCGCTGTAAGTCCAAAGTTTGCGCCTCCGCATGAAAGTGGCTTAAGCTCGTCAAGAGGAAAGGCATTCTCCATGTATGAATCATAGCCGTGGTAGAACATGCCGCGCACCTGCTCTCGCAGATTCACGCGCTCAGCAGGGGACAAGCGGATCGTACTAGACCTCTTTGACATATCACGCTGGATATCATTAGTATCTTCGTCGTCGTCGTCATCGTCGTCGTCTTCATCGACGTCACCAGCAGACGTGGTTCCGGGTTGACTAGAGTGCGACGATCCAATTCCCGCACCTGATGCCGTACCACCAGCTGGATTTGCGGCTGGTGCCGCATGTTCTGCATCGCCTTCAGTAGAGTCCCTACGGATAGTCCAAGCATCTTGTCGACTCTTTCGCTTCTTTTGACGGGCAATTGGAGGCCTAGTCCCGACCTCAATGTCATCGTCGTCATCATCGCCATCGTTATCATAGCCATCCTCATTTTCAATCCCTTTAGGATCATTCTGAACACATTCCTGTGCCTCTTCATCCCAAAACTTTTGCAGTAGACAACCAATAGGTGAGCACACCGACATAGCATACGAGCAGGTGGCAACCTCACTGACTGCCAGCACAGTCGCAAGATCCTTTGGTGCCAAATGTAATGCTAGGGACCCTGAGCGTTTGGCATGGCCCGCAAACTTGCCACAACATCGAATTCGCACGATCGTTGACCTTCTCTGGCCGACATTCTCACATGGCTGCCCATCCTCAAAACGATAAGCCAGGTAGCTTGGGCGCCCATTCTTAAATCCGCCCAAGAAGCCTCCTGAAGGAGGTCTTGAAGATTCTGACGATCCTGGAGACAATGGAGACAATGAGATCCCTGATGAAGCTCCCGGCGACGATGACGGGTTTGAAGCGGAAACTTCTGTTGCAGATGGTATCACGAGAGATCCTGCAGACCAGTCTACGGAGCGAGCTCCTGATCTCGGCTCCGCATGGAACTGGCGAACCTCTCGAAGGTGACACCACGCATACCTCCACCAGCCGCTGCCTCCTGACTCCACGCACGCCGCATGTTCCAAAGGTGCAAGAAGTGCCTCTGCGCGCTGGACTACCCTCGCCGTCACTTCGTCCGCCGCTGCGCCGCCGTTAACGGCCTGCTGACTGCTGTGCCCATGACCCTCTGCATCCTCCTCCTCCTCAACGTCCGCGATGCTGTCCGCACGCGCCAATACGGAGCTGAGTGCCACTGACGAGAGCAAGAGTAGAAGTGTCCACACCACAGCGCCCAGGAACGGCGTCCTGCGGCCACGGCGAGCGCTCATGGCGCTGCAGATTGGGACTTGAGTGCCCACGTTTTCACAAAGCACTTATAGCGTTCTGCCCTCCTGGAAGAGCGCAATAACCCATCTATCTCAGAGCCCAGAGCCCAAACACGAGCGTCTCGTGAGCATCTAGACAATGGAGGGGCACGGCGAGAGCAGTGGGAGCGGTGCCAAGTGGTCTAGCGAGGCGCGCGAGACAATCCGCCGCGCGGTGACTCAGGGAGACAAGGCCGCAGTCGCTCATGGGGCTGGATTTAACCTCAAAAAGGTTGACAACTACTACAGCAGTACCTCAGGCGCAGGCAGCGGAAACTTTCACGTTTATAGGCACCTCCGCCGCAGCGAGGAAGAGCGCCTCGCCGCGCTGGACGCGAAGGCTGCTCGAGATGCAGTTACTGCCGACCTGGAGCGTCGCCGCCAAGTGGAGGATGCCGCAATGAAGGCCAAGAGTGGACGCCGCGCCGCCAGACGCCAGCGGATCAAGAAGCAGAAGCGCGAAGCGAGGGAGGCAAGCAAACAGGTGTCCGGCGCAGAAAAATCCGGCACGAATAGTCCCGTAAACTGCTCTAGAACAGAAGTGCAGGAAGAACAAGTCGTGAACAACAACATCGAAAATGCTGCAGAGAAAGATGAGGCAACCAAAGGGCAACCTAATAGCGCTGTGAGCAATGACCAGGCTCTTCCCGATGTCAAGAATGGAGCTGGCGAGGGGCAGAACGAAGTGGAAGATGCGGATAAGGTTGCTCAGGAGGAGCTCAGGAAGGCGCAGGCGAGGGCTATCAATAAGTTCAACAATGACGGGAGCTTTCTGGATGGTATCAAGGCACTAAAGGCGTTTGCTGGCAAGAACTGATTGAAAAAATTGTCGATTTGACTTGCAAGACTGGTAAATGCTTGCTTGTTCTAAGCATTGCTTAAGTCGAGGTTACAAAGGTATTGAGAGGGTATCAAAATGTGGGCAGTTATGATTTGAAGCAAATCCTATTTGTAGTCCCGTGCAACTCTCAAAGTATATTTTCCAAACGGACGGTATGAAAGACTCTATACCCTCGCTCCACTTTGCCAGGTTGGCTGCACTGTGCTAACTATAGTATCTTTCGGTAACCGACTTTGTAAGCCACCTATGTAAGGAAGATATCTTTCCAACCATGGTAATTAACCTGTGCAATCAGTATCTACAGTGCAATCAATGTTATTGATTGGATATCTATCCTCGCTCTCTTGTGATTGAATTCGTACGAGAATTGATAATTCCCTGTGCTTTTATCCTTTTGATAAACATCAACAAAAAAATCATATTATGTTTCCTATTTACTGTGTCCTCGATCATCAGAATAATCCGTACATGTGTGGTGGCTACCAGCCTATATTATCTTCAATATGCGATAAACTCCATTAATGGTATTTGTCATGCTAAAGAGAAGTGGATGATGTTTTTATGAAATGATATGAAATGATAAGTTGAATAAAGAAATGTATGGCTGTTGAATTTAATTGCGCATAAATCCGACATTCCAAGTATGTTACTAATGTTAGACGTAAGTAACTTAAGCAAGGTCTCTAGCTCTTTGTTTGCTTGGCGTGCTCAGATAGGAGGAGAAAGACATCAGATTATAGAAGTCCTGAAAAAAAAGAAGGTATGTTGTTATTTTGCTTAGAAAGTAAAAGAAAAAGAGGAGTGAAGAAACAAGCACATACAGAAGCAGTCTGCGTAATTGTCTGTGCATGGGGAAGAAAAAAGAGATCCCCGCCTAAGAGTCATTCTTTGTATGCATGGAAGGTAAGTAGTATATTTGTATGGTGGGAGAGAGACTCGGAGGGTTTCTTTCTTTCAAGAAGAAAAGATGGGGAGACCATTTTGAGTAACAGCAATCAATTGAATGCCGCAGGTCTTGCCCGGAATCGATAGTAAGCAGCGTTCCGCGAGGCTAGGCACAAATGCGGTAAGATTGCAAAATCGATACAATGGATCTAGTCATTTGAAATGGTGGCGCTGCCTCGGCATGAGGTGGAAACAACTTGGATACATACACCTGTACTATGCAGTGCAACGCAGTACAGCACAGCACATCAATAGAACAGGGTAGTTCAACACGCTGGCGTACAGGCCGAAACAAATTCGAGAGCAGCCTTAGCGCACGAGGATGTTCATAAACTTGCGCTTGGAGAAGCCCATCCAGAACTTGTCTGGTGCTGCGTCAGAGTGAGCGTAGAGCTTCTCTAGCAAGCGAAGGCCGCACTCCTCGCGAAGCTGCTTGAGGTAGTTTCGGGCGCGGTCCTCCTCGTCACGACTTTTGGGAGCGGGGATGTGGCCACCAAGCAGCCAGCCAGACTCACCAGGGAGAGGAAATTTCTCCTTAGCAAGTTCAAACATAATCTTTACTCCAGATTGTTTGCTGCTAGCCTTCTCCATACGTTTCATGCACTGCGAGATGAAGAGCGTGAGGAAAATAATGATACGGTCCGAGGGGCTCTCAATGGTGTAGCTTGCAAAGAGCACATTGGCGCGGTAGAACTTGATGGCCTCGTCAATGATATCCTCATCATCGCCACTAGCCTGAGGGGCAGGTCCTCGCACAGCAGTCTTGAGCGGAAGGATCGGCATGCCAATCACCTCGGCCTCGTTATCCTGGAACACAGAGTGGTAGGCAGGCATTGTGGATTTAACTAAATCTCAATATATTTCACTTGCGATTTGCGAAGAAACAAAAGAAGCTACTTCCACTTCGAAAGGATGTATCCAACAAGATTGCTCAAGTATTCCAAAGTTCCTATCGAGATGTTTCCACGAGGAATACAGCTCTGTCTTGGTATTGATGTCAAGATACCAATACAAAACAAAGACAGAGAGCTAAAGAGATACTTTGACCGACGCAGCGAGCGAGGGAGCCGTAATCTGAGGCCTTTCCGCGAGTGTCTTCTTCGCTAAAACCTACACAGCGAGCACTGGAGCGGCAAGGAGATCTTCCGTGCCGAGTCTCTCGCGCCAGCTGGTCTACGTACGGGCTCTGCTTGGGCCAAATCGAAGCGGGGTCTGCGTAGAATGGAATTGACTGCCCTTCTCTCCTCTTCTCTATCTATCTATCTCTCTATCGATCTATCAATCTATTTATTTGCACAAGGGACTATATCCTGAACATGTGCGTGGCGACGCGACCGTACTAAAACCATTCTATTACATGATCCTAAGGCTAGAACTATACAAAACATTAAGAATTGGCCTTATCTTCTAAAACGTAATTCGTTTCCTATTTCTCTATCTTTCGCACACTGGGAAATGTGGTGTTAGGTTTAAAGATAGGTAGTGATTAAGGACGCATGAATAGTGTACCTGTGTACTTGCGTCAGGTCTCGCGAGGTATATTCGGGAGCATTCGGATTATGCATCGATACATATATGGTGCAATGGAGGTGGCGCTCTGGAGAAGTGATCGTATGAGAGGATGTACCGAATTATGGTTGAGAGTATAGCCTCGAGTTTGGATTCGGTGGATAATCTGGTATTCATGAAGAAATTAAGTTTGTGATCTAGTAACACATGACTCTTGGCAAAGAGCAATGTTCGCCAGCGACTATGGATGAAGAGTTGACGAAAGTGAACAGGAAAATGATAGATAGAGTGAATATTCATTGTGTGTGGTTTCTTTATGTGCACTCAACATCTAGTTTTATTTTGGACCATGGGGTAAAGTTTACTTGTCTTACACCCGGCCTTGAGAGCTGAAAATCTAGCATTAGCACACTTTCAAGGCAAGTAGTCCACCAAATCGCTTGAAGCTCATTGCACCATATATGGATTGATGCAGGAAATAAGAGGCGACCTCGAGGTTGATATTTCAGCAAAGTTTGAGTTAGTACTGAGAAGGGAGATGTTTACAGAGTGGTCGTGCTGACTTTGAGTTTCTAGTATTTTTAGCCATGTTTCAGGATCTTAATCAAGCGCTTTTTTACCTCTTGGTATGTATTATGTGGACCCAACTTCAATATATCTTTAGTATTTGTAAAACGTCGAAAAGAAATGACGATACCCTCTCTATACTTTGAGGCAGGAAATGACTCATGACTAGGGGCGGCAAACAACATCAAGACTTGAATATTAACTTTAGATAAGAGCAGATTGAAGACCTACTCCTCTGAGGAGGCATGAGTTTGTGCATTCAATTACACAAGCTACATGAGAACTAAGACGAAGGTAGAGAGCATGAACTTGTGCATTCAATTACACAAGCTGCATGAGAATTAAGACGAAGGTAGAGAGGCATGAGCTTGTGCATTCTCCTGTCAGGCTTAAAAGTCAAGATAGGTGAAGGTGTAAGAAATGAAAGAGGCCAAGAGTAAGGAAGGAAGGGACATCGTACCCAGTTGGTTCCGATGGAAATGCAGAAAGAGGGGGGGCATAAAAAAGTCGCCAGCCACGAAAGCTGTAAAAGTACGTTTTTTTATTCTAGCAAAGGCTTGTTTGTGTATGCTGCTGCGCTGTGTGTTGGAGGCCAACGTGACCTCGTTGAAACAATAAGCAAAACGCGAAACGCGAAGAGAGAAGAGCATGGCGCAAGAAGTCTCGTGGACATGAGAAGGGGAAAGGTGTTTATAAAAAGGGGTGAAAGATCATAAGCAAAACTAAATTTACTGGCCGATGCTCATGAGCATGCTGACGTTGCTGCCACCCTCCTTGCCGCTGCTGGGAAGGTAGACAACGTTGCGAGAGCGGGCAAGGGTGGCGGCGATATCCTTGGCGGCATCAATGCGACGAACCTCAATGAGGCCACGACCGTTCTTCTTAAGGGCTTCAGAAATGAGCTCGGCAGCCTGGGCCTCACCCTCGGCCTCGATAACGCGGACCTTCTTCTCCTGCTCAGCCTTGGCGACGAGGAACTTGGAGCGCTCAGCCTCCTGGTGGGCGACCTGCTTGGCCTCGACGGCGGTGGAGAAGTCCTGAGAGAAGAGAACTGTGATTTACAATCCAATGGACAGCAGAGTACATTACATATATACCATCATTATGGAATCAGAGGTTTATCATCATTTAACAAAAATTTGAGAGACAATTGACCAGTTTAATACAATACATAAATAACAAGCAAAAAAAAGGTGAGTTAGTGATCAATGCGCACGCGTTTTCATGGAATGAGAAATTATAGATCCATCGGCGATCCGTCCTAACCTCATATAGCAGTCAAACATTATATCAACAAGTCATCAAGACCGAGGATTCACCGCGTTCTCGAGGACATGTGAGAAGCTCACACACATATGGTGTCTGATAGATAAGCAGCAGGAGATTCGAACATCTCGACTGCGATACCACGGACACCCCTGATGTGAACCTCCATGACGAAAGTCACTACCATAACAATGCAAACGAAGATGCCGCTGTTGCTAAAGGGTATGATGACCTATGTTTGTCCAAGTGAAAACAAAAGGAATGCAGAGAGGGCGATCTCGAAGATCTGGGTGACGACGTTGAGGACCATGAGCATGGAATCTCTCTAAATATTCGTAAACTTACCGGTGACGAGGGAGACATCGTCAAGAGTGATGTGGAAGTTGCGAGCACGGGCCTGGAGGGTCTCAATGATCTGCTGGGAGACCTTCTCACGCATGGTGATGAGCTGGTCGGCGTTGTACTGGGCGACGACGGACTTGAGGACCTCGTTAACAATGGAGGGGAGGACGCGGTCGTCGTAGTTCTGGCCAAGCTCACGGTGAATCTTGGGGAGGTTCTCGACCTCGGGTCTGGAAAGGACACGAAGACCGATGTTGACGGTCTGGAGATCCTTAGTGGGGGTGGAGGAGTTCACCACACGGGGCTTGGACCGGATGGAGTAGATGTACGGTGTCTGGAGGAAGGGCATCTTGAGGTGAGTTCCCTCCGTGCGGGCCACCGGCTGGACACCATCGCGGAGCATATCGTAAAGCACGGCGGCCTCGCCGGCATCCACGTTGTAGAGAGCATTCTGGCCGGCCCAGCCCACGATGCCGGCAGTCGCGGCGAGCTGCGCCACGCGGGTCAAGCCCACGGCGACCTGTCGTGCAGCCATCCTTCCTTCAACAGACTATCTGCCTTCCTTCCGAGCGCGACCGGGCTTCCTTGGTTGGCAAACTGAGCGCTTGCTTTCCTCGCTGCTTTTGTTGCTGATCTGCTCCGCTCCTTTCCTTCACTCATTCATTCTTCACTTATCGCAAAACTATTCATTCTTTACTTCATTCACTCTTTATTATTTATTCCATTATTCACTCATTCATTCATTCATTCATTCATTCATTATCTCTTTCCCTCACTTTCTTTTACTTATCTATTCTTCATTCATTGCTTCCACTCACTCTCTCTCTCTCTCTCTCTCTCTCTCTCTCTCTTCTCACTATCACTCACTCACTTATTAATTGAATTGCTCACTTACTCCTCATCTCTCATAGTCACTCATTTCTCTCTTTCTTCTTCTTCTTCTTCTTCTTCTTCTTCTTTTTGAAGCACTCTTTCTTTGCCCATCATTCTTCTTTCTTCCTTTCTTCTTGAACTCTCTCTCTCTCTCTGTTCTTTTATCTTATTTTTAGTTTCTCTGCCCTTCCTTTCACAACTTAATAAAATAGAAAAGAAAAGAAAAGAAAAGAAAAGAAAAGAAAAGAAAAGAAAAGAAAAGAAAAGAAAAGAAAAACCTTCCCGCGTGGCTAGCGTTGTGGCTATCCACTCCTAGCGTGTCACTCAGCTGACACTTTCTCTTTCACTCTCTCCGTCTGCTTCTTCTTCTTTTCTCTTACTCCTTCGTGCGAAATAAACTCTACTTTGGCTTTCCTCGCTCACTAGGCTTTATTCGCTTTCTTCACTTTCCGCACTCCTCGCACTGTATACGTATACCGCCTATACTCTACTTTGGGTTTTTGTTTCACAGTGTTATGCTTCGCTTTGCTTTGCTTTGCTTTGCTCTGCTTTTGCTTTTTCAAGATAAAGCTTAAAAAAGAAGGAACAACTTTCCAGGCATACCGTTTTGACTAAGAGGCGCCTAGCGCGGAGGAAGGGAGGGATTCTTTCTCTCACGATCCATAACATTTCGTATTGATTGATTGATTGATTGATAAAATAAGAGAAAAGCACTTTCTTCTTTTCTTTTCTTTTCTTTTCTTTCCTTTTCTTTCCTTTTCTTTCCTTTTCTTTTCTTTTCCTGGCGCAGGCCTAGCCGCCCACATACCCACAACACTAACCATGCCGCAAGAAGCTCTACTGCAGGAGGCGGTCTAGTAGCTACCTACGCTACCACTAAGAGCCCTACTCTTCTCTTTCTCCCATTGCCTGAAATAAACAGTCTATTGAAACACTTTAAGAATGAACAATCAATCAATCAATCAATCAATCAATCAATCAATAGATACAGTGATAATGAGCACTTTGAGGTTTAGCGTTTGCAAAGAAGAAGGAGGAAGAAAGAATCCATCGACGATTCTTGAAAAAGCGGAGTTTGGGCATAGCTCGAGCTTCTCGCAGGCCTCAAAGGAGCGGCGAAAAGACCGCGTCGAGGAGCCCATGCCCTCCCTGTTCTTGGCGCGCATTTCCTCTAAGTTGTCTCGAAGAAGGCTGAGAACCCCAATTTCGAGACGGATGGAGCGATGGATACACAATGAAGTAAACAGCGCCGCAAAACAATTCTGCGACTACTACCCATTAACGCTAGCTGTCCCTACGCGATGCTTTTTATTCCTTTCCTTCTTTCTTTCTTTCTTTCTCTCTTTGTTTGTTTGTTTGTTTATTTGTTTGTTTGCATTGTAAGTAAGTTAATGTAATCATTATTGTAAACACTGCTGTTGTTGCAGGAATTTTGATGCCAAAACTTGGACATTTATTTGCCCATCGCGAAGCTGCTCTGCGATAAAGCGCGTGGACTCAGCAAAAGCCGCGGTGAGAGCCGAACAGTTGGCGGCAGACTGAGCGCGTATCTCCATAACTGCTGAGAATGCGCAGAGATTGGACACGATAGGTATTCCAGCGATGGACCGATTGATTGCAAATGTGCCTCAACAAGTCTGGAAAAACCAGGAGAAAAAAGAAAATAGTAAAAGGAAAAGGAAAAAGGAAAAAGGAAAAAGGAAAAGGAAAAGAGTTCTTTACTCACAGAGTCTCTCTCTTTTCCCGACAAAGAAAAGGCGACGCCAACCAGGGACCCCTTGCGCATGCGCCCCTCTGTCTGTCTCGCCAGCGCGCCTGTCTTTCCCTGTAAAAAATTAACAGGACGTGAGTAAAAGGTTCCCTTTTGGCGCTCGCGGAGCAGCTTCGATGCGGTAGTCCTGCGAGGCTCGCAATCACCGCCGAAGGGTCGCGGGCGCGCCTTCTTTCTCGAAGGCGCTCGGCCACCCATAGCTTCTTTGGCCTCGTGCGGCTATATCCCACTTACGTAGACTGCGGTAAAGTGAGTTATAGCCCTCCGCAAGTGAACTATTTCCTCCACAAGTGAACTATACGCCGCAGGAAGTTCCGCGGCGCTCCGCCGTGAAAAGAACGCCTAACCCCTGCTACCGCCCACATAGCCTAAACTGTTCTCAGCGCAGAAACCCTTTCCTTGCCTCAGTCGGTCCTAGGTCTCACTTTCTCGTGAAAGCGCCGTAACACATATGAGGAACCGCGGCACTCTCCTTCAAAACCGGAGAACCGCAACGTATCACGTGGCTTTTCGAGGTTCCTTTCTGCGACGAGCGCTCTTCACGTCCAAAGTCTCGAACGAAGGGCCTGTTCTTTCCCAAGAGCGCGCGGATCAGAACAGAACTATCAGAACTAAAGAACGAAAGAACAGAACAGGCCGCTTTCTTTTCTTTGTTATTTCCTTTTGAGTTTTTAAATGTTTGCAATGAAATGAAATGAAATGAAAAGAAATGAAATTGAACTAAATTGTAGTAGGTATACTTAGGCAGAGTATTTCAATTAGTATTTTTTAGCTTTAGCTTCGGTTTTCTATTGAGTGAGAGTTTGTTTTATTGTATTGTATGTTGTGTATAGTAAGTGAAAACTAAACTTGAAGTTGTAGTTTTGAGTTATGGTGCTAAAAGATGAAGGAACGGATAACACATAATCCATGTACAGCAATTGAAAAGTTGTTGAATGATTGTCGCACTTAAACAGTCATTGATTGATTGATTCATTTTATTCATTCATTTGATTTAAAGTTGATTGATTTCATTCATTTGATTTTAAATTGATTCATTGATCAATTATTTGATTCATTGATCATGAAAAGTAGAAAAGAAAGAAGAAAGAGAGGAACACGCAGACTCCAGAAGAATCAATCGATCGCAGCGACCGCACGCGACGCAGCAGCCAGGCAGCCAGGCAGCCAGGAGGCCCGGCGGCAAGGCAGCCAGGCAGCCAGGAGCCACCCCCTCTGGCCCTGGCAGCGCCAGCTTCCTCGCGCCGCCTGCAGCTCCGCGGCCTCGACGCTGGCAACCGAGGAACTTGAGAAAAGAGGCCAAAAAAGAAAAGATGAGGCCTCGACGGGCAGACTAGGAGTCAGAGAGGCTAAATTATAGGGCACTCAGGTCCCAGCATTGGAACGGGGAATATAGGCGGGAAGAGGGGCGTTCCAATTGGCGTTCCAAAGCGCGTGGCGCGAGAACTTCTGAGGGATCGTGGACCAACTTGGGAAATGCGTGTTTCGTAAGCGAGCTGTGGCAGGAACTCGAGCGAGGTGGCGATCATGGTGCCTGGCGGTGGGTGTGAACTGCAGGCTGGTGCTGATGGCAAAATTCGGGATGGAGCGAAGAGCGTAGGATAAAATGTTTAGACGTGTTATGGAAAACACGGACTGAGGGTAGACCATTGTGGCTTGCTTTAGAGGACTACAGGGGACTTACGCATGAGAATATCGCGTAAGGATTGCGATACGAGCTCTACCACGACATGAATTGATTGCTGTTTGTATGAATGCATACTGGCATGCTGGCATGCTGGCAGAAGGAACTAGGTGATTACCGCTTGAAGAACTGGCTTGAAGAAGGTTCTGCAGATCGTCCTCACCTCGAACTCTTGTGTAAATGAGTGATCGTAATCGTTAGAAAACAGAACTCGAACCTGATCAGATCACAAACCAGAGCGAATGAGATTTGTGGGAAATCAAAACCACTACCTAAGTAGTACCTAGGTAGGTAGGTAGGCAGGCAGGCAGGCACCGAGGCAGTATCTCTTCTTTTGGAATGCTGGAATTTCGGCGTATTCGGCTCCTGCATCTTAATGAAAGAGTGTGGCGACTGCTATTTTCTGAAGCGTGAGCCGTGCAGAGCTATAATATAAGCCCATTGCTACGCATATCGAAACTACACACTAGGGCACATTAATTTGTGTGGAAACAGCGCAACTTTGCAAAAAAAGAATCAAGAGGAAACCTTCACAGATTGCAGATAATCGGCATCTCCTCCATAGGTGCTTCGATCATCTGAAATCAGAGAGACTTAATGGATATTCTTGCAGAGCTTGCTGATGATGATCTCGAGATGGGAGGCAGAGTAGCTTTATAAGGGAGGAAACAGCCTGTATATCAGCTTCGCAGAAGAAACTCGTTTCGCTACTGAGGGTCTTTCGATTTCTGTTGCTTCAAGGTTCCATATTTTTCTCACGCGTTGATGATAGAGTTTGTACAGATAAAATAATTTAATTGAATGACACGCGAGAGAGTCCATGTGGATAACGATAGACGAAGAATTACTAAATATGTGCAGAACTTTTGAACCAGCCTTCTTGCGATCTAATTGCTCCAGCCTTCGAGTTTGGCTATGTACTACTTCGCAGTTGTCCTGTGTTGTCTCTACCATATCACCATATACCTTCCTTAATATACTTGCCCAAAATTATTGACTTGGACTTTATTTTATCAAGCCCAGGTTGCCCCATCTTTCATTTTTGTAGTGCCTTTTCTTTTCATTTAAAAATTGAATTTCACGCTTTCTCAACTTTCCTATTCAACAACCAAGAAACGAATCCAGAGCTCCTCTCCTTTTAATTAGCGCTTGCATAAGATAGATGTCAGAACCTCTGAGAAATTCCATGCTTATACAGTTGTGTCTATCGTATCAATCCATTGCATATTTTTAATTAAAAACTCATTTTAGCAAGCTCTCTAGCATAGCGTCTTGAGTGCTGTCAGTTAACTTTGGAGCATAGGGTTCAGAGTGGTCTATTCTATCATAAAAACAGTTGTTCGCTACGATTGAGCGCCGTCGCCACCCTCGACTGGTCCATCATCAGCATCACTAACACCGTGCGGCACTACACCAGGCAGTTAGTTCTACATCTCTGGCAAGAGTAAACTCGATCGAATTCCCTGGAACCGATCATCAGATTAGATTTTATGCAGAACTTATACACCTAATGCCCCTTCCAACTTGAACTGAAATATGGTTTCTGTAGGTTGCTCATTTCTGTGGCCTGAGGAGGTGAAACTGATCCATTCCAGCCGTCCGCTCAGGCACATCAAAAAGCCGAGCTTGCAGTCCCTTCCACGCCAGTCAGTACAATCGTCGCTATGGCCATTCACTCACCAAGGTCATTCACAAGCTTTACCACCAAATCACCATCCATCGTTTAAGTTAAAATGCACAACACGAGCATGCACACAAAAGGGTAGCTATGTTCTCTCCGGCTGGCACCACTGTCTACTGCATCGTTCACATTGGCAAGTAACCCCTTTGAGAGCTGGGGCACTGGCACGAGAACACAGCAGTGGCGTAGTAGAAGGTGTGCCCAAGAGCCGTAGCATTAGGTATTGCTTGGCTCCATTGAACCATCTTCTGCAATCTCGACATCAAAATGAGCAGTCCCCACGAACCTCTTACATCTTGGAATGGTCTTTTCATTCATGAATATCACACGATGTAGAACCTTCATTCTTAGGCCTGTGCCATTTATTTATCGAGTTGGCAGTTGGCCAATAACGCCGCTGTTCCAACTCTAAGTCGGCAAACTCTACCTACCGTCGAAGCGGCCAGCGGTGGAAATAAGGGACGTGGCCAGGCCTTCTGAAGAGCAGCGTGGGCCTCTCCGTCGCCTTCAGGGTCGCTCAGAAAGTAGTTCATGGGATGAGTGCAATCCACACACACATATACACACCCAAATTGGTTTTGGGTGATGATGCTTCTGTCACTTTTGATTTAATGTTTATGTCTTTTTCTTTTTTTCTTCTTTTTTCTTTCTTTCTTTCTTTCTTTCTTTCTTTCTTTCTTTCTTTCTTTTTTTACACAAAAAGAGCCTTGAAAAGGTGGGATGCCAAGTGCAGAGCATCCAAAACTGTGTAGAGGCCGGGCCAAAGAAGCCTCGTGAACGTAAGGCGTTCGTGCCGCAGTCTTGAGAGTCACGCGGCGCCTCCAATCCACGCTTAAGAGCCCTACAATCCACTCGTGATCTACGTATCCCCTGGAAGCCTCAACGGTGGTCGAATACATCTAGTTCCATTTTATATTGGGCCTAGACTGGCAGGTGATTAGCAATTGTTTTGGGATGGTGCGAAGGTTACCAAACCGCGAGTACTACGCGCAATCGCGATGGAGTTGCCTCGCGGATGGAAGTGATACGAATATTTTTATGGCATAAGTGGGTTTGTATGGTGATGGGAGAAAACTTGTAGGAAAAAAGGCCCTCGAAAGATGAACGAGTTATCGATAACTTGTCAAAAGAGCAACAGTAGCGCAAAAAGCGAAAGAGCAGTAGACAACAGACCCCTTCGAGCGACAGGCGCCGGCGAGAGCGAGGCAGCCAGGGACCCCTCTCCCCGCACCACGTCCCAGAAGCGCCCCCGCGTCCCATATATCACCGTGGCCGGCGCGACGTTGAGCCCGCCGTGGCGTTGCCAGGTCATTCGTACATACACCCAGACAGCTCGTACATATAATATCAATCAGGTCTATCATACACATAAGTAAAGACGGTTTTCGGCAGGTGCCAAAATAGGTTATCTAGAGCAGACTCGCCTCGTCAGGGCATCATTTCAGGTGACAACGACACTGGTCAGCGTGCTGAGGAAGGTCTCTCGTACGTGTTGCAATTGCAGATTTGACGTCGAGAGAATCACCGTTTGGGAGGGCCGATCTGGGACGCAACGGTGGCACCTCTGAAGACGGCTTGCGGAAAGCTGGTATTGACGCTGTAAAAGGTTGGGATTGTTGACGTGGACGTTGGCAGTATATTCCTGGGGAAGGAAGTTCTGCTCGAAGCTTGTAGTGAGCTGTTTTCTAAAACGAGGACTGTTATTGCTACACCCTTCAATTGAGTTCTTAGACTACAGGCGCATCCTTCTATCAGTGCGTGTTAGTTGGATTCGCCGTGCGTGGTGAGCCGTGACTGGACAGCGTGCTTAGAGACAGGTCTGTGTACCACGAAGGTATTTAGCAATCAATATGGGGGGCGATAACTTATGTGATCGGCTGCTGCTCCCGCTGAAGAAGCAAACGTCCAAGACGATGCAAGGAAGCAAGAACTTGGTCAAGAACTTGCATGGTGCTGTGTTTTCACGAATTCCAGCGCCATTTTCAAGATTCATTGCCACGCTTCTGCGTTGCCTTGACTCCTGCCTCTGGGCACTCATCAAATTCGTGTACACAGAGATGAAGCAACTCAATATCCGACTGGTCATTGCTGTGTGCATCTACCTGGCGCTCTTTAGTGTAGTTATGACCAATATCCGCTACAGCTCACGTTTTCGGCCCTCTCTCAGTACGATCGAAAATATTGAAGACCAGCGCACCCAGTGGGCCCGCGATTTTGTCGCAACCTACGGTGGCGAGTTGCTCGCAGCTGATAGTGTTGCAGCCTCAGAAGAGCAAAACCTTCCGCTGTGTATTGCTATCCCTACTGCAGAGCGCAGACACTCTTTCCTCCTGCAATCTGTGGCCACTGTCGTCCGAAGTATGGTACGCTCGGAAGAAGGGAACTTTGTTCTGATTGTCAATGATGTTGCCAAGCGAAGGTCGCTCCGCACTGACCCAACCGTTTCTTTCCTTGAACAACATGGCGTCAATGTGATTCACTCATCTCCCTGTTTCAAAAAGGGAACGTCGTGCAGCTCTCGTCAAAAATCAGTGCTGGATATGGCGACGACTATTGAGGGTTGTTTGACAATGACCACAGCTCGTTATATCGTGCTCCTAGAGGACGATATGGTTGTCTCCGCGCACTTTGTCGAGCGGGTACTTCGTACTGCACGTGATCTTTCGATGCGCCGTGACCCCTGGGCTTTTGTCAGTCTCTTTCGCACAAACTATTACGATGGTTTCTCTCGTAACTTTGATTCAATCGTAGAGCTCGTGGGATGGGGCGTCTCTGTGACTTTTATCCTGCTCACCTTGGTTCATTATTGCTTTAGGTTTTTGGCTTCTCACCAGAACAAACCGTCCGAGTTCACTTTAAAGAACTTTATGTTGCGGCTGATTTGCTACTCAGTGCTTACTATTGGAAGCATTTATATGCTGGGCCGCCAGAACATCATTCAGCCTCTTCTCTTTGAAGAAGGGCTGTTTGTGGATGCGAGCAACCCCAGCACAGCGGGTCTTCTCTTTCCGCGTGATTCAGCAGAACAGTTTGCCGCCTGGCTTCAGACCCCTGACCTCGATGTGGATAAGTCCCAAGCGGCTGTCAAGTTTGCAGAGCTTCACGAAGTTCCATCTTACCTCCTTCGCCCCAATCCTATCGAGCATGTAGGTCGTTTCACTTCGATTGCCGCAAAGCGAACAAAGCGCGAGATTTCAGAGCCCATGTCACACTTCATTAATTATATGAAAGTATCCGAATGGTTTGAAGAGGATGATTCTAAGGTTGACCTCCGGTCTCCGCGCGACCTGTCACATAATCTCGCAGGATTAAAAGAGGGACTACCTGCGTCTCGAAAAGCGGCAGACAGCGCATATCTCCGTGCCCCAATGGAGAACATAACATATGTCGCGACAAGCTACTTCCACCGGATCATGGGTTTCATTTTCATCTCAAGCTCGATGCTGCTCATTATGATTATGGGTCAAGCAGACGGTCTTCAGCTAGGAGAGCTTTACAGTACTTGCCTTTCACTATTTACTAAGAAACGCTCTCCTATGTCAGATGACAAAGTCAATTAGGGCCTTTGACTCTACATGTTTTATCTGAATATGCACTATAGCAGGGGTTTGCAAGTGTCGGTCGTTGCCATGTTGCTCTCTACCTTTTCGACTCGTACGGCTAATGGTGTTTGATGATGCTTAGTCTACGGGTAAAGAAAGATTTAGTGACCACACACACACGTGTATCAGGGCTGAAATAGGAACGTTGAGGCCTCGCTAACATTTTATCCACTTTTGTTGATCACTCTTCAGAGTCTGCGTACTGGTTGTTTTGATATTATATTTTTTTAAACCTAATAACTGCAACGTCATGGCACACTGAAAACAATACAAGAGTCTGGGCAAATGCGGGGCCCATTCGATGGTGATTATCTTCACTCGTAACCAAGATCTTCTCACCTTCACCTCCCACATTTTTCAAACAGAACAACTGAACAAACAAAACAATGCACATCGAAGATATACTCTTGAAGAACTTTGGAAATACTAGGATGAGAATGGACTTTGCATTGACATTTCGTCCACCTAGGCTGTGACTACACAATTTTAGAGGCTCTGTAATAGCATTACCTACCAATGTTTTCTGCTGACCACCTGGAACCACCCAGTGTACCCACACCTTTCTGTTTCAAATGGTATCCCTAAAAATGATTTTTCATATACAATACATCCGTTTCGTACTCTATTTTTTCAGAGCTTTTCAGTTTTTATGAAATCATGTTGCCTTCTAACCTTCGTTGTTTTAGGTTTCTTTCTGTCGGATTTTTTTTTTCCATAGCAAAACTCGCTTTAAAGCGAAATACGCATGCCATCAAATGTCACCAGCTACTGAAAAACCTGTTCGTGTTGCAGCCTATTCATGCTTTATCAGTCATAATGCCCTGTTTAGTTCTAATAACAATCCACAAGGAATGAAAGTCAAGTCCCTTTTAATGGAGCACTAGGGTGAGAAGTATTTCTTCAGTACCTACTCTACAAGCCATGCACATTTATTGATTGATTGATTTTTAAAAGCATCGCCTCCCAGTTTGCGTGCAATGCCGTTCGCTAAAGCCCCGTTTCCAAACAACCCTTAACATTTGCCTTGGAAAAATGATCTTAACTCTGATGTGATCATTATTCAAAGCACTTTCCAGCTTGAAAACATTATGGAGGCTTAACTGAAATTACTCAATCGTACACACCCCTACAACCAAACTTCAAGAGTTCGCATTTTACAGTGTCGTCCCTACACCCAGCCCAAGATCGTTGTTCGGACCCCTCTTCACAGAAGCGTAGTAGATGCAATTGGCTATCCCCTTCCCCTCACCCCTAGTCTCGATCAGGCGTAGTCGCGGCACGTGCAGAACACGAAACCTCAGCAAAACGTGTCTACTCAGAAGTAGTCCGAGGAGCCAGAAATGCCCATGCAGCTCAGATTCTCTTACACAGGAAATCGCTTCGAAATATATATATCTGCAACAGCGGAGAGTCTAAGTGCTAGTAAACTCCTAAAATCAGCTGCACGTGCACGTGCACCCAATGGTACAGCTGTCCACCTTCTTCATATCAGTAAATTCACTATGCCAAGTTAATGCGCTAAATCTTAAAAGCTTGCTGGTCTTTCCACCGCTTGCGGCAAAAGTGCAACTCACCATCAGTAAGCGTCTCGCATGCTTGTCAAGAGATGTCGTCCAAGCTCATCCTGCGAAATTGCTGATCACTAAACCGCAAAGGGTTCATAAGTTTCTATTTGTGTACTACGAATTGAAATTAACAAGCACTGCTGCACGAGAAAGGGTCGCTAAAAGCCCCAAACCGAAGTCGCAACTTTGAAGAAGAAATCCACCGGGTACAAGCCACGGAAACGTTTTCTCTTGCTAGGTACGTGCCGACGGCCTTGCTCAGGTGTCCGTGTTATTGGTTTCTTCAAAGCTGCTTGCTCACACGAAAATAGCAAATAGCTGTTACTGCGCATTTTATTCTTCATGACGATTACAATCGCTTTAGGTATAGAAAAATAATGGAAAAGAACGGCGTTCTAAGATATCTATTGCATCTTTTAAGTTCATAAGCTGCGAAAAAGAAAGAAAAAGCAATTGCGTTACTCGTAGTCATACTCGTAGTGGGGCTTAGCAATGAATGGAGTGAAAAAGAAGTGAATGAACGAATGAATGAATGAGTGAATGAATGAATAAGTGTAATCGCTGAGTGCGCTGTGCGGCCTGCATATTCAGATTAGCGACGACGCGGGGGCTGCTGCTGACTTGTGATCGGGTACAGACCTGCAGCGCACCACAGGGGACTGTGCATGCGAGCGCTGTGGAGGACACCTAGCTAAGCCTTGAGCCCTTTCAGCTGGTGCTCGACCCCTGCCTGACCTGGCAAGCAACAGATCCTCCATCTCTCGCGATCCAGCCTAAGACTCGACTCAACCAAGTCAAAACTCAAATCAACCAGAGTAGCTCTCCAATTGCTATAGTGTATTTTCCTGGGGGGAAAAACTGAGTTTTATCAGAGAGCGCTTGATTTCTGTCTTGATACTTCTTGACGTGCACCGAGTATTGCACAGTTCTCATCATATTGGCCAGGTTCGTGCAGGTGAAGGTCGCATTGACTATCAGCAACAAATCACTGAAGACCAGGATTCTAAATTGCTCACAACATAAACACGGCAGCTAAACGCTGTGAACTTTAACGGAGATCTTCGAGGCTGCAATTTAGAAACTTTGGTTGTTGCTTCAAAATCCACCCAAGGATAACGCGATGGCACGCCGTCGAAGCAGTAGCACGGCAAGCACAATGCTCAAAACAGAGGAAGATGTCAACTTTTACAAGATAAGCCAATTCAGAGATGAGTTGGATAAACCGTTCGGACTCTGTGGATGTATAACAAAGCGTCTGGGAATGCTATCCTGTAAGATGGTGAAACTTTTAGTCTGGTGGCAGAACCCCCAAATATTCATGTGTATTATGATATACATTCTCATGCTTCTTTATGTAGCGGCTAATCTCAGGCATAGCCTTACATTCTACCCAAGCATCGCGAGTATAGCGACTGAAGAAGATGCAAGGACTGAATGGGCAAAACCTGCTTTTGTGTCCTATGGCTATCAAATTAAGCCTCTTGACGAAACTGCCGATGTTTTGCCTGCCTCCCGACTTTGCATTGCAATGACTGCGGCTGACCGCCGCTACCCTTTCATCTATGCATCTGCAGCATCCATCCTGCAAAGCGTGGTGACTTCGGATGAAGAAGTGGCCTTCATTATCAATGACGTAAGCCAGTCGTCCAAAAATGGACACAGAAAGTCTACTGCTGACCTTCTAGAGCTAACAGGTGCCCAAGTATACCGTAGGCCAGGTTGCGATCATACTAAGCTTGGTGGCAAAGGTACTTGCCCGCCCACAATGAAAGCTAAATACGATGTACTTCAGAGTATTAAGACCTGCCTTACTACAACAAGTGCATCGTACATCACAATCGTGGAGGATGATATTTTTGCATCTCGAAACTTTGTGCAGCGACAGCTCCTCGCAGCAGATGTTTTGCAAGCTAGTCAGCAGCCTTGGACCTGCTTACGTCTCTTTCGTACAGGTCAATATGATGGGTTCAGCTGGTCAATTCAGAGCTTCTTAGAGCTTGGTGTTATTAGCGGAGTACTTTCTATACTTTGGATCAAAGCCCTTAGCCGGAACACCTGTATGGAGGTTGGGCGAGGCAATAAAGTGGTCCTTGGGGAAATGACGGGTTTGCGTTTTATCAGCTTTGCCCTGCTCACAATGTTCAGTCTTCTCGTTATGGGCCGCCAGAACACCCTAACACCTTTCTATATGAATGCCGGAATTGTCCCTGCGCCAAACGAAGTTAGTAGCACTGCCGTAATGTTTCCTCGTGCCATAGCGGAGGCATTCGTATCATTTGCAGAGTCAAATGCGAAAGCCGCTTCCACTGACCAGGTGCTCAACCAATTTTGCGAACATAACAATAAAGCACCTTGCTTCTTGCTGCGACCGAATCTTGTGGAACACACTGGACGGTTTTCAGCCCTCTCTAGCCGACGCACAAAACGTGAAATTCACCAACCGAGGAAGCACTACGCTTCATATATGCGCACGTCAGAGTGGTTCATCAAAGATGACAAAGACATTTACGAACGCGCACTCAAGCGTTTTCAGGAAGAAGGAGTGGCCAAGACAATGAGCCTCATGCATCCCACTATGAGTGATGTATATCGCGTTTTACGCGATTCATATTATCCGTCTTGGGTGCCTTTGATTTTCATTATGGTTTCAATATCTCTGATCAACATCGTGGCTTTTGCACACCGACCATGGTTAGGAGCCATTATGCGAACTGTTCACTCATTTGCGTGTTATTAGTAGAAGTCTGTAACGAGGAAGAAAATGTGTCCATGACGCTTTTGTTCAGTTCTGGGCTAGTATTGTGGATGACAGCTTGATGTATGTGACCTTTTTTCAACCGTTAAAGAAGCGCGCAGACGCACGCGTGGTGCTTCGGATCATTGTAAACGTTATTTGTCTAATTGAAGGCCAACTGGACTCACCACATGCCCTTTAATATTGAATCCTGCCATGCTTCGTCCTAGATCGCTACCATCCATATTAGGTCAACTGAAGTATCTAAGTAGTAGTTTCTTCTTATTCTGTGTCAACTCTCGAAGTATACCTTTTCTTTCCACCATACCATCTCCTCTTTGGCTTTCCTGTATCTTGTAGATGTGTAGCTACCGCGTCTGAATTCTTTTCGCTGTGAACACATAGTAAAGCACCCAAGTACTTCATTTGCTTGGTTCCTCATGTATTTAAAGTCTGCAACAAGAGGATTATCTGACGAAACTATTAAAACTTTATAAAAGGGATCATTTTGAGCAGCGTTTCAAACAGGACATGGTACATATAAAAGTACCGCCATACGGGAAATCCTGCGTCCTCTATCTGTCTTCTGCAATTTTAATTTTTTATTTTTTTTAAAGAGAGACTCTTGTTTTTGTTTTGGGGAACTTGGTACTACATGATGATAAAAGGAAAAGAAAAAGAAAAAGATGCTTCATGTTAGTTTTTGGCTGCAAGCAAAAGTCTGCGTCTCAAGTGGAGGCATAAACCAGTTCTCAACAGCGCCTAATGAGTGAGTAAATTGCGCACCGCTTTTCGTTGTATATCAGCTGTTGCCTTGGTAATACAAAACCTTCCAAAAGCCCAAAGCTTGCAGCAGGAAAAGGCTCAGAGGTTTCAAAGATCCTGAATCCATGAACAATGGCGCCAAACCACAGAGTCCAACCGCCTATCTTTTTCCCTTTTGGACAATGAAAGCCTTGACACAGATAATTATCCTCTTGGGCATCATTCAGTCAGAATGCACTGGACTCTTGAGCAACAAGCAATATCATACTGATCTTGCAGAATCGTGTCAACTAAACGAAATTAGTATCAGGGTTGAGCCTTTTGTACTTGAGGACCCCGCTTGTAATCAGGACAGAGTTCAAGACAGTCTCCGACCAGCCTGCCAGATTAAAAGCATATTTGTAGAGCATCGAGTCACGGCAGGCCATTCAAGGGGCGACCGTATTCTATCAAAGGCTATAATCAGAGATAATCAAGGTGACTATTTAGGAATATGGTTTGATATACATGAACCCCGATTTGTTATTCCAGTGGACGCTTTGCCGCCAAGTGATTGTTTTAGCATCTTCATTGCTAGTCGGAATGTTTCTTCGCAATTTTGTACAAACAAAGATTTTGACTTTACGCACGCTATTCATTTTCCCATGCGCATGCCTAAAGTTTCTGAAAGTGGCCTTTTGCCCGAAGCAGTACACCGTTGGCGAGTGGGAAAACAAGTGCGAATTAGCCTTGGCGCATACACTGTAGCTGCTCAACCAGGATGGATTGCTACAGATGTTGCTCAGCTAGATGTCACCTCTTTAGAGTCTTGGACACGAGCTTTAGGCTTTTTAAGAGCAGATGCCCTTCTTGCAGAGCACGTCTGGGAGCATTTTGATATTGTGCACGGTCTACGAGCGTCTGTTTTTGCTGCACACTATCTCAACCACGCTGGTGGATATTTTCGTCTAGCTGTTCCTGATGCACTTCGGCTTATAGATGATACTAAAGACTTAAGGGATGGACACTTTGTTCAGTACTCAGCGCGTAGTCTAGAGCAACTCTTGCGTGCTGGAGGATTTACAGATATTCGGATACTTGAAGCAGACGGGCGCCAACTTCAAAACTGGGCAGCATTTCCATACGAAGGAAAGAACTGGGGAATAATCAGTCGATCTGCGAGATTTGACCAACGCGGTCCAGTTTCAATCATCCTCGATGCCTCGTTTGAAAAGGAGGCCTTCAATGTTCATGGAACAACCGAAGAAGCAATTCGAGTACTCCAGGTCTTGCCAGGAAACATACAAGCCTTGCAAGCACTGACTAAATACGAGGGTTCTACCAAGCGACTTCTCTCGGCCCTTTCAAGGGAAGATCGATTATTAGAACGCATACAATTGCTTTTGGCATCGCTCACGGTGGATTTGCAATGCTGTGACATCGAGATCTCCAAGGTCCAAGCTCAAGTTTTATTAGAACCGGAACATGCCAGCAGCATTCAGGAGCAACTTGTACCGATCATCTTCAGTTTACAACATTTCCAATTACTCCAAGATCAAGTGAACGCTATTTTTTACCTCCAAGCGCATCTTGCAGATTATATATCTCAAGCAAGAGCTTCTACGAGCTCGGGTCCCAAGCTCAATGTTATTCGTGCTAATAATCTCTTGACTGTAGAAATTCAAGGCAACATATCAAAGAGTTCTAAACAGTTATGTGCCTTCTCAAGCACCCGTGCAGGTGGAAACGTAGTTTGTGAAGAGGTACAAGAGCTACCATTTCGAACGGTTTTTCAAACAAAGGAGCCGATGGAAGCAGAAATGTATTATAAATCTGGTTCGCGTACAATTGCGGAGTCTGATCAAGATAGACCACGGTTATGTGCATTTTCAATCGTTCTCAATGGGATGCCCTTCCTGGTTCACCATCTGCCCGCTTTTCAATCTGCAGCAATTAAATACGGACTTGATTGGGAATGGCATATTGTAGAAGGGGTTTCAATTAAGCGGGCCAACAGGAGAGATCCGTACAGTGCTGCTCATATTCCAAGCAGTTATTTTCACCTTGAAAATGGCACAAGCGTGGACGGATCGAGCGAATACTTAGATCAAATTCAGAAAGAAAACCCTGACCAAGTGTTCATTCACCGTCCTGATCCTGAACGACCATGGTGGATTGACAAAATTGAAATGGTAAATCGTGCGCTCTCAGAGATGCACCATGCATGTGTTATGATTGAAATTGATGCAGATGAGCTGTGGGATCCACACTCTTTATACAAGGCTGTGAGTATCATGATGCGTGACCCTCAACAGAGATCCTGTGGATATGTCGATTGCCATTTTCTAATAGGCCCTGATTTGGCTACGCAATCTCGTGGTGCGGGGGTGTATTCCCATGACGATAACCTAGAGTGGCTACGTGTCTGGAAACTTTCTGCACCAGCAAGTGCAGGCCATTACGCATGGCTTGCCCACGCCCCACCACGCCTTGTTAGGCTTCACAATAACGGTAGCTTAGAGAATATGTTTTCACGTGAGAAGTGCGTGAGTCAACAGGAGTTTGCAGATCGAGGCGTTGGTTTCACACATCATGCATATGTACTTGAAAGCCAGGTTCGCTTCAAGGAAATCTTTTATGGATACAAGGGAGCGGTTGACGCATGGAAACGGCTGCAGACAATGCCTCGTCCTCTTGATGCTGCAAAGATACTCCCCTTCATTTATGCAAACAAAGGCTCTGTAGACCAAGTTGTCTGGGCTGATTCTCCTCGAGAAAACCCAGCGATATTGCCGAATGTAAATGTAGTACCAGCGCCAGTGTTTGACAAGGCCAAGCTAACTAGATCGAAAATTGTTTTGGATGGAATAGTCTTTCAAGTTTATGAACATGGAGGTATCCTCCGTGTTTGGCTCAATCTGATACCACTGCTAGCACAAGAACTTCAAGATCATGGCTATCAATTAGTGATTGTGTTGCGCGGGTCGCCGCAAATAAAGCGCCATCCTGACCTCGTAAATTTATTGTTACCTCTTTTGCAGGCTGGAACAATCGATGTGAGTTTTGCGCCGCTGTGGAACGCATTTGACTATGATAACGCGGATGTCTCTCTGCAAGCCTCTTGTATACGCCATGCTGCGAAAGCTATGATAAGTACGCTATATACTCAATGTCGCGATATCCCATCAAGCTTGATAGTCCACGATATGATCCCAGAAGCCTTAGGGTGGAATCTTAATCATAGAGAATGGTTTGCGAAGCATCGAGCCTTGAAATCTGCTAGCCACATCTTTGTTGTTTCACAAACTACAGCAAGTGCGTTGGAAAGATTTTCCCTCTATCAAAATAATGGTTTTCATCTGCCGCCGCTATCCATTCTTCCTTTAGCTATTGATGCAGATTTTTGGCAACTAGCTCAAAAAGTAAATTTTCAGAGAACCATAGACACCCCATACTGGCTTGTTGTAGGCCATCGACATGGGTACAAAGCTACAGGGCAACTTTTGTTTAATTTACTGCCGCTAATGGCCAGTCATGGCATCCCAACGAACGTTCGTCTCGTTGGAGGGCCGCCGCTTAGCGATTGGGAGCAGAAGGTTGTAGCTACCTCTGGGGCTCGAGTCGAGCATTTTAACAACATTGATTCAAATGAAAAGCTTGTAGAAATGTACAAAGGTGCACAAGCACTTTTGTATTTATCTGTGTTAGAGGGATTCGGTCTTCCCGTTCTCGAAGCAATGGCTGTGGGGTGCCCCGTTGTCCTCTTGCGCTCGAATCAAGCATCACTTCAGGTTGCTTCAGAAAAGCTTGCCTTTGTTATTGAGAATTCTTTGGGAATCGAGGGGCTTGACCACAAACATGTGTTAAGGGTTCTTCACAACGTGGTGTTAGAAACTTCACCGGACAAGTTTATGAGAGCAAAACTTAGTCGCGAACGAGTCGAAGCCCATTTCGTATCGTATAGCCCGGCTGCTTCTATTCTTTCTGATAATTTGCTTCAGCTAGCTTCTCGCATCTAGATGCACACGGTCTACTACCTAGCTATTTCACACACCAGCATAGCGAAACACGTGTCCTAAAAAAACGAATCAAGTATTCTAGGCCTAGTGGTGGAAAGAAAGCTTTCGCTTGCTGCTTGCTCCAAGCCATCTTAACACTAAGCAATTGTTTAGCTTCACTTCTTCTGTTCTGCGAGCCCTCGGCACTAGGTACCTGACCATTATTGCTGCTGCATGTATTGTGCTTCCGCTCCAAATGCGTTTCACTCCAATTGGAGACATAACCATTATTTACAGAATAAATACCCACGCCTCCAGACGATCGCGTTTTTGTTCGGAGTCGGAGCTGGCCACTCTCCCCTCAAATCCAGTCGAATGAGTTGCCATCTGTCAAGATCTTCGTTCTGGAGGCTTCGCTCTCTAAGGCCTTGGTCTCTGGTCACAGCATCACTTTGTGCTCGCAACTTGAAGCACCATACAAATCTGCACCGCCAAACAAATCGGCACCGTGGCGAACGGTTGAAGTTGCCGAGCTTCGTTCTCGAAAACCCGAAGCTCGATCGTTTCGCCATTGCCGCTGATTGGTTCGTGCAATGGGTCGGCGCTTACACTGGAGCACTACGACATGAGGTTAGTAAACAGCTTGCTTAGCTTCATGCCGCCCCAGCGGGACTGCTCACTCACTCACACATGAAATAAACCCTCACTCACGCGCAGAGCGGTGAGATGCTATTCCAGCAATGTGCACAACGTACGTAGGCAGGCACCTACGCCCTCGTCGAGTGAGACACACGTGGCAGTATTGCTCTTCTCCAAGCATCACGAAAATCGCTGCAGCAGTGCAAGAACACCGAGTCAGCTGGGGCGAACTTGCGACCTCGACAGTGCCCGAACCGGCTCAAAAGACTAGAGCCGTCGTGAACACTCTCCTCTCGAAGCAAGCAAGCAAGCACAAGCGATTGGATTAGTCGACGGAGGACCTCGTTTAGCTCAACATGCATTTCGACAACGATGCCAAATCAAGCTTGTCGATCACGTGAGCTCATAAAAGGCACCACATCCTTCGAGCTTCGAAGAACAGTCGCAACGAAACATCGAATAAACAGTACGTACGAACATGAAACAAAATTAAGCCATCCTTCATTGGCACGGTGAAAGAAAAGAAAAGTCCTTCTGCTGATTGCAATTGCAAGAACTGCTGCTTAGAGCTGCTTAGAATGTAAGAGGTAGGTACGTACTACATTGCACTTGTGCTCTATGATCTAAATTCAGGTTGGGGCACCTCTCTCTAAGCTTGCTTTGGCTTAAAGGACACGGAAGAAATCGATAATTCCTGATTAACAGAGATAGTCGTGAAAATAAATTTCGCCTCCTCCTCCTCTTCTTTCCTTTTCTATTCTTTTCTTTTCTTTTCTTTTCTTTTCTTTTCTTTTCTTTTCTTCTTTCTTTTCTGCTTTCTTTTCTTCTCTTTCCTTCTCTTCTCTTTCTTTCAATTAGGTTCTTTCAATTCTTTCATTTGTTTCTTTCAGTTCTTTCCTTTCCTTCTTTTGGCTTTCGAAGATCAGGTTTCTTTCTGCCGGACAGACGAGCAGATCCGAATCCGAATCAGAATCACTCTCGACGACGCCGTGTGAACGTCTTCGCGCGGTCCCGGGAGGCTAGGCAAACCTCGCGCTCTGCGTTCCTCGCAGTGGTCGTCAAGCGATAGATCGCACGGTCGATCACCCTGGTGGAGTGTTGTCGCTTTGAAGAAGAGTACCTACGTACTTACTCATTCTAGGAATTGTTCAAGTATACGTTTGCGCTCAGAAAGGACCTTCGTCTGCTCTGCCGCATAAGCTTGCCGAGCTGCGAAAGTCTGCACAGCATCGGTGTTGACTTGGAAGGGTCTCGAGGCTCTGTCTCCTTGTTGCAACATCAGCTCTGCCGTGGTCTGCTTCCGTGAGTCCGAATCATTTTGTGGGAAACCAGGCGTACCCGGAGTACAAAAAGGCCGGAATATCCTTTTAAGATAGCGTAGCATCATTTGCAAGGTTAACTCACGATAGGCACGCGTATCACTTTGCAGAGCAGTCTCAACGAAATAGCAATACCTAAAAGAACGTATTTAGTGGGTTGCTGGGATTTGAGAGATTCAGAGGTAATTTATTTACTAGGCACATAAGGACTCCATCGCCTCTGTGCGTGCTTAGCAAGGAATCATGACAACGAGCAGGCCTTCGCAATTACCCCTGTTGACGATCAGGCGTCGTGTACTCGTGCCTGGCGTGCTACTTCGGCTGCAGATCGGTCGTCCTAAGAGCGTGCGACTTGTGGAGTCCATCTGGGACAGCAACTCAAGATCTTTCAAGAAGGGGGCATTGCTAGCAGTATCCACAGTCAAGCTCGACAGCGAGACTGCAACCTCGTCATCTACGGATGATACCTCCGTGGATGATGCGGACTTTGAGACTATTGAGATTACTGACGGCAACAGCGATGCCATGACATGCTACAAGGCAGGCACGGTAGCCAAGGTGCTGCAATTGTCGAAAATTAGTGGCACAGACGCTTCCAGCTTTCAGTTTACTCTTCTAGTAGAAGGAATCTCCCGCATGGATGTAGAAAAGGTCATCCGTAGCGAACCATACCCGGTCGCTCAGATCGCCTGGAAGAGAGACTTGGGTTCCCCCAATGACACAGAAGTTCGAGCTCTTGCCATTAACGTACGGGAAATTGCTCAGGAACTTCTTGAGCTTCAACGTAAACGTAATTCTCCTCTTGGTAAGAAAACAAAGGAAGTAATTGATAACCTAGATCGCGCTTCTCCTGGGCGCCTTGCGGATCTATTAGCTGCAAACCTGGATGCTTCCGTTGAAGAAAAGCAAGGTGTGCTTGCTGAATGCGGGCTTGCTCCTCGCCTGCGACGTACGATGGAACTTCTTAACCGCCAGGTTGAGGTATTTCGCATGAGTGATAAAATTCAAAATGAAGTTGAGGGTAAATTGAAGACTTCTCAGCGCGAGTACTATTTGCGCCAGCAGTTGAGAGCAATCAACGACGAACTGGGCCAAATGAACGGAAAAGGTGGAAAGGATGGGGAGCAGGACGAGATTGAGCTTCTCGAGCAGTCTCTTGCCGAGACAAAGCTTCCTGAGGAACCTCGGCAGGTTGCAGATCGGGAACTTCAGAGACTAAAGCAGATGCAGCCCTCGCAACCTGAGTACGCCGTGATTCGCTCATATCTTGAGCTCATGGTGGAGCTACCCTGGGGCAAGGTCTCTAAAGACAACCTTGACATCAGTCATGCTCGTGCCCAGCTTGATGCAGATCACCATGCTCTTGAAAAGGTCAAGAGTCGCATTATCGAGTTTCTTGCAGTACGATCACTGAAGAACGACATGAAGGGTCCTATCTTGTGCCTTGCGGGTCCACCCGGTGTTGGCAAGACCTCGCTCGGCAAGAGTATTGCCGAGTCCCTGGGTCGTAACTTTCGTCGCCTTGCTCTCGGTGGTGTGCGCGACGAGGCAGAGATTCGTGGTCACCGACGCACCTATATTGGTGCCTTGCCAGGAAACATCATTACGACCTTGAAGAAGGCTGGATCTGAAAACCCAGTCATCTTACTGGACGAGATCGACAAACTGGGCCGCGACGTGCGCGGAGACCCAGCCTCTGCTCTTCTCGAAGTTCTTGATCCTGAGCAGAATGACAAATTTGTCGATCACTACCTCAATGTACCATACGACCTAAGCAAAGTACTCTTCATTGCTACGGCGAATCGTCTGGACACCATTCCTGGGCCCCTGCTTGACCGCATGGAAGTTATTGAACTTCCAGGTTACACGATGGCAGAAAAGCACCAAATTGCTGTGCAGCACCTCATTCCAAAGCAGATGGAGCGTCATGGTATTGCAAAGGATCACATCGAATTTACGCCATCGGCTGTAGATAAGGTGATCGATTCGTATACTCGCGAAGCAGGTGTTCGAGGCTTGGACCGTGAAATCGCGGCACTTTGTCGTTATGCAGCCGTTAAGGTTGCCGAGTCTCGCGATAGACGCCGCTCTAGCTCGTTTGATATGAATGAGGAAGCGGGTAATGGCAACACTAATTCGCAGGATGTAGCCTTGCAACAGAGCCGGGAAGCGAGCAGCGAAGGTGCCATAGCCGAGACCGATGACCACGAAGAGCAACTCCTGCCATTGGTGCTCGAGGACAGCTTCCGGGCGATTATTGTTACTCCTGAGGCAGTAGAAAAGATACTAGGTCCAGCCAAATACGAATCTGAAATTGCGCAGCGTACTGCTGTTCCTGGCGTCTCCACAGGACTAGCCTGGACCCAGGTTGGAGGTGAGATTCTCTTTATCGAGTCGTGGCTTCATCGTGGTACTGGGCGTGTTCAGTTGACAGGAAGACTTGGAGAGACCATGTCAGAAAGTGTTCGCGCCGCTCTTAGCTTTGTTCGAGGCAACCTTCCAGAGTTAGGTCTTGATGCTTTGCAAATCGGCGAGGTGGACTTGCAAGCTGCCATTTCGAAGGCTGATTTGCATGTACACTTTCCTGCAGGCGCGGTACCCAAAGATGGTCCTTCTGCTGGCGTTGCTGTCACTGCGTCCATACTCAGCGCACTCTCAGGACGATGTGTTCGTGCAGATACTGCATGCACTGGTGAGATCACTCTACGAGGCCTTGTTTTGCCGGTCGGTGGAATCAAGGAGAAGGTTATCGCTGCACACCGAGCGGGGCTTTCTCGTGTGGTTTTGCCCAAGCGCAACGAAAAGGATGTCATTGAAATTCCTGAGGAAGTACGAAAGGATCTGGAGATCATTTTTGTGGATAATATCGTAAGCGCTATGGCACAGCTTTTTGAACCCTCACAAAAAATGAGCACCCCGCGCTGGCTCAAGGAGATTGCTGAGCAGTCTGCCCGCAAGACGAGTTCTGACAACAACAGTAGTAACAGCGACAACAACAATAACGGCAGTGGAAGTAATATTCCACCGTCGTCACAAAACTCGGGCGAGGATCCGACGCAGCCGTCCTCCCACTGGTCCTCCCAACATTGCCGTGACTTGTGTGGACCTATCCTCGAATCGAGCCTGTAAGTAGACACGTAGGGAAACCTCTGTGTTCTCTCGTTCCTTTGTCCATTTCTTATCTTTACCTCTTCCAAGCCCTGTGAAGGAAAGACATCACCACGCACAGGTTGTTATGTCGAATCAAGTTGCTGTGAGATTTTCAAGCAAGAGATTCATCTTTTCATATGGCTAAACGAGGAGTATTTTCGCAGGAGATTAAAATGTGAATTGGGAAAATAACTATCTATCTCATTATAAAAATTAATTAATCTCAACTTTAAAATCTTTACAACAAAGTTTGATTTTCTGCCTTCCACGTTGCTGTTTATGCACTATGCTATGATGAGGGTTTAAAGACATAGATGTTTCCCGTGTGGAAAAAAAAAATTAAAAAAATCTGTTATGCGGAAATTAGACTACCATAATGCTATAGAAGGTCGTCCCTAAGTTGGCACAATAAGGTGTAGCCCGCCTTCCCCTGCTTTAGAACTATTACCTTGTACGAATGCCATAGTCACATGACAAGATTTATAATAATACACCAATGTAAGCAAGCCAATCAGCATTGACCGCGTTAATTGATCTATGGATGTTTCTTTTCAGATATTCCCACCACTACCCCCGAGAACGTTTTTAATGTCTCCAAGGATATCCCCAAGGTCCTCCATCATAGCAGAATGAGCACGATCAAGCAAATGTACAAGGTCTGGGTCGCCCGTCTGCGTAGCGTGCAAGTTAGCTACACGTTTCATGCATTCGCGCATACGCATGTCCATCTTGAGAAGCAATGACTCTAAGGAATCTCTGATGTAAGGAGCTAAAACAAGAGACCCTCCTGCCCCACGCCGTGGGGATGCGGCCCGGCGAGCTAAAGAGAGCTGCTCACGAAGCTCTTCTGACTCTTCTGATAGTTCTATCACTTGTTTATTGAGTTGCTCGATCTCTTCCATACACGCAGTTAAGGTTGAACTTGCTGCATGATCTTGCTGCGAATTATTTGACATTGAGCGAATGCTTTGATCAAGTCGCGAAATGCGACTTCGGTTCATGACTTCTTCGTATGATGTTTGATGCTGGACACGTCGCTTGATATTCTGAATATTCCGTTGATGACGGTCCTTTTGTCGCTTGAGAAGCTTTGCACTATGAGCGTGCCAAGTCTTGTTTAAATCCCGCAGAAGATTGCCCATAAGATCGATCGAAGCATGGGGCATGAATCTGTTTCTAAACGCGACCATGGTTCTTACAGCATCAGGAGGGACCCAGTGCTCACTTTCCGAGGACTCCGCCGCTACGCGATCACCTCTGAGGAGTGACCCGTATGATTTCTCTAGGGCTCTAAACTCCTCACGCTGGCTCGGCCCCCACGCTAATAGTGCTGCGCCAATGTCTCCAGAATCATCTCGCCGTGTCGCAGCCTGAGAAGAAGGAGATTTGCATGCTTCATGGCAAGAACGCACAAGATGGTTGTCCGGCAATTCTGCTGAACCGGATGGGAAGTACGTCAGATCCGTGTCATCGGTGACCTCGCTGAGAGACATAAACCGCTTATAAGTTGGTGTTGCTTGTAATAGTTTCAAGAGTCGCGCATTGTCGGACCGTAGATGGTCAATGCGGGTCATCATGTCACGTTGGTGTGAAAGGGATGCTTGGCGCGCATCACTTTGCAAATCATGAAATTGGAGCTCAATTTTCCTATGTAATCTCTTAATTTCCATGTCTCGCTCTTGTACCAAGAGTTCCTGGTTTTCTAAAGCAGCCTGGGCGGCATCTTTCGCTTGCGATGCTTGATGAACCTCCCCGGTGAGAGTTTTAACACTAGCTTCCAAAGTAGCAAGACGCTCTTTTGAGGTGGCGGCATTACGATCATGAGATTGCGAGCTCTGGCTCAATTGAGCGGTCAAGGATACATTGTGTTCCCGAGCAGTTCGAAGCTCTTGCTCAAGATTTCTGATACGATCATGAAGATCCCCGGAAGGAAAATTCTTTGCAGTATGCAATTCTTGGTTGAGGGATTCGTATCTTGAAGCCCAACGTAAGTTCTCATCTCGTGCACCTTCAAGTTGCTCAGAGACTACACGATGTCTTTCACGAAGAATATTAAGTTCGCGCAGAAGCTCCTCATTTTCAGCAAGACTTAGTCTTGAGATACGTGCTTCGACTTCGGTGCGTCCGAAGGATGTTCGCAGGTCGGCAATCTCTTGTGACTTGGCATGAAGTTCCCGTTTTGCATGCTGCCATAATTCATAGATACGGTGTAATTCGGCTTTCGTGGAAGCTGCCTGACACGCGCTCAGTGTTGCATGGGCATCCGCAATTTGTTTTTCTTCACTCGTCGACATTATGTTAGTTCTAACATTGGATGGCGTACTAGATTCATATGCATGAGAATAGTTTTGATATTCGCCATCGAAACCTCTGTGGTTCTTTGTGTCATAGTGCGGAGCCTTATTTGATTGTAGGGAGTGTAGATTGTGTGATGTTGAGAATCGCCGATGCTGTTGCTGTTGCTGTTGTTCCGATTGGTACTGATGTTTATTTTTTTGTAAAGCTTTTCTTACAGGACTATTTTTTCCCGTAGCGTAATCTGCAAAAATCTCTCCAACAGCTTCAATGACACTAATGCTTCCTGACGAGGCTGCACTTTGTGTGCTGTAGGACCGTCCTCTTTCCCGGCGACGGGGCGCTGTAGATTGAGAACCTGAGTTTAGACCCAATCCCGTCCACGAGGGCTTACTACGCTTAGCTTCTATACCAATATCGTCTTCATCGCTGTGAGGGGACAACATAATCTTTTGTTAAGATTCTCGCACGCTTCTTTCTTTTCTTTTCTTTTCTTTTTTTTCTTTCTTGTGCAAGCGTGTTATCTTTCAATGGGCTCAGTGGCAAACTTTGATAAAACACAACTTTGCAAATAACGATTTTTTGAAAAGGAATCAAAAGCTTTATGCGCTCTCAGTACCGTATGTCTTAGTCGCCACTTCTCTTGTCTTCTTTTCTTTTCTTTAGAATTTACTTTCAAAAATTAAAGGAGATTGAAATCTTGGTCAAATAAATATAGTAGATAGGAGAAAAGATATGGGTACGAGGATAGACGCAAGATTGTTTTGAGGTCGTTTTGCCCTACTACAAAATCTGGATCGCACCTGGCAAACCTTTCTACTGAAATTTACAACAAGATAATAGTAAAGAACTACTACTACTACCTACCTACCTAATTACCTGTACCTACCCAAACTTGAACCAACAAGTATTTTGTAGAGCGAGCAGTCTCAGCCAGATCTAGGAGTTCGCCTAGTATTTGCTCCCTAGAGGTGTAGACGAACAAGGTTCAAGTTCAAGAATATAATAGTTACTGAAGTGTGCGTGAGGGAGAGAGTTCCAAGCTACTTCTTCTACTCGGAAGTGACTGCCGTGAACGGCTTGCGCCGACTTTGTTATCCTGAAGCAACCTGTATGTACCCCGTTGCCTGAAAAGAGAAGACTATGACAGCCTTGATACACTTGAGAATTAAAACCAAGCAGAAAAATAAGAATGTTGGCAGGTTGTCTGCAATTTTCCAAAGCCAACTCCGTGTCAATCCTACAGATTCTTCCACACACCGGGTCTTTGCGTCGTCAGTAATCTATACTAGTTACGTAGCAGCCTCGCTGCCTGCTTCCGCGTAGCGCTCAGGCACAACACCGTGCTACGAAGACCCTCCTTGGGTCCGCCTAGATCGCACCTTTCCTCGCACAGCCGCTTCTTTCCACCTTCGACTCGGGTGTACCTAGGTGCGCCGGCTCAGCGCTGTGGTTGCGTCACGCGCGACCTTAGCTCGCAATCTCGGCAGATCGCGCAGCCCGACTCGTAGAGCTCGTAGAGACACGCCTCAACGGGCCCTCGCGCATACCTAATCCTCCAAGGCTGTTGTCTGAAGGCCCCTGGGCCCTCGAAAGCGCTTTTGCGGCGCATACACTGCCCAAAACCTCACTCCTGGGCCAGCCCAGGATAAGCTTTGCTTTTGCCTTGCCGCGGCGTGCCCGATCGTAACGGCTCTACCCTCTTCCTATTGTAGTATATCCTCGAATTGTACCTGTTTGTACCGGAGATGGAATATCTACACATATTATGATAGAAGCACAGAAGCGGTGTCTTGTGGGAATCGCACACGCAGGCTCGTGCTCATCATTGTGTGTTGATGTCGGGTCACTCTGTGCGCAATGCCTGACTGACTCAGCGAGCGCCTTCACGGCAAAGGTTGACGGGTTGCACTCTGGTCGGCCCGGGGCGGCGGTCCGGGAAGCTGCGAGGGCGCCGTCAAGGGTGTCGGCGACGATTCAGGAACTTGCGTGCTCAACTCTTACTACTTCACCGCAGCAGCGCCAACTTCACCTCTTCTTGTTTCAATATCTCCAGCCAGATCTTTCAATATTTCATCCCATTTCCCATTTTCATTTTCATTTTCATTTCATTTTCATTTTTTCATTTTTTCTCCCTTTTTTTAAAAAAATAAATTTAAATTATTTAGAAAGGATTCAACTTTCTTTCTTTCTCCAACTTTGCAAGTGCAGTTGTTTATCCCTTTTCCTGTACTTCTTCATCCTCTCAGGAACGCAAGGAAACGCCGACCACCCATCTCAATCTGCGTTTATGCACAAGCTGTGTGGCAGTTGGAGAGGCACTTGGACGTTATTGGCAAATGCTTTCAGTCTTCATCCATCAGCCTTCGAGTCGTGGTCGCTTCTTTGAAGTTTCAACGACCGATGGTTTTCAACTTTCTCCAAAGGTATCGCGATTAGGTTGAGAGGAAGTACTAATACATGCTACTATCCGGTAGGTAATACCCATTGCCAAATTATTCACCTGTCTTGAAGCTGTTTGTTTCTTGGTTTCTTCTTCTTCTCTTTTCTTCGCAAAATCCGCCAACGTTCGTGTCAGTCCTTCCATGGAAGACAGTCGTGCAACTCGCGCCCGATGATTTGGCGAATAATCAAACAACTTTGAGTTTTGAAGCAAGCAGACTCGAGCAAAAACAGGCAAAGCGAGAGAAAGCAACAACAATAAAAGAGAGAGAAAGCCAAAACACACAGCCTTGGAATGGAATGAAGATGTAAAATACACCAAGAAGAAGGGGAGTACCTAGCCAGCCAATGCCTGGAGGGGGAGGTAGAGGAGGATGAGATGAAGAAGAGGAAGGAAGGTAAAGAGCAAACACTTGAATTTGAAGACCCGCTGTTGCCTTTTTGGCATTGATCGGAGCTTCTTGCGTTGGTGCTCCTATTTTTCTTTTCATTTCTCTTGTTTGATTTTAAAGTTATTTCTCTTGTTTTTTGCTTTTTTGCTTTCTTTTATTTTTGATGAAAAGATGAGAAAAATAGAATAAGTGAGAAGGAGGTGAGATACCTATACTAGCGACACATGTTCGTTCCCCCAGAACACCGCGCGCACGGCTTTTGGTTCTGAGTGAAACAGAGTTTGCCATGAACATGAATCAACACAAGTACAGCAGGTAGGTAGGTACGCTAGCTACCTAGCTAGCTAGCTGACTAGTGGTAATATGTAGCACAGCGGTATCGAGATCGCCTTTTCCAATATGATCAGCGAAAATCCGCGGCGCAGTGCGGGAAGATGATGGCGAGAACCAGGACGATGATAGGGTCATCATTTTTATGCATGCCCATGGTACGACCTGGCAGTGTCTGTGTATCTGCCTGTCTGTGTGAAGCAACCCCCTTCTCCGAACCCTTGCTTCAACGAGCCGGGGCGAGAGATAAGTCGAGAGATAAGTCGAGTGAACTCCGCCAGGAGCACTGCAGTACAACCTAGCAGCAGCGCCGGATTCATTCACAGTCTTATGGATCGTGTCACCATGGTGACTGAGAATGATTATGATCACCTTTCTCGTCGTCTTCGTTGCCGTCGTTCCGGCAGTCAGTCAGTCAGGCAGTAAGTCAAACGACGGAATTGCAACGTTGCAGCTTGTGCAGTAAAACACACGCAAGCGGTGAGCCACGCGATGAATTTGCGAAGTTGTCAACATAGCCTGATAATCATCAATTGAGAGAATGCATTGAGATGGGCTCAATACCTTTGAAATGCAGTGAAGGTAGTAGCATCGTGCCGGGTGACCTGGGTGACCTGTGTCGAGCTCAGGGGCAATCTTGATCCATCCTCCTCGCGACAGTGTCGATCACACTGTTGACGACTGAGAATTTCTCCAGCTTGGCCTCAAGATAACCAACGATACCTATAGGTACCTTGTAAATCTCATCATCGTCAGGTTTTCCACGCGATAATGCACGATCAGCATTGATGAAGATGGTGGTGGATGATCTATCTGCAGAGATTATCTGTTTCGAATGCAAGGGAGAAGAACTAACCACTTTGTAGTAGAAGGATCTGGGCAGGATTCGTGAGTGAACTTTTGCCAGGAGCAGCAGCAGCAGGAGCAGGAACAGGAGCAGGAGCAGGCATTCTAATCCAGGCAGGTGATCGTGACTTGGAGCCTCCACGTTGCTTCCAGCTGCGTCCTCCAACTGGGAGCGGCTGGCTCCGAGGAGAACGAATATGTACTTGCCAGAGCTGGCAGACCGGCAAGCAAATAGAATCAGAGATTGGCTCGCGAACCTCCGATAAACCTCGACTTCCGCAGAGGTCGCCTCCTTCAAGCTGAGAACCTTCCCCGATCCTTTCGCCAAAAGCCGCGCTTGAATTTCTAGCTAGCCAAGTTGGCCCTTTGCTAATCCCAAAGCAGAGATTCTGATTTTCAAAAACCTGAGCTTAGTGCTGAAGTCGCAGACTTTTCAAATTTCAAAAGAATTCAAAAACTCCTAGCTAGCTAGCTAGCTAGCTAGCTAGTAGGCAGGTAGGCAAGCAAGCCCATTGTTCATCTATTTCAAATTCAAAACACTTAAACTTATGTCCCAATAGAGTAGTTATCGATAATACACATCAGTTTCAAACATGTTATAGATACGTGTATATTTTTTATTTTATTTTAAAGAAGAGAAAAAGTTTAGTTTTTAAATTAAATAATTAAATAATTAAATAAATGTAAATATTTCTTTATGAATGTAGCAAGTTTTCAAAGAGGATGATTCCTTTCCAAAATTTCAAAATCCTTTTTCTTTTTTCTTTTCCAATCCAACAAACCTGAACTAGACAATACTTTACTACCTATCTATCCTACGCCAAAACCTGCGCTTCTCCCACCAGACCCGTGTCACCCACGCATATTCCGGCAAGATCTCGAGCCCCTCTCTCCGTAACAACGGCGCGAGGACGGGCTCTCTGGCGGTGCCAAAATTAGGGACAATCTCCGCGACACGGCACGAGCGGCTGAGGGCGCAGGCAACCTGGCTCCAGCAGCGCAGAAAGCGTGTGGAAAAGGCCACGGAGCCGGCAGCACCCCTCCCAAAGGCCCATCAATCGGCCGGAGGGGTGCGGTAAGGAGCCAGGACCTTCTGCCCTGAAGCTTCATGGCTCTAGCTCCGCCCGAGACGGCATCTCTCGAGGCAGCCTTGTGCGCCCTCGGTTCGCCCGGCCAAAGCAGGGACTTGCTTGCACTAGCTAGCTTCCAGTGTTTTGCTAGCTGGCGCCACTGTGGGAAACTGTGCAGACCCTTCAGAGGGGGCCGGCCCGCGAGACCTGATTCCATTTGTGAGGTAAGGGGAGGTACAGGAAACTATGAGTCTCCCCGGGCCCCCACTGAGGCAGTTGTGGGGGCCTGAGGAGTTTTCATGTTGCTGCGCTTGTATGGTTTGTATAAAAGGGCGTGGATTCGTGCGGGCGACACTCTCAACGCCACTGGGAGTGCGCAACGCGGCGATACGTGGGTTGGCTGTGGATGATGGGGAGAATTGATTTGCTTTTTGCTCGGGTGGCCTGCGTAAAGTACGACGGGTTTTTCACTAGCCGCTTGCTAAGTCAAACCCTACTGACGCACTGTATCTTTTCTCCCAACAAGATGGACCTTTTCATCATCTTTCTTTCCCTTTTCAGCTATGTTTCCTTTTGGCTCACTATTTCTAATTTTATTGTCATTATTTTATTCAAATTAAGAGAAAAAGGAATATCTAGAAAATATCATGCATGGCGCACCTTTACCTGTAAAAAAAAATTAAATTTATTTTCAATAGCAATTTTAGATTCACTTTATTATTTTTAATTTTAAACATGTGAAAATAAAATAATATTGGAATGCACAGCGAGATGAAAGAAAGCAATTAAAGATTGCAGAACGAGGTGCAGACACCTACCTCTCTTTCTGTAGCACATGCGTGGATTCCAGCGAAGGCTGCCTGGCTCCACCCCTCTTCGCCCCTGCCTCCTCAGGGCCTCGTCGCCTTTGCTGCCTTCGTCGCGCCCAGAGGACTCGCAGCGGCGTTGAAGTAAACCTCGTCATCGTCATTCGTTGAGCAAGCGAGCTTTTCCAAATTTACTTTTGTTAGATCCGCTCTGAAGTCCTTCAAAGCCTGCATCAATAAATCAATGAATCAATAAATCAATGAATCAATGAATCAATGAATCAATGAATCAATGAATCAATGAATGAATTACTCGAGCAATCTCAAGAGCATCGTCTTCGTCATCGCATCGCAGCCGTAGAAGAAGAGGCCGCTTCAATGCCTCCGGCGCCTCCTCTCATTGCCTGAGCTGCCACGAAAGACGCGAGGTCCAAGAGTTTTGTTGACTTGAAGTTATCAATCAATCATTCCTTCACATACATTGCATTTCATTGCATTCATTACATTGCAAATGTTTGTTTGATTGTTTGGTTCATTGATTCATTGATCGTCTTTTCATTTATTAATTAATTAATTAATTAATTCATTCATTCACTCATTTCTCTATCGATCTGTCGATCGATCTATTCGACAGAATGTATTCTCTGCATTCGTCGCTGCTTCACTCGATCGTGGACTCAATCAATCAGTGGCTGGCCAGCTTCCGCACCGCCAGGCCACCCTCAATGCACGCAGCGTTGAGGCGAAGGCGGCGCGAGGGAGAGAGAGGGAGAGGGAGAGAGAGCGCAGAACTCCGTTCTCTCGCGACACCCTCAGAGCAACGTCGCCGCCGTCCATTCGCCGCAGAGGGAAGAAAGAGAGAGATGGCCACGCTAACCTAAATCGGCCTCTGCTTCTTAGAGGGAGGCCCGCTTAGTGGCGGTGAAATGGAATGAAATGGAATGAGATGAAATGAAATGGAATGAATGAGCGGGAGTGGTTTCCTAGGTAGCAGGCCTTGCTTGCCTGCTTGCCTGCTTGCTTGCTTGCAGATTAGATTGCAGATTGCAGGTTGAAATGGAAAGTAGCACGGAAAAGGTGAGAAAAAAAGAAAAGAAACTAGGCTTCAGAAGGAGAAGTGCGCGAGAGTGAGTGAGTATTTATTGATTTGATTGAATTCTTTCACTCATTCATTCTTTCCACTAAACTTTTTTTTTAAGGTTAGTAACTCTGTCTGAGTGGCTGCTGCTGCTGCTGCTGCTTCTGCACTACCTCGGGCAAACCTCTGAGTATCGGGGAAACTGAACAACCTGTCTACGCCGCTGTTTGCCCCACTTGCGAGCGGCTATTCCCGACTTCCTGGCCGCGGATAACCGACTTGTACCCCACTCCTGCTGTTCCTTCTCTGCGTTTACGCAACGTCCAGAAATACCCTTCTCGTAGATGGCTTCAGCATGTAAAATGGGGCATGCAGGGGTGCCTTCGGGAAAAGCCGGCTTAACAAGGAGAGAATGTTTCCCCGTGAACCTCCACCTCTCAATCCTGGCCGCTCTTGCTAAGACAATTGGTTATTTCTTCGTGAAAATCGCCTTCAAGATACGAGCGGACCTCTTTCTCCGCATTCCTGGACTGTTATTCCGTTGAGCCAGCGGCTTATGCTGCCTTCCTTTGGTGCACCCTGAGTGAGATTGCTCAATCAGGTGCTCCACTCGAGGATCGTAGAAAGGTCGATCGATCAACCGATAGACGGATTGATCCATGTCTGATTGGCCTCTTCTGTACGCCCTGTTTCGCACGTCTCATGAGTGAGTTATGTACGTATGTTTGTATGTATGTATAAGTATGTTTATATGTGGATAGATAGATAGAGAAACAGAGAGAGGTTTATTGTATTTCGAGAAGCACAGAAGAAAGAGAGAAAGAGAGGAAGGAAGGAAGGAAGGAAGAAAATAATGAAACATGAATAAGAGCAATATGACTCAGAGTAGCGGCAATGAAATGAGACTTCCGTGGCATAGGGGAGACCTATAGTTTGGGGTAGATAGACAGCCGGTTTGCATTGGAAGCAGGTTTTCAATTTTTTTTTATTGGTTTTTTTCATGTTTTCTTAAAAATTGCTTTTTCGGGAGACGAGATTCCGACTCGAATTCGAAGAAGAAGCTTCATTCAGGCAAAATCGCCTTCGCTTGCTTCGAAAGCAGACCTCGTGAAGAGAAGAGAGGCGGTAAACAGGGTCGAAGCGGGGCCACTCTGTGAAATGGGAAAGCAAGCTCGCGAGAATTTGAGGGTTTGAAACGAATGCAAGAAAGAGAAAATCGAAAACAAACAAACAAACAAGCAAACATTTTCTGCGAAATCTCTTCTTGAAGCACTTGCTAAGACGGGCTACCGGTGGTGCTAAGAGGCGTATTTCTATTCGAATATACAAGGCTCCTTTTACTACATGATTTTGTTTTATCTTTTTTTGTTTTAAATGTTCAATTGAGGTACAGTTTCGAAATTTTAAAAATCATTGATATTATTATTATTATACTTATTATCATAAAACTTTAAAAAATATATATATATATATATTTATTTATTATTAAAATAAAATAAAAAAGGAAAGAAAGAAAGAAAGAAAGAATAAAAGTAACATTTTAAATGTTGAGGTTTGATGATTGGATTTTCAAATTCCTCGAACAAAGTGAGAAGAAAGAAAAGAAAGAAAAGAAGAGCACCCGTAGTACCTACTGCTATGTACTCCCAGTCCATTGAAAGATAAAGATAAAGATAAAAGATAGAGATAATAAAGATAAGCTTGGTGCTGGGCGTGCATAGCATAAACGGTAGGAGTGGTGGCGCTTGGATTGCGCCCTCGAGAAGAGAGGGGAATTCATGGAGGAGACGAAGAGGAGGCTTGAACTCGCAGCAAATCCGTAACTTAACATCACACACACTCAAGTCACCCAAGTCAGCAAGATGGCCTCGCGTCTTTCCATGCGTGCCCTCCGCCTCGCCGGCGTGGCCCAGCGCAGCGCCATGAACATTGGTGTCCGCGCCGCCGCCCCCCGCGCTGCCGTCGCCTCCGTGGCTGCCCCTGCCATGCAGTCCGTGCAGATGCGCGGCCTCAAGACCCTCAACTTTGGCGGCTCCGAGGAGGACGTCATCGAGCGCTCTGACTACCCCCAGAGCCGCTACCAGGAGATGTTCAAGAACGACACCCTCTGCATGCTCGGATACGGTACCCAGGGCCGTGGCCAGGCCCTCAACCTCCGCGACAACGGCATGCCCGTGATCGTCGGTATCCGCAAGTCCGGTGGCTCTTGGCAGAAGGCTCTTGACGACGGCTGGGTCGAGGGCAAGAACCTCTTCGAGATCGATGAGGCCCTCAACAAGGGTACCGTCATCATGTACCTCCTCTCCGACGCTGGCCAGAAGCTCGCCTGGAACCAGGTCAAGCCCCACCTCACCGCCGGCAAGACCCTCTACGTCTCCCACGGTTTCTCCGTCGTCTTCAAGGACGACACTGGCGTCGTCCCCCCCAAGGACATCGACGTCGTGCTCTGCGCCCCCAAGGGCTCCGGCACCACCGTCCGCAACCTCTTCCTCGAGGGCCGCGGCATCAACGGCTCCGTCGCCGTCTACCAGGACGTCTCCGGCAAGGCCCAGGAGCGCGTCGAGGCCCTCGGCATTGCCGCCGGCTGTGGCTACCTGTACAACACCACCTTCCAGAAGGAGACCTACTCCGACCTTGTCGGTGAGCGTGGTGTGCTCATGGGCATGATCGCTGGTGCCTTCCAGGCCCAGTACGACGTGCTCCGCGCCAAGGGCCACTCCCCCTCTGAGGCCTTCAACGAGACCGTCGAGGAGGCCACCCAGTCCCTCTACCCTCTCATCGGCGCCAACGGCTGCGACTGGATGTTTGCCCAGTGCTCCACCACCGCCCAGCGTGGTGCCCTCGACTGGGCCCCCAAGTTCGAGAAGTCCCTCAAGCCCGTCTTTGAGGAGCTCTACAACGAGGTCGAGAACGGCAACGAGGCTCGCCGCTCCCTCGACATGAACTCCCGCGACGACTACAAGGAGATCCTCGAGAAGGAGCTCAAGGCCATCGACGAGTCTGAGATCTGGCAGGCTGGCCGCACTGTCCGCAAGCTCCGCCCGGAGAACCAGTAAGAAGTATAATTTTTCTTTATATGCATGCATCAAATCTCACAAAGCCCCCTTTGTCTGTTCCCCATCTTCCTCAGCCTTTTTGACCCACATTATATCAAATCAACATCATTGTTGACCTACTAATCAATTAGATTTCAACACGCTGTGACCTTCTCTGTTTTTCCTCATTTGTATACTTTTGTTTCTTGTCCCACCACCTAGGTTCTTCTTTCCTCTTGAACCACAAGCAAATATACAACTTTACCTATTCATTGTGGCACTGATCCAGTGTTCTACCGGGGACCTAGAGAGCCAATTGTTTCTCCTAATTATCATGGGTTTAAAGTATCTCACAAGGAAAACGTATTCTATAACAGCATGAACTTCGCAGAAGTGTAATGCTCGGATTTGGTCATCCTTGCCATTTAGTTCCACTGCACGCCTCATCACTAAAGCTCCGAACAGTCAGCTTCCTGGAGGAAGGCCAAAGACAGATTCCAGCATAGTATCTCCCTAATATTCATCCACTCTTGCAGATGCAGCTTTACTTTTTGTGCTCCATTTTTGTGCATGGAACCTGAACGCGTGCCGCGACGGCTATTTCGTACCAGTGCTTGGCTGTGGTGAACCATTCAAGTTCAACCCTTCTCAGAAGCACACACCTGTCAGGGTGACAAAAACTAAATGAACACGCTCAGAATAGCAGAAAGACGGTATCACACCCCGCGACACCTGCATAGTGTCTTGGCACCTATGAGTGGTCATCACTAGTATAATTTTGTGCCCGGGAATGATTCGTCCACCTTCACCCCACTCTAAAGGATGCCAAGCTAAGGGAGCAAAACACACTAGATTGACTTCTAATGCAAATAAAAGACACATAAAATCATGTGGTATAGCTGTTGGGTCATGAGTTCTTTGTGTAAACCCAAGAGAATGCACTTCAAATCAAGAATAGTTACTTAAAAAAACAAAAAACGAAAAAAACTATTAGTATTATTAATATTATTATTATTATTTAAACAGCAATCTCAACACGAACTTAGAAAGGAACCATTCCGTGTCTATGTACTTGCGCATTCCATGCCATACGAGTGGTCAATCTCTACCTCATCAGGGCGTAAAATCGCAGACTCAATGCCGGATCCACGGCGAGTGCGTCCCGCAAACTTCTGAAAAATAGGACCGCTGCGGCATTCATCGCACTGCAGACATGAATTCAAACGATACTCACCGTTTTCCCACTGAAAGTCTTTGCATGCATTGTCCGGAGTGGTGTTAGGCGCGCGTTGAATTTTGTTTTTGCAGCCCAATGGCGCACTGTACTTCTTGTACGGCTGGCAAAAGTTCACATCCCAAATGTTTTTCACTGGGTCGTTGCTCGGGGCGCTTGCATACAATGCGCAAATTCCACCACATTCCTTGGAGGTAGACACCGTATTATAGTACCAGATGTACTTGCATGCAGGCTGCGTAAACCCAACATCCTCTAGACAGTTGAGTACAAGAGCTTTGATCTTTTCAGGGGCAAGGAAGGTTAACAAGTTGAGCATCGCACATTTACGAACTGGTGTGGTCAGGTCTGTCTCGTACAAATAGAGAGACAAGTCCTCCAGCGTTGAGCAAGCACCACAAGGGGTAATATGTGTCATGTACACCGTTCCAGACGTGTTGCGAGCAGCGGCGTCTTCAGGCGTCAACGACAGAAGGTTATATTCGATCGTAGCAGAAGAGCTCGATACACGGGCCTCAGGGTTTGTAAACTCCACATAGCAGTTCATCGTCTCATCAATCACGGTCACGTAACCAGGGTCCTCCGGGTATGGGGTTTCTGTCTCATACGAGGTAAAGCCGATGTCTTCGAGCACAGAATCCAAGTTGTTGCAGCTTGTTCTGGTCTTCAAGGTGTCGTAACATTCTTCATTCCATGACAGCTTGCGAGCAATGTCCGTGGAGGGCGCCAATACCTCCAAAAGGCCCATAGACCTCAAGTTTGACTTCACATCGTGCACGTTCCCCGCCAACGTTGGCACCGACAGGAGTGCAACGACAAGGCTCGTGGCCAGTATACTCGCACTTGTCACAGTGGTCATCGAGCTTACTATGCCTTTGGCAGCTTTCACCACCAACCAGGACCTTTTTCAATACTTGCGGTTGTAAGCGCAAACGCGACTTGCCACACGGAGCCTATGCTACCGATGCGGTTCTACACGTAGTTCGGGGTTTGCTTCTGCTGCCGAGTTGCACTCCAAAGATTGCTCTTTGTTCAAAATTTTCATTCCCATTCTTTTATCCTGTGCAGCCCATTAATTCCCATACTATGTACATCTATCTATATATGTACATATATATATATAGAGATATTCCCTCTTACAAATGTTGAAGTACCTTTAAAAATTACGGAACAAAAACTGTGTTGCGCAATCGCTCTTTTGCATTACTAATCCATTCAGTCAGTCAGTCAGTCAGTCGAACTTCGACATCCTTCCTCATCAACGCGCTCCATTCCGAAACCTGCTCCTGGGTCCTGACCGAGCCCGCCCTGAGGCCCAAGGTCCCTCGGCCTGCTCAGCATCGAAGAAGAAGACCGCAAGAACTCGAACCCTTTTATCTTCTTGAACTCTAAACGTGAAGAATGAATCGTGCATTGTGCATTGCGCATTAATTGCGCGTGCATTGTGCATACAGTTTATCTTTCTATCTATCTATCGATCGATCGATCGATCTTTCCATTTACCTTTTAAGGCGGATCTCTTATTTGCTATCCACAAAGGACACTATTAAGGGGTACGCGCACTCACTCACGCAATTTATTTAACACTTAAAGTTAAATGAAATTAAACAAAAGCGAACTAAAAGAGGTCTGAAAAGCCGTGAGCGATGGCGACCTTGGCAACGACGCTTGAAGAAGCGGGATTGCGCATTGCAATCCACGCCGAAGGGAGCAGTAGAGAACTTTGCGAAGGACGGCCACGTCGAAACGCTGGCGTGGCCGTCGGCGAGGGAGGGAGCAAGTTGAGGGCCGTGGACGCCCAGGAATGCAAACAAACTCGGGTTCCCGCCTTCAAGTTGAAGCTAGCTAATTAGCTCATCTTATCGATCTCGAGGATCTTCAAGTACGCTTTGAGAACTTGGGGCATGACACGGGAAGAGGGCGTCAGTGGAGGGCTGGCGGGAGTGCGTAGAGAAAGTAGAAGACGTCGTGTTGAGAGAAAGCGGGACTGGGATTTTGAAGGTGTGCAATCAATGCACGGCAAGGTCCTCAAAAGCACTCGAAAGCTAGCCTGTACTTGGCCTGGCCTTGACCCCTGCACTTGAAGTGCACGGACGAGATCCAAACCCTCCACATCAAAGCACATGCGGTACCGTGATAGACCAGGTGGACAGATCTCGTGCTTCGTGACCACGCGAATTTCGGGATGCGGAAAGATCAGATTTTGCTTTCTTGACCCGCTGTTAGTGCAAAGATGAAGAAGAGACTGGAGGGCGTGGGGCTCTGAAGAATAGCTGTACTGCTATGATCATTTCTAGCGACTGTGCTGTGAGATCACGGCTCTTCAGCAGATCACCATATATATGACGCGAACCTCTCGTGGCGTGTGCGTGGAGACAAGCATACAACCGTGTGACATAGTGTTGACTTTTATCCACAAGTTCTGTTCTCACACATGGCGTTTGCCGGTTTTGGGACTCGTGTTTGTTGCAAGGATCGATATAGGGGTTCTCACCAGGGGTTTCGTAGCAATGTGGGAACGCTTTATTGAAGACCCTGACAAGCTTTACTTGGTTGGGCTCATTGTTGTGGAGTATATTGATATGAAAATCACAAAGAGGCCACTTTTGAGCCTAGAGTTTGCGATTACCCAGTATATCTTTTTCTGCAAAAGAAAATAAGTTATTAAATGATTTGATCAAATGAACTATCTGTCATATGCAATCGTTGATGGAATAAAGAGAAGTAGGGATAAGAATGACGCTCGTCACACCCAGCTCATTTATACAAAATTGCATTTGATAATTGAAGGAGAGACAAAGATTGAAAGAGAAATTGAAATTATACCAAAATTACATTTCATCAAAAATCATGCGCGAAAGAGCTCAAAAAGGTCATCCATAGAAAGCTTTTGAATCTTTTGAGAGGATGGATCTAGTGCCATGGAGTTGTCTTGCAGGGCATCCTGGGCCATTCGTGCCTTGCGTTCTTGCAGTGCTAAAATTCTCTGCTCAACAGTATCAATACAAATCATTCGGTACACATGCACAGGGCGAGTCTGGCCAATACGGTGAACACGGTCGATTGCTTGCTCTTCAGTTTGTGGATTCCACCATGCATCAACAATAAAAACTACCGAAGCGCTCACCAGGTTTAAACCGACACCTCCAGCTTTCAGACTCACCAGAAATACATTGCACTCGTTGTCGCTATTGAACCTGTCAATCGCCGCTTTGCGCTTGGCTTGGGTCAGACTACCATCAAGACGTGTATTTGAGATACCTTCTTCATTCAGTGAGCGCTCAATCATATCGAGCATCTTAGTCCATTGTGAAAAAACAAGAACTTTCACTGGCTTCAGATTTGGACGTAAAGGCTCTCCAAGATACCCTTCGCCAAATTCCTCTTGAGCAGTATTTGTCCATGATGGAGACTTTGAGCATAGAACGGTGTTTAGGGCTTTTAGACGTTGCACATGCTGCATCAGTAATTCAAGCTTCGAAGACTTGCGCCACCTTGCCTCCACAGTTGATCGTACTTGCGTCGTCTCCTCTGCCTGCTGCGATGGCAGTCTCAAAGTATTAATGTCAAGACGCGAAATCTCTTTACGACACACCGGGCAGGTCATAGAATTACTATACACAAAAGTGCCTTCGAGGCAATCTTTACACATAACATGCCCGCACGAAGTGATTACCGCTGTTTTTGGCACATCGAGGCAGATAGGGCAATCCTGCTCTTTCAGTTTCTCCACATCTTCCAAGGTGCTTACAAGGTAAGCTTGCGAAGAACTTTGCGAACTGTCCGTGTCAGCTGCGCTCCCGCTATTTGCAGCAAATAAACGGTCACGCAACTGGGCTACATACTCACGGTCAGAAATTGCCTTCGCTTTAGAGCTCTTCCCACCTGATGGGGTTGCCCCGTCCTCACTGTCAGAAGATGAAAGAACCAGAAATGGACTGTCACACGCCTGACGCATTCGCAGCAACAAGGTAAAAATTGCCGCATATTTTGAGTTTGCTGAACCCGTAGCAACCAATCCATCAAACTCAGCCTTTGAACGGGAATATATAGCATCATAAAACATGCGTTCAGCTTCAGTAAGAACAACATCAATGACATTGAGATGTTTGGGGGGGAGCTTGTGAGCGATGGAAGTTCCAGTTTGCTCTTCCACGTCACGTTTTGTGCGCCGTAGCATGACTGGGCCATCCGTGAGTACGGAACGAAGGCGCTGCATCGCAGCGGCGCTTTTCTCTTTATCAAGTTGTTGCTCAAAAGGGATGCGAATAATTTTTGACCACCACGTATAAGAGTTCCACGGTTCGTGTCGCAAGAAGAGAAACAAAGCATACATATCATCAACGCTGTTTTGCAACGGAGTGCCTGTAAGGCACCATCGAAAACTAGAATCAAGTGCTGCTGCGGCACGTGAAGCGTTGGTCGTTCTATTTTTCACATTATGCGCCTCGTCCAGGACAACCCGTTCCCACTGAGTGTTAAATAGTGCTGACTTAGGATCCTGAAATTCTGAAGCTACAACGCCATAAGTTGTCAACACACAATCATATTGCCCAAAGTGTGTTATGCCCCGTGTACATTCGTCAGAGTGGAACACAAGCACATTCAGCTTGTGCCCTTCTTTGACCTTATCAGCTATTTCGTTTTCCCATTGACTAACCAGAGATACAGGACAAACAACCAGAGTACCTGGACGAGAAGCAGGTCCACCTAAGATGTTGAGAGTGCCTTGTTTAATTTTGAAGGCCTTGCGACGCTTTCCTCCCCCGACATTTTCGGCATCCTCGAAACAATTTTCCTCATCCTCGCAACTATCATCGTCTAGACAGTGTACTTTCGCTGCAGACTTCTGGTCGGCTAAGCGCAATTTGGATCGACTGTTTGAAGCTAGAATTAAAGCAATAACGCACACAGTCTTCCCAAGTCCCATTTCGTCCGCCAGAATACCACCGCGCAAGGGTTCCACAGTCGGTGGGCTTCCAAATCGAACTTGACGAGTGTATGCATTCACGTAGTACTTTGTGCCCTTGCGATCACGAAAGGACCGCTCTTGCCAAAGGCTTTCGTCCTTCGATGCTTGCGGTAAGTCTTCACGGTCTAGCATCCAGCGCAATGCCACACGTTGGTGAGGGCGGAGTTCCACACTCAAGCCTACCGGATCATCAGCCTCACCATCAAACTTATTTGCACCAAGAGTTTCTTCAATTCCGCGTGCCTCCTTTTCTGAAAGAGTGAGTACCGAGCCTGCTTCCTCGTTGTTGCTGTTTCCAGGCGATAGTTCCAAGCTCCCAGTAGCACCTATCGCGCATGATCCATATTGTAAAGGGTTGTTAATTACTTCGCAAAGTTCGAAGAACGCTTGAGCAGTGATATCAGTCCCATCGTTCAGCTTCTTGACGTCTGGGAACTTTTCAAATATACTAGGACCCAAAAGGTCAAGGTGCAACAGAATGGGGATCTGTGTGAATGGACGAAGGCTCGGTGGGAAGTAGGCCTGCAATGAGGCGGTTGCGCGGATAACACCTTCTTTCATAAGCAAATGCAAATGGCTTGATATCCACTTGGGCAGCCGCCCGATATAGGCTTCATCCTTTCCTTCGCCAATGCTGATACGTACAATGGTCTGTTTCACCTTTCGTGAGCGGCCCTTACCAGACCTTTTGTCCATGCAAATCTCGTCAAAAGAAACTTTAAGGCTCATGTTAGGGGAGATGACTGCACCAACTTCACCTTCGTCCATTGTTGTGGTTGATTCCGCATCTACAGCAAGAGCACAAAGCCGTTTTGGCCATTGGCGTACCACTGGCCTATCACGCTTGCTGGACGACTTGGCACTTGTGCGAGCACTTCCCAAATTCGTTGGATCACGTCTATTCTTTGCATTTCCCAAGTTTCTCTTTGAACTAACTGACACTGCCTTTTTATTGTCTACATCATCTTCATCGCTGTCAAGGACCATGATCTCGGTATCATTTGATGCAGATTGAGGCGAATTCGTCTTGCCTTTCTTGACGTTTCTGAATGCCTCGATCCCGCGATCCAGGAATACATTCGCAGCCTGGCTAATATTTCCTCCCACAGACTGGATTAGCTCCTCAAGAACCCGATCATCTACTTGAGTCTTGGACACGCCAAGAGTTGTCCTCAGCAAGTCTACGTTCGAGTCCATCATCTGATTCTACACGGTATAACTAAGCAGTTCCGTTAGACTCTTTGAGTCTATAGAAACTAGCTTTCTCAACTTCACAGACTCCACCAAGAAGAAATGAATTTATAACAAGCTCCACGGTCTTTACAGCGTCTTAGCAAAGTTTTCCGGTGGCTTCGTGGTTATATATTTGCAAACGCGCTCCTTGCAAGATCTCTACAATCGTGAGCTATAGACCCGTGTATCTCACTAAAATCTTAAAAAGACCGCTTGAGAATGACCTAGTTGGCCCGCAAAAGAATCTTCGCGAACACGAGCTCGTCTAGCGACTCTCCGTCACTGCGAGCAGTTCACGGTTCTCTCTCTGGTGGCGGTCCTGAAGGCCCAAACTTTGAAACCAATAGGCCTTTTTATTTGTACCTTAACGAGCTTAGAACTGGCTTAGATAAAAAGCATTTGAAAAGGCCTATATTTAGGTTACATAGTTCGTTCAGTAACGGTTCGTAACGTGCTAACGACGGAGAGCTAGAGAAGGGAAGCAGCAGAAACCAAGTTTTTCTTTCTTGCGGGCGCTGCGTCTAACTTTTGAAGAGGGGGCAATGAATGAGGACGAAGTGGAGCTGATTGCGGAACTCCGCGCGTTGCAATTCACTGTGGACAAGATGTAGGTTTTTGTTTCTTTGCTGTAGCGTGCGCGAACCCAAACTAAGAGCGGTGTGGAAGGTGATGGGGATTCAATTTGACGCTTGTACGAAAAGCGGATACGTTTACAGATATGCTTGTGCATAAACTAACTGTAAGAAGCAATGCGGCATATGCACTTGGAAAGCGCAGCGTGGTATCTCTTCGTTCGCTCACAGCAATGACAGAACCTGGTGGAGGTTTTTATGAGGCCCAAAAGAGGGCAGCGAATGTAAGTGCAGAAAGATCTTTCACTTTGAAATGTGACTTCTAATATCATCACTTTATATCTTTTACGGAAAACTAATCATTTTAGAAACGGGCACTGATGGAGTATGATAAAGTCAATGAGAATCTGGGACACTTTGTTCAACTCTGCACGTGAAGCAGCAGAGCTACATGGTCATGATGAACAAGACAATCAAGATGGAAACGACCCAATGGACGCAGCAGATTAAATCGAGTATGACCATTGATTCCAATGAATGTTATCAATAGCTTCAGAAGCAATATATGAAGAAATGAGAGGTGAAAGTATCATACCATGTGCGTTTATATTATGTTTAACACGCGTTACAGTGGCTCGAAGGATACACATCTGAACTTGTGTTCAAGAAACTTCGCTTCTCAGTCTTGTCATCAAACTTTGAAACCGTACTGAACGCCTACATAATAAAAGAAAAATGAAACCAAAGACTTTGGAAAGTACGACTGTACTATACATTAAACAATTTTAGCACTCTTTCTGTGCCATGTTGAGGGTCTGGGTTATTCTCGATGAGCTAACATGGAGGAAAACAAACAAGTGGAGTAGACATAAAAAATATAATCATGATAATGCAAACAATTTGGAAAGGAGTGTGTCAGGCTTTTGAGGGTGAGACCATGCATATACATTGCGCATGGCCCGTCGTCTGAGAGAAGAAATGAGTGAATGTACTTGAAGGAAGCTTTGTATGCTCGATGACAAGCTTCGAGAAATCCTACAGCAGCATAAAGAGTCAGGGTCTGTTTCTCTACTCTACTGCGCAGGGTCTTTCTTCTCAGCAGCCTTCTTAGCTGCAATCCTCGCTGCGGTCTGCTTATCTGCCTCTGCCATGGCCTCTTGCACGGCGTTGTTGTACGCCTCTTCGCGACGCTTGAGGATCTCCTTTACCTTATCATCAAGAGCCTTTTCGAGACGCTTGATGCTTTCCGTATTGTCATGAACCAAATTGCGAAGCTGCTGCTGGCTCAACTCTTCACGCTGCCGCACAGATTTCTGCATCTTCGCAAGGCGTTCTTCTGAGGCCTGCAGCTCGCTTCTCACATTGAGCAACTTCGTCTTGGCCACCGGAATCTCCGCCAGCATTTTCATCGTCCGTGCCGCATTGCCCATCTTCGCTCTGTAAAGAATTAAAGCAAGGCCTAACCCAGTTTCAAATCCCCCACAAGACACCAAGCCTTGTCGCAAGACCTCAGGCTTACTACACGCAATCCTTAATTGCTTTCCTGACTTTGCTTATTCATGCATTGTTTTTTTCACTCCTTCACTCATTCATTTACATAGCACTAGGTAGTACAGTACATTGCATTACACGAAGCAAGCTGCCATAGTGGAACGAAAGAACAGAACAAGTGGGACGAAGATGCCCAAGGTACTAGAAAATGTCTCTGTACCATAAAACAGGACACATGAGGACCAAAGCGAGGCTTCAGATTTTCATAGTCGTCTCCGCTGCGGAAATGAAGATGACAATGCGGGATCTAAGGCACGGCAAAACAGGATCGTAGCTTGGAGCGGCAAAGGCAGCGGCTCAGGTGGGTTTGGGCCCTGTAGCGCACGCTTTAGCAAGCCTGTTCAGACGTCGCACATCCCCGTGCTGGCGTTGACCTGAGATCGCACGGCAGCTGACGTGGCAGAGATCGAGCAAGCGAAGCGGATACTTGCGCCTTTATTAATAAGTTAGAGAGAATAAGGCACTAAGAAGAAGACGCAAGCTTCGAAAAGACTTCGTTGAAGTCTGATATTGCAGACAAAGAGATTTGAGCAGAGTTGTCTGGGTTCAATATCAATTGGCACGATGAACGTTCGAGCAAAACAACTTGGCGCTGTGGAGCGGATGCTGCGTCTCGAGTCTCCTATGGGAGCGACGGCACCGTCGAATGGATCCGGCGCGAATGGTACTCCGAATTTGAGTCAACAATGGAAAGTTCTCATCTACGATGAGGCGTGCAGAGATATCATCTCACCTCTCATGACCGTTGGCAAACTCCGCGAAAATGGAGTTACACTTCACATGCTGCTAGAAAGCCCGAGAGAGAGCATCCCGGAGGTACCTGCGGTTTACTTCTTCGAGCCGACTGAGGCGAATATCCAACGGTTTGTCCAGGACTGTGAAAAACAACTCTACGATGCAGCATATCTGAACTTCAGCTCGCCCATTTCCAAACCCATGATGGACCTTCTTGCCCGGCGTCTAGTAGAAATCAACGCTGTAAGCCGTGTCGCCAAGGTTTATGACCAGTTCCTGGGATTCGTATCGCTGGAATCGTGCCTCTTCTCGCTTAACCTCCAAGACTCTTTCGCAAGATACAACAGCCCAGCACTCCCAGATACTGCCATCGAGGAATGCATGCGCTCCGTTGCAACTGGAGCCATGTCCCTTGTTGCAACCCTCGGGACGGTTCCTATTATCCGGTGCCCACCTGGCGGCCCTGCTGAAATGGTCGCCCGCAGTATTTGTGACATGCTTCGCAATTTAGTACAAGATCAAGGCAGTATCTTTGCGCAGAGTACTAGTCGTGGAGTCATTGAGCAACGTCCTATGCTGCTTGTTGTGGATCGTAGTATAGATATGGGCGCCCCGTTATTACACACGGCAGGTTACCAAACCCTTGTGGATGATGTCTTGGATTTCGGACTCAATCGTGTTCGTATTCCAGACTCTGCGGAATCTGATGGTAAAACCTCCTCTGCAGGCGCACCCAAAGGTAAGGTAGTAACTCTCGATAAGGATACGGATAAATTCTGGGCAAAGTATGCTGGATCAATGATCTCCACGGCAGTTGAAACGCATAAACAAGAACTTGCTAGCGCCAAAGAGCAAGAAATGCGCATTAAACAGCAAACAGGTCGCGATTTGTCTTCCTTCCAAGACGGTGAGGACAGCGGAACCACATCCTTGTTAGGTATTGTGCAATCACTGCCCGAACTTGAGAAGAAAAAGGCCACCCAGCTTAAACACGCCGAGGTGCTTATTGCTACTATGGGCGTTGTCTCTCGTCGCAAGCTTCACATGTATGTAGAGCCAGAAGAGCAAATGGTGTTTTCCCAGTATGCTGATAAAAAGACTGTTTTGCAACTTGCATCAGACCCGCAATTGTCCTTGGAAGACAAGGTTCGCTTTCTGGCAGTTTACATTTTGTACACGTCTCCGTCTCAGCAAGATGTTGAAGAGGTTAAGCAAGCCATTGTTACATCTAGCGAGAATGAGAATCTTGAGGCAGCCAAACGCGAGGAGCTCATGCATGCGCTCGAGTACGTCCGTAAAATTCTTTCTCTCACACGATTTGGCGCCGGGGGGGCTGGTGCAAGCGATCCTGGTTCATCACAGACGCAGCCAGGAGGCAACTTTTGGGACATTGCTAGCCTCACCAAAACAGCGCTGCACAACGCCAGCCGTCAAGTCAAAAGCATGGTGGCAGGAAACAAGGTTATGGGTGCTGTCCGTCTTATGGACCTTGCCTGTCGCGAGGTCTCAACGGAGGCTCAAGTTGCTGAACAAGATCAGCAACTCTTGTACATGGACCCCAAGGTCAAAGGCGAAGTCCCTCCTAACTCAAGGATACGGGCGGGATTTAACCGCGGCATTCTTTTCGTCGTTGGTGGTGGTTGCTTCTCGGAATACAATAACCTGCAGGATTATGCCTCTGGAAAGCTTACGGTGAAGTCCTCTCTCCCGCTCGGTGTAACCTCTAGTTCTGCAGGCCGCGCCAATAAGACCTATATCTACGGCTGCTCCGAACTTGTCAATGCTTCTCGCTTTATGCAACAGCTAGCAAAATGCATGAATTAATGAGTGTAGAGTCATTTTTAGTTGTTTATCGCAATCCTATGTTTACTCTTCATCTACTATAAACATTTAGATTTCTAAAAGACACAAGCAAAGCAATTTGCACTTACTTATCGAAAGATTTTTATTCTTTCTTTACAAATACATGTAATATTGACGCATTATTTTTTTCGTTCCCAAGGTTGAAAGTTTCAGAAACTAACAATGTGCATATCTTCATTTAGTTTCTAGTTGACTAGTACTAGGGCCTAATACGAGTATTGTTATTTTCTTTAGATGCCTGGCGGATAAGTGGAATGAATACTACATGTAGCCTAGGTTGACTTATTTCGATCCATTCCTAACATTTTGAATCCCAAACAATATTGCACATTTCAGAAAGAAAATTGTACACTATATCCCACAAGTTTATTTTCTAGTTTATTTTGAAATTACACATGGATTACTGCGAAAGGTCGTGAATATCTTAATATAATGTGAGTAGGTGCCATACTGGTTTTCTTCACTGCTTCAATTATGAAAGTGAAAGTGGATTTATATTCAAGCGTTTCATTCGAATGTATATAGAGTACCATTTTTTTTAAAACTTATTCTTAACAGTGAATACTGCATGGAGCTAGTAGGTCTAGTCACAGTATTTCAACTTATTGGTATTCCTCTCGTTCTAACTCAGCATTTTGCTCTTCAATCGACAGGGCGATTGCACCAAGGCCCTGGCCAACAAACAATTCGTCTAGAGCTCGGTTTCCACCCCAACCTCCATAAAGAATGATCTGGTCTGCGGCCATGGAGATACTCTGCCCATAGAGGTCGTCGGGGCAGTTGCCGAAAAATTGTGGAGAGAACCATTCTAATTTTTCTGTATCCAGCGCAATAATTCGGTCAGCCCGAATTGGATTTTTAATACGCTTTCCAACTCCATCATTAGCTTCAGCTTCGAGGCGCTTTCGCTTATCTTTACGCAGAATAAAACCTCCAATACAGATCATATATTTGCCTAGCATTGTTGAGGCAAAATACATGCGAGGATCAACGACATCACCAGCGATGTGGGGTCTTGTCCAAACCATAGTTTCAATGTCAAGAGACCACACGTCATTTTGATATGATGGATATCCGTCTTCATTCATAATGGAGCCAGCAAAAATAATGATACGTCCATCAAATGTCAGTTCCATGGAATGACCTTGCCTTGCAGAAGGCGCTCGGCCTGACGTCCGGGGCTCCATCCATGTATTAGTTGCAGTATCAAAGATCCACATATCTCCGAAGCACTGTACGCCATCCCACCCACCAAAGATAACGATTTTATCCCCAACGAGGGTTTGAGCATGGTTAAAGCGAGGCCGAGGTCCTTTATTTGTTGCTGAAACTTCGACCCAACACCATGTGAGAGTGTCCAAGTAGTAAACATCGTTGTAAAGTTTCCCGTTTGGACCACTGCCTCCAAATATATACATACGATCCCCTACAACAGACGCACGGTGACCGTAGCGGGGTGTTGGGGCATGGCCGCCTGTTTTAACCTTGTGCCAAGTATTGGTCTCCAGGTCTAGAGCCATGGTATCATTGTAATATTCAAATTTACCCTTTCCACCATAGCAATGCCCGCCAAAAAACAACAAATCTGTGCCAACAACTACTGCTGCATGTCCACCACGAGCACTGACACGTCTTCCCTCTGTCTGCGGCTTCCGCCACTTTAGCACAGCCTCATCAGGCTTAATCTGTGTTTTTTCACTCATGGTCTTGGTTGCTGCACCTGCAGATCTTTCCAGACTGCCCCGGCAACACCTTTTGCTGTAAATCAGTCACCAGGAAAAGCGTTTGCCTCGAGCAAAGTTATACACGGCTTCGAGTTGCTAAAGGTTCGCCGTTCTCGTACCCTATAGCGTTCGCTCTCTCTTGCATTTGCATCGACTTATTTATTTGATGTATTTCTGGGCGTTCTGCTTTAAAAGGTCTAACGGATCCTTTTTTTTTTATGATATCCAACCTCCACTTTTTAACAAAGGCCTGGATAATTATAATATATCATTTATGTGGAATAGACATTACCATGTGGAGGCCCCAGGTGGTTTGCTTGGCTGAGTCCATTTCCAATTTTCAGGTATATATTTTGCCCCCACCTGACCATGTCCTGGATAGTCCTAAAACATCCATTGGAGTGTTGATACTCTCGATTTGATGCAAAATCCCGCTTCAATAAGTTGGAGGGGCTCTTTCCAAACATTTACTTTAACACGTATACGTAGTAGTAGCTGAGGTAGGTATTATATACAAGTAAGTAGCCTTTTTTAGTCTTATTGAGGCGGCGGGCCACTGAGTCTGAGACCATGCGTGCAATTCCATATTGCAGTACATCTGGAGAGGCCCATGGCTTGCCCAGAATGTGCGACGCCTTCGCTTGTAGTTATTATATCGTCTATGCTGGGTCTGAGCCTACTAGTGGTTGCTCGCCAGCGCTCAAAGAATGCTTGGACAGAGGCAGAGATGTCGTCATCTTGGAATGGCAACGATCTCCCTGAAACTCCAACACTGTCCGAACACGTTGCGGACAATGATGATCTGTAAGTGGAACATGAAGGACGTCATCCAGAAGCTGTATCACTTGGTCGGAAACTAATCAGAAAAGAAAATCAACTGGCATCTGTGGTTGACTTTACTCATGTTCAATATATTAAAAATAAGCAACAGGTTTGACGCATGGTTCCCCTTGCAAGACAAACTTGGAATTTTAGTGACGGAACCTGAGTTTGAGCAAGTTCAAGATTATGGAACTGCTTCGCTTCGTGCAGCAGCCTGGAACCTTTGCCTCGCCGATGCAACAAAATCAATGCGGGTCCTTGAAGTCGGAGGCGGAAATGGAGCTCGTTTGGGGCAACTCAAGCGTTACAATGCGCTCATCGAAGCCCAAGTTGTGAAGACTGCTCTTCCAGCAGACCTAAAAGGTTTGCCAGGACAAGCCTTTGATGCTGTAGCAATGTGGTACCAGTTGAACCCGGCGATGGATCAAGCCTCCTACGAAAACACCTTCCAAGCCATCTTCAATCGACTTGTGCCTGGAGGATGGTTTTTTGGTGAGTTTCTTGTCGCTCCCCAAAGACAATGAATGTACCAGAGCAAAATGGAAAAAGTAATCTGGATAATCAGATGTTTGAGCATAAGGAAAGGCAAGATAGCAATTTTTTAACTGGAGAAGAATTGCGTAGTTTGTTACAGAAGGTGCATTTTCAAGACGTTGTCATCGTACCGCTTTCGAAAAGCTGGAAACTCGCTGTGCAGGTAGCACACTCATTGAAAGGTCTACCATCATTCTATCGAGAGCTTGTGCTACAGGAAGAGCTTGAAGGTGTACGCATCTTATGTCGACGCAATGGTGTCGAGATGACCTATAAGGCAAGTCAGGATCGTCAGCTGGCACCGGACGGAGCGTATCTCCGTGCTGCATGTCTCTGTATTCGGCAAACATCGAAAACCCCTGGGAGATACCAAGTCTTACTTGTTCGCAGGCGCAGCAAAGGCAGAAACAAATGGTCACTACCTGGTGGAGGGCTTGAGCCTGGCGAGAGGCCTTGCGACGCGGCTGTACGTGAGGCCTACGAAGAGGCTGGAGTAATAGGGACTCTGGGGGCTTGTCTGGGCGAGTTTTCAAATATTAGCAAGAAGTCAAACAAGGTCAGCCGTACCACCGCCTTCGTTTTTCACACCTCTGAGTTTCTTGACGATGGTCTTTGGCCAGAATCTCTTTTGCGCGCAAGACAGTGGTTCAATCTGGAAAGTGAGAGATTAGAACAGATCATTGATAAATCACATGATCTTGCGATTGCTCAGAACGCCATTCGCCATCTTTCTTCGTCTCAGTAGTGTTATGGTACATGCAAATTTCTATTTGATGTATCTATATAGAGCAGGAGAGCGGTGGCCTTTCTCAACCTACCTCGATTTAAAATGTCTCATAATTTCATTTGATCATGAATCTTTCATTGTGACTTCATCATTGTCCAAAGGCTCCTCTGCGATAATTTCTGGTTCTTCCCTGAGGTGAAGGAGCTCGGGCTTGCAAAAAGACTTTGCAAACCTTCGCTTCACGTACGGTGCCAGTAGATCTTTAACCTGAGCTCGCTCAATTCGGATCACAAATTGTCCCTTAAGGTGATAAATAAGTGACAATGATTGCATCGTGCTAAGGATGTCCTCCGATTTGATCCCCGTAGCAAGGCTAAGTGCGTCTAAAGTTAATCCACTAAGATCATCATCAGACATCATGCTGAAATACTCCAAGAGAACGTACGTCCAGTAAGTCCGATAGCTCAGTTTGCCCAAATCAGAAAGAGGCTTTTCAGGGCTGCCAATTTCTTTCCGCCGCTTTGTCACTTCGTATGATAATGAAATAATAAATTTACCGTACCCTTTGCGTTGGAATGGAGGCAGAGTCACAATGCACGCCAAGTTGTAATTTTCCTTAGATTCCTTCTCTTTGCTGAAGTAGCCAACAGGGTGGAGCCCCTCGTCATCCTCTTCATAGAGAACATAGAAATAGAATGGTGTTGGATCAAAAGACAGAGTCTTGTGCTCAATGAAGAGTTTCCCAAATAAACAGAGGCTTTCGCCAAAGAGTTCCTCTTTTGATCCCTCAATCTCATATACGCAGATACTGCGTTCAGTGTCACGATAAATCAGCTCGCCTGGAGGTTCTCGCTTCACCCCTGCATGGGCATCTAGATATTCCTCGTAGCCCTTTCGCGTTGCAAAATACTTAAAGGTAGTTTCACATATGTAAAGCTTGTCGCACTTGCCGAAGTCGCCCGGGTACGGACTGTAGTACCAGCACTCGATTTCGTGTTTGCCAAGTTGCACACGATTGATGTTGCGCACTTTAGTGACCTCATGAAATTGATCCGACCTTGTCCGCTTGCGGTGTGAATCCTCCTCAACTACATTATGAGAAGTTCCAGCAGTAGAGTCCCTATGGTCTCGCCTCTTGCGATCTGATCGCGGAACTGGCAAGATTACGCGCTCGCCAAGTCGATCTTGAGGCACCCAAGTGTCGAGGCGGCGATCGAGCTCCACGAAGTGAACGTAGAACTCGTCTTCACCAGCCAAGGACCTGCGAATTTGGACCACTGTGGCAGGATGAACGACTGAATCTTCGCCACTGAAGCGTGTACACAGGTACGTCCCGCCCACTTGGATCTCGCAGACATCGCTGTTTGGCTCTTCTCCTGCTGCAGGCGAAGATATACCATTTGCGGTATCATCGTGGCCACCTTCAGCGACTTCGCGAGCCTCAGCTGAGCTTGGAGCACTGTTCTGTGAGGGAGAAGACGACACGCCGGAGGGGGCTCCCATTGTCTCGCGAAATCTAAGAGAGCTGAGCACGCGCAAAATTAGGTAACTGCAAACTGGTGAGTTTTCACTCTTGAAAGGTGTTTAATAAATTAATTATTTCCATTGTTCCAGAGGAAGTCGAACACTGTGCAATAAGAAAAGTGGCATTGGCTTTATGCTTGCTTAGGAGCTCGATTTGATCTGCAAGGCTTGTAAGAATCAAGTCAGAGACAAACTTGGCAATCGTACCAGTTAAATATAAATTGGAGTTTGGTCCTTATGTCAAGCTTTTTCTCGCAAAATATCAAAATCAGAGTAAATAGGCTACTTCTCTAAAATGGCAGTAGTATTTTAAAAAATGGAAACTATCCAACTTATAACCTGACAGTCGGATTCTACATAGGTTTGTTAAGGCAATAATTCAACGAAACAAGTATTGCGATGCTAGATAAAAACAACATAATGCGGGATTGAATCGATAAATTTATTGAAATATTCTGGTTGTTACTTGTCAACATTCCGGCCTTGTTGAGCCCGACCTCTGGTGGTCTCAATTCCTCCCGACCAGTTCGCAGCAACACATGGCAGCTCTCGGTAAATGGAGAGACTAACATCTGCACACGTGAGCTCCAGCTTCGCATCAAGCATTGGTACTCCTTTGTGGTTTTATTATCTAGTATCACAATTCTTGTTTCTCTAACCGTTGCTTTACCAATCTTAAGTAGAATCTGAAGATTAATTATTGACGAATTATGTTGTTCTAATTTAGTACCGCCGATATGCAAATGTTGTTGGTCTTCAATAAATAATGTCGCTTTCACTGTAGTAGCCTTTATCTTGGCCCTCAGGATCCGCTCCATTTTTGGGTACCATGGAAAATCTCATTAGGCTGAATCCAACGCTGCGGACCTCGAGAGTTTTGTCTTCTTCATTGATACGAAAAAAATCGGGGCGCGTCTCAGCTAGGAAAGGTCCATAGTCCGCGGCTAGCTCGTGGCTCTTTCGGGCCAAACTTTCAAGTATAAGATCATGTTCCTGCTCTGAGACTCCAGGAATAATGGTGGACAACGGTTGCGTATAACAATCGAAGCCATGATTGCGGGGGTCTCTCGCGCGAGAAACATCTGTCCGGCCATAGGGGTCTCTCGCGCGAGAAACATCTGTCCTTAGATATAACAGCAGGCTACGACGCTCCGCAGCAATAGTGACTATGCTATGCGGGAAACCACTAGAACCGCAGTATGGCGAACCTATAGGATAAACGCTCACACGATTCGCGACAACGTCAACAAGTCCGGCATTGCAGTATTCCCCAACCCAGACGATTGAGCCATTGGCTTCGTAACCGAGTGGTTCCAGAACCCGCAAACAAACATAATGTAACCAAGCTTCTGGTAAAAGAAGCTTTGAAGCACCATCTTCTGTGTCTTCAGGGGCCTCATCATTGTATCTTGCCATCAAACATGGACAGCCTAGTTCTTTATCAATATGCATTCGAATTGCTGGGTAAGTGAACATTGCGTACGGCCGCGGTGAATAGACCTCGTTCCTTTCTCTGGCCCACTCTGCGGCCCACTCAGGCACAACTGCAGCATGTTTTGGTAAGGCTTCTTTTGCCAGCTTTTGTGCTGCAGCGTAGTCGCAGACATAACCTGTATAAACTCCTCTCTCATTATCTTTCCCACGAAAGTGATTTTGTAACTCAGAAACGACTTTTGTGATGTCGCAGAACTCGTCATTTGGATCCTCAAACCCCTGAGCACCAGATGGTCTATCACGTGTAACATATTCCACCAAGTTGCGTGTTTCATCATCGATTGGTGGAAGAAGGTGTTGGTTGTCCACAACAGCATTATGTAGCATTGTACAAGTTGCATATAGTTGCTTAAGTGCCCTTGGGCTCATTGCTGCATAGCCAACAATTGATTCCCAAATGTCAATGGGCAGCCTTGGTGGGCTTCCTTGTTTCTCCACAGCGTCTTTCTTCTTCTTGACATTGCCTTTTTTTCCCATTCCGTCGTCTTTCTGAGACAAGACTTGACGTCGCCGCTCAACAACTCGCTTGAATTTACGGGGGGTTATCTTGACCCGGCTATTGTAATAAAATATCTGCATTATTCCGCCGGGTTGTAGAAAGAAGGATTGCTGCTCGTTGATCTCGTAACACTAACTAACACCTTGGTCACGTCCTGATGCTGATTTTTCTGTTTTTGACGTTTGCCTGTTTTGGTTTTGCTTTTGCAAATATCCGAGTCTGTTTTCATTCAATCAATCCAAATAGGTACCTTACGAATATGGACACAATACCCACTGCGCAATCTCGACCGAACTTGAAGTACGCTTTTGCTCTTAAAACTTCCTAACTACTATACAAACACGAACGACTCAGTGTCTTGGCTAAATGGAGTTGCTCCTGAGAGTGTGAACGACTGCTAGATGTATTGGTAGACACACCTACTAGATTTATCAACTATTTTACATTCACAAAATTCTCAATTAAAACAAAAATTAGACAGCCTCTCTGACGAGATGACTGGTGAGAGTGGCGCTACCATGATAATGTGCTCTCCCCGGTCAGAGGTAGCTCCTTGCAACAATCAAGTTGCAAGAAAACCCAAGCGAAAACAATCTCTCATGATGACAATTAGAGACAAGAGAGCTCGCGGCGTACACAAAGAAAATTCGCACAGACAATTTGGAGATCTACTTTCCCTATGAACACTGCCACGCAGAGTGAACTCTACACATTCCCAGCATGATCATGACCGCCGCGTTCTTGAGCCTCCGAAGTCTACTAACTTACTTACGTCAAGTGCCTGGCTGGTGTTGACTTTCAGCCAATCAGTCAAGCAAGATTAGTAGAAGAAGGTCCGCGTCTCGCTGTCACAATAATCCACAATCATCTGCACGTGAAAAACCCATATTGTGTACCGCAACGCGAACGTGGGTCGCTTGACGGCGGTTCCGCAACGCGAGATCGAGCCTCGACCTTTCCAAAGAAAGCAAGTTTATGGTGGACTCGCCATCGATACCAACCGTTCGGCCCTGCAACAGAAGCAGGTCTGCTGTCGAAGCAGAGTCAGTCTTCACGATATCCAGCACCTAGAGCATCCTGCACGTGCCAGAGATGGACAAGAAAGATGCATGTGATGGATCATCCAAGCGTTGCAGAACCAGGCGAGCGAGCGCGTGCACAATCGAGCGGTTGTTGGAAGAGGCAGCAACCGCGAAACAAACAATGTCCTCGTGACTCGGAGAGCTGATACATTACATAATACGGTAAGCGTTGAAGACGAATTGGCATTTGCAAGAAGGTGAGGATGGGCGACCCTAGCCTAGGCAGGGATTGATTAGTACGCAGCACGTGAGGGGAACGAGGACGATGTTGTTTTCGAGGCGTTCCAGCTACGAAATGCCTGAGGGCACATGGGTTCGGGAACCCACCTACCTATACCTACCTACCCCTACCTACCTTCCTACCTACCTTCCTAGCTGCGAGGATTGGACGTGGACAATTGTAGTTGAGGAGAGCAAATCAATTAAATTAATCGAGCGCAAACAAAATTGTACAAGGTCCTCAGGAATATGGCAGAGAACAGGACGCCGCGCAGAAAACCTTGCCTTTTCTTGGAGAAAAGATCAGCCGAAGGAGACGTTTGAAGTGGACGCCAACGTATAGATAGAAATCTCAGAAGGAGAAATTCAAGTCAAATCTAGCGTAGAAGTCAACGTTAAATTTCAAAGTTTGTCAGAGACACGGGACATTATGATTCATGATGATTTTTACATCCCAGCAACTCGAATCGAATCTAGCAAGAGTAGTCAAGAATGACCATCTAAATGATTGATCCGTTAATTAGATTTAACACAATAGTATTATTCATACCATGGTATCAGATACTACATCAAATCTGAATGGCCAAGCAAAATACTGAGCAAAACATTGGCGATAGCCAATCACTACGCACGAATAATCGATTGCGGAAGCTCCCAAGCGGGAAGTTGGAGGAGCTTGAGCTTGAGCTTGAGCTTGAGCTTGGTGGATGGAGGAGATCGCAAGTGAAGTGCGGCAGACGCCTCAACAATGAGGCGACCACCAGGACAAAGCCAGGTGGCTGCGAAGAATGAGTCCGGAGATGTAGAGAATGCCTGCGTGGTAACCTTCCTTGGACGGGCATTGGGTGAAGAAAAGGAGCGAGAAGACGAGAATAATAAACTACCTTACCCATATGGAGGGCCAACTGCTGCAGGCGAAGTCTCCTCGCCCCACTTTGATCACATCAACGAAGGATTTAGTAATAACAATTGCAAGTTTTCGAGTTTTGAAGCCAGCACTGTGCAGAACTTATCACAGTTAGGACTTAAAACTGAAGCACATGACTCATCTAGAAGAACGTTATTGGCCAAAATCCTCCTTGAAGAAGGCTTTGACGCCTCAATCAACCTGCTGGAGGCCATTCTGGAGTTGAGGACCCGAACTAATGGAAAACTGACACTTAAAGATGCTCAGAACTTTTCAACAAAGTACTCAAGCATTCGAGTGGTGGATTTAAAGAATCAAAAGGTCTCGGACGAAGATCTTTTTGAGCTTTGCTGTGGAGTGCTTTGTCGACTGCAAGTACTGAAACTTCATGGAAACAATTTACGCGCAATGCCAAACCTTTATACTCTAGGTCGCCACTTACGTATGTTAGACTTATCACGGAATGGAATTGAAAATTTACCCTATAGTGAGTCTGTGTGGGCCCATTTCTCAGCGCTACAAGTTCTATTCTTACATGACAACAATATTAAACAGCCACGCACAATTTTGTGCCTCTTTGCATGTCCTGCTTTGCAACATATCACACTGAAAGGCAATCCAATTGCTCAAGAAAATCGATACCGCCAACTTATACTTGCTCGTATTCCCCAACTTCTTGCTATTGATGAATTTGTTATCGCAGATGCTGAGCAGCATGAGTGCTCGAGGTGTAGGAAATATTGGCAAAAAGAATCCCAGAAGTCGTATTTTCCATTTCTCGTTCGTCCTCTTGAAAAGCCTCTTAGCATCATGTACTCTCCCAAGGTGAGTTCGCGCGGTGCCCTTTCGTATGCGGGGGCATATGCTAAAGAAACAGATAATATGTTTACCTACCTGAGTCCACGGCGGAAATTATTAGCCGAGTTAAATGCACACACGCGTGCGCTCTTGCGAGTACGACGTACATCATCACCAGCTATACGAATACAAAAGATAATTCGAGGATGGTGTTCACGCCGTAAACAAAATAGAGATTATGCTCTCTATTCATCTTGTGCTATAAAACTTCAAGCCCTGTTTCGAGGATGGTATCTTCGCACTTCTTTAATTTTAGACCTAGATTGCTTTTTAGAGGAAACAGCACCAGCTCTTGCAATTCGCAACAGCCCGCGCAATGATCGATGGGCTGGGATGCCAAAACGCAAGAGAATCTTCAAGGGCATTGGCTCGGTTCAGGAGCAAGCAGCAACCGTCATTCAACGTGTTTGGATGAAACGCAACGCACATGCATATCAAGCGGCTAGTGCAAATATTATTTATAAATTTTTCCAATCGTTAGAATCACATATGCAATTGGCCAACGAAAAACTCCGGTATGACGGATTTGATGGTCGTGGGGTGGTTTTTTTCTCTCCACATCGAAACATAAATCGCGCCGCGTTTTGGGAGCTTCTCAAATTCTCATGCTCCTACGCACTACGGGCTACAGGAAGCTTTGGTGACCTTGAGGGGACGCATGACTCAACTCTAGCGGAATGCTTTGTTTCTACATGTATTATTGAGGAGCGTGTGCAACTTGTACGCCAGGATAAACAGATTCGTGCAGAGCGCTCGTACCATTTTCTTCGAGGGAAGGAAAGGACAGAAGCCAAGATGCGTTTCGAAAGTCCACGTCTGTCTGCAATGCAAGCCATGGATGAGCGCTGGTCAAGGCAGATTCAACACGGATATGATGCAAATACTGAGTTTTATGACTTCCGAACAGATATTCGGCGTCTTGAGGAGTCGCTAGAAGCTTCCATTGATCGAATGTACTCTTTTGCAGCCGGCACGCCTGTATCAAGATTAATGGGTCACATGCATGAGCCTGCCTTAAATATCTTACGGCAACGCGTGGCTGGTATTCGGCGCCCTGCGAATCTTGAAGCACAACTTCAGCAACGACGAATTGAAATTTTGCAAGAGCAAGAGAACTTCTCCAACAAAGCTATGACAGAACTATCATTTGATCAACGAAAAATCTACACCCTGTTCCAGTTAGATGGCCCACTTGCACAGCCCCAAGTTTTGGCCTGGGTTCTTCAAGTGCTTCGCAGTTTGTTGCGCCGAGAGGACATTGCGAAGCGCCTCAAGTTATGGACCGAACCGGTTCTGTTGTATGAAAACGCACATGGCGATATTCGAGGTGGTATTGTGGATATTTTACATCCTCGAAAGGTTCTTACTGAAGCTGCAGTACGACTTATACAAAGCGTATGGCGATCGCATGCAGCACGTATGAAATCTTGCGTGCACCAATTGCAAGTGTCTCACCGAGCAGCTATTTGCATTCAAAGAGCCTGGCGGACCGCCCCCCTACGTGCCCGTTTATCATTTGTAGAAGGGCTTGCGCTGTACCTTCGAACGATGGATTTCATGTCCTACCGATCTGCATATTACCTGCTTTCCTCTCAAAAGGGCGACTCTGAGCTTGATCTACACCAAAGTGAACTATCTTTGCAACGCGATGTTATTGATGGAATCGGGGAGTCCCAAGTCGAACCAACTACGGAGGCAAATCGATCTCCATGTTTATACATGGAGGAATCTCTTCTCCGGGTGATTCGCCGTCTTAAAGGAAGACGACTTTTAAGAGATGCGACGAGTCTAATGTCCGCGCAAGAGACAAGCTTAGCGAGTGATTGCACGTTTAATTATTCTAATTGCATTCGCTTATTAACTCACCGTAGCTCGCCATTGGCTCTCGGTAAAGAAGTCCTCCAATGTCGACCTGAAAAAATCGACTCTTGGGAAGGAGACTCGGCAGCGTATTGGGTCAATGCTCCGCCAACACATCGTTCTTACCTTCGACATGGCGAGCTGCATGAAGCAGATGGGTTTGCAGAAGAGTCTACAATGGGTTATGCTGGCCTTTCAAGACCAGCACTTTTGCGTGTAGGTATTCCCGAGTGGATACAGGTAAAACCTGCTTTACTTGAAAGTACGCAGCGTAGTGCAGCAACCGCTAATGCAGATTTAGGCCGAATCTTAACTCGGGGCGCAGTGCTGACATCAGGCGAACTTGTAGTTCCAGTAGATTCCTCTGTAGACAACGGCAAATATTTTGAGAAGATATCCATGGCACAGAGACTTGCTGAGTCTGCAGGTGGTGAGTATCGCCCCACCAATGATGAAGCAAAGGGCTTTGCATCGAAAGGTATGGAGAATACAGGCATTGTTCTTGTTAGATTAAAGTTTCAGAGCTATGCCGAAGCAAGAGCTCGCGCCGCATTATGTTTTGCGCGAACATGGCAATCTCGATCACGGCAAGCTCTTTTTATTGTTGCAGAGCACATGCTACGCGATGCATATTTGACATCGCAACAAACCACCAAAACCCGCATGCCATGGGGGAATATACCATCTAGCTATGGAACTGTTGTGAAGCATGTAATTCGTAGACATGACCAAAACGAAGAGGAAGCACGCCGAGCTAAGGCTGTCATAACCTCCTCTGAGTTTGCTCACCGCGCAAGTACACTACAAGGTCGAAGACAAAAGAGGCTGCAAAATAATACAGACGATGAAAACGATGATCTTTCTGGACATCAAGAGGAAGATGTGCTTTCTTCTGACTCGAACGATTCACGGCAATCAGACACGGAATCAGATCTCTCAGGTGCTCGAGGAGACCTTGAAGTAGCTCGTAAAAAAGCTGAGGAGGAAGCAAGATTTGCTCAGCAATTTGCAACCCAGCTTGCTAATTTTGATGCTTTAAATAATACTTTTCGTGGCAATCGGGTGGGTTCGCCTACGCTGACAATGCAATCACCCGCTATTTCAGGAGACGAATCATGGCCTGCAGAGTTCCATCGAGGGGCTACAGGAGCCCACTTAAGCAAACTTGCCAAAATCCCAATACTAGCCTCGACAAAGCACCGACTTGACGAGTTGACAGTGAACACCAAGAAGTCACCTTCCAGCCGTGACTTTAAAAAAGACGCTGCTGATTTAGCTACTCTTCTTTCAACAGAGCATGTAACTCCATTGGCTGACCATAGTGAAAAGTCGAAGCTCCGCATGCCTGAGATGGTGAAAATCGAGCGGGCATGGATTTCTTTGCATCGAGACGTCACGAGTGAAGCCAAGGAGAAGTCTCTCGTTCAGGCCGCTAAAGCTCATCAAGCAAGAGCTTTAAATGCATCTCCAACTCAGGCATACATTTCGCAACGAGAGGTTTTCGATGATGAAACCCTTCCCCTACTTCAAGATGATCCAGCATCCGAGCAAGTGAAAGTGGATGGTCACGTAACTCTACAAAAGCACAATCTTCAGGATACGCTAGCCACAGACTCTCCAAGTCCTGACGTAAAGACAAGACACCGAGAAAAAGGGCGTCACGGAAAGTGGATTGTAGAACGAGTTAGTAATGCTGTGAGCGGCCCAGCAAAGCGTTCCGAGCTTGCATTTCAAGAAGCCCAGCAAAAGGCGTACGAAAGAGAGATACACCGACTAGGCCAAGTGAAACAGAAAACTGAGCATATCCGCCAATCTCGAGCGACTGCAGCTGAAGTACGAGCAGAAGCAGCAAACTTCGCAAGAGCAACAAATATTCTGGATAAACAGGAGCGTCGTAGAGCACATCGATCTGTACTCACGCAAAAGTATCGCGTAACCAGAGCTCGTGCGGAACAAGCCCGTCTTGATGAAAGATGTCGGGAAGAGAACATTGAGTTCGCCCGGGATGCTCGAGTACACGACCTTCGCGAGGAAACAAAAATCTATCGCCTTTTTAACAAAATTCAGTTTGAACGAATGCAAGACAAAAAAGTGGCTGATGAAAAGAAGCTACATATGCGTGTTCAACATGAAAAGGGGTTAAAAGCTGTTATCCAAGCGATGCGTGCTATGCACTCCTAAACCACCTAAGTATCTTAGCGTTCTCAAAAAGAAATAAATTTTGAACAATATAGCTGATTTAAGAGAGGCGAGCCAAAATCGCCGTTGTAAATAAGTAGTAGAGTTAGATAATATAAAACAACATATGTTGCTAGATGCGACGATGAAAGGTGATTGAATGAATGTCAAGAAGTCCTGTTTGGTGATGAAATGGGCGTGCGGTCGCTCTTAAAAGTCTTCACTCCAAAGGTTCAACCAAAGTCTCTTTCGCGACGTTCCCTATGGTCGCACTGGCGTGTGGAGGAAGGAAAGTAATTGGGTGCGGAAAAACTCCCGGATAGCAAGATCACCATCTGCGAAGCTCATGTGATCTGCTTGTTGATGAGTTACGAGTTGGCTTCGCGGCGCAATACGTAGTGCTAGGCGAGACTGCTTGATACCCACGGTATTGTCTTTTTCGCCCCATAACAAGAAAACGGGAATACGATCTTCGTCTTCAACAGCACGAAGCATTTCTTTTGTAGAACCTCCGCGCCCAGGACTTGACCATCGTCCTCCCCCGTGTAAGTTCGTCATCAGAAGACGATAGCTTGCACGAACTGCTGCTGGGTTCCCATTATTTTCACCAATCAAAGAGATTATGACATATGCAAGCGTTTCTCTGAAAAACGGAATACGCAATGCAATCTGTAAACTAATGCGCAGCGGAGACTCTACAATGTGTGGTGCTTGAAGTATCAGGCGCCTAACAAGGTGAGGATACCGATGGGCAAAGATTAGTGCAACGGACCCGCCCATGGAAAAACCGACCAAGTCAAAAGGCTCTTTGATACCAAATACTAGGCACAGCTCGGCTAGCTGTTCGGCAAAAAGCTCACTACTATAACTAGTGTCTGGTCCATCAGAGTGGCCGTGACCATATAAATCGGGGCATAGCACGGCATATCCATGTCGATTCAGAAAGCTCGCATATCCAGAGCGTTCGTCGTTGATAAAAGGGTCACTGGATCCTGCAAATCCGTGAACAATCACAACAAGTTCCCCGTGTACACTGCCATATTCTAAGCGCTCTCCAAATCGTGGAACAGAATTTCCACATTGTGCTTCATTTGATTCGAGGTTGTTCTCGTTCCCAAGGAGTGGTGCGTCAAAAGCCCCATAGGTGGTCCGGGGCATTGCATTTGTGTCGTATTCTCGAGCCACTAACGATGGCGATAAAACTCCTGCATCGTTTGGAGCAGAAGAAGATTGAGATTCTAAAGAGTTTCTATCTAGATAAAGGTAATGTACGCGCCCTCGAGCAGTATTCACAAACTGTCCCAAAGGAGGTCTTCTTCGTTGCCCCTCAAGCACTCCAGCACCAAACATCCACTGTTCATAGCGCTTATGAACCCATATTAAAAAGAGGCAAGCGATGAAACCAGCCGACACCAAGGCCGCAGGATTCTTGCCAAGCTCGTGCACAGCAGAGCCGAGCTTTGCGGCCGTTGCTTGATCCAAGATCATCACAACTAGAAGTTCGTTTTGCCGACATCGGAAGAGAGAAAAAACTTAATCCTAGTATTCCGGAATTCCGGGAGGGGTGCATGATCGTACGGAATTCCGGTTTGCTGGAGTGTGTACGAGATACCTAACATTTTTATTTTTTTCAAGTTGGGTGTAAACTTCACGTTTAAAAGTTCAACCCAAACACTGTCGTGATAGTAGTATCGCTCGGGGTTTGATTTGCTTATGAAGGCTTGCCGAGGCAATCCATTTCTTGGTCTAAAGTGTCGACCTGCTGTTTAACTTATTTTCTGAATGAGAACAAGGATTAACGCTTCGATATGTAGAGAGCTAGGTGGGGTCACTTTACATCTGCGTGTGTGTAGTGCCTTGAGCCAGGGACTCTGGATTCTGAAGTCGAGCCGATGGATGTCCTTAGCAGCCAGTGTGACAACTCGAACAACAATTAGCTGACGTTGATAGCAATACTGACAATTGCGATTCGAAATTCGAGCTGTTGACTTTGCCAGTGTCCAAAAGGCATAATCATTACCTCATCAACTTAAACCTCTTCGAAGTTCATCATTTTGGCAACATTGTGACCAGTTAGGTAGGTAGTAGATAGAATAGGCACTACTAGTAAGCACTGGGCACCATAGAATGCACCAAGTGAGCCACTAATTTCCAGCGTGCCTTTTGCATGTCTTAAAAGATGAGCTCAAAAAGGGTACCTCGCGTCGATTATCAAGTTGCAATAACACAACTGAAGCGCTAATCGCCGCAACGTAGCATCACCAAACTATGAAACTTCTCACTGCAGCCTCGATGCTGATGTTCGCTGCAAGGCTCGAAGTTGTTGTCCATAACTGATGAGTGAAACCAAAGTCCATGTTCGCAAAACTAGTAAATAAAATAGTAGCAGACGAGCAAAACCTCAATGATTGCCGTGGAAGCAGCGCATGCCTACACAACCAATCTAATGTTCGTCCTGGCTGGCTATACTACCTTAGTAAGAGCTAAACTTTCATTGAGCTTTTTCAGCTCTGGAGGGAAAGTTTATTATTTTACACTTCGAAAGAGAGAGAAAATTGGGTAAAAAAGCACTGATAATTTTGTATAGAAAGGGAGCGCACACTCAGCCACATCCAAATCCGCAACATCCACGGCCTGAGTCGTGGGCGAGTAGGCGAGCTCGTACCGCGTGAAGAGGGGCGTACAAGGTGCTGAGCTGTCAGTCTCAGCGCCTTCCTCTGGCCCAGACAGCTTCTGTGCCTGAGGTGTGCTGGCTCATTGAATCGATTAGAATCGAATCTGCAAAGATTCGAATATTTCAAGGGCCTTAGTGCTAGACCCGGTGCCGACCGACAATATATCGGTTGCCTGCAGCTTGAGGAGCGGTTTGCAGCCGCGGCGAAGCAGCAAGCTGGTCGTTTGGTCTGCAGTCTGAGCCTAGGCTCCCCCATTTCCCTTAACCTGAGCAAGCTTGCTTGAACACGCAAAGAACTGTGGCGCGTGCAAAACTTTTCATCAAGAGGGACATAGAAAGAACGAAAGAACGAAAGAACGGTCTTGGAGACCAGGTGAAGTTTGTAGTATTGCCTCTAGGAGCACTCTTAGACGAGTGGTATAGAGGTCACGTAGTCGGATAGAGTCCTGATTGGTACTGTACTAGTTCCGTGCACGTGCTGGAAATCCTTCAGGAGAACTTCAATTGGGTCTGGAAAAGACAAAGTTGAACGTTGAAGTTGAAAAGGCTTTTGGAGAAATTTCGCTAATTGGAATTATTTAGGAATCGGGAGAGTAACATTTTCGAGCTAAAAGCAGCGGTACGCTTTGGCGGCTCAAAGTTGAAGTTTGTCTGTGAACAAAGTTGCAACTTAAGAAAGGCAGCTTGTGGACGCTGACGTTGACTAGCACGGGCGAAGACTAAACAATCTCTGACTACCTAACAGATATAAAAGGGGCCAAAAATTGACGTTCAAAAACCTTTCCCAATCGGAGTTTTCGAGTGAAATTTTCGAGAGCAGTAGTTTGAAAGTGGGCTGCGAAGAAGGTTTTGTGAATCAAACTTAAAGCGAAGCTTTCAATAGGCCAACCACGGGTGCAAGCTGATTTTTAAAACTAAGAATGAGCAACAATGACCACTACCTCTTCCGCACTCTGCAACAGCTACAAAATGGCCAAAGTGATGAAGACGCGCTTGCAGCCGCAGTTGCAGCAAGCCTAGCCGAATCTGGACTTGGACCTGAAGAAGGTGAGCAAGTTATTGTTCGCCGCCTCTCTAACACGGGGAGCGATGAGGATGATAGCAACGCTGAGAGCGATGATAACGATGATGACAATTATGAAAATGACGCAGATAACGAGGAAGAGGACGATGACGGGGATGAAGATGGTGACATTAGCGGGAGCGAAGAGTCATCTGATAATGATAATAATGATGGAGGCACCTCAAATGAGCCCAGTAACAGCTCAGATTCTGAAAGTTCTAGCAGAGTGGGAAGGCAAGGTGTAGCTTCGCGTTTTCGGAGAAGAATAGGAATACGAAAAAAGAAGGATAAAGCATGCGACCAAAAAACGCTAGCCTACATAAAAGACTGGGCAAACAAGGTTGAGAGCCTGGATGTTGAAGGTATCAACCGAACTGTAGAGGCGCTTCTACAGGCTTCACCATGTCTTGATTATGGCAAAGAGTATGATTCTGATGATGGTGTGGTAAGCGAATCTAGTTTAATTAATGAGCTACTTCATTCCATCGAGGCATCTATCAGCGCTGCAGATCTAGCCAGTGTTGGCTTTTGCACAATCGAGTCATTGCGCAATATAAATCACTCTAGTCTACGTTCAGTAGGTGTCCCTTTTTTTGCAGAAAGAGACAAAATAATGACCTTGTTTCAAAATCAAGATTATGAGGAGCTGAAGACCCGAGCGGCACTAGCGCAATTTGAACCTGAGGATCTTAGCGATGATGAAGGTGATGATGCTCTCTTGGATGGGAGTGACGAACATTTCATTATTCGGGAGACACTTCGACAGATTGGCATGAATGATGCGATTCCTATTTTTGCGGAGCAAGGGTGGGTTACATTAGAACTCTGTCGAGTTTTGACCCATATCCAACTCCGCAATGCAGGTTTTCACACTTTCAGTAGCCGGCATGCCATTATCTCTGCCTTTGAGGATACCCGAAATAGAAATCGCCTCGAACGTGAGCGGTATGAGCGACGTGCAAAGCGCCGCAAAAACCGTCTGAGATTGTTACGAAAAGAAAAAGAAGCACGTGAGGGGCCTCCCCAACTTCTTGGTCTACGTTTAAAAAAGGTCCTGAAGATCCAAGGATTCTCCCCGCCAGCATTCCCTCTTAATTTGCGGTGTTCTGGTGATGTAGAATTCTTTGATTTGGTGATGCCCCCGGTTGACCCGAATCAAGTCTGCTGGAAAGTAGACAACCTCAGTCTGACAAGAGTAACAGGTTCAGCAGACTGGCTACGGAGTTTGGCTGGTATTAAGCAGGTTCGACTAGAAAGCATCCCTGATGCTGAGGAAGCTATTGAAGCTTTGTGTGAGGATGATGTTCTGTCTTGCCCATCCTTATCTATCCACTCGTGCTCTGGAATTGAAGCGATCTGCGAGACTATTGAGTGCGACACTCTAAAAATTTCCTCGTGTTCAGATCTCCGGCTTGTTTCCCAAAATCTGAGCTGTAAGTTTGATATGGATGTTAGTTACAACCCAATGCTTCTCACATTGTCTCAAAAGGCGCTTTCTCTCGGCCGAAGCTCGATAACCTCGTGTCAATCGTTGGAGTATCTTTCCCCAGAGACAATTTATTTGTCAGGGAGCATTACGATGAATAACAACCAAAGTCTTTTAGCTCTAACACCTGATGAAGCCATAATCAATCCATCTTCGCCTAGAGCAGCGTTGGATATCCGTATCTTCAATAGCAATTTAATGGAGATGGTTGCGGAATCAATACAATCTTCTGCATACGAGCATGTCTCAATTCAAATTGATGGTTCGATCCTTTCCCGTGGTATCTGCCCAGGGTCCGTGGGGTTGTATTTTAGTTCGTTGGACATTAGCCAGTGCACACCGCCGCAATATTTTGCGCTGGATGATGCAGATACTGTAACAAGCGATTGCACTGTTTATAGCCCGCATGACAGCGACTCAAGTGATGATGAACTGTCATGTGACAACTCGAAAGTAGGCATCGAAGAAATTCTCAAGGGCCTGAGGTATCAAAAGTATCTTCCCGTGTTTGTTCATCATGGCTACACTACACTTGAGAAATGTGCGACCTTGGATGAATCAACATTACGGGATTGGGGTTTACGTGACAAGCAGACTCAGAACACTCTCGTCAAAGCATTCAAGTCCGTCGGTGAAATGCGGGAATTGGCATCTTTTATTCCAGTGAGATCAGCCCTGATTCGCGCGGGATTAGAAGGTTATATGTATATCTTCCTAGTTCACGGAATTACGAGTATAGAAGCATGCAAAGGATTAAACCAAGCAGCGTTGCGCTCATATGGTGTTCCAACATTTTCTGAGAGAGAGAGAATAAGAAACGCTTTTTTAAATGAAAGTGATGTTGATGGTTCCAAGAAAAACCGGGACATCGAGACAGAGAACTTTGTGAAAGAAATGCTCGCCTTTGGGGAGGAACACCACTCTGAAAGTTCAATCGTACGTTATGAAGACAGTTTCATACGGGCTAACTTTGTATCTGAGTCTTCGTGTAAAACTCTGGGGACCTATGACCTTTTTTCTCGTCTGGGGATTACTTCACCAATTGATCGTACTGCTATTCTGTGGGCTATTCAGGAATACCCCGTCTTTAAACAGCGTAGTAAAGATGGAGAGCAAGACAGCCAAGGAGAGGAAGGAAGAATCTCGGCTGCTACGGAAGGCTCAGATGTTAGTAGCATTGTCTCTATGGAAGCCTCGACAAGACTTGCCGACCTAGAGCGTGCAACATGTAACGATCAGACCCGTAATCAGGACAGAAACAGTGAAAACGATGATCAGGAGTCATTACCAAGTCTTGACAGCACGAGCAGCGCTGATCGTGAACGACAGCTGTTTAGAAAACTGCTGCGAAGAAATCTTATGTTGATCGGTAAGATTAAGTGGTATCCTTCCTTGGTCAGAGCCGGTTTCGATGATGTCGGTAAATGCTCGCAGGCCTCTAATAAGCAAATGCGCTCGATTGGAATGCTCACGCGTAAGGTTCGGAAACCCATCATTGCTTGTCTTCGGGCCGCTGCAAAGGACTTTAGAGCAGCAAATTCATCCGTGCATATGTCTAAAGAGCTCAAAGACCTTCTAGAGAACCTTGGTCAAAGTGCTCTTGAAGATCCGTTGGCAAAACAGGGAATTCTTGGTCTCAAGACAGCAGGTTTGCGAGTGACCCATGACGTACTGCGAAATGCAGGTGTTGCTCGGTTTTCGGAACGCCGACGTATCCTCACAGTTATTCATGAAGCTTTGGCCGCAGAGTATCATGCAGCTGTGGAAAGCGGAGAAATTAATGACGATATTATTGGATCTCTTAGACTTGCTCGAGAAGCCGCGAGGGCTGCAGAGGAAGCTGCAGAGGAACTTTTTCGTGCTAAAGAGGCGTCTCCCATCTACCAAGCTCTGTCTGGTTTAGATGACGCTATGGAAGTTTATGATTCAATGACAATGCAAAGCTTATGTACAACTCGTAAACTTCGACGTCTTACTCACGATGATCTGCGAAAGTGTGGGGTTATTTCTTATCCAAAGCGACTCTACATAATAGATGCGTTTCGAAATATTGACCTTCCCAGGAATTATGCTGAAGAAGGAAGTGATATCTCAGAAAAGTCTCGACGCAGAAGAAAAGAACACAATGAACGTCAAAGTGATGGTATTGGTGATGACAGAAGCAGCAATTCCGAAAACTCAGAATGGGAGCATATCCTTGCTCAGCTTGAGAATGCCGGTTTAGGTCGATATTCCCGTCTAGTATTTGGGGCTGGGTGCACTTCTGTTGAAGCCTGTACGTCCGTAAATGCTGAAATGTTAAGACTTTGTTTACCAAGCCTTGATGAAACCCATCCTCTTTATGTTCTATTGCGCACGATGCCCGAGTATAGCCTACCGGAGCCAGAGAGCGATGGGGATCATCCTCAGGAGCAGCTTCGTGTGTCTATGGCAAGATCTCAACGCCATACATCGAGAGCCCCCTCAAGGCGTTCTTCAAGGCGTTCATCCCTGCAAGAAGAGGATGATCTTGATCCAATTATGATATCCCGACAAGCAATCATACACATTCACCAGCGAGATGGACCACTTGCAATGCAAGAGGTGCTGTCTAAAATCGGCCTTGCAAGATACTATCCTCTTTTCATTAGTGCTGGGTGTCGCTCAGTAGCTAGTGCAAAGGACCTTCAACATACCTCGTTACGCGCTCTAGGTGTAAGTGGCTTCTTTGATCGGGACAAAATACTGACTGCATTTCGAAATTCTGTAATTACTTTGCCAGATGATATTGGCGGGCTCTCAGATTTGGACTCAGCCAGCTCTGTCAGCTCTGCTATATATAGCGTTGCGAGTGAGGCAGAGACTACTGTACACAGCGACGAGGGGCAGGAGGATGTGACAGCTATATTGTATGGCTCCCGGCATCATATTAAAGCCATTCTTCAAGCTGTCAACCTCTCCTATCTATGTGATGCAATTTTGCAAAAGCTAGAGAGAACAGCAAGAGGTCGTACGTTTTTGCGTGCAGCTACAAGACTTTCACACGAAGATCTAATCACCATCGGTATTGATAATTTTCACGACCGTAGTGCAGCTATTATGGCATTCCGAAATGCTCACGCCCGGACATTACGTGAGCAACCTGTCCTGGAGCTTTTAAAGAGCGTTCAGCTTGAACACCACTGGAACGTGTTTCAGGAACATGGTATCACTACAATACTTCGATGCTTTCAGCTTACGCCCGCACGACTACGTGGCCTTGGGTTTTCTCATCTTGATTGCGTAAAGTTTACGATTGCTTTGCGCAATTTTGACGATGACGATATGAGCACTGGGTCGTTGACCGATTTTGAGAACTTTTCTGAACCTGACGACGTGGATCTCTACACAGAAGAACTTGAAAGAATCTATGGAATTCTCACTGAGGAAGACCGAGCTATTCTAGACGCTCTTGTAAAAGAAGGTCTTGCCTCCTACTATCCACGATTTCGTGAGTTGGGGATTCGTTCTGTGGAACGCGCACAAGCAATGCTACCTTCCGATTTTGAATCCTGCCAAATTATTTCTCCCAGTCGCCAGGCGCATCTTACCGAGGCCTTCAGTAACCTTTCCGTAACCCATTCAGAGAGGTTGCTTCTTGAATCATCTATCTCAGATTCACAGAGAGGGCTTGACATGCTAAGGTTTTTTCTTTCGAGTCAAGCTGGGTATGAGAACCAATTCGATGTGCTGTATTCTCACCAGATTCGTAGCGTTGAGGCTTGTCAGAGTATTTCCCGGGATGACTTTGTTAGCTGGGGTCTTGACCCAGAGCCAGAAATGTGGGGCGCTTCTGATCGCAGAGAAGCTTTCATTGACGCGGCTCTCACTTTTGACCCTCGTGACTTCGTATCAGATAATTCATCTGGTGATGAGGCTCCCGATGGAGACGAAGAAGGTCGCCGAGTACGCCGGGAATCGCGTGTGAGGCGCCGTAAGGAGGTTGCAGAAAGGCGTGCTGCTACAGCAGAGTTCTTTCGAAAGAGCGATCGTCGCTCGGCTAGAGCAAAATGGCGCAAACATCTCCAGCGTGGTATTAATCGCTCCAGGACCCGCGAATATCTTGAAATTTGCCAAAAAAGAGCACGTGCAGGCCCTGCACTTCGTCATTTGCATGGTATCTCCGCGAACTATGTCGCGCTTTCATATTGCGGCAGTCTTGAGACACCTGGTGACTTGCAGCCTCCTGGCATTTTAAGCATTACTAATTGCAGATCTCTCAAAAACCTCAATGGGTTTTGTTTGTCCAGGCCAAAAGACCCAATACATACTATGATCGAGGTTTCTCATTGTGAAGAAATCGAGACTTTATTTTCGCCAGCAACTTGTGAAACTTATTATCAAGGTCGACTTACTGTGACTGGGTGCAATAAATTAAAACAACTAGCTAGCGGCAAACTTGTGTGCGCGCGACTTTCAAAGATTAAAATCTCAAACTGCGACTCCTTTTGCAATATTGCAGACCAAGTCAGTTTAGATTTTTCACACGTTTCTTTAGCCAGTTTAGAATCACTCGAAGCTCTTGCTTTTGATGGTGCCCTGGTTGCTAAAAATCTTTCGAGCTGCAGAATTGTTGATTGTAAGTCTTTGCAACAGGTACGCATCGAATGCATCAAATCTCTTTCTAGCTTAAAGGTTTTGGAATGCCCCGAGCTCAGCGTTATTTCTCCATATTGCAAAGTATCGGGGAAAGTCACACTCTCTAGCTTGCCAATGTTGGAGTCTTGCGCTGTTAGCACAAAAAGTCGAATGATACTTCAAAATCTTCCAAAACTTCAATCTTTGGAAAGTCCCGAGGGGTCTCTCAAGCATCTCAAGAACCTCGAAGTCAGTAACTGTCCACTACTATTCCATGGTCCAGATTCATTCGGTACATCTATTCTTTCCCAGCTTACGTTTTTAGTCGGTCTTGACCTGAGCAACACTAGCGAGCTCACAGAGATCCCGGATGCTCTCCCAAGCAAACTTCGCAAACTAAATTTGGAGAATTGCATCAACCTGCGCTTGTTGCCGTCAACATCTATGGGCCGATCTAATGGATACCTTGAGTTGAATGTAAAAGGCTGCAAATCTCTGGTTAGTATTCCCTCGCAAGCGCATTTATCAAGCTTATGTGCAGCAGAGTGTAAATCTTTGCGTATTGTTCCGCGTGGCCTTCGTGTGGGTCGTGTGAAAAAACGTTGGGAAAATGGATTTATCGTTGTGGATCCTAAACATCCTGGAAATATCGACCTAAGCGGCTGTACAGCTCTACAACATTTTGGCATGTCAGAAGTTCTAGGAAACCTTATATTGTCCGGTGCTGGTTTGGTAGAAATGCCACCTGTTCGAGTTCTCGGAAATATCTATGGCACCCATATGCCCAATCTTGTTACAGTTAGGGCAGGGACACTCGCAGGTCAAGTTGCTTCATATACTCATGGTAGGGTCGTTGGCGGAAAAGTGAATTTTCGTCATTGCCCGCGTCTTCGTGAGGTTAATTTGGAGCGTGTCTTGCACGATCTCCATCTATCGTACTGTCCTTCGCTAGAAAAGCTTGGTGCACAACGTCTTGAAATCGGTGTTTCCGACCCTGGACTGGACTTTTATCGTAAGAATGGACGAGTTCCAGATGGCAGTTTACACCTGCAGCAGTGTATTGCACTTCGAGAGCTTCCTGCAGAACTCATATGCTACGAAAGCATTGATATGCAATATTGCATGGCTCTTAAATCACTTGCCAATTGTAAAATCACAGTTGGATACCCTGCGTTAACAAAGGTTGACAAAGCGAGCTTTGCAGGTCTCTTTCGTATCTTGGGTTGTAATAGCCTTGAGTCGCTGCCCCGAAGTATGACCGTGTTTGGCACTCTACTTCTGGCTATGGCAGATGAGATGGTGACACTCTCCGCGTTAGACATTTACGGTTCAGTGTTCGCTTACCAATGCTTGAAGTTGAAGCAGATATCACGTGACGTTCGAGTTAAGGGATCTCTTGTTTTGTATGAATGCCCTGAGCTCGACTCCTTGCCTCCAAACTGGGCATTCTCACCTCCGCCATCGCTTAGCGCGTCAGCCGCAAAGCGCGTGAGTACCAGATCAGCTTCATCCAGAAAATCGCTGCGGTCCAGGCTCTTACGGAACCGTTCTAGTGCTGCATCAAGAATCATGAATGATTACACGGTTGAAGTAGACAAATTGGATGGTACACCTGAAGAGATCCATCAAGGTAGTCAAACGGAGGCTGAGAGTTGGCGAGATGCAGGATCAGAAAACTCACCTCATAGAATTAATGCAAGTGAGACCGATGAGACCGATGAGACCGATGAGACCGATGATCGTTATATTGCTCGATCGCGTAGACCTCTCGATGACGAAAGCGGGGAAGAGGACTCAACAGATGAAAGCGAGTCCGAACAAGATGACGAAGAGGAAGAAGAAGAAGAGGAAGGTGACTGGCCAGACTTCAACGACATCGTGGCTCCAGAACAGTCAGAAGATCAGAAAATTGCTGAGAATGGGATATCTCTCTACATCATAGACTGCGTTTCGTTGAGTAAACTACCGAAGGGACTCAATATTCCAGGAAGTTTAGGAATTATGGGATGCGGAGAACTGGTAGAGCTTCCTTCTGATCTCCAGGTTGGTATCGATCTGATTTTAACAGGGTGTGTTATGCTCGAATCTGTGCCACATACTGTCATTCAACAAATGGTGAATTCTGCAGCGAAGGCTCGCAAAACCCTTGATGCGTGGCAACTGAAATCAAACGAGCTGGCAGATCTTCAATCCAAGCACGCAGCTGCGCAGCATGAAGCAAGTCAAGCACGGCACGCTATTCAAGAGATTAAGAGGCAGGCTCGCCGTAAGAGCATCCCTCTTTCTGTAATCGATGAGCAGTTAGACAAAGAAGATGAATCCGAGACACACTTATCTGAAGGTGCTAAAGCTGACATTGACTATTCGTCAGATGTAGAACTTGCTCCCCAAGAGATTGCTTCTCAACGTAAGGACTCTTTAAAGAGTAGTAAAAACGGTGTTCCTGAGCAATCATCGTCTCGCCAGCTTTCGTTCATGGGTCGTCGTTCGTCAAGTGCGAGCAAGTCTTCTTCATCGCTTGCAAGTCGTGCTCTAGGGCATCTGAAACGTTCATTTCGAAGGCCAAACAGTCGGAAAATGTCGATCTCCTCAAGTGGTTCTGTAGCAAGTGCTATTTCAACTGCTAGCTCTCAGCTCAGTTTCACAACTGAGGAGGAGGAGAGGCTCTCAGAGCTGGCACGCTCTCTGATGATTGCTGAAGAAGAGGAGGAAGCTCTTGCAACCAAATTGGCAAAGTTTAATCTTCCTGCCAAACCCTGTGTGACGCTGTATCATGTGATAAACTTAGCACAGACTCTCCTAGACGAAGACACAGATTTTGTTGTTGAATGGAGAGCGAAACGCGAGGAAATCAATGACGCGGTTCAATTCACCTTTTCGGATGACGATGGAGCATCTTTGAGAGCATCGGTGACTGGATTGATCTCCACCGAAGACCACCATGAAGCAAGCAATGATTACGCTGGTGGCGATGATGGAAACGACGGTGAAGATGATGAAGATGACGAATATGAATATTTTGAAACCCTTGACGATGCTGTTCGATTTTGGAGCAAGGCTGCAGGTTGGGTTGACAAACGTGGTTTACCTGTCACCCCTGAGGCCAAGAGTCTCTATGCAAAAGCTCAATCAGACTATGAAGCCAAGCAGGCAAAGAGAAAGTCATACGAGAAGCGCCGGAATAGCCGCCGGACCAGTCGGACCAGCCACCGTAGTCATAGCTCCCAAATTCACACGTCAGAGGCAGATGGTGATGGTGATGGTGTTGATAATAACATCTTCGAAGACGGCAAGTTCCTTCCAATTGTTAATATCAAAGATTGTATTGAGGAAGCGTACAAGGGTGATGTGCTACGATTCCTCGAAAAGCTGAAGTCCTCGACAGAGTATGATGACCGCTCAATGCGCCGCGGCCTAGCAGAACGAGTTATGGAAATAATCAGGCTCCTCGCAGAGGACCCAGAAAGCAGCGAAGACATTGTTCTCCGGATGTCACAGAGTATTGATGCTTGCGTTGACAAACCGATCTGGGCACTTAACCAAATGCATGTTGTACAGGAAATTGCACATGCTCGAGGTGATCGAGAAAGAATTCGGTCTCTCGGTCGTCGAGTAATGCGACTTGGTCTTGTACACGAAGCAGCAGCTATGTCAATTGCAAAGCGCGGTGGTTATACAGGAACAGATGACGTCTGCGTCTACCTACGATATGAGATCGATCTCCGCGTGCCATTAAACTTGCCTGTCTCATCACGTGATATGCGCTATGGTGCATATGTTAACATCCCTACATCAGAAATTTTCGAGGTGTGTCGGAAACTTCGAACAATTACGGAAGATGACTTTGAGGCATGGCTATCCCAGTGGTCTGAATGGCAGCGTCAGCTCCGTTTTGAGTTTGCTCGTGATACCAAGTGGGGAGACCTTCCTTCAAAGGACCGACGTGTTTCTCTAGGTCGTACAGATCTCATGGGTGATGAACTTGTTGATCCTGTAGAGATTGAAAGAGCTGTTTTCTCATTCAGTGAGCTCATGAGATTCTGGGTGCCGAGTGGAGTTGACTTATACAAGACTCCACGCTCAGTCGAAGATATGAAAACATCTTTATACAGGTGCATCCCAGCCATTGACCCTGACTCCTTGCAGGATGGAGGAAATCCCGTATAATCCTTCAATTGTTTGGCTCATTTCAAGTATCATAATGACTATCAATTATACGATGCTATATTAGTGGCCTTGGCTCTGGCTGATGCTCACATTTATCATCCATAATTAAGTATTTTCTACGGTTTTCATCTACGTAACATAATTTTGACCTTCAGCTACCTCTGCAGAATTATATTGTATTAGATACTCTTCTGCAAGTAGATACAAATTTAAAGTCCCCGCGATTTCCAGGAATCCAAGAAGGAGAGTGTAGATCCAATCATTCATGCCAAACATGTAGAAGGATATTTAGTTAGATTACGCTCATTGGTGAATCGTCGTCGAATGAAGACGAAGCTAGTTGAGCACCGATTTCCTTTTCATTTCACCAGACTATACTATAGAAAATAGAAAACTTCCTGGTACCAAATTAAACACATGCTTTTGTTCCTAGTCCGAGAGAGTGCTATTTGTTGTTGGAAATATATTCGAATTGTTCTTTTGGTGGGTTTTGAGGGCAAACCAATTACATCACACCATATCAAAGTTGAGCTTTGGGCCCATAACCTATTGCAAGTTTGCGTGAGGCGATCACCAAGAGATAGCGTAGGTAGAGAGATGAAGAAAATGAATAGTTATCATTAACATTCAGGAACCTTTTGTTATTTATTTGACCTAAAACTAAATGGTTATTCCTTTTCGAGCTTAGTAACTTCAAACTCTTGAGAAGACTAGGTCTCATCAATTGTAAGTTAGCGTGAGAGGATCACCAAGATATAGCTTGGGTAGAGATGAAGGAAAAGAACAGTCAGAATTAACATTCAGGAACTAGAGAAAGGTCCATTGTCCAAGTCTATGCTTAAGTCTTGTGTCGGGCGCATCGGGATGTTTAGTTTGGGAGTAGCTGTATATTACTTCAATAGTTTCTAACAATCATTGTGTGCTAGTACCTTGCTAGAACTAAGCTGCTGACCTCGCGAACAAGGACGAAAGTTTCTTCAAGTCAGACCACAAAATGTTATGCGTGAATTACAGTGCCAAGTACAAGTTTGCGCCATGAGTTCGAATAAACGTATAAACAGATGCTAATTGTTGTCTTACTCCCACCAAAAAAAAGTGAACATGCTAAGGAAATAGTTCTCATCGACAAGAAATTGTTTTGCCAGGAGACGGGAAAGTGCCGAGCATCTTGTTCCAGACGGCGCGAGTAACTCCACCAGTAGGGACGAGATAGCAAGTGACGCCAAGCTTCGAAACGACATCGCAGTTGTACCTTTGATCATCAAAAAACACCATTTCTTCAAATTTCACCCCAGTCTGAGACGCAATGGTTCGAAAGTGGCCCGATTTGCTTCCCTTGTGAATTTCAGAAACACCAATGTAATCTTCAAGTGGTCTTCCCGCTTCTTTATCTACGATAATCTTTTGCATGCACTCACGGGCCCACTCAGGTTCATCACACGTAGACGCGACCGCAACAGACGTATGAAACCACTTTTCGTCGCTGTCAAGTTCCTGCAGAATTTCGCGAATTGAGCCCATCAGGTAGACTTCAGTTCCACCACGATCAGCTACGTTGCCATTTTCAAGCGCACGAAATGGACTGCCAGACTTACCACCCCAAAGATGGTACATCTCCGGGTACCATGTCAAGTTGTCTAGATCAAAAACCACACATTTGGGAACCGAACTCATGCTTCTGCAGCTCAAGATTGGTACTGTAAAAGTTCTAACAAGTGCTTGAGCCCACAAATCACCTCTACGTGTAGCACGCCTAAATCTAACGCTCGCGTAAATGGTGCTGCTGAAAATACTATACCAATAGCTACCACTCGTCGATCGGATCCACCAAAGCTTTCCACCTAACAGTGATGAGTTAGTTGCAGCCGAAGCTCTTGCCTTCAAGAGAGAGCCTTGTCTGAACCCACACTCCAAGCAGGAACTACAGTTGTGCCAAACTCTGAGGTTCGCAGATCTTGCCTTCAAGGAGACCCTGATTTGCTGTTGCTAGTTTGTCGCTTATTCGTTCATTCATTTTCTGTACTTCGCTTCATCATGTGTCTTATACTTTCTTCTATTTAGCCCCTAATAAACCACGATTTGGGTTCTTCTTGCACAAACAGAAACGCCACTACCTACATGGAATTAAAGTCTCGTTCGTATGAAATAAGCTGCTACGAAGGGGATTAATAATTGTCAGCATTGGTGAGAGGACATTTTCGGGAACTCTCCGAGGTCTTCATCAGCCTTCAACAGTGGCTTCAAGGGCTTTTCTGAAAACGCTCGCCTTCACTCTCAGCGTCACATTCCGTTACTTCAGGTTATGATAATAGAGGTTTCATCAAGGTTACCATCGAGAGCGGATCGTTAAGGCGTTACAGTTTCGAACGTTACTAAACCCCAACTGTGATCTACAACAACAAAGACAGAAAATACGGACTCAGAACCGAGACGAGCACAGAGCTCCAGCTGGAGCGAGGCGAGGGGACACCACGGGGCACGACAAACCCCTCACTCCTTACCAAGCCTTACAGCTAGTGTTTATTGTGCTTGTCTGCTGGGCTTTCGGTAGTGTTCGTTGTTTCTTCGCAGAACGTCGAGGGAAAATCTTGGTGAGGGAAGTCAAGGCCATCTTGAAGACGCGGACACAGGCACGCCTGGATACATCCATTCACCTTGGCGGCAATCGAGACAACTCCTAAGCAATACGTGAACCTATGCGCGTACATGGTAGACGGCTGTAAAGGTTTAGATCGGGCCAATTTTGAGAAATCGGCAGATTGTAGAAAAGCGTGAGAGATGTCTACTAAGAATCTACGTCGAGAGGAACGCCATGCGCTCTTACGACGAGTAGAGTACCTTTTGGAGGGTGAAAATAATCTTAATGTCGACGATGATACTGTCAAGCTGGCTGAGATTGATGCCTCACTAAAATTGGGACGCATGGGACCCATACTGAAAGGCGAAGTGCATCGAGGAGAGGATTTACTAGGCACACTTATGGGAGATGTGGACGAAATTGAAGGACATCTTAGGAACCACGATGAAGGCCTTTTGGACGAAGCTCATAATCAATCGCAAGTATCAGAAAGTGCAGATCTATTTGCCTTGCAGGTTTATGTAGAGAGTCTAACTCATCTTCCCGATAGTGACGAAAATTCAAGTACTGATGATGTAGAGTCCACGACCAGATCAAAAGAATATTCAGTAGCATTTAGGCTTTTAGATTTTCCAACTGTGCTAATTGAAAGAGTTGGCAAGACGATTGGAGAGTTTCAGAGCGGAAAGTCATGCCTCTTTGAGTTGCCTTTTGAAGAGGCAATAGCAGGGCTGCAATCTGCCCCCTTATATTTAATGCTCCTACGGCTTCCCCATGACCGTGACCTTGCGAACATGACTGCGAAAGAGCAGGAGCGTGCCCGTGTAGACTATGGAACTCTCGTTGGAAGTACATCCCTTGATCTCTCTGGTCTTATTGGCTTAGACAATGTTGGGCCCGAAGGTTGTTTGTTACCCTCAGTTACTTCAACTTGGGGCTGGAAACGGGGCACTTTTCCCCTTTTTGATTTAATGGGCAACCAAGTTGCATGTGTCACTGCGCGGGTTCGCATCTGCAGTTTCGGAGATGGTCTTCTTCCTCATTTAACATTGAAAGACCTAGAAACAAGTAAAGTAGAGGGCTCTTTAGTGGATCAAGGCAGGGAGAACACACGAACAGAAAACGACCTCCAGCATAGGAGACAGAAAGACCGAGAAGTTCAAGAAAACGAACTTGAACATTCAAATTTTAATCTTCCCATTCCAGCAGCGTTACTAGAAACAATGAATGCTGTTGAGAAACGTCTAACTAAAATTGAAAAATTACAACGCAAAGCCTTTCGGCACATTGATCGACGCAGAAATACTCAACAACACCAAGGCTTCAAGCGGCAACATAACTTTCTTCAAGGCTCTGATGATGATCACCAAGGAGGTTGGCTTCCACGTCCGAATCAAGATGAAGCATCGTGTCTTCCGCCAGCGATGTATTTTTTCAATGGTAAAAGCTCATATAGGCATAGTGATGGTGAAGAGGATCGGGATGACTCCGATGATGAATTCGCGTCTTTAGGAGATTTTGAAGACCAGCGTGGCCCCGAAGAGCGCGATCTCCTCCTTGCGTTAGCTCCACGTGTGCACGGAAGAGACTCCCGCATTTCTGAACGACGCCGAGCTCGAGGCTCTTTATCATCTCCTTATTCATCAGATGGAGAAGAAAGTGCGTTAAAAGCTCAGTACGGAACATCACATCGTGACGAAAGGTATCGCGGGCGGCACAACGACCCCAAAAATGAGGCTACTACACAACTAAAGGTTCAACATTCGGCTCCTAGGCGTCGGCGAATCTTAAAAGTCCGTAAAACAAGAACCCAAATAATGCGCGAACGGGTCACAAGAAGGCGTTCCCAGGCTCAAGGAGGATCCGAAACTGCGAATCCCAATGTTGGGTACGTCCAACTTACCGCCGACCTTGCACGATCACGTGCCCTGAACGAGCGCAACCCGGAGGAGCGACAGTACCTCTTGGAACGTCGCAAAGCTCAAGCAAGACGTCAATCTCAGAGCAGCGGTAATCTACAACTTGAGGCCCTTACTCAATCAGCAATTGCAATCGATTCTGGAGTTGACGGGGCCGACCGTGAGGCACGTGCACGTCAAGAACAACTCGAATTGATGCTTCGAGGTGAGATCTCCCCAGCTCCCGCCTTTCAATTTGATGCAAGTCTCATTCCTCACGATAGTACAAGTGTAGAAGCCCCTCCCCCCCCTCCTCCTCCTCCTCCTCCCCCCCCGCCTCCGTCATCGCCTCCCCCCGCCCTGGTGATAACAGCAGCCCCTGCTATTGCTCCTCCAACACCTGTTTTGTCTTCGTCGCTCATGGAAACTGAGGCTCACGACGTGGCTACTACGATTTCGAGACTCAATCCTGGTTTGTTAAACCCTTTCCAAAACCATTTCCAAGGGACAAGTAGCAATGCGGAGATGACTCAGGAAAGTTATGAGTTTGGTGATGTCTCATCATCGCTTCAAAGTCGAAATTCATCTCGGCGACGGGATCTTCATTCACAACGCCCTCTTCGTAGTAGTGTCGCACTTAGCAGACGGAGTATAAAACCACGGACGCCGAGTTTAGCCTCTATTGACCATTTTGTGATGGATCCGCCACCCCCACCAGACCACGATCTTGCGTCGAGCCGCTATCAATCTTTTGATGGAGGTAGTACTTCCCTGTCTTCCGCTGTATTTTAGTCAAACATACACACACGTCAAGGGTCTGTGTTGCCTATTCAACTCTTCTCTTCTCGCTCCTCCGTTTGGTAAAAGTTCAGTGTATCATCATTTCTATTCTTTCGAATAGATACTTTCTCTCTTTGCCTTCTAATGAGCTGGCGTTTTTCTCGTCGAGCACAGCGCTCGATCTTTCGACGCCGCCGTATATCAAGCTCTTTTTGACGTTTCCGCTCCTGCTCTTTCGATTGAATGACATACTTCATGAGGTGTTCACGCCATTTCACCAGAAAGTCCTCCTCAAGGTCATACTCTACAAGGAAGTTTCGGCGTTTGACTCGATCCTGCAAGTAGGTGTGATACTTATACGCAGCTCGTCTACAGCGCCAAAAGGCTTGAATTTGAACTACAGCCACTTCCTCAAAACCTGCCTGCACCTCTGCTGCGATTCGCTCCTCTTTCATTTGTTGTCGGAAATCTTGATCTTTTCGTCCCTTGGTAACAGCCATGAAGCGTGCTTGCGCGTGTTCAGCAGTTCCACGGAAGACTCTTCTAGTTTCTGCGCTTTGAAAATGCCCTAAACCTGGTCTACGATCACGTCTGGATAACGTAGCAGTGTGCATCTTGATACTTTGAATGCTGTAATAACTCCACCCCATGAGATTATGGCATCGAACTCGAAAAATGTAACTAGCATCTCGGCTTAACCCTGAAAGCGTATATTCCTGGGTCTGAATTCTCTTGAGTGGATCCTCTTCATCGTCAGTATCTGACTCGCTTGAAGAAGGTTCATCATCTGAGCATGCTGCTCGCTCTATAATAAGATCGTCTGGCACACTTGTCCAATTGACAAACGGGGTGTTTGCAAGTCTCCATTGAAGTTCTGATCGATCTATTGGGGCTCCATTGGCTTCGGGGAGATCCCATCGAACTGTCAAGCTTGCTCGCGAAGCGTGAACAAGAATAGGAGGTGTGGGTTTACTTGGTGCTGCTGGGGACGTCACAAAGAACATGCTTTGTTCACTGGCTTCACTCCAACCGACAATACTATACGCAAGGACGCGGACAGCATAAACTTCGCTTGGAGCTAGATCCTCTGGACTCGGATTGCGTGAATATGTACTACAGTGCGCAGCACATGTATAAAAGGTATGTCTTCGCTCTTTTACTTTATCTGCAACGGTTTCCCAAGGCTCGTCAGGCTGTAAACGATCAATCCTCTTGGCTTGTAATCGAAAGTGTTGTACTGGCGCGCTTCGACCAGCTGGTGCTGTCCAAGAGAATGTGGCCTCTTCATCAGTCATTTGCAGCATTTGTGGGGGCTGGGGCTTTTCTGGAACAGCACCAGCACGCCGCAGCTCTTCCCCCCACCCTTGCTCGATGGCAACTTGATGTGGGGTCTTACCAAGAATATTGGTCTTACAAATATCAGCACCTGCACTAGCCAAGATAAATGCAATTTTCCTCAAGTTGTCTCTGCAAGCAATAAAGAGGGGAGTCACCCCCCCTGTATTACTCACGTCAAAAGGTATCTTATGTTTGAGAAAATATTCTACGACCTCGAGGCTACCAGCTTCTACAGCAAAATGCAAAGGCGTGTTTCCATTCAAGTCACCAGCTCTTGCATCTGCACCGCCTTGCAATAGAATCTTTGTGATGATTGTTCGGTTCCGTCGACACGCATAGTGCAGTGGCGTAATATCAATATTAGTCTTGGCCTCCACCCAAACCTTGGCAGCTGGACATGATTCAATTATATAGCGAATTATTTTCGTTGCTCCTCGATATACTGCGACATGGACAAAGTTATTACCATGTTCATCTACGTGTTCCTTGCATAGATTTTTCAATGCTTCTTGGTCATTGCCGTACTCGTTGATCTTTTCCTCAAGAGCTGTACGAAAACCTTCAAGGTCTCGCTCCCAGCACGCTTCCAGTAGTTGATCACCAACCTTACCTTTCATGGGCCGCCCGGGGAAGCCGGGCGCATAGATGGAACTAGGTTGCTGAAACATAGTATGTTTTGTTCTGCGTCTGTCTTGATCGTACACTAATTCGTCTTTGCGTTCCCAATATTTTTCTTGTGCCAAGACTATTTATGAGTAAACCCCAAAATTTGTTGGTTTCAGAAATCCTTCGACCAAGTACCTTTTAAAGATCTCAACCTCACCCAAATGCTCTATAAATATTTATGTTCTTTATCTCAACCCCGAGGACTCAACTTATCTCAATATTCTTCAAGAGCCTCGGCAGGGCTCTCTCACCTCACCTGCGCTAATACCTGGAAACGCTCTTACTTCTCACATCTATTTGTATTCTCGCAAGGCTGTGTCCTCCAAAGAAGTCAGTAAATGACGTACGCCTAATGAAAGCAGGCACACAGTCGTCCACTCTCGATTCTACTATGCCCATGCCCTGCTACCCACGAGGTTCCCACCCCCTACCCTCAAATAGTAGTACCTCTCTATGTATCACTCAACTCTTCTCAGTTGCGCATGACCGGATAAATCGTGGTGCGTACTTACCGGACCAAGTCACCGTTGCAGAAAAAGAAGAAAGTGATAACCGCAGTGGAGCCCAAGACAACAAAGGACTATTACAACCCCGCTCGTTCTTTGCAGTGTTTGAAAAATCCCGTTCGTAAAGGCGGGTTGTAATTGCTGTTCACAGCGCTCGGGGTTGTGCGTTTTCCATTGGCAGCCTCGCCTCGCAACTGCCGGTAATCTTTGATCAGAGTGATCTACTTACTATCAGGGTGAGTGAGCCAATAAGCAACCTTCGGGGCTGGGTAAGGATTACTGTAGTCTAGGATTGGAGCACGAAGAAGCTCTAATGAAGAGCGAAGAGGTGGCATCCAAATTGCAGGAGGTTGACTCCAACTTCGTCAGGGTAAGTATAGATTATAGAAAAATCACAACGAAAATAAGTTTGGATTTCTCAATGTGACTCCCAAAGTACTAACCAGAGCAACCTTTTGCTATTTTCCCCGTTACTGCCCATGGGATTTATGATAAAATTTGGGTATGTGTGATGATGATTGTGCACTGGCCGTAACTATAGGCACTTGATGCAGCCACAGAATTGTTGCAGCATGTGAGGTCGTTCGACAAAGCCATGCAGGACGTTGCAGATGGTGCAGAGGTTTGGTGCCAATTTTTCGACCACGTAAGGGACGTGAGTTCGGGCGCATCAGCTGCGGGTAGCGCAGACCAACTTCGTGCACGGACAGCTGTAAAGCCTTCTCGACGAACGATGCACGCTTGGCGCCAGACCTCAGACAAAGAATCCCAAGAGCACAACGATTCTGCTGCGTCAGACCTGTCAAGCCAGAATCCCCCAACACCAACATTACCTGTGTTTTCCAAATCGTTTGCCAAAACTCCCATGTTCAGAAAAATGCGAGTATCATCCTCAGCCTCAGAGGATGATGAAGACGACCACAACGTCAATAGTAGGCTAAAGCAGGATCTTGACGAGTCTCTTGACTTCCATGACTCAGAGCCCCTTAACTTTAGGACGCCGCTCCCTGAACGTTCGCATCGAAGCGCTGGTCGTAGCGGTGCAGGCAGCGCACATTTGTTGCAGGACAACATATTGGACTTGAGCGAGATCAGTGCTGCGACTCCTGGTACACCGGTGGATGGAGACTATGGTCCACCTTCCGCAGTAAAATCTCGTCAGCTGCTAGAGTACGGTACCCCAGCGCGCCATGTGACAAACATGCTAATGGGCTCAAGCATGAGATCAGGAGACGCTGACCTCAATCGCTCTGATGCTTCCTCAAACCCCGCTACCCCTGTGCCACTATCCCCATTTATGACTGATGCGCTTCTCCACTCAGATGAAGAGGAAGACGCACATGATAACGAGGACCAAGAGGAGGAGGGACATCATGTTGAGGAGGAGGACCAGGAACAGCTACTTGGATCTCCTGGGCGCCCAAGTGAATCTGAAAATGTCCAATTTCAGATGAACGCTATGTCACCACCTATTATGTCTAAACTTGGGGATAGCGAGACAAAGTTTTCCCCTGCCCCGACAAAGATGACTGAGAAGAAACTGGCTGCGATTACAGGTACACCAATCTCTAGATCAGTTGCGCAACGCAGACGCCGCTCATTGATGCGATATGCTGCGGAGGCAGGCGAGGTTGACCTCCTCGATTTAGGTGGTTTACAAGACGAGATGGGCAAGTCTGGAAAGAGTAAGGAAACAGCAGGTTATAATTCCGATGAGGATCTCCTGGGACTTGGAATGGACGATGGTGTAGGTGATGACAGCCCACCACCAGAATTTGATCTGAAGCTGTTTCCGCATCTTTTCCAGTCTGGAGAGGGTGCGTCGCAGGTCACTGCTGTATACAGTCAATTTTCAAGTCACGAAGCGTTCTGCCTTCCAGAGCTTAAGAAGCGTCTTCCTAACTTTGGCCAGGCGCGACTTGAGCTAATGCTTGATATGCTGGTCTCACGCGGATTTCTTCGGCCTTTTACCGTAGAGAACCACTTATATTGGCGTGCCCCATCGGCTGATGAGTTTTAAGACATCAGAATAGTACATCACAGTGCAACATGCCCTTTCCTCTCAATTTGTGTTTTTTTTTTCTTCTTATAAACAAATTCGACTGATTGTCTTCCCTACAATAAAAATAAGCTCTGCAACTGCAAATAAAATGAATCTTGACCTTATGGAATTTTATTGGGTGGGCTTGTTCCTTCCTCCCCCTTTTGCTTAGACAAGATGGCATAAGTTGAATTTTCTGTAGAATACACTCTCTGGCGGAGGAATGTGAGCACAGGCGCCTGAGATTGGGTATCAATACGCAAAGAATTAAATTTGAGTTGTTCGTCGAGTGCATAGGCATATTACTAAAAGCAGCATCATAGTTTGACTGGAAATAGGCATATTCTCTTTCCTTGAAATCTTCAGAAGGTATTTAGTTAGAGAATGTTGGTCGAAATATTTATTGCGCAGCTCACCTATAGTAACAACAGCAGTAGCGATAGCCGTCATGTATGGAGAATCTACAACAACTCTCGCTGATCAGTAAGGAAAGCTAGCATCTTGCCAACTTTTCGGTATAATAGTTAAAAACTAGAACGAATAATGCAATCTAGATAGTTGGGACTCTTTTTTAAAATTAAAAATATAGACATGCAACTGCTTTAGTGCGAGATTTCCCTAAATTAGCCTGCTATTCATCGAGTGCATTTAACTTTGTGAGTTGTGCGAGGGAGTGCTTTTTTGCTACATGTTTTATGAGCATATACACGTCGATGCAGACTCCTCAGCATTGGCAGCCTGTTCGTATATGTGGTCAAGACGTTCGCGCTGGACGTGCACATTTTCTGCAATGCCAGACATCAGATCTCGCGTAGTTCGCATCTCCTGCTCAATGTCCTTAAGGTCCTGCTCGCGATCCTGGAAGAACTCCGCATTCACATCCAATGTGGATTGCAGAAGCATCTCCGTGGCAAGTTCCTGGTCTCTCTGGGCACGCTGGGAGGGCCTTAATGGTACCTCATGCACATTCTCGTGCACCATGTCAACACTTTTAACATTGACGAGTCTTGGGACTGGAATGGCCTTAATCCTATCTCGCACGCTCCACAGTACGGTTTCTAATTTCACTCTTTGCCTTCGTAGGCCCTTTTCGAGCATTTCTCGCGTCTGCTGAAGACAATTTCTATCCTGATCACTTTTAGTTTCTGACTCAAATCTTGCAAGAGCTTTCGTCAAAGTTGGTTCTGCTGATATGTGAACCTCCGCCAATGCGCAGTGCAGTCGAATCCGTGCTCGTAGGTCTTCGCAGTCCAAATTGCCTCCAATTCTTGCAGCAAGGCTCTCCAAATGCTCAACGTCTGAATCTAGAAGCTGCTGCAGAGACAGAATTTGCTTTTGAACACTACCCGCGTCGAGGCCTGCGTGAATCTCGGCGACTATAGGACCCTCACGAATTCTTTTCCATGTTCGTTTTTGTCCATATTTAGCGTCTTCGCAGCGCCAATTCGTGCGCCAGGTCCACCCCGGCGGTAGCCGCACGTCCTCGAGATCACGATGCCGGCCGCTCTTCGCGTCTACAAAGATGCTGCTACCGTCCGCTGCAGTGGACTCCTCGATCTCTTCGACCACTACAGGCGCTGCAGCCTTTACACTCATGAGATGCACGAAAAGATTAACACAAAATATCGACAGATGCCTGGCCTATCGAAAATATCTATCTAGGAATGTCTTCAACCACGCCCGCGAATAAGGCCCTTGCACAGATTGATTTCCTTGGGTTTGCCTCTAGTGTCGCAGCGCTTGGATGAGGAAGAAAGTAACTTGGATTTAATAAATCGCGTGGAAAAACATTAAGTACCTAGGTACATAGATACTTAAAGTGTCTCCTGTTACTTTGATTAAAGTATGCAATGCATTGCAATTACGTAGACACCGTCAGTCGTAGATCAATTCGGAGCGCACACGGCCTCGTCATCTGCGAGATTCAGAATAAACTTGGAAAAAGAACTAAATGCCTGTGCTGCTAGAGATGATCTTAAGGAAAGGGCGAAAGAACTTTGGCTAAATTTGAGGAAGTTTACATGAAACTGTCCCAGAAATATAGCGACCTAAAGGACATTTTCGTTTGGAGTGATCCTGGAGGTGCAATAAAGCTCATGGGCGTTTATAGACTTGAAGAGAGATTCTACATGTATAGATAGAGAGCAGGGTATCGATCGACGGTCTGCGAGGATCACTTGCTACCCTGGAGATGTGCTCATTTTGGATATACTATTGCGTGAACGGTTCTGGAGCAAACCAAAATAAACAAGTCTTCACAAATAGCTGAAAAAGGAATCGATTGAGATACTCCAGCTCGATTAGTCTTTAACTCTCTATTCCTCGTCCATGATCCAATTATTATACGATTCTATTAGCTATTACCTTTTAAAGTTCAGAGTTTCCCCAGCAAATTCTTGAAGTTGAGGAACCTAAAGATCATGCTCGTTGCTGTACCCTCCAGCTCCACATCTTTTCAACCTTGATGTAGTCCACATTCGACAAAGTGAGTCATAATATCTCCCAGCCTTCCTAACGCAAGCAGCACAATTTCTATGCTCATCAGAATCCCCTCTCGTAAAAATTCCAGACACCATAATTCTAAAAAAAGCACCCAAAACTTGAAGTTGAATTAATTATCTATGGTAGAGATGTGCCAGGTGTTCCCATATACCGCACCGTTTTCCTTAACAGACCCTAATGCCTTCAACACTGGATGTATTTTATTACCCATACGTCTAAAAAGGCTAAACTATGTGTAAAAATACACATAGTTGTTGTCCTAAAAAGGTTTCTTTCGATGTTTTCCTTTCTTCTCAACGGCCGAGACTCCTTCAGGTTGCTTCGCCGCATCAGCAAAGACAGTTCGCGATTGCAAAGACCATCCTAGGACGCTTGGCGGCGTGCTGTCACTGTGGTAAGTAATCACATGCTGCTACTTCTGTGCTGATTCTGCGCCGCTGACTTTCCTGCCCCCGGAATCGTCGACGGCTTCATCATCTTCGTTGTGGCCACTCGTGGGCTTGCCACATTCGCTGCTTTTGAATAATAGAAAGAAAACTAACTCAGCTTAACTTAACTTGACGCACCCATCGGTGGATGGACTCTCGGGTGGTATTTCATCTCGGGCTGCTTTGCTTTGGTAATTTCCCTCACAGCTTAGTCTTTCTGCGACCTCTAATTTTAGATTGAGGAGACCGAAATCTGGTTTTGTTGTTAGCTTATTTTGCGATTGCATCTAGCGATCTGTACATCTAGCAATTTGCGATTTGTTGCTCTACATTTGGTGTTCAAAGGAGTTAATATTTGATCAAACTTGTGTTAGCAAGAGTAGGGAAAATGGCTTCTGCAGGAAATGAGGTCAAGATGCAGGAGGTGAAGGACCTCACGCGTATTGAGCGTATTGGTGCGCATTCGCACATTCGTGGCTTGGGTCTTGACGACACGCTCGAGCCTCGTGCCTCATCTCAGGGTATGGTTGGCCAGTCTGATGCCCGTAAGGCTGCTGGTGTTGTCCTGCGTATGATCGAGGAGGGTAACATGTCTGGTCGTGCGGTTCTCCTTGCAGGTCCTCCTGGTACCGGTAAGACTGCCATTGCCATGGGTATCGCCCAGGCTCTTGGTGAAGACACTCCGTTCACGACCATCGCTGGTAGTGAGATCTTTTCTCTGGAAATGTCCAAGACTGAGGCACTCACACAGGCGTTCCGTCGCTCTATTGGTGTTCGCATTATGGAAGAGACCGAAATCATCGAGGGTGAGGTTGTGGAGATCGAGCTGGACCAACCCGCTGCTGGCGGTGCGAGCGAGATGACAGGCAAGCTTACGCTTAAGAGCACAGAGATGGAGACTGTCTACGATCTGGGCACCAAGATGATCGAATCACTGAACAAGGAGAAGGTCTCCGCAGGAGACGTCATCACTATTGACAAGGCTAGCGGTCGCATCACCAAACTTGGTCGCTCTTTTACCCGTTCCGGTGACTATGACGCCATGGGTCCGCAGACCCGATTTGTACAATGCCCCGAAGGTGAGCTACAGAAGCGCAAGGAGGTTGTGCACGTTGTCAGCTTGCATGAAATTGATGTTATCAACAGTCGTCAACAGGGGTTTCTTGCCTTGTTCTCTGGTGATACTGGTGAGATTAAGCCCGAGGTTCGCGAGCAAATCGATGGCAAGGTTGCTGAATGGCGCGAAGAGGGAAAGGCCACCATCGTACCTGGTGTGCTTTTCATTGACGAGGTTCACATGCTTGATATTGAGTGCTTTTCTTGGCTCAACCGCGCCCTTGAGAGCGACCTTGCTCCTGTTCTTATCATTGCTACGAACCGCGGTATCACTCGCATCCGTGGCACTAAATACAAATCCCCCCACGGTATTCCAATTGATTTGCTGGACCGTTTGATTATTATCACTACCTCGCCTTACAGTGACAAGGAGATTCGCAAGATTCTTGATATTCGTTGTGAAGAAGAGGATGTGGAGATGTCTGATGAAGCTCGTGAGCTTCTCACTCGCGTTGCAATTGAGACTTCCCTCCGTTATGCCATGCACATGATTATGTGCGCCTCCCTCGTCTGCGCGAAGCGCCGCGGTACTGAAGTTGAAGTCGAGGACATTAAGAAGGTATACTCTCTCTTCATTGATCTCAAGCGCTCCACAAACTTTTTGCTCGAGTACCAGTCGCAGTACCTCTTCCACGAGGTTGACGACGATGAGGAAGAAGAAGATGATGACAAAATGGAGTCCTAAAGGACATAGCTACTCCTTCATATTTCACTTTTTCTTTCCTTCATTCCCTAGTCACCATAAGCACAATCTCGAATCCACTTATCTACCAAACCGATCCAACATATCAACACTCTAGTTTCTCACGAAGAATAAAAAATACTCACTCAAACCATTTAACGATTTGCATTACATTCAACCATGCATTATTTATGTTACGGAGTAGACCTCCATTTCTCAAAACGCACTATTGAGGGATGTAGGTATTCTCTTTCAATTAAAAGCCTAATATGTCTGATTCCGCTATTGATGTCTTGAAGATGATTTCACGCCTCGAATAACTAAAAATGCTAGCTGCAGCATGGTAATCCATTACAATCTATTTATTATTGAATTAATGTGAAATTTAACCATAGTTAATCCTCTGACTAGTGATAATGCTTGTGAAAATCCATCCTAATGATCTAGCAGGACGAACTCGACCCAAATAAAAATTTGCCTGATTTCAAGTCATTGCTTCATGGGAGGTAGGGCCTTTTATCTTCCCCCTATCTTTGTGATTGGTAAAGCTTCAGATGTTTGTGTTATTCCTGGTTCCTACTTTGTGATTGCAGAGACACCAACTGAAGGGACATGTGTACAAGACACTAGCAGAGTCCTTCGTACTCTAAACTATAAGGAGTTGTATACGATAGAAACTATACTTTTTAGGTGCATTGGGGTGAGTTTAAGGGACCACTACTTATCAAGCAGCCAAAAAAAAGAGAAGGTTTTCAACTTCAAAAGCTCTTACAATTCAGAGATTTCGGCTCTTGAAACTAAGGAGAATCCTTCACATCCTCGAAGAGTATCTTCCCTTAACGCCTATGAAAGATTTTTCCACTGGAGTTTTTATTCGGTGTTTGCTGTCTACATTTTTCGCATTGCGAGCTAAAATAGACTTGCCAGTATTGCTAGCATGTCTAAGTCTTCGAACAACGATTGCAAGGAGACAATGTCAAACACTATTTCTTCACAAAATGTTGCCAAGGGCACTCTGGGTTCTCGTCGACTAGGAAAGAATAGGCGCTATATACATACAACATATAAAATCATTTGAAGAAGATATCGTACTTGGCAGAGAGATGTCCCATTTGATTATGAGGGTAAAACATCAAAGACGATACGCGTAGGGATCTTTGAAACTTTACACCAGCGAGTCATTTTCGTTCATTCTACGTGACCGTACATACAATTTACTAAAAAACATCTACACGCCCTCGTTGTACTCTTCCCGCTACTCCATCTAATTCAGGTCGCAGGCCGCACGATAGCAGCCACTGCAGCAGCTGCAGGTATGATGTCATCATTGGGGTTTTCAATGACAAGGTTCGCTTTTTTCTCTGGGTTTGCCGCGATGATCTCCCGCATGTTAAGCTCATCACTGGCACGTACGCGCTCCATTGTCCTTTCTAGAGTCCAACCAAAAGCCGCTGCATTTCGCACAGCCGTCCTATGCACGGCTGTTTCCACGTCCACCTTCACGTACCACGTCTCGTCAAAGAGCGCACCAATCCGAGGCCAGACCTCTGGGCTATCTAGCAGCAAGTAGTTACCCTCCACCAGGACGATGCGGTCTTGGCGAGGATCCACTGATATTGCTCCCTCACTTGGATCGCCAATTTCATGAGACCAAGCTGGAAAGAGGTGCACTTTCCCAGGTTCATGCGCAAGAGCCTCAAGGTCTCCGAGGAGTTTGCAAGCGTCAAATGTGAAGGCTGCACCACGTCTGAAATGGGCCTGTGCAGGATCCGGAAAAGTGTCAAGTTGGGCTTTGGAGAAATGATAACCATCCATGGGCAGGCACGTGGCGCCAACGCCAAGCTCTTCTCGAATCATCTTCGCACAAAGCGTTGCTAGTGTTGATTTTCCAGCGCCCGGAACGCCAGCAATTCCCACAAGGTAGGGTCTCAGAGTGCCAACCTTCCCACCTTCCGAACCTTCGCTAGTATCTGCCTCTCCATGTTGATTGTGACGCTCCTCGAGAGCGGCCTCCTCCCAGCCCCGGGCGCGAGCACATACGCCCTTGGCTACGCTGCGAATCTTGTCGATATCCATGGCGTGAGCTTCCTGCGTGCACCCGAAAGGCAACGCAACAGGCGTGGCTTTCGTGAATCCGGAACTGGTTTTAGTATAAACTTGGAAAATCTGGCCATAATAGAGTTCTTGGTGTGGAAAATCTTAGGTAATGACCATTATATTGCCAAGTAAAAGAACTCGATGTAGGCCCACGAATGAGGCTCAAGTAACCCAGTAGCAGCAGGCGAAAGGCATTGTGAATCTAAAAGTTGTTGTGCCTCGCTAGGAATGAGCAGCATATCGATGATTGACTTGCCATGGCATTTATATCTTTGATAGCGTTCATGAGTTGAGGTCAAGATTCGTTGGATTGTTTGAAATTCCGGTGTAAGGTCGAGCCGGATAAACTGAGAAACCCAAGAGCTGTGATCGGGGCGAAAAAGACATAGGCATACTTTGTCGCGATGTTCATGGCTGCGTTAAAAGAGGTTGATTCTATGTTTCGCTTCCTCCTGAGTATGAAGGTTAAGTATGCCATCTTCAACATCTTCAAAGATCAAATTTGACTGAGAGATCACAGGTTCTTAAAGTCAATGCAAAATGGGAATATCTTTTGCTCTTGATCAAGTATGTTGTACGCTATCCATTTGTACGCCTGGCTTTAATTTCATCGCACATTACGCTCTTGAGAAGTTCCCTTTTTGCAAAAAAAGAAAAAGAAAAAGAAAAAGACCAAAGATTTCTTGCGAAAGCTTCGAATAGCTTGCAGAATTTGTCTTTACAAGCAGACATCACGAACCAATCTCTTGAAACTGATTCTATCCTAAAGCTACCCTAGTGTTGCTATACAAAGGACAAGGATGTTGAACTCAGCTTGCTTTTAAATGACAATCACAGATTATACCGAGAACACAAAGCTATTCGATCATAAACATGAAAGATCTATTACAATTCGACTGTGGATCTTCATTTTCGAGCTCTAGTAATTAGCTAATATACATGCCTTACAATCTTGGTGAACTAAATTTCGTTGCGTACTTACAATCTACACATGAAAAAAATATGACGTCTAGTTACCTTCTCCCACATGTTGAGTAGATAAGAGCTGCCGTTGGAGCAAAGATAACAAATAGCGAAACGCTGCGTTGATTTGCCTAGCCTTTAATATTCACCCTGTATCCACAAAACGACATCATATCATTTCCCTTGGACTGTGCATGCATGCCTAAGAACGAATTTTGTATTGCGTCTCCCGACAATAACAATTAAAAGCAGTCCCTAAGAAGGTCATGATTGATGATGAAAAAAATAAAATAAAAAGACACGTAAGCAGTCAAAGAGTCCGTCATAGCAAATTAAACCCACCAAACACCGAATCTTTGCTGCCTCGGGCGTAGCTTGGGCTGCTTGTCCCGAGTTTGGCTGCACCTTTATCTTCTGGATTGTTTTTGAGTGCTTATTCTTCTTCTATCTTTGATTTGTCAACCTCTTCTAGGTGTGCCGCCGCGGCCATGAACTTGCTGGCTCCGGCATGGCGCTTGCTCATGGCTTGCGTGCCTTCGTTCTACACTCGTCTCCACCGCGGTCATTTTGTGAAGGCACTTCGATTCCTTGTGGAGCTTCTAGTGGCGTACGAAATTACGCGATGCTTGTGTTTCGTGGCGAGGTATCAGGATATTTTCGCAGAGCTGGAGCTGACTTCATGCATCGAGGAGACCGTTTCCACATTCCCTTCAGACCTCCAAATCCAAGTCCGCAGCGGACGATTTTACTTCACACAGGCATCTCCCATAATTCTTGACGTGCCTCGATGCGTTGGGGACGGTATTTCACTCTTCGCATCGTACATGAGCCACGGTGCTGTATTTCCGGAGGAGATTTGGACAATGGTGGCCCCAATCGTGGTCCTCTTTGACCGCGATGACTACTTTGGCTCTGCTCTCGAGCACGTCTCGGTTCCAAGAATCTTTGAGGCAATCCAAAAGCAGGGCCTCATTGTCAACAATGCAGACGGAATGGATGAGGACTATCTTGGCAACATGATCCTCGCAGATTATGAGGCAGTGTTTCTCACCATTGGTCGTAGTGAAGCTTACTTGCTCGACATCGTTCCAGTAACCGCGCTTGTCGAATCTGCCCTTTATGCCATAAGCGAAGATTACACCTCCAGTAATGACGGCGGTTTGAATCCTGCTATCATAAAGGTTTCTCGACGAAGTCTCCATACGGTGGCTCGTCAGCTTCAGGATCAACTGCAGGAGGACTTGTGGCTAAAGATTTTAGTCTATGGCCCCTTCTTCGCAGCGACGATGATCTGTGGGTTTATTATTAGCCTCATCATGAGCTTTGACTTGCTAATAACCTCCACCATTATTTACGTTCTTGTGCGCAAGGGTATCGTGTCAGCCAGCTTCCGCTTCTGGACTGTGCGGCAGCACTTTCGTCCGATCATTGCGGATGAGGACAATTTGGATCAAGATTATAACTTCTCAGATCTCTCAGATGCCGACGCCCAAGCTGAGCAGGGACTTTTAATCATGGAGTATAACGCTGCAGTTGCAGATAATATGGGTGCTGACGGGGTATTTGCAAACCTCTCTGATGCTTACTTTGTCACTTTGGCTATTCACACGGCGACTTTGGCACTTTTGGTTGATGCAGTGTTCCCCTTTATGATTGGAAATGCTGTTGGTCTTGGAGCCATCGTGCACATGGTCCTTTCGCTAGTTGTTGTGCGCTATTTTGCGCTCCCAGGTGTTCTCATGGACCGATTTACGCTCCCTAGACTCCAAAGTCGACGTAGAGTAGCAGCACGCATTCGGAGTCAGCAAGCTGCTGCTTCTTCTGCTACGGTAGAAAACGCTTCGGCTGCAGCAGCCGCCGCAGCCGCTGCAGCATATTCATTTGTTCCTCGCGAGCGCCTGATCCGTGATGGCTGGTCTCATTACCGGCTTGCTCAAGGAAGGATTGAGGAAACCCTGCGCTCACCCGCACTGTCGTTAAATACAAAGCTTGCAACGGTCATTGCAACAATGCAAAATCTTCGAAAAAATGTCTTGGAGAGCAAGGTTCATATTTTACATTCATGGTCATCGCTGAATGGATCACGTGATCCAATTGGAGGGCCAGGTTTTGTCTATGGGCTCTCGTTCACCAGTGGCGCTTGGATACTACTCGGGTGGTATGATCATCCATGCAGTGAACGTGGAATTAAGGCATTAACTACATATCCGGGATTGGTTCACATTTCTGATAAGGAAATCCCAGACTCGCTGCTCCCCAGCGAGGAAGAGATTGGTTGCTTATCGTCTACTCTTCATGATCTAAAGCAGCAGCTTCATAAGCTTGTTGATGCTCCTTCCCAGTTCACATCATAATAAGCGGCCCACTGTTACATGATAGTTCTTTTTCTTATTAACCTTGTTACATTCCACGTGTTGACGTATGTATCAAGCATTCAGTTTTTGTATTCTTCAACGCAACAAAGTACCTTCCAAGAACTGGAGAGAATCACATCTATTGAATCTCTCTTTTATAATTTCTTTGTTTCCCTTATTATTCCGTGTAAATTGTGTGTTTTCTTAACTTACAAGGATGTTTTTTCTATTATCATATGTTATGAAACGATTCGAAAGTACCCAGGCAGATTCAGCGAGTCTGAATTTCACAATTATCAAAGAAAAACTCTCGACGTCAATCTTAATTATTATCTATCTGTACATTGAACAGGGCCAAGCGTGTTTATAATAAAATAGAACTAATTTATTCGGTTGAATATTATTTGCCTAGCGCGAGATTGTCTTCGAGCGTGGTGTCAAGCTCGTACCCATAGTGCTGAGCTAGATTAAAAACCTCAGTTGCGATGTTCGCGTCCATCTCATGAAGTTCTGTCCAAGTTACATCAGGAAGTCTTTGCTTTTCTTTATCAGGTGAGGTATGGAATTTTGCTCGCGGCATGGAACGTGGAAGTGCAGTTGTATCAATTCCCTCAAGACGTAAAGCTTTCACAAGCACCGCAGGGTCAACGTCTTCAAGACGCACATGAGTGTTGCTTGGGTAATTATGTTCGATAAGCTTGTTCCACTCAAGCCAATAAATTGCTGAGCGCTCAAGACTTTCAAATGGTAGGTCTGGTGACATACGGGGAAGAAACTTCTGTGCAAACACCCAACTTCTTTCGTCATTCTTTGCGCCACGTGCGAGCGACCGATCACCCTTCCCGCAGAAGCATCTGCGAGTACTGCTCATCACTTTTAGTGGATGCCGCGTCAAGTGTACAACAGGGCTAAACATGGGTTTATCTGCCGGAATCATGGCCCTGATCTTCTTTCGCAAGATGTTTGAAGATTTGAACTCGAAAGGATATAATGATGTCTCAACAGCGTATAACCAGGACACACTTACATGCGCTGTTTGAACTTGCTCATGCACTGCACTAACGCCTATCGAGCGAAGGTACTCCATGAGAGATAAGGTACCACTGCGACCACAGCCAGTGATGAGAGGGATTTGACTAGACGAATCAACAGGAATAACCTGCGGAGTCATCGCCAGCGTGTCGGACTGCGTCACACTTGTCCTAGAAGATGGGTGTGTAGTAGTAGTAGTAGTAGTAGTAGATTCACTCTGGGCAGGGCTAGAGGAAATGGAGGGTACACCAATGGGGTTCCCTAAAGATTTCACAGTCGTCATCGGGTTCGTACGTTTCGTAAAAGTTGATCGAGATGAGGTTGGCAAGGCTGACTTTGCTTTGGCACAAGTTGATTCCAAATCATGTGTTTGCCCAGTATCACTTGAGTACTTTGAGAGGATCGTACAATCTACCTTGGCAGCAATGTTGGTCCAATATGCACGACGCCACACAAGCAACTCCTGTTGGATGGCGTCTGCCTTCGGCAAAATTTGTGTCATTGTCTCTTCAAGCTCGCTCCAATCATTCAAAACGACAATGGGGGCTCCACTGTCAAGCAGCGGCTTGAAAGCGTCCTGGCAAGGATGAGCATTGTATTCTTCATCTCGTACTAAGATTGGGATTGAACCACTATCAATCGCTTCAAAGATACGAAAGGCTTCTGGATTGGTTCCAGCAGGGCACAAAGTGAACGTTGAATCAAGAACAGCAGCCCTGTATTCTTGTGGAGATACGTAACTTTGAGTCATGGCATCCTTCTTCCAGGCCGGGGCTACGTTGACAAATCCTCGAGAAAGAATTCCCGTTGCTTTAGCTCCGTCCTCGAGAATCTTAGCAAGTACCCTTCGAGAATTACTTGTCAAAGCTCCGGCAAAGTTGAAAACGTACTTGCGACTACTCGGTGGCCTGATTTCGCTGGCGGTGACAGCTTGGAATTCAAATCGTGAACCAAGCGGCAGATAGTCCGACGTAAATTTATTTGTGTAGTACTGGCGCATTGGCACGGCAGGAGTTTGGCCTCCACACAAAGACAGGAGGCACTTGCAATATTCATCCCCTACAACAAATGTTGTCTGTCCTGGTGTGGCTACAGTACGTGGAGTGAGTCCCTTCTGAAAAGCTAGATTCAGACGTGGCCACTGCGGCTGACATGGCTCCGCAGGTGGCAAAGAGGTGGAGCTGATTGCACCGCTTGTGATATATTGATCTAGTTGATCCCGAAGCATGGGTGCCATAACAAATTCGAGTTTGCTGCCAAACTCTCGTAGACCATTGCGCACAAACAAGGAGGCGACACGCGGATTGGGACCCTGCACGCAAACCTTGATAGATTCTGCCGTTTGGTCCATAGAATCCAAGTCGTCTACATTGATATGAAATCCTGAGCTATCTTCAATCTCTTCCGTATCCACAATTTCCTTATCGAATTCCCCAATAGGTGCTTCCATAGGGTCCTCTCGCGGTTGATCATCTAGGTCCTCGTTGCTGTCTAGGTCAACATCCTTTGCTTCAAGGTTTTCTGCGCCAAGATCATTCCCACGCTCCTGCGATTGACTGCCCTTCCAAAACTCTGAATTTATATCCTTTGACTTTGACGAATCTAGAGTGCTCAATGCTGAAGGAGAGCTTGAATTCTGCATCACAAGCCAGAACACGACCGCCAGAGCGGCTAGAATCATCAAGGCTTTTTTTCTGGAGGCTACCATCCCCAGTTGCTGTTGCGAGGAGACTGAGTTTCCAGGGTTTCTGTTTGAGTTCTTATCGTAGTCATAAATCTGATTCTCGGCATCTGGTCTCCTCGGGCTTTGTGAGCGGGGCCTCTCGTTTTCCGAAGAACCTGAATCAGAGTCTACTCGCCTGCGAGGTCTCAGGGAGGCCATGGTATTGGCCCACAGAGTTCTGCTTTCGGCCCAAAGCGAGCAGAAACCTCAGGTCTTCACAGACAGCCCTGCCCTAGTGTCCAAGCCTTCCACTTCGCCTCGAGCGAAGCGAATTTGAATGATAGTGCCTGCCAAAAACTTGAAGCTGCGTTCGCAATAGAGTCGATATTCGATCCAATGGCAAACTACAGAAAACCTAACTTTTTTATCATTCTTCTTGTTACCTGCACTACTACTTGAGGGCCTATGTAGGCGGCCACCTACTGTTTTGATTAAGTGAGAACAACCCAAAATCGATTCTCATGAACAATGGGAATCATAACTTTCAAAGTTAAAAAACAACTTCTTGAATTTTTATTTTAACTACAACCATGTCTTAATTATGACTCCTGGCCCGGGTGATAGCTAGCATGCTATTGAGGAAAAGTTGCGACCAAATCGCTAGTTTAAGGGTCTGAGGATACTACCGAGGCATCGTAGACATCATCGATTTGTAGGTGGCAATGAGACATGCAGCTTCACTCCTCGTATTGGTATTCTTGGGCACACTCTGTGCGAGTTTGTCAGAAGATGCTGTGCTCGTTAAAGACGATGCAGTAAGAAGAGAAGAAGTTAGCTTGCAAGTTTTAGAGCCTGGGGTAGAGCTGCTGCGACAATCGTGTACCTGGGGTGCGACAAGGAGGTTTGCGATCGCTAAAAACCTTCCGGTAAATGCTGCATTTGAGGTACGTGTCTCGTACTTATCAACAACTCCAGCAGTCTTTGCATTTGATCTTCTTGACGATGCAGGTGAAGATGTTTCAGATCAACTTAAACATATAGTACACAAAAGATTACACCAGAAGCAATCAGGGCACGAGAGCGAGAGCGAGAGCGAGGAAAAAACCGAACTTCGTCTCAGAAGAAGACAACTCAATACAGAGCGGTTTCGGATAATAACCGATGTCAATGGTTGTGTTGTGCGGGAAAGCAGTCCAGATGGCGTGGCACGAAAGCCAATTCTGGCAATTAGTGTGATCCCGGAAGGGGTCTTAGCATTTGGGGCCCAACAAGAAGAGCATCTAGTCTTTAACATTGTTATGGACCGTTTATATATAATGAATTCAGTTCCAGAGAAGGCGCTAAGTATGATCATCTGGGGTGTAGTTTGTGTGACATTTGCGCTTGCGTGTTTGGCACCCTTCGTGCATAGACTGCTAACTACTCATCAGTATCAAATTGATACTAGCATGGCTCCCAGCGTAAATAACGAAGCTAGAAAGCGATGAAACTATACAATTAATTAATTGAAGGAGAAAGAATCAGGGTCTCAAAAAATATCATTCCACTTTAACCGAGGTTCGGATCATATGTGTGAGATTAGGGATACTCAAATGAATTGATCCTCTCCGATAGTATTCTATACTAACCCTTTTCGTCGTTTTGCGATGCTAAAATCCTATGTTATTCAAGAGCATACATAAGTATTGGCCCACGGAATGGATCCTGCAAAGTTTGTTTGTTGTTCAGCGAGTTTGCTTAAGACTTGTTGAAGGGTTTCACAGCTGCCTTCTTTGACAGACAGATTTACTCGTGCCAATCTATTCGATAGTGTGCGCGCATGGTCCAACGTCTCATTTACAAAGCCTCGATGTCAATTGATCAAGCGCGTTTGACTTCAGGGCGTTGAATCATTCGTGCACAAAAGTAGCACGTCAAGAAGGTCAAGATTACTGCAAGCGCATATAGAAATAGAACTGTTGAGTCATTGTAAGCTACAGCTTCTGCCATCGCCTCAGTAACTGCAGCGATGACCTCCTTCGTTGACTGAATTTTAGCCTCATCGTCGTTGAGGGAAGCCTTAGGTTCTTCCTGAAGACGCTCGCAGAACGTGAGATAATCCAGCTTTGGGAATTCACGATCCAGATACTCAATGCCTTGATTCCACAGCTTATTAACATCGACGCCATTGCGATTAAAAGGGGCCATATCACCATACTCTGTATTGATCTTTGAGACGATGTCGACATAGTCTTGCGGCAGGACATACGCAAATGGTGTTTCCCATGGCTCCTTTCCGAGATGAGGCCATGCATGGTCTGTGAGTGCAATAAACATTTGCATTGATCTTGAGTTCTTTCCATTTCCAGCAAAGGCTAGTGTACCGCGGCGTATCCTGATGCCCTGTTTGGGGTCGTCTTGGATGGTTGCCGAGGACCATTTCCGGTTCGCTAATTGGTTTTTCGAGATACCAAACTGAACAAGGAAATCATGAACGGCGCGAAACATAGGTGCACCATTGAAAAAACCTTCGTCAACCAGCTGCAAAAACCTCTCGGCTCCGAGCGGCGCCCATTCTGGCACCACTACAATCTGGAAACGTCCTTTGTTGCCCAGTTGGCACTGCACAAGCACCACATCCTCGTCTGAATGTGCCACAGGTTCGCGTTCTTGATCAAACGAACTTTCTAGTCCTCGCACATGACCAACATTATCACCACAAACCAGCGAAAAAGCGCAAGCGGTGGCTGCTACAGCGCTCCAAATCCGCATCTTGAATGTGATCGGGGTCTGGAGATTACTAGGTCCGCAAAATCCACTTCACTTCCTGCTGCCCTACTTGAATAAAATATAACAATAATAATAAGAAGAAAATAATTTCCCATTCTTTTTAATTCTTTGACGCAGTATTCAATTGGTTATAGACGAAATACTTTACTTGTGCAATCCAAAGTATTCGCTATATCGGATTTGCAGGCTGTATTCTCTACTTTCAGGGCGCCTATAGCCCACTTGCGGCTGAAAGTCTATTGTGAAGCAGGTCAAACTTCGCCCAAAATGTGAACTATAAATTGTGTGAAGTGGAGTATATTCCAACCAAAGCGTATTTTAGGTTCGTCAAGTTGGTTATAGATCTTGAAAAGCTCTGCCCTGTTCCTTCGTTTCTTTGGGGACGTGAGATCCCCGCGAGCAAATCGCAATTGGGACGCAGCGAGCACAGCGGCGCCGAGCGAATCTGGCGCGGGTGGGCAAGAGTCTGAGGGCCTGGCCAGCTGCGGTGCAGGGACGGCTGTCGCTGGTGCGCAAATTTGCTGCCCTCATCGGCCTCGTGTCACAACGAGGTCATCTTTTTCGGGCTAGCAAGGCGCGATCGGTAGCAGAGAATCCGTGTGCCAAACAATACTAAATAAAGACCGCCTCAAAACCACGGGTGATTCGGGTTTGTGAGAGTAGCTGACCTCTTGTAAAGGTACATCTCAAATCAATTTGTAGTTAAGAGTCCTGAGGCCGTCACATTTCCTGTTCATAGCTTTTAGAAACAAATCATGAACGTACTCGACGCCATAACATTGGATGATCGCCTGGATGTTGTACAGCGTGGAACTGTTGCGTTTGCCTGTGCCGCGTTAGGGATGTTTTATATTTCGAGCCAATTTAGTAATGTGCGGGACTGGGTTTCCGACTTACAGGGGTCTAATCCTTGGCAAGTGAGACGTACTCATGCAGAGTCTACGGCGATTCCAAGCAATTCTACAAGGCGTGTCACTAGCGTGGTAGTGCGAGCAGGGGAACTTGTGGACAGTGTCACATTCAAGTATTCTGATATGCCATCTGGGGTGACATTCGGTGGCAACGGTGGTACAGAATTCCCGCCATTCGAGCTTGAAGCCAACGAATTCATTTTAGAAGTTCGCGGTCGCCGGGGTGCTTACCTCGACCAGATTCAGTTTGTGACAAACACAGGGCGTACCTCACAAACATATGGCGGCGCAGGAGGCCAGCCTTTTAGTCTATCATTGGGACCAGATCAACCTATTGGAGGTCTCGATATTCAAATGTCTATTAATGGATGGATTCGTGTGATTCGAGGCGCTGTGGAAGTGTCTAAAGTTCGCACGAGCTCTGTATCTAACATGCAACGAATGCGGGACCATGGCTTTATCCAAACACAGCAACGTGTAGTTCGTCGCCGTCTTCACTTTCTTTACCTTTGTCTTTCATTATATGCCTGCTTTTTATTTTACGTCCTCGGACCTTTTGTCAGAGATGTCGCACTTGGTCCAACTATCATAGATCTAGAAATGTTCCAGCAAAAAGTGCCATCCAAGTCATTTGTACTGATTCCGGAAAACTCGGAGACTATCTTACGGAGCACACCTTTTTCCGAGGGCCAACAGCGCATGAGATGGGTTGTTGAACGTTTCAATTTGGGCTACGACACTGGCCCCGTTGCGATCCTTGTCAAGGAGCTCGTAAATAATGAAAAGGGGCCTCTTGGAGAAGTTCGTACTCTGGAAAAGGGTTCATGGGAAGCGCGCAGTGGTATTGTTCGCCGAGTGAATTTCGAAGAAGATGGTGTTATTGTACCTTCTAGCAATGTTGAAGACATGCACATAAAGTGGATGTGGGAGACTGGTTCACATCCCCAAAAGCCTGCACGCATGGACGACTCCAAGGCAGAAAAGGGTCCAAAAAGAAGTCGAACGCAAAGCTCAAATATTCATCCTTTGTACTATGTTGACGAGTCTTTTTCACCTGTCTTTATGCATTTATGCACATTTATTGGCTCTGCATCATTGACATATTTATTAGTTAGGTGGGGATTTCTTTGCAGTGGTTTAGATCCAGTTACATCTCGGTTTGCAACAGCTCAAGTTCCTGGCGAAGCAACATCTCGTGAGGATCTCATTGTTGCCGTGGACCACGAAATTCGAGAGCCTGAGACGCTAGTTTTGGCATGGGATGCACGCATGGTGGCAGTGACCCGAAATTGGTTCATCAAGACCAATTATTTAAGTATTGATGTCGTGGCAATCAACGATGCACGAATTGCAGATTTACGAGTTTCTGGGCGCTGGATTCTTGGCGAGCTTGTCGAAATTGTAACAATGCGTGTGGAGTCACGTAGGTCCGTCCGTCGAGTTGGTCATCAGCGTAGCCGTGCTCTTTATTCCTTCGAAGTTGCTCTTCCTAGAGGGCAATTTGAGGTTCTTCGTGCGAGCTTTATAGAAAGCGTACGTCAGCGCGAGGAAATTGTAGTTACCCGCCGAGAGGCAGCGTTCCAGCGTCGTTATAACGAAATTCTTTGTGAGCGAGCTCGTGAAGGCATTTGCTTTTCTCCCGAAGAATTTGACTTGAACGAGGAATGCCTTGGCGCTTGTGGCAACGCCCCCTCGGTTCTTATTCGAAAGCGATGTAGCACCTGCGAGGAGCGTACCGAATGCCCTTGCGAGCCCGCATGGTGTCATACGTGTCTATTAAAGTGGTGGTTTTCTAGAAATCGCACTCGAATGGAGCTTGTGCCTAGTGATGATGAAGTGGATCCGAGTTGGCAAGGTCAATGTCCCACCTGTCGTGTATATTTTTGTTTGGTACGTTGCTTTTCTAAGATTCAGTTTGGGTGAGTTCTTTCTGAGAAATCTAACAACGCTTGCTGCTTCTTTTTTTATTTTGTCCGGTGATTTTAAATGGATTCTGTTGCTTGAATGGATAAATTTACAGGATGATGTAATCCCCCGTTTCGATATTGCTGAGCTTTTGGTTGCTGAGGGTGGAAGTACTCATGAAGATGGTCATGGTGCTGCTCAACTTTATGATGAGAGCACCAATGACGACAGTGATCATGTTGAGACAGAAAGGGATGACGAAAGGAACAACAATGAACCGAACTTGCCATTTTTTACAGGGGGGGGGACTGCCCCGTCGCAGGAGTCAGGAAGTCAGTTATCACAGCGTGAAAGAGGCAGTTCTGATTCTTGGCCGGAAGAAGAAAGTTCAAGATCTACTGCATCTATGCAAGCCCAAGGCTTACGACGGCGCATACTGTCTCGTCCTACACAGGCGTCTTCCACAGAACCTTCTTCAGAAGGTGTGAACTCTGGAAATACAACAACAGGGCCAAGTGTCAGCTCAGAAGAGACTGCTAACTCGATCTCCGAGCGGCGTGCTCGAGCAGCAGAGGCAGCTGAGCGGAGGCGGATTGGATGACTCTGTTTTACTTTCACTCCTCATGATTGTGGGTACGTATTTCACATTCTAGTACTGGTTTGATTGAAATATTTTATCAGTACCTTCCAAAAACATTTCCTTACAGTTCCGTATTCTCTCTCGGCGCAAGTTTTTGAGCTAATATGTTTTTTTGTTATTTTCTTTTCTTTTCTTTTCTTTTTGAAAGTAGTAAAACAATCATGAAAATGAAAAATTCAAAATGGCCGGAGAGACGATTGTAGAAACGAAGAAAAGAAAAAGAAAAACACCTACTTCATCTGGTTTTCGTTCAACGACTGATCAAGTATTTACCGTGCATATATAGTTTTTTCATAAGCATCATATATGGATTGACTCTTCTAGCATGGTGCCATGGGGCGAGCTTAGACAGACCAACTCTTTTAATAGAGCAAACTCCAGTTTCACAGGAAAGAATTTGATTTATATGAAAGGTTTGCATTACATTTAATTTTTATTCTCTTTTCTTAGCCTATTTATTAGTTAGTTTACAACAAAAGCTCCAAGCATTTAAAATCGTAAAAGAATTCCTCCTTTGATGTGGAATGGAGGAATATTCAGAATACTGATTTTAGTCATGTCATTTGTGTTAGTTTGTTTTTGTTTGGTTCTTTTGCCAACGAGTAAACAAATATGCAAGTTAATTACAAGAGTCAAGAGTCAAGTTTGTAATGTATCGTAGAAATTAGCCTTGATGAGCTTGGCAACTTGATTCTCAGAAGGTCTGCTCACTACGACGAATCTGCATTAGTCTTCATATTGATATTGGAAGTGCGTATCAACGAAGAGGCCATGAAACTTTGGCCAATCGTCTTCTTTTACTGTACAACAGAACCATTTGCTACTTTATTTGGTTTTCTGTCGACAAAACTTCCGTCTTTCTTTGTGTGTGGTTGTGTGGACAGAAACAAGCAACTCTGTCTCATATCCATGAACAAAAAGCATAACTTATCAGAGAACTTGGAAATGAATGGTAGGGTGATATTTACAATGAGCAGAATCTTTTCTTACTAGTAAAGAGTCAACAGAAAGAAAGAGGGTGAGATGTAGCAGCTCTTCACATCACCAAACCACATATTAGTGTGGTATGGCAAAACATTAAAACTTGGTATCTCGGGTATAAAAAGAGAGGAGAGGTGATGTTGGAGTATGTTGGAATAAGGGAATCAGATGTAGTAGTAAAGACGCAGCTCAACGACGAGCTGCACATTATATGAAACGGGTCAAACTTGCTTGATAATCAATTTTGATCATCAGAGTTTAGACAAATTGACTGACTTGAGCAATGCTTGGCGCATGTGTTACGCTGGCACGCAGAATACATGATGGATTTAGGCCTTGGTCTCACCGTCGGTGGTCTCGCCTTCCTCCTCCTGCTGTTCGCCTTCTTCCTCCTCGGTCTTGTTGAAGAAAGATTCGGGGACCTCAGTGATCTCAGTTGCGAGGGTCAGGTTAGGGTGGGAGAAGGTGCCGTAGTACGGGGCCCCGAGTCCCTCGAAGTAGAGCTCGCGAACAGTTTCCATAACGAGGTGGGTGGCAGCAACCACATCGTCAGTGCATCCAGTCTCGCTGGCGGTGTGCATGTTGCGAATAGGGATTCCAATCGAGGTCGCTGCAGAGTCCACAGATGCGAATACACCGGCCATGGCATCGGTGCCGGTGTCGCGTCCCACGACATCGAGCTGAAGAGGGATCTCAGCTCTCTTGGCGGCGCGCTGGACAGTCGAGTTAAGGTGTACGGAGGTGATGGAGCCCAAACTCACAGTCGGTCCCTGACCCATGCCAATGTCCGGCATGCGCTTGCTGGAGATTCCGGGAGCAGCGTTGTAGTCATGGTTCACGTCCACGGCAAGAATGACGTCGGGCTTGAAGTGCTGCGCGAACATGCGGCTGCCGAAGCGTCCGATTTCTTCGTGGGTGGCAAACGCGTAAAGAACGCGAACCTTGTCGAAGACCTCCACGAAAGTAGGGTCATCAGCCATCTGGGCACACGCCTGTGCAGTAACCCAGCAACCGAGACCGTTGTCAAGGTAGGCTCCAGTGAAGGTGTGGCGACCAACTCCACGACGGATGGGTCTCTCCATGATAATGCTGTCTCCGACACGGAGTCCAAGGCCCTCGGTTACCTGCTTCTTGCGGTCTTCACCGTGAATGCCAAGCTCGACGTAGAGCTGCTCAGGCTTGACGCCCTTCTGTCCATTGCGAACGTTTTGCTCTGCGAAGTGAATAGCGCCAAGAGCTTCAACGGTGCCTCCACGGAGGGCACGGTAGCTACCGGGTTCCTCGGCAGATTCCGAGTAGATTGTGACGTCGCGGCCGAGCAGAGTAGAGGCCATGTGGCTGTCGCTGTCGATGTAGATCTTGCCGTCATCGCCAATCTTGCGGATCTGCATGCGGATCTTATCAGCGTGGCCGACGATCATGCAAGTAAGCTTCTCAGGGCCAGCCTCAGGGTCAGTGTCGACAACAATGCCGGCCTGGCTGCGGAACCTGTGCACGACCCACCATGAAGGGATCGCTTCGCGAAGTTGAGGCTCGATGATTCCGTTGGTCATGGCACCTTCGTATCCAACGGGCGTCGGGGCAGCGAGCATGGCTTGCATCTTCTCAAAGGTCTCATCGTCCATAGGCTGTGTCCAGGGGGCAACCCAGTCGGGCACAATGTAGCTGGAGCCTGACACGACAGTGGCGCGCTGAGCGTGCCAAACACCAGACTTCATGGCGACCTCAGAGCTGCGGCGGAGGCCTTGGTTTGCGAGGCGGGAGAGCATCTTGACTTCTTGATAGATTTCTGAACTGCTGCTTGCTTGACGGCCGAAGCTGTTGTTTAACTATACACAGGAGAACCGCGCTGATGTGCGATCTTGAGTCTTTCCGGGCTAACTAAGCTTACTTGCTCAACTTGGAGTTACTGCAACTGTGCTTTGCTTTGCTTTGCTTTCTTTGTTTTGTAGAGTTTGGGGTTTGCTTTTTGCGGCTCGCAGCAAATCTTCTGCTTCCCTCCTTACACTAAGGCGCGCATGCTTCTGAACCTCTAAGCAACCCCAGGGTGAGGATGGATCCTCTGTGATACTGAGAGAAGAATAAATAGTTAGTTTACTTTCAAACTTACTTTTTCTATCTTTCTTTCAATCAAGAAAGGAAAGAAAGAAAGAAAGAAAGAGAGAGAGAGAGGTCGAAAAGTTGGGGACACTTTTTGGAAACACTATTCTTTCAAACTTTCATCCTTTATTCATCATCTCATGATGCTCGTAAGAAGCAAGATTGAATTACAAGAAGTTTCGAATCGACTAGGGTGTTGCTAATCTCCTGATAGCATTAACTAGTTAATTTTAGTTAATTGAGATTTGTATTTCTTTTTAATTAAAGAAAGAAAGAAAGAAAGAAAGAAACAAACAAACAAACAAAAGCGCCATCGCTTTTATTTTCTTTCTTTCCTGGATATTCCGTGAAAATAGACGCGTAGTGCAGGCAAGAACTCCAGAGGAAGCATTTTGGCAGGTCGCGTGGGGGCTTTGTCAAGACAAGGCGCAGGCTGCATAACTTGCGCTGATTACATTTTATCATTCGCCGGCCACAGCTTCGAGTGTTCTTTGATGAGATCTCTCTGTATGTATGCAATCGACGTTTCTATCCACTCTCCCATTTCTCTTTTTAAAGTTCAACCAAACTTTCACAACCAAACTTAATAATAGTATATATATTTTTTTGAATATTTAAAAAAAAAAAGTATTCTCTGTCTTCTCCCAAAGAATCAAGGGCGCGAAAACCTTTCTTTTAACAAATAGTTAATTAAATTTAAAATAAAATTGTTGCATCAGCAGTTATATTTTATCAAAACATAACATAATAAAGCGTATTTCTTAAAAACAAAAAATAATCAAACCATTCTTTATTTCTCTCTCCATATACACATACCATTAAATGTTACATATTAGAGCACATAAATAAACAAACAAACAAACAAACAAACAAACAAACAAATGAATAAATAAATGCAAACTTTAAAGCCCTCTTCTCTGCTAATATGACCGACCAGCCTCGCATTTAATTTTCAGGCCACCTCGAAATCCGCCATTCTGGAGACCCAAATCATCGTCATCCCCGTCAACAGCTCATGGGTGGACAATCAATCAATCAATCAATCAATCAATCAATCAATCGATCAATTAATCAATCGATCGATCAATCAAACAATCAAAGACAGCCGTCCTTCGGAGGCTTCGCAGCCGCACGTTTCCGCGTTATCGCCATCGATTTTTTTAATGGCGCCTTTGGAAACCAATCTGCCATAGGAGAGACCACGGGGGCTGGCCTCTCTCTCTGCCTCTGCATTCTGCATGCCTGAGACCGCGGTCTGTGCCGGCGCTCTTGGCGTAACCCGCGGGAACGAGGCGGCGCAGGCTGTCTTTGAGGAAGACCCTCGGTCACGATCTCTCGATCTCTCGATCAATCAATTGCACAATCAATGGTACAATCTATTGAAAATCAAATGAATGAGTGAATGAGTGAATGAGTGAATGAATCAATGCATCAATTTAAAATCAAATGAAGGAATGAAGGAATGAATGAATGAATGAATCAATCAATCAATCAATTGATTGAAAATCAAATGAATGAGTGAATGAGTCAATGCATCAATTTAAAATCAAATGAATGAAGGAATGAATGAATGAATCAATCAATCAATCAATTGAAAATCAAATGAATGAGTGAATGAATGAATGAATCAATCAATTGAAAATCAAATGAATGAGTGAATGAATGAATCAAATAAATCTGCGATGATCTTCAAACTGCGACGATGTTCCCTCCGCCTCCCTCAGATTAAGAGTCCTCGAGTTGAAGCGGATTGTTGCAGAAAGAGCGATGAGAGCGTCGATTTGATTGATTGATTGATTGATTGATTGGTTGATTGATTGATTGATTGATTGATTGGCGTGGCGTGGCGTGGCAGCGCGAGATGAGAGGCGAGCAAGGGCGGGGAGCAGGAAAAGCGAGGCTTGGAGACGGATTTTGATTTCGTTCCTAAGGTCTTCTCCGGGAGGTCTTCTCGCCTCCGGAAGGCAGTCGCCGCGGTTCTTCGATGTGCAGGAGGAGCGAGGTGCGCTGCGATTCCAGGTAGATGCCGGATAGTGAATTCGTTAGTTGCGTGGGTAGTGCTTTCTGGTTCTTTTGGTCCCTGAGGTGCTACAGAACTGGTGTAAGAATGAATGAGTCAATGAATGAGTCAATGAATGAATGAATAATTTGTGGAAAGGGCAATTAATTCAATCGGTTATAGTTCGTCATTTCGTGAGCTGGCTGGCGATGTGCTGGTTGGCTGCTTAGGACATAGGGAGTGAGTGGGTGGTTCGCTACATTTTGCCAGAACAGCTCGAAGCTGAGTGCCGTGAGCGAGCATTTGTTTGTCGTGACTTGTGACCTCGCGGGTTCTCGCTACTCGCTCACGAAGCAGGAGGTGAAGTTCAGAAGGGTTCATGAGGGAGCAAGTCGGCCGGTCGGTCGGTCACAATGGGTGGTGCAAGCTATTCTTGGACGGAGTTCTTGGCGTGTCATTTGCTTGGGAAAACTCGACGATAGATATATATATCATGAGTCCGTGGAATTTGATGCCCTGCGATAGCTGGCTGGCTATGGGCAGAGTTAAAGAAGATGGAGTAGCACCCAAGGGCCTATGCTGCGTGTGGTCTGCGCCGAAGCTCTCGCAGCGTACGGCAACTTGAAGTTCAGAATACCTCAACTCATGCAATGCAATTGGCAAGAAGCCGAATAAATTGATCATCTTGAAACTCCAGGAACAAAATCACCACGGCAAGCTCCAGCTAAAATGGTAGCTTCCCATGTGAACAAAGAGCTGACGTCATGGTAGTGAAGCCCAGAGCTTTACTTTGCTTCGCTGGCTGCAGTCTATGTACAGTGAATTGGCTCGCTGGCTCGCTGTCTAGCTCGCTGGCTAACCAGTATAACCCCGCTTTTTTCGTAGTTCTCCTTGGATCAGTTTTTTGTTAGACTCATCTCTTCGTTGTGAGTCCTTTTGTGAAAGTATTCTTCGTTTTTCAATATCTCTTGAACGGTCGGCCATTCATAAAATCATTCGTCAGAGAGGCTCAGACCAACGAGGTAAGAATGGGTGGCTTTAGGATTACTCTCGGAAACGTGTAGTGTCGAGACCGCATCTGCCAGAGGCGATTTTTGCGCGTCAGCGAGCTGATTTCCCTTCGTGGCGCCAATCGTTTAGAGTTGTTTGCATGCATGAATCGGTATAAGTATAAGTTTCGCATTGAACACCTCATGCACCACCGCAAATTCCGGTGGCTTATTTCCCCAAATCGACCCTCATTTAGAAAATCGAAAATGACGTTGCGCTTCGCACCCAGCCAAAGTACCTGTCCAGCGGCCCCAAGTCAAGCTCGCAAGCTCATTTCGCTAGCCTCCAGCAGATTCGATAGATGCTTCGCTTCAAATATCCATCTCGTTCTTCAAGGCGCCTGGCCAGGTAGCACATTAAATCCGTGACCTTCGTGAAACATGCCCAGCTGTCGTAAGCCCCAAAGGATGTCTGCGTCAAAGCGTCGCCACGATCACCATCCGCAGCTGCGCGTTATACATTTATGCAAATCGCCGACTCCTTGCAACGCTAAGCTCTGCAAGCTTTCTCGTTCTCAACACGGGATGCGTGGCTTGCTTTGTTGGAAAAGACTTGCTTCGCTCCAATGACCAGCGCTAGTGAGTGAGTGAATGAATGAATGGATGGATGAATTAGAATGAATGAACGAATGAATTAGAATGAATGAATTAGAATGAATTAGAATGAATGAATTAGAATGAATTAGAATGAATGAATTAGAATGAATTAGAATGAATGAATTAGAATGAATGAATTAGAATGAATTAGAATGAATGAATTAGAATGAATGAATGCGCTTTTGTTGTGGGCCACCATCATCTCCCCTCTTTGTAAAGTGAGCTAGCTCACTACTTCCTCTTACATGAATGCGCTACTGCTGTTACCCTTATTGCTAGCAGCACTTAGGCGCTGCCCATCGCTACGATTGTGGTTGTGTTTCTTTGCATTCATTCATTCATTCTAATTCATTCGTTCATTCATTCATTCATCACCACTCCTCAAGAATTCCACGATGCCAGCTGTAGCCTGTCCTGTACACGAAGCGGACATAATATCCAAAGCCAGCCAATCAGAAGTCAATCGACCCACGCGACAAAGAGAGGATCAAACCAACTCATCCAAAGGCAACAAACAAACAAACAACTAAAGTGCTGATCGATCGAAAGAGCGCCTTCGATTCACAACGCTCAGAAATGAAATGTGAAAGCAATGGGTTCGCGAGCGAGGATCTTCCGAACCAAGGGGGTCCAAAGTTCCTCCTCTTTCGTGGAAGTAAGTAATCAAGGAAGGAAGAAAGTGCACTTGTGGAAGACCTCCGTTCGCGCGGGTTATTCGACTGGTCTGATCAGAAGAACGGCCGTTCTCTCCGCGCACACGAATTGATTTCACAGGCGCAGGCTTTGGAGCTTCCTCGCGAGTTCTTCTCCCTCCTCGACTACTTTTGTGCCGAGGCATTCGATCGCTTTAAAGATCGGCTGATAAGTGGAGCCCTTCAAAGTCCTGCTCAGCTTTGGGCGCCTTTTTTTATTTATCTGGAAACCTTGGCCCCGAAACAACAAAATGCTTTGGCTGCTTCTTCTGTTTCCATTTCGGTTTTTTTATTCATTTATTTATTTACATATTTATTTACATATTTATTTACGTACATTTTAATAAATCCTCTCTCTGTTTCTTTCTTCAAGTTTTAGTTTAGTTTTTGTTTTGTTGTTCTTAAAGTTGGTAACTAAGAAAGAGTCGGGAGCGGCTTTCTTTCTTCCGTTCGAGTTCTTTCAGTTTATTTATGTGCACTGCTGTTGATTGGATAGTTCGTTTATCATTTACTAAAAGACCAAGCTCTTCGCTTCAACCCGCTCCGTTCGACGTGTTTCTGAGGCCCGCGTGATCCTGGCGACGGCCTGTACGCAGGTCCCTCTCCGCCTTCATCAAAGCCCCAAAAGCAGACATCCTGAAAACCAAAATGGCCATAATAACTAACTCCCACTCTTCAACTTTACTCAGTCCAGTTAAAACAAAACCAAAACAAATTAATGTTAAATCTTTAAGTCTTAAAACTATGCTTTTTAAAGAGAAAATCGCAAAAGGCCTCCAGGCGTCGTAGGAGTCGCTAAGGCGTCCGCTAGGCCCGCGCGGGAGGAGGCTTCCTTCCCTGCAGAGCAGCTTCGTCCCTCTGCGGGCGCTGGCAGAAGCGCCGGAGAACTGCAAGACAACTCTGCTATGCCTCGGTTTTGGGCGGTTCTCGCCGCTGTTGACGCCTCCCGCGCAGGCCTGGAGGCGCCTTCGAGGGCGATTCTTCGCGCCGCTTGAAGAAGACAAGCAACGCAAAGCAAAGCAAAGCAAAGGAAACAGACAATTAAATAAACAAATAAACAAATAAACAAATAAACAGCGGCGTTCACAATTGGTATTAGTTTTAAATTAATTTGTAAATTATTAAATGAATGAATGAGTGAATGAATGAGTGAGTGAATGAATGAACAAAAATGAGAGGGCAGTTAAAACTTCGATCGCACGTGCTGTCAGTCAGGCATTCAATCCGCCTCTCGCCAATTGGTTTCTCTTCGTTCGCCTGAATCTCAAGACCGTTCACCTCCGCCGCCGTCCCCAGTTTATGAGCAGCACAGACTGCGCTCTGACCGGTTCGTAGAAGGCCGTCGAATCGCGGTGGCTTCGTTCCCTCCCATTCCGGGTCTCTCTGGTTTGGTTTCAACTTATTCAAGGCTCATACCTTCCGCTCACTCACTCACTCAGTCAGACAGCGACTCTTTTTTGTTTGTTTTCGCACAAGTTGGCCAAACTCGAAGGCCGTCGATCCTTGATTCGCTTGAGCCCCTTCGTGTGTGACAAAGCTGCCGCAAACAAGGACCGTGAAGCTCTCAGACCACGTGCGTGCGGTATAATGCGTATTATTACAAATCCATACATACACACATCGAAGCATAAACGTGAATCTATGAATGTATGTATGTATGTATGTAAAACTCACAATTGACAGCGCTGCGTGTGACAAGGTTTCGCTCTGCTTGTCTTTCTGAAAGATTCACGTGCTAACGCCAGGTCGCAGAACCTGTGGGAACTCCATATCAGTTATATTGAATCGAGATTTCGCATTACTTCTTTTTAATTTAAACTATATGTTTATTATTATTTTTTTATTTTTTTATTTTTTTTTAATATATATATATATATATGGATGACAATTGCAAAAACAAGTTTTATTTGCATTCGCCCTGAAAAGTTTTGTTTACAATTACAAAAATGAATCACTCACGCTGCAAAGGGCAATGGGCAGCAGAAGCGATGATACCGGCTGGCGTGAGGGAATAACGCAGAGGTTTTGAGGCGGCGGGATACGGAGCAGGCCTTGCTGTCGCCCAAGTCGCCGCAGCCTCTCAGGCACCAGCACCGCATGTTTTGCGCAGGTTTCCACAGCTATATAGAGACGACTCTTGCGCCTGCCGTATTGCAACGCCTCTCAACGTCACGCGGCTCGCCGTCCATCTGGTGCAAACGACACACCCTCTCTCAATTTATCCATAATTGAAACGAAGAAACTCTGAAGCAAGAATACAATGTTTTAAATGTTTTGATTTTTTTAATATTTTAAAATAAAAAGAAACGTTTCCATTTAATTGAGAAAACATATACATGTACATATGACAATAAAGTGAAGAATGAATGAAAGAATTGATCGACAGTAAAATTGCCGAAACTGAAGAGAATAATAATAATAATAAGAAGAAGAAGAAGAAGAAGAAGAAGAAGAAGAACCAACGAAGGAATCGATACACGAGTCGAAGAAAGCGGAGCACAGCGAGACCCAAAAGATAGTCGCCGCCGTGCAGCGGAGGGAGGGAGAGGGCCCCGTCCTGGGCGAGCTCCAGTCCCCTGGCAGCCTGCGGGAAGACATGCCGGGCTGGTTGTTTGTCCGTTTGTTTTGTCGGGTTGGCTGTCTGGCAGAGGCAGATGAGGGATGGAAGCATGTCATGCATGGAGATGGGAACGGACTCTGGGGCTTACGAGGGAGAAGAACCAGGATGAACTGCGAAGAGCTCCGGCAGAGGCTCGAAGGAACTGCCGGGAGAGGCGGCGTGCCGCTGCGCTTGAGGTAGCTCGAGGAATCTGGCTGTGTTATACATACGCACACCCGCGGAGGAGGAGAGCAGTGAACGCCGGCCCGCTGGTGTCACCGGGAGGCGGACGAGCTCCAGAAACGGCCAGTTCCTGGGCGATATCTTGACGCAGAGATCGCGGCGGCAGTCGCGGCCACGGCGACGGTGGGCTTCGAGCACGACGGACCTCGAAGACCTCCACCTCTGCGCCAGGTCAGCCACCGCTGGCGATGCTCTTGGGCTGTGCAACGAAGAGACCTCGGAAAGCGCTGACCTGGAGACAAAGCTTGTCCACAACAGCAGAAGACGGCAGAAATTGTCAAAGGCTCGGCATGCACGTACTCGGAGCGGTGATCGAGCTGTCAAGAGCACGAGCACGAGCACGATCGAGATCTTGATCTCTGTGATGAACCGCTGATGACAATCAATCAATCGATCACTCGATCAATCAATCAATCAGCAAACGCGTGTGCTCCAGGTTTCCAGAACTGCTTTGGATAGAGCCGCTCCATGGCAGCACATGAAAGAACCATGCCGAGCTGTGCAGGTCCTTGAATATTGGTGCGCGTGGGTTCTGTTCTACTCTCCCAAGGTTGAGGAGCCTCTCCAAGCTCTTCGAAGTGGGGGCATCAAGCGCATTCTTCGGCTGCTGATGGAAGAGGATCTGACTTTGTTGCCGTTCCTGAGCCATCGTAAGATCGTAAGATCGTAAATAGCCAACGAGGAGGAAGACTGCTTCGTTTGCTTTTTTTGAAATTAAAAAATAAGTTTGTACCTACCTCTAGAGAAGTTTGTTATTTTAAAAATTGTTTGGTTTACCAAAACACTGAAATGGAAAATTTCCCGACCCGTAAATATGGTGATAATCGCGATGAAGGAATCTAAGCTTCTCCAATAGCCGACTAGTGCTCTGAGTAGTGGGGGTAGCAGCACAACTAAGCAGTATCAATCAATCAATCCCTTGTTTTGCTTCCTTCACAAAAACAAGAATGAATTTGGGAGAAGAGCGCGCGAAGTCTCTGTGACGTGGCAAACACAACCGTTCGCTATGTCACCAATAGAGACGGTGTATAGCAGTTTTCTGTTTTCTTTTCTTCAGTTGGTTTGTTATAATTATTATAGTTTTTTTAGTTTTTATTTTTTTTTTCTTTCAAATAACTAAAAAGAACTTGAAGATGTCTACAGAGTCTCTCAACTGACAAAGAGGGAGAGAGAGAACATATTGAAATATCTGGGCTCAACCCAATTCGTTGTCTAAAAGTTAATCACTAAGAAGAATATGAACAAACGCGTCTCCTGGCATGATTGAAGCTGACGTTTACAGGCGAACACGACCATCTGTCCGCACTATTGAACTCAATATACGAACCTTCAAACGTATGGCTCGGCAGGATATTTGAGCTGATGAAATAAACTTGTTTCGTCTCATCCTCCAAGGGTAAAGAGCGGGTCACTCATCACAGAGTGCCAACTTGATTCTCTTCACCTTTTTAGTTTTATTTTACGAACAATGAAAACTATATCGAAAACTATATGCTTTGGTAAAGGGAAGTTGGTGAACCGCGGATTATTTTTTAAAGAAAGCTCGAGTTCACAATAGCAGGCAGACAAATCGTCATTCTTGCTTGAAATGACACCTTCTCGATCACAAGCCACAATCTTATCGAAATCAACGACCGCCTTGACAAACTCTCCCACTGGCCCATCAAACCAAACAATCGAGAACGAGACTGCTCTTTAACCCCCCTTTCAACATGGTTAGAGAATATTTCCAACTTGTTTTTGTTATAAATAGGTTCTTGTAAAGCAGGTATATCCCTTCACTGCTTTTTTGGGTCAGAGAACGGGCGCTGATCCAATAAGACCCGCGAGTCTGATCGCCTTGGTCGAGACACAACTATGGTGTCCCAGATTCTTGAGCATCTTCCAAAAAAGAGAACGGGAGACTATTGTGAAGAAACAAAGTTTACTTTGAAGGTAGGCCTAAAATGAAAAACTTGCCTCAGCTTCGGCCCACGAGACAGAACTATGGCGCAGTATTTGTCTCAGCGAGAAAATGAAAGTAAATTAAAATAGATATGATCATGCGGCGCGCTGGATAAGAGACTTAAGGGTCAAAAGTTAATTAGCAGCTTGAAGTGGGCGTAGGATATTAACTTGTTTTTCAGAACGAGAAACACCCGGAGCAGTTTGGAGAACCTCAAGCACGGTGACCAGGGAGTGAGTATCTTTTGGAATACGAAATGAGAGCTGAGTGCTTTCAGTTACTATCTTGGTAGGTCCTATCATAATAGAGGATCTTTCATTTTCTTTTGTTTTCTTTAAAATAAAAAAGAAGGAAAACTTAGGAACAAATATACTATGGGGCTCTTTCCCACTTTCGTTTAACGTTTCTATTATCACTTACGTTATCGAGAGACTTCAGCAAGGGTTATATACATTGTTTACTTTCGTAGATCGTGATCTTATCATCTATCAACGGTACGAGGACCCGTCCTGAATCTCTTGGCTCTAAAACGGAAGGGGGTGGTTGAGTTGGTGTATATTTTGAAGCGTTTGGAACACTGAAGCAACCAAAAACTTAAATTTAAGCAACTTTAGCGATCAAAACCAATGAATGGCTCTTTGCAGTCTTTCAAAATATTATAAAGGTATAAGTTAATAGATTGATAAAGTGCACGCTCCGTCGCATATAAGAGAACGACTTCTTGTCAGTTTTGACGAACTGATACAACACCGTGAGAACTGAAGTGTTAAAAACACTCACGCAAAGCTTCTCAACGAGGGTTTTAATGTTATAAGCTTTTTAATGATTATTCATTGTGGACCGTCAGTGTAAGCAGTTGTGAGGTTGGGAGATTTCCAGTTTAAATTAAAAAATTATTTCCTTGTCAGAATTCTCACAGCAAAAGCAGGATCTTTGGTATAGAATAGTATAAAGCGGCTACAGTTGACGCTTCTTAGATGCTTATGCAAGCCGTACGTTGAAATAGTAAAAGTATTCCTTATAACTGTGCGGCAGTAGTATCTTATGCCTAAATCGCGCTGAGAACTCTAAGCTCCATCGATGCTGAAATCGAGTGTCAGAGACTGGTGGAATGGGGTTGACGTGTCTCACTCTGGTCAATTTACTCTCTGGGCCTCACTACCTAGAACAGGTATGCCAGGAACTCAATATAATCGAAGTTCGACGAAGGTGTGTAGTGAAAGAGTATTTGAGCGTTTTATTTGAAATAAACAAAAACAAAAGTGCTGCTGTGGGACAAATGGACAATTGTAAAAAACACTAATATTGCAAAAAGAGCATTGCCTTTCAGTCAATGATGAACAAAGTAAATAGACGGGTCCCAAGCTTTTAGTCTGCAATGTTTTAAGCAGGCTTAGTCGTCCTCAAAAGGTTTACCTGTGGGAACAGATATATAAAACTTAAACGGGTCATTGCCAACATTATATTTACAGAGTCTGTGAACAAGGTAAAGACTTCTATATCGTGTATCAAAACCTCCCAATGTAACATTACCAAACGCTGATGTGGAATCCGACCAGAAAGGCGAGGTAGATGCATATGCTTAAGAGAAGATCAGAACTACCTTAGTTTTAAAGCTGCAAAGTAAGATTGATTTTAAATAGTATATCAAAGATTCATACAAAATCACTGCACTTCGCTTTTATGAGTAGGTGAGTATCAGTAAACATTGCTTGAGAATTCGTTAACCAATTGCTCTTCAGTCTTACACCTACAATACCACAAAAAGTCCATTCTATCATCTTCAACGACCTCTCTTGAGGTCAGATGATCTCATCAACCTCAAAAGCACAACCACCCACTCTATTTCCTCAAAAGATCATCGCCATCTTCTCTTGAACCTTCATTCGCTTCGATGCCCTTATTCGTCAGTCAACGTCGCAGTTCCACGCGAAAAACCCAACCCAATGAGCTATACTACATGATCCTAATTTTTATCCTAGCCAACATATAACCAGCCTATTCACAAATACACCTTGTTTTTAATATTAGATATCAGGCATATTTCGTTCAATTCAGAGAGGCGGTATTCCTAATAAAGACCGGGTGAATTGCGGTGCGCTCGGAGCCGCACAAAGCGTTCAAAAGCGTCCTTTTCGCGAATGAGCGAAGTTATTATTATTGTGAGCAACCCTGAAAAACAGAGAGTATGGTGTACCTATTATCTACGAGAAAGGAGGGCACTTGTCGGAGACTGTCTTCGAAAGTAGAGTATGAAGGATAGTCTATAGTGTGTGGAGTGCTATAAGTCATTGTAAGAGGAGAATGGTCTATTGTAGCAAATGGGTGATTGAGATTTGGTGATTTACTGAAATGAGTGAATGAATGTTGATTCAAACAAGGTCATTGAGGCTGCTGCTTTGTGAGCAGTCGTTCAATTAGCGCGGATCTCGGTCGCGGTACGCTCGGTTAGCGTGCGCTAGATCGATCAACGATGTCTTCGGAGGAGGTTCGCGACGGCATGGAGGCCCTCAAGGTCTCCGATGGCGCCAAGCTGGAGGTGACTCTTGACACGACGTCCAAAAAGTCTGATGCGCCTGAGAAGGCCCCTGCTGCTGCTCCGAAGGCAGCGGCGGCAGCTTCAGAGGCTGCTCCTGCTGTGGACCCAGAAGAAGTTAAGCGTAGGTTTGAGCTCGTGAAGTCTATCGGTGAGGAGTGCATCACTGAAGAGGATCTCATGCAGCTCTTGTCCAAGAAGGCCAGTTTCCGCATGTACGATGGCTTCGAACCCTCGGGACGCATGCACATTGCTCAAGGTATCTTCAAAGCTCTCAACGTGAACAAATGTACGACCTCTGGAGGTACTTTCGTATTCTGGGTCGCCGATTGGTTTGCTCTGATGAACGATAAAATGGGCGGTGATCTTGACAAGATCAAGGTTGTTGGCCAGTACTTTATCGAGGTCTGGAAGGGTGCTGGCATGGATCTCACGAATGTGGAGTTCCACTGGGCTTCTGACGACATTATCAACAACGCTAAGCAGTACTGGGACCAGATGTTGGATATCGCCAAAAGGTTTACGCTTGCTCGCATCAAGAAGTGCTGTCAGATTATGGGTCGCCTCGAGAACAACCTCACAGCGGCACAGATCATGTACCCTTTGATGCAGTGTGCCGATATCTTTTTCCTCAAGGCTGATATTTGCCAGCTGGGAATGGATCAGCGTAAGGTCAATATGCTTGCTCGTGAGTACTGCGACTCCATTGGTCGCAAGCTCAAGCCGGTGATCCTTTCGCACCACATGATCTACGGTCTTGCCCAGGGCCAGGTCAAGATGAGCAAATCCAACCCTGACAGTGCAATCTTTATGGAGGACTCTGTTGAGGAGGTCGAACGCAAACTTTCAATCGCGTACTGCCCGAAGGAACCCGAAGAGGATGGCATTCTCAAAAACCCCTGCCTTGACTACGTTGAGAACATCGTCATGAGCCAGCCCGGAGCAACCTTCACCGTATCTGGAACCACATACAACACCTTCGAGGAGGTCAAGGAGGCATTCTTGAACGGTTCTCTCGCAGAGGCCGACATGAAGAAGGGCATTGCTGACTGTGTCAACGAGCTCATGCAGCCTGTGCGGGACCACTTTGCTAACAACGAGGATGCGAAGCAGGTCCTTGAGCTTGTTCGAGAGTACAAGCGCGAGACTGCTAAGCCTCCCACCAGGCTTAAGCGCAACGCCAAGGTTGCCGCTCCCGGAGAAATTGTAGCCGTCTTTGCACCGATCCCCCCTTCCTCAACCCCAACAATGTCTCTTGGTGACGTCCTGAGCACCAGGGCTTCGTTGAAGGCAGCTCGTGGTGATTCTAGCCGTGTTGTGCTTTATATTCCTGACCTTGATGCCATCGCATGCGGAGCTTTTGCTGGAGACAAGAAGCTCAAGGCCACCGAGTGCATTGCTGCCTATTACGAGGTGTTTCAGGCCGCTCTTGAATCAGTTGGAGCCCTCGAAGGCGTCGAAGTTTTGCGCCAAAGCGAGGTCATGCTTCTGGACCCGAGTGAGTACTGGGTCAGTGTCATCAACGTTGGACGCCACTTCCAACTCCAGGAGGTTGTCGACGCCGTGAACCCTGAAGAGTCTCAGGCTGGACCAGTGCTGGCGGCGCTCATGCACGTCGGAAGCATGCTTACCCTGGCACCCAAGGCTGTATACGAGAGCAGTGCACAGCGTTCGCGACTCCATGAACTGTCCGCACGCTACATTGAGTCTTGTGCTAACCAGGAGGATGCCTTTGCGGCTCCCGAAATTAAGGCTGTCAAGGAGGTCTCTTCTGTGACCTCGGCGCTCGATGCTGCTACACTCACTCAGATTGAGGTGCTCGATGACTTTCAGCCGGCCATCAAGAAGAAGCTGAAGCAGGCATTCTGCGAGCCGCAGAACATTGAGTACAACCCGCCGCTTGTACTGCTCCAGGATCTGACACTCGAGCAGGGCAAATCCGTAGATGTAGTTGTTCAGGGAGGTGAGCAGAAGACATTTACATCCTCTGAAGACCTCGCTGCTGCATTCCAGGCAGGCGATGTTCACCCTGCTGACCTCAAGGCTGCTGTTACCAAGGCCACCGAAGCCACCTACAAGACCTTGACGGCTGGTCTCAAGTCCGCTGACAAGGCCAAGAAGCTCGTGCAGAACTACATCAAGCGTACCTCCAAAAAGTAAATTGCTCTTTCTTTCTCTCTCTATCGCTCTTTGAATGAACTGGATCTGTGAACTCAATTTCCTCTCGTACGAAAACTCAAACCAAAGAATAATAATCTATGATAAAACCAAAATTCAACCCTTTATTTTCTTAATTTCTAAACCAGCCCCTTTTCAAATTCCTCTAAAGCAGCTTGCGAATCTATCCATCTCAATGAATAAAACCATTATGTTCTTCAACCGGTTGCAGCTTTCTGCACATTTATAACCTATATTTTATTTATTTGGATGATCAATTCTTAATTTTGTGCAGCAAAGGTATGTATGACTTTTGAGAATCTGGTAGTTCTGTGATTTGGCAAGCACGCGAAATGGGAATGACTTGAGCTTATTACAGGATGTCTTGCCGTTAGGTCTTTCGACCAACAATTTTCACTCAACAACAACAACAAAAAGGCCAGCAGCCTGTAGATACTGTTTCCAGAAAATTTATAAATTGAATGGAATAATCAACGTATTAATAATACAATTTGGCTTGCGGAGGGATATGATATTAAACACTTTCGTACTTGGAAAGCCGATTTTCAAGTATCCGAACATAGTCTTCAAGCTCCCCATTACGAACACGAAGCTCTGCAATCTCCCGGATCATTTTCTCCACAGCTGGAGAAACTCCAAGCTTGGGTGAGCTTATTGGTGATATATTGTGGTCGTGAAATTGTGGAATATGCGACTCCGAAGCCATATAGAGAGGGGGAGGTTGTTCCTGACGATACGGAGTTGTCCGCGAATAATATTGCGAGGCTTGTTGCTGATGCGGCATGCCATCATAGCTTGAGAACCCTGCAGGTTGAGAATAAGACTGTGACAAAGACCTTGAAGGAAAGCCAATCGATGGATCACCCCCAAAATTTGCTACTGTAATACTTGATCTCGTACTCTGTCCTGCAAAACGATGAGCTGCAGACGGCTCATAAAAATCTGGCTGCGATCCGCCAAAGTTTGCTGCTGTTATTTGTGATTTTGTTGCGTTTCCTGCGTACATATTATGGCCACTGCCCATGACATTATACCCACCAGCAGAAACGAGAGGGTTCTCTTGCAGGCGTTGCTGCTGTTGCATCATTTGCATAGGCGATTGTTGCGGGCCCGCTTGCCACGAGGTCGGGTACGTAGGTGGCCCATACCCTCCACGGTTATACGCCATCCTCGGAAATATCACCAATCATGCAGTTAGCTATGCAATTCTGCAAGCTTGCTCTTTCGTGTACTCTGGTGTCCTCGCAGGCTCCACTTTCTGTACGTAATAGTGCAATAGCATAATATATGAAAGAAGAAAAAATGTCCGTTGAAGATGTTTCGACTTGGGAGTCCATTTGCCATGGCCAGTGCATAGGAAAAGATATTTCGAAAGAGTGAATGTGGAAGCCTGCGAGATACACATGCATATCATTTACGTCTTATTAGATCTAGGCAGTTAGGGGTCAGTGTTTTTCAAGTCGAATATGGGGTAAGATAGTTGCAAGCGATAAAAATCGAGCTGGGAATTACCCGCGTACTTTCCTTCTATATATTTCCTCTCTTTGTTCTGTAAAAGCCATCTATGGTTTGGTTTGTTGGTTTGTGAGACTGCTCTAACTACCTGATTCAGATAGACTAGCTAGTGCGATCTAGGTACAGTCTTGTGTTCATGATCGAAAGTTACATTCACAGTAGACTTGTTTGGCATCTTTTCTCTGCTTTCATCATTGCTATTATCTTCATGGTTGAGCGTTCTTTTCATGGAAACTTTGATATAGTTGCTTAAGTTCTGCGCACATTATGAAAAGCCAAAAAGCTTCATTTTAAAATATAAGATACCAAACTTGTTACATTTTTGCAAGTTTTGAATTGGTGAAATTTCAGCTAACACATTAACTTCAGAAATTTCTAATTGTTTAAGAAAACAAATTGATGGACTCAACCTTGTGATCTCGGAGGCACCGCCATACTTGGATCATGTTGCGCGATACTAATACACTTCGTTCAGTCCAAGTATTTCATAGATTGAAAAAAGAAAAAAAAAAGAAGCACAGATTCTCGGGAAGGAGAACATTTCGGATTACCATTTAACACTTAGAAATGGGTCGCGAGATATTCGTTTAGAAAGTTTGATAGGAAAAGCAGCTTTGAATATTCGAGCAAGTTTCAGGAATGCTATCTTCAGTGTTCCCTTGTGTAGCCCACTAAGCATCATGTTGTGATTCTTGGAATTGGGCAATCTGACCAAAAAAAAACTTTAAAAATATAAAAATAGTGGGATCCCGAGAAGTAAGGGTCATAAATAGTGAATCAAATCCAAATCGTCACCAAGACCATGGAAGGACTTGAGTCCTTTGCGGCTGATCTTGGGTTGGCACCCACGGTTGCTTCCCATGGTGCTGAGGGCGCCTCCAGAGATGCCAGTGGGGTAAGTGAGAAAGATAGGCCTGCGGTGCGCCAAGGTAGCGATCCCGGCCACAGTGAAGGAGGCGAACAAGGAGCGCACAAAGACGAAGAGGTTCTCTCTGAGAAAGATGACTCCGTTCAGAAGGTTCGAAGCGTCAAATCTAAGAGTATAGGGTTGTCAGGGGCCAACACACATGCCACTAAAAGTGGAATCGACCAAGGTAATATTAGAGATCATGATGGTACAAAGGGTCACGGCTTGGTTGAAAGTGATCTAAGTGATGATGAAGAACCTTTGGACCCTAGGATAGAAGCAGCGGAGCTTCGGGCGCAGTTAAAGGCTTTACAAGACGAGATCGGAGCTGCTCAAGGGGAACTGTTTCGAAAAAATGATACCCTACTTCGCCTCAGACAGCAACAAGCAAGGAGATTTTCCTCAGCTCGGAACGCAGCTCCGAAGGAAGAGGAGAAATCAGAAACACCTTACATAGCCTATCCTCCAAGCGTCTCGCGACACCCACATGCGGAAGATCAGGTCGACCCTACAGAGACCCTACTTAAAGAAGAAGCATCGTCAAGACTTAAGGGTTTTCTTCAGAAGCAGGTTCTGCCTGTTATTGCGAAAGCGTTCATAGTCAACCATCCGAACCCTACGGTGGGTGGGGGGGGTACTATAATTGATGGTTCGTCCGTGCTAGACGGTGGTTTAGGAGAAGAAGACTCTTTCCAAGCCGAAGTCCATGCTAACAAGCAAGTCTGCAGCATCAAGGTCAGGGCTGACTGTACTTTTCGGGAGCTCTTTGAGAATGTAGTCTCACACTGGGCAATCACCCCTAATGCATCCCGCCAACTTGCACTTGGAGATGCGGACGGCGCTTTTTTCCTTGATCATATGATTGTCCGATCAACAATGCAACGCTACAATGGTACAAAGGCTCGTATTCTGCTACTTCCTCGACATTTGCGAGGAGCGGGGGATGTTCGTGTAGAAAGCCTAGAAAGTTTTGACCCTCATGCAGTAGCTGCTGAGGTGCGTCGTACTGAAGCATTGCGAGCCCTCCTGCGAAAGCACTTACTTGCACAAAGAGCACAACACACAAATTCTAACCAGTATGAAAGCTCAAGTAGTGGCTCTGATGCTATGGTTTCTCGGGATGTAGAGCAAGGTGAAATCGAACTTCGAGATCTTGGAAGCCAAGGGCATTCAGTGCCCTTTCCAGCGACTCAAGAAGTTCCTTTATCTCCAAATAGCGAGACAGAGCATGAAAACAGACGAGTTTTCAATGATGACGACGAACATGACTACAGCTCTGCAGACAACGATGAGTTAGACCTGATGAAGTCAGAGCTACACGGTGATAGTGACTCTGGTGAAGAAGATGCTCCGCTGAATGCGCCCATGCTTGATCCGGTGGATGAAGCTTATGTTGACCAGCAGATTCAACACATTTTCCGTTTGGAAGCTACGAATAGACGCCTGGCGGATGCCGGAGATGCTCATATTCCAAATGCTTCCTTTGCCGAGTCTCTCGGCCTGCCTCAAAAGTTACGCAGACAAACCTTCTTTAAAATTGTAGACTGCCTCGTATTTGTACCTGTGGTGATTATGCTCCTTATTGTAGTTCTTGTTGGTTGCCAAAGATATGTCTTTTTGGCGCAATTCCAGCACATCACGAATCAATTTCGCAAATACTTTGAGCTCTACGAACCACCATCTAGTAATATATCTCTTGATATAAACTCGGAACAACTTGTTGCATGGAGTGACGTCTCCGATCGTGAACGCCTCTACAATTGGCTAAATTACACCCTTCCCTCGCAGGTTTTTAATGACATCAACTGTGATCAGGATGTATGTTTCCTTAACCAGTATCATCGAATTGTTAGTCAGTTACGGGTCCGGCAAATGCAAGTAGAGGGCCATCTTTGCGACTATGTATACACAACAAATTGCTATCCGTCGTACTCTACATCACGACGCAGCGAAGCTGCACTTGATTCTTCTGGCTATACCCTCAATGGCAACCTCACTTTAGGCAACCCCTTTAAATTTCAAGACGCGAGTTCAGACCTTAATTTCTATACATCCACCCGTCGGTACGGCCCTAAGGATGACCTAGACCTGCTGACTCGTTATGATGCTTCAGGGTACTTTGTTGTACCTCTTAACTCTTCTGCTTCCTGGCACACGGTTATTAGCAATCTTAAGGCAGCAGATTGGTTTAATGAAGGGAGTCGCTTGTTGGAGGTCTCATTCAACACTATCAACATCAATACTGGAGCAGCAATTACGCATTCTTTTCTTTTTCAACAGACAGAAACTGGAGCTGTCGAGCCTGTGTATGTTCCAAGTGTCAGCTCCTTACGACTTTTCTTGACCTCGTACACCAGCAAAGCAATCTCGTGGATCATCCCGCTTGCTATCGGGGGAGCTTACCTATGCCTGGCATATGTTGTGCTCGGCTACTGTTTTCGCGTGGGTCCAGATGATAGTATGCATCATCAGAGTATGTTGCACTTGCCCGCGAAGCGCGGCAATCGATGTGCACATTGTTGTACAGCTTGCCTCCGGCTCTTTTGTTGCACCAAATCTAGCCTCCGTGTCTTCCACCCTTTCTATTCAACTCTTGATTTTCTGGTGGTCATTTCTATTGTGATAGTATTTGTAGCTGACCTGATGCTCATATTTGGCGAAGAGAGCGAGACTATAATCGATGGGTTTTTTGATGGCAAGCCATTTCAGAATTATGGCCCTTTTATCAGTGTACATCGTGTACAAGCTGATTTTCTCGCTCTTGTTGTTCTCTGTCTTGTGTTTCGCCTCGTTCGTATTGTTGCAATTTTTCAACCTGGTGACCTTATTTTCCGTGCATGGACATCTGCCTTTGCGACGTTGGCATGGAACTTTCTTCTGCTATATTTGCCACTTTTGATCGCGTTTTCTACAGCATTTATGGTGATTTTTGCACCTCTGAATGCGAGCCTGGATTCCTATGCTGAAGTTCTCCACGCGTCGGTGCGTCTTCTCGTCGGCTTTCGCCTTCCTGTCGACGAAGACTCTCAGGAACCTTGGGTAATTCTGTTGACAATGACTTTTAGTCTTGTGATTGCATACTTTGCCAATATTGTCCTCACGCTCTCTCATATCCAAGGTTTTGCAAAGGCTGTAATGCAACCACCATCTACTTCACTACGTTCTATCTACGAATGGGGTTCTGCTGTTCGGTCGATTGTACACGACTCTTCTTCTCACTCCTCTTCATCTCTTTGAAAATGCATAATGTACCCTATCTATTGTGAAAATCCAGTATAAGATATAATATGACAACATCACTTTGCTATGGTATACTCACTTCAGACTTAGATATTTGCATCTTGTCAAACATTGTTCTGTTTTTGGTATACTTTGAGTAAACTGATGCCAACATTATCGTCATTGACCCATTTTCTAATTCAGCAACGTTTAAATCTTGTCATGTATGTGATATCTATGTCACGGATGCAAAAACTTGCCTGCACTTGGATTTAGTCTCGAATTCAGTCTCGAATTCTATATAGATTATTTCATTTAGTTTATTTATTTATTTATTTTTTCAGGATGGTGTAGGTCTCACGAGACCACCCTTAAAAAGGAGGTTGCTGTTTTTTTCTTTCGTTTGCTATCATTGAGTGGATCTGAACAGGCAGATTTTTGCTAAAACATAATCTGTGCCCTACCTCAGGTCATGTCGCCTCCGAGACCTCGAGGCAGGCAACTTCTGCTGTATGACGGCACGTTATCTAGTCTCGCACAGTGTCGTGCTTTGGCCTCTGCAGTAGCTGCTAAGAACGCGGCAGCGAGCTTGCATGATGTAGCGCAGCCTGAAGATCCCCAAGACCTTGCACCTTTAGAGGCGCACGTGCCTCTTTCGAGGTTCGCAAGCATATTCCCACCATGGATGGTTGCAGTTGCGGCAGAGGTTTTGCATCGACCTTTGTTGGGCGTGAACCTGAACGGCCAAGCCGAGCAGGTTTTAGACGAGGCTGTGAGAACCAAGGTTGATACTATTATTGCGTGCGGCCGAAGAACTGCTGCGCTGAGCATTGGTATAAAACGAGCTTTGCAAGACCATGATAACTCTGAAGTCATAAATGTACAAATCTTGAACCCGAGGTTTGGGAGTTTTTTGCGTGAACGGTACTTTAACGCAGTGGTCACACCACAACATGACAATTTGAAAGGTCGCAATGTGTTCTCTACCACTGGAGCGCTCACGTGGGTCAATCCGCAGAGCTTGGCTGTGCAGAGACAGCATGAAACATCTCATGAAACAGAGTTTCTTAGACCTGGTGCGTCAAGAAGGCTTGTGGTACTTCTTGGAGGCTCTACAGCGAGGAAGGAAATGGAGACACCAGTTATTATGGAGGCGCTATCAGACATCTTTAAGTCGCAAAAAAATAATTTCGATGAAGCTTTTGTGATTGGATCTCGACGCACCCCGGACGAAGTAGCTGGCCAGCTAATCGCACTTGAGTCATCCCGGCAATTGGGCTCACTCCCGGTCCGCGTCTGGATGCCAACGCAAAGTTCCAGTCTTTCTACCTCCTCTTCCTCACCTTCGTCTTTCTCTCCTTCATTGAACCAAGACAAAAATCGTAGTGAAACCACTGTACGAGACATTCTTACTTTACAGACTTTCAATCCCTACCGGGCTAGTTTGGCGCGTGGTGACGCTTTTGTAGTGACGGCTGACTCTGTCTCAATAGTCTCCGATGCTTGTTCAACAGGTAAACCTGTTTTTGTCTTGCAGAAAGGTGTTGATGGAGGCGAGAAGAGTGGTAGCAATGCAAAACTATGGCGGTTTCATGACCACTTATTGCAAATGGGAATCGTCACAAACTCAATCAATGATCTGGGAAAACAGAAACCGGAAGTAGAGGGCTCTCGGATGAACGACGCTGAGGAAGCAGCTGCTTTTATCTTAGCTCAAATGTCATCACCCTTATAATCATCTGCTTCGTTCTGAAAGTCAAGATCCAATGAAGACGCAAATGCATCAATATCGAAAGACTCTAAGTCAAGGTCGTCATCATCATGAGCCTCATCGCTTGAGTTACCATCGTCACCGTTTTCAGTGTCAGGCTTTTTAGCGCGCGGCTTGGAGCCCGCGGCAACAGCTGCTGCCACATTTCCCTGATTATGAGATGAGAAGTCCTCATCGAGGTCTAGATTATCAAGAGCTAGATCCTCCACAAGTTTTTCAATATCATCAAGTTCGTCATCCACCATTGGCGAGCTTTCCTGAAGCTTTCCAGGAGCGATTCTCTTGGCGTCGTCCCTTTCCAAAGTTGTTTCCTTTGTCATATAAACCTCATCTTCTTCTTCTGCTCCCATATCTCCTTCATCGTCAATATGTATTGTTGCGTCTGGCTGCTTAGCCGATTCTTTTTCTTGAGATATTCTTAAACGATTTTCGGGTTGTGGAACTGGGGTGGCCTGCAAAATACCGTCCATATCATTTTCTTGTTTTCTGAAGATAAGGTCAACGAAGAAGGACAATGGAAAACGTCCATTTTCTTTGGCACCATCGATTTCTTCAGCACGTGCACGCAAGACGCCATTATGAACAAAAGAGGTGTGAAACGCCAAGGCAAACATCGGGACAGGTCGCTGTGTATCTTCTTTAACATTATACACTCGCACAAGAACATCTCCGTCCACATCGACACCGGGATTGCTAATACTGCCCTCCGAGGACCCGGGAAAAGGTGACAGAGGCACAAGAGAAAAACACATTTCTTCCGGTGTATAGGATGGACCAGGCAGAGTCCCAGCAACTGTTTCTGTACCAAGGAAAACCTTTGCGCATGGCCGGCACACAATAGGCAGCTGAGGACCCCTGTTACTCTCATTGACATAATCTGGGATGCCATTTACAATTATACGCTCAAGCCGTTGAGGGGATGGCGCAAGACGTCCACGAGGTGCCCGATCAACCTTGGGCATGGATAATTGTTGTGCGAAGTATTCAATATATCGGCGTTGTGAAGGGACTAGAGCACGACCAGGGGCACCTAATGAATTACCTATTTTTGCAAAAACCTCAGATTGCTTGATGCCTGGCTCCACAACAAATAAGCAGCAAGCAGCAACGACAGCGCTCCTTCGGCCACTTAGGTCGTGAAGAACAGCAATATTGTTTACATCGTCCTCAAGCCAGGATACGACCTCATCCACCAGCCGCTGCAAAATTTCCAATGAAGGAGCGGGATGAATTCCAAGATTATGCTCAACAACCTCAATATCTGCATAGTCATAGCGCTCCCCGGAAAGATTCCAAACCATTAGAGAAGATCTGGGCCCGTTCTTCATTTGAACATGAGATTTCACCTCTGCGAGCGATACACGCTGCAAAGACTTGTTTGAGTTTGGGACCTTGACATTTTGATTCTCTCCTAGAAAACCAGTCACAATCAAACGACCATCGTCCGAAATAGGGCAGATGCTCTTTCTTTTCAGCGTGCCCGGAGCAAGTTTGGCAAGTACAGGATCTTCACTCGCTGACAGGGCTATTTCATTAACCTTTTCTGAAACCTGCGTAAACATGCGCATCATGCTACTGTTAGGGTTAAGCATGTTTGAGACCTTGACTGTATCCTTGCCTTCGCTCGTTCCTTTGAATGGCTGTAGCCAATAGGCCTGAACAATTGCTCAAACTTGACGCGGTGGTCCGAGACTTGCTGCTTTCGATATAAAGGAAGGAGAAAGCTGCTGCGCGTATGGCGAAAATTGACTTTGATCCACAGCTTTCTGCTGGATTCTTTATATCCGGCGGTTTGATACTGCTTTAGAACCTTTCGGGAGGCACCACGGCAAGGAAAGGTTTATAGAATGTAGCAAAAGGAGAGGTATTTTTTGTTTGACAAAGTATCCTCAATTGTGACTTACTTACTGAGCACACTTCTATAGTTAAGACTAATACACCTCATAGGAGAAAAAATTGCATCTATGATTAAGCCACGAAAACTTGTTACTTACAAATGAGCAGTCTCCTTCGCATTTAGTGATGCTTAAAAGGCTTAGTTTAGGTTGCTTAAAAACTTCAACTTTGCTCTGACAGAAAACAGCGGAATACATTTTGTTGATTAGAGTAAATTCTACATACATATTTGATTTCCCTCCAAATATGCTGTTGTTAATCACCGGTGTATATTATAACAGCTTGATGACATATAAGGACATAGGCATTTGGGGAGGGTGATAGTACTCGAGCATAGAGACTTGTGACTCATCTTGCATTCTTCATTGAGCCAAAATCCGCGTATCACTGATTACCTTTCGGCAATTTGAGATGCTGTTTAAATGCCTTAGCAGCCTTTCGAGCTCGTTCTTGACCCTTGCGATGTTGTGGTTTGGGGACAGGAACAGGCAATGGTACAATGAGACGTCGAAGCCTGGTATTGTTGTCTTGACGCGTGTTTTCTGACATAATAGCTGATGGAATGTGAGTGACAGATTCGTCATCACTGTCTACGCTGCTGTCTGTCTCTGGAAAGTAGAACTGTGCAAGGTCTTCACCAAGATACTCAGTTGGTGTACTTTCAATACTTTTCAGGAGGCGAGTAAAGTGTGTTAGGATATGATCTGTTTTTGTATTGAGGTGGAAGAGCAGGTGCCCAAAGACGTTAAATTCAGCTTCGAGGACTTGCCTTGGCGCTAAAGACTGCACGCGTTCAATATCAGCGAGGACATCGGCAACTGTAGCCGTTCCAGGTAGCTTTGGTTCGTTGAATTTATATGCCAACAACAAGCATACAGACATCACAAGCTTACGATTACGCTTATCCACAACACCCTTAAAAACCAGCTTTTCGAAATAGATTATAGCAAGAGCAGCTGTGGAAAGCTCAAGTTTGAGCGTGCGGGTATGCTCCAGAACCTCGCGCTTAAGGTTTCGGATTTTACTCAGCGTAAGCTCTGCAGGTAGCTCAGGATGCTGCTCACGGAATACCTCGTTAAGCTCTTGTTTTAGGACTTTCTTTTTAGTGTAGGGTAGCACACTGAGATACATTCCATCAAGGCTTTGAACAATACGATGTTTGCCAAGGCGAACCTCTGGATCATCTAGCGCATTTGGTTGATACTCTCGGTCCCATGCTTCTTCACGTGCAGCGCGAGCTGGATCGACTTGATCGCCACTTACTGCCGCCCACTCTTGGTTGAAGTATCGTGCATATGAAGTACCCTCTCGCTGCAGCCAGTCTGTATCTGAGAGAATTTTTGGTACCTCTTGACGCCTGCGTGGTACATCCATCATGACAGCACCGAGGCGCATTTTCTTACCACGTCGCGATTCTACAGTTTCGCTGTACTTGACAACAGAGAGTACCATGCCAGGGTAACCTTTATTCCAAGACAAGAACAATCTTGCGCTATCGTGAATGCCTTCATTAAGCAACATTTGTTCTTGCGCTGCGCGAGGCACCCGTTGCCCTGTCATACGGGCTTCGCGATCTGAAACATATCGAAAGTTTGTGGGGCCACGGACATGGTAACCAATAGGAGCGCCAGCAGCTCCTGCAGCTGTTCCTGTCTCGTCAGTAGCTACTGTTGGCGTTGACGGGTGTACGCCGGCCATTGTTTCTTTAACTCCATGTTCTGTCACGTCACCACCATGAGCTATTTCGATGCCGCCTTGGTCTACACCGCGTACCGCATTGTCAGTGTTTGTAAGCAAAGAATCGGGTAAGCCGCTCGGATCTTGCTGGTGGGCTTTAGTTCCTTGTGCGGCATCTCCAGAAAGCGTCGCCGTAGATCCATTGGTTGCATTAGTCCCATGCTTATCGCCAGTTATAGTACCATTGACCCCCGGCTGTGCTGCGTTTTGACTTCGTGCTAAGTGCGATTTAGCTCCAGCCAAGACCTCAGCTTCATTGTCCATTGGAATGTGTAGCAGGAAGTCTAAAGCCCTCATTTTCATACGTCCTGTCTTAACTGCTTTCATGGTATTCACTACTGGTTTGCGATTCACCACTGGTTGTTGTGCGTCTGGCGCATTCACAAACCGTACGCGTTTTCCAGATCGTTGTTGGATAAGTTGTTGCTGATGCTGCTGTTTATGGTGCTGTTGAAAATGCTGATGTTGGTTCTGTGCCTGCGATAACACTGATGAAGACCTTGCCAGGGAATTTACAGCTACTGACGCCCCGCTTCCAGATGTTGTTGCGTTTGTCATTGAGTGGTAGTACGAACCTCCGCTCGACTCCAGAGCATCGTCTTCGTCATCATATTTATCCCAAGGGTGCTGTTGCGGTTCTGAATTACTACTGATATGCGGAATCGAGTTTGTGAGCAAACTTACGTGAGCTCCTGTATTCTGGTTTGCCGCTCGACGAGCGACAGTGGCCCTGTGCTCGCGGAGAAGCTCCCAGCGACCCCACGTCTCCATTCCAAGCAAAGCGAGGGCGGCACTCTGCGCGTTTTGAAAGCCTAACACACAATGAAACAGGTTTTAACGTAGACTTCGAAGTACCCCCACGCACTTCAAAGGCCGAGCCCACTCTATCTGAGGCTTTTGCATAGAATTTGGCCAAGTGCCGGTCTGCCTAAGTTTTGCTCGTTTATGAATGTACATTTGATTATTATTACTTTTCTATGTGGTACATATTTGTTTTGCTTGTTTTTACTAGGTAGGCCCTACTAGTGGTTTTTTAGCTCAACTTCTTTTTATTTCTTTTTCATGTGTAATTATGGAAACTTGGAAACTTGCATGGCTAATGAGCGTAGATTTTCTGCAAAGGATACAGTTTTGCCTTGAATACCTTCGTGATTAGGGTAAACGTTGATATTGGCAATTTAAGTCGAAAAACATCATTCTACATTTATTTCTCAGTATTTTTAATTTGTTTTTCTTCTGAGATGCACTAATATAAATTCATGCAAAGCAGATTCTTGTGCCGCATGAAGAGAAGTAACAATTTGTCTGGCTGATGTTTTTGATTATTTTTTTAAAAGCATGGGAGCGAAGGTAAATAAGATACCGTCAGTCATGCCACAACGCAATGAAGCATTGCAGGTGATTTTTAATTTTCTATGATTTGCCTCCAAGCAACGAAGTGACGAAGTGCCACAAGACCAGATGCAATAATCACGATCCGTAAAGCCCTGAAGTCCACCCTAAAGTTAACAAGGCCATATGACTATTCCTAAGAAATAAAAAAGACAACTAATCTCATCATGTCACTTCCTAAAAGCAAAGATCACTTCTATTTGTCCCAAGAGGTTAGTACTGATATGAATAAACTTGGGAGTTCTGATAACACAAACGTTGCCCGGTGATAGCTTTCTCTACTTAATCGAGACGGTTGGGAAAATGTAACCACCTCCATTAATGGAGATTTTACTCTCATTAAAGTTGTCAATCCGGACGCGCTACGCACTAATCTTATTTTGAGATAAGCATATACATTAATCGTCCTCACTATCTGACGAGAGGGCAGCAATCCTAGCCATGACAGATTGCGGTTTGTCTTGGCGGGCAGACTTTGGCCCTCGTTTCCGGGACAAATCCAAATCGGAGTCCAAACTTGAATCAGACTCTTCTTCCTGTTCTTCATCACTGCTATCTAGCGCAGGTCGTCCAGAGCGGCGTTGAAGCATTTTAGGTTCTGAGGCAACAGATGATTTAGAGGACGATATGCTAGGCTTTTTCCTTTTGCCAGGTTTTCTTGACTCTTCTTCAACCTCGGATTCCTTTGACTTTGCTGCTTTCGAGGAAGCCTTTGCCATTTTCTTATTGCGACGTTCCTCGACGTCCTTTTTCCTCCGTTCCTTTACGATACCAATTTCCTCGACTTCATATTTTTCGAGCTCTCGCAGTAATTTCGGTGACTTTCGCGCACACAGTTTTACATCATCACTTGAGATAACAGCTCGCTTACCATGGTTCGCGAACATAATGAGATCTTCGCTCATGATGCCTGCGATCTCCATGACCACCTTGGCAATCGTCTGCACTGCACCACGAGATATTTTTACTTCATCATGATGTTTCTGCTCTGACACTTTGCACGTTTTGTCCACGACAAGAGCCACTTTTGCCTGTGAAGCCAAGACCAGTTGTTATCATCATCGACTGTGTTAGTCAGTCCTCTATTCCATTCATTCATCCTCCACTTCAACAACGTTCGACACTTCAGGGTTTCGAACAGTGCCCATCTCAGCTTGTTTCCCCAGAACTGTCGCCACAGCTTTGATTCGCAAATTCGTCAACCTACCTGCAACAGCGAAGCGTCTGTCTCTGCGTTCTCCATGGTATGAATTTCTCAATACCAGTCACGCCTCCCGGAGCGCTCCGTTGCAACTTGATTGTGGTTCTGCGTCTCGGTGTCTCGAAAGCATCATATTGTTCATATTCAGGCGTGGTTAGAGCTCTGACCCGGGAGTTGCTTTTAGTGAATGATTGTAGACTCTTCATCGTATATGGAGCAATAATTAAGTTTCATGTATCAAGCTATTTGGGAAAGCTCAAGTAAAATCAGGTTGGAATCTAAGTAGCCATGATAGGAGCTTGATACCGGCTTCGTTGGAATGGTTGTGTGCAGGATTTCTCACACCCAATGACTGCAATTTCTTTCATAGTTTTCTTGGTATCTAAATAATGAAATAAAGATCGCAAGTCCCACAGAAGCAGAGTGGCCTTGTGATGACACATTATTTTCTCTACACATTTACCCACTGTACCAAGCACACAAACACATTCGGTCAGGACTTTCCTCGATTGCATGATTCAATTTGTAATCAAGACAACATCTCAACAACTTCCTCGCCCCAACATGTTGATCATTTCACATCCATCTGACACAAATGGTAGAACCCTTGGATCATTTGTAGCGTTCTATATTGTTGTTCTGTTCTCTGCAAAGTCTTTCTTTTACCTCTGTTTTCTTTTTTTTTTCTTCGCAGGCCCAAACCGAAAACACGCTCGAGCTCGGCGCGCAGTGGCTGGTCGCCTAGCTGGGCCACCATTGGCAGCATCAAGCATTGGCACGATATATATGCTGCTGGGGCGGTGCTTTGGTTTCAATTTTCGGGTTGACTACTTGTGCAGGCTCCTGGCTGCTCGTGACCTGCACTTACCGGATCCGATCTTGTTTACTCAACGTCTCTGCAAAAGTGATATACAGAGAGTAGAAGTAAAAAAACTCTGTGGCAACAAGTACTTTGAAGGAAATTACCGTGCACAAAGCAAGGGCTTGAAGGGAGGCATTGCCTATAGCGCAGCTTCGATTGGTTTGTACTGAGGCTTCTCAAGAACTTTAGGATTTGGGGAACTGGTTGCGCTAAAAGGCTAGGTTTCCTTTGCTTTTTAGAGCAAGCCCCCATTTGCAGATCAAGCACAAGGCATCTGTGGAGCTGTAGATTTATCAATCTACGATAGCCCAAAGTTGAGAGGTCTCCCTAATTAATCGTTGATACATTCCACAAAGGTCTCGTAAGCCAGCATGAATTTGAACGAACGTATCAGCGAAGAACGTGCAAGACTGGCGCAGGCTAAGCAGCGTCTGAGGGGTCGTCGCCAGGAACTGGGCCTTGGTGGCTACGCTTTGCAAAGCCAGCAGGAGGTTTCAAGCGTATCCTCTGCATGTACTGGCATGGCAAGGGCTCATGTTGAGGATTCGCATACCCGCAAATCAAATTTGCAAAACCACTATTATGAGGAAAGGGCTAACGCAAGTGCACAGCGTCAGCGTCTAGATTTAAGCGATTTTGCAGCAAATCGAAGGTTTGACTATCGTAGTCCCAAGAGTAGATCTGCACGGGGCGTTTCAGTAAGAGTGACTAGCAGGTCCACAACACCAACCTCCAGTCACTCGAGATCGTTTGGTTATGGAGGCCACCAAACCCCTCGATCAGTGGCGGGCAGTGCAGCTGGGACTCCACGAGCAAGATCTCTCGCTCCCGGAGCCGGTTCGAGTTCTGTGTGTCTCCCTGATGCACATGGTGAAATTTTGCGTCAGGCTTCAACTCGAGAGGCCGCGCTGGCAGCCAAGGCTTCTTTGCACGAGCGGAAGCTGGCATATGCGGAAAAGGAGCTGACAGCCCAGGCAGACTTATTGGAGGAGGTTAAACTAAAACATCTTGAGCTTACAGAAGAGCTCACAGAAGCTCGTTCCAACAACTCCAAGCTTCGTAAGGAGAAACAGGATTGCGTGACGGAACGCGATGTAGCTCGTCAGCGAGTGTATTCCTTGTCAGAGAGGGTAAGCGATTTGGAGAAAGAGCTAAAGGCCACACGAGAGGAGCTCAAAAGCAAGATTGGAGAGACCACGACGGAAGCTGCGGATGCCAAAGAAAAGGTTGGCTCTCTAGAACATGAGCTCGCAAATGTTCGAGCTTCTCTTGTGCAGACGCGCCAGCGCCTGGAAAGAACAAGTACTCTATTGGAGGATATGGAAGCTCGCGCGTTAGAAGCCGAAGCTCGTGCGGATAAGCTTGAAGAGGAAAATATCGAAATCAAGCAAGCCTTTACTGCTGAAAAGGAAGGACGCGAGGAATATAGCGACAAGTGTAAATTACTTGAGCAAGAGCTCAAACATCTTCGCGCAGCTTTAAGCGATGAAAGTGGTAGTGCGGAACAACATGAGGCGGCCATCGCAGAGGTGACAAATCAGCTGGCCGCAGAGAGGGAACGGGCTAGTTCTCTGGAAGCGAGCTTGAAGACAAGCTTGATGGAAGCACGAGAAAGTCTTGAAAAAGCACGAAAAGAAGCTAAGGAGGCTTTTGACCGAGCAGCCACAGCCGAGCAGCACGCTAAGATTGCGGAAGAAAACCGTAAAGCCTCAATGTCTCACTTTCAAGAGCAATATCAGGTGATGCACGAGCAGATGGCTCGCAACACCTTGGCAACAAATGCACAAACAGATGCTTTGCGACTTGAAATGGAAACATTACGAGCTCAAATGAGTGTTACTGAGGCAACATCCTTGAAAGCGCCTTTTTCTTCGAACGCAAGCGTGAATTCCGCCACATCGAGTGTGATAAATTATGGTTTAACAAAAACGACCTATATGACTGCAGGTGATGAAGATAAAAATGAAGATTATGAGATAGGCACCAAGGGGTCGGTGCCTGCTTTACCAAGTCCGACTTACTCAGAGGTGTCTGAAAAGGCTATGTTGACTGAAATTGAAGAGCTTTTGGTCGATGTTGATCTGCCAGATGGAAGCTGCGCAGAGCTTATCGTACGTTCAACAGATGACCCTGCTGAAGCTATAGCCCGATTTAGTACACTTCATTCTTTGTCGCCACGTGTTGCAGCCCACCTGGAAGAGTATGTATGCGCACAGCTACAACGAACGTGTGTCCGGTTACCTAAATCCCCTTCTGCTCGCCCAACCTCACCCCCGCCTCCACCTCCTCCTGTGGCCAAGGAACCTGAATATGCTACCAGAAGAAATCAAGCACTTAGATCTCCGTATGTGGATACCAGTACAGAGGAGTACAAAGATGATGGTTTGCGTGGCATGAGGGCAAGTCAAGGTTCGTCGTCTTCACCCAGAATTCCCCGAAGTGCAGGGTTAAGCACACAAGTACAAAAGCAACAAACGTTGGGGTCACGTGAGCCATCTCGAATGCGAAGACTGTCCCAATTGCGTAAATGAAATTAGTGTGATTTCTAGTAGACCTGTTGCAAAGATAAACATCACAGTACCTTTCACAACAGACAAGAGACTGAACACTTATTGATGTTATTCATGAAATAGGTCTATTGCTGGTGGATTTTTGAATGTCCATTTTAAATAACCACTTTAAGTTCTTTATTATTTTGCTCGCCATTGCTAGCTAGTTTAGGAAATAGAATCGTACGAAAAATGCCCAACCTGTGAGCACAGTAAAGACATATAGATATTGTTTGCCCTAAAGCACGCTTACATGGAAAAGATTGATTTCAAGGTGTAAGAAGGCAAAGCGGAGGATGGAATTATATCGAAAGGTATAGAGAACAGGAGGAATACAAAGAAGAAGAAAATTAAAGAAAAAGAAGAAGGAGTTAACGATGAGTTGGAGAAACCTTTTCTACTCCTCAACGCGAGCAAGAGTGTCTTCTGAAGGAATATTAAACGTCAGAACCGAATGTGATTTGTTGCCATCCTCCTCTGTTTTTATGATGGCTAATTCAAATGTTGACATCGGGGTTAATGTTTCAAGTGCCCGGTCAGTTCCAGCATCAGCTAGACCTTTTGGTGATCCATCTTGGACGAGGTCAAAGATAGCATCCGGAGCTTCCAAAGCACCCCACTGCTCTAATGCGCCCTTTAAACTCACAAGCTGTTTCTCTCGGGCTTGAATGGCCTCATCAAGCTTTCTCAGCAGTGATTCGTGTGCTTCATCTTCATGGTCTGGCGAGGCTGGTTCAGAGCCGGGTGACACGGGAGACTCGCTTTCGCTAGCATGGGCGCGTCCATGTCGCTTGTGAGGCCCTACTGCCATCATGGCTGCTTTACGCCGGTTATACGCATCGAGGTCACTGGTAAGGGCTGTAATTCGTTTTGTGAGAGCTTGTCGTGACTTTTCTGCACAGGTTTTGCGTACGTGATTCAAAAGAACGTCTGCCGCAACATCTGCATTAACAAGGAGGCGCTGATCACATCCAAAGCGTATTTGAACTAATGCCATTGCGTCGAAATAAGCTTTCTCGAAAGAACGGAGTTACCAAGCCAAGACTCAAAACAATCTGACTAGCTGTTGCTATCGAAGCTCCAAAGACTTTCGATATCGAGCACAATCAAGAGCTCGACCGTCTTTTACTCTCTATTCCTCGCTCAAAAAAGCAATATAAGATTACCACGTAGTTGTAATTGCACGAGCACTAGAGTATATTAACAAAGATATGTAACATTCTAAACTGTCTCAAACGAAGATTTTATCAACAATAAGCAAGACATGCTGACAAATTGTAACGGTCACATGAATTGTTTATAAGTGCAATAGGTCTACTAAGTGTTTACTAGAATTACCTACATCCTTACCTATACGTACCTACCTAATGAATGAGGACAAGAAACAAAGATAGAAAGAAAGGGACGAGTGTATTTGGTCTTTCTATCTCACACAAAAGGTCCATGGACTGCTTGATGCATGCACTTCATGAAACCCTGTCAGGAGTATTTTGAAGCAGTGAAGGAAAGAATTAAAGAAAACAAAGGGAGTAGTAATGTGTCATCATGAATAGAGAAAAGAAAAATGAAGAATGTAAACAGTTCAGAGGCGCTAAGGTAAGTAAAGAAGAGATGAAAGGCGCTTATAGTAGGAAACAGTTGTACAGTGAATGCGCGCGCTAATGTAGGTCTTGTATGTGATGATAAATCTCTAGTTCAACTCTTGCTTTGCTAGATTTCTTGGTTTTAATTTTCTTTCTTAAGACAAACAAAAAGTACAATACAGCAAGGCGCATTGCTGCGTCACTTGGCGAGTAGTCTAAAGAAGTACTTTTATATTGAAATGCTTTTTGCAATGTCGTTGTTGGTTGGTGTGACTTTTTCAAACACAAACCAAATTTTGACAAGATGAAATGTGATGTGTCAAAATAAGTGTTGCGCTGTAATCGATAGAAGAGAACTTATTTCTTCTTGCCGAGCACCAGCTTACGAGACACCGCTTTGGCGGCAGCCTCAGAGTACGTATCAGCGATCTTCTTCATCTGATGCTTGTAGACTTCAATAGGGGTGAGAGATGTCTGGTCCCAAAATTCGCAGCGGAGTGCTTCGGGGCCAGAAATTTTACTGAAGCGCTTGCGAATGAAAGAAACGGTGGGCACCACGCGGGTGGAGCGGCCAGCAGGAGGAACAATGCAAAAGTCGAGACTGGAAACTGCAGCAGGACTGCGAGCAAAACTAGAGAGCGGTCTCACATCAGTGAAACGCAGGCCGTTTGCGGACTCGATGACTGGAGCCTCAAGAATAGGAAGGTTGTCCAGCTCAACCTTTTCGCATTTGGAGACACTCAGCAAGAGAATGCGTACACCTGAAACCCATCCCCATGTGTCAAGGATAGCAGAGACACCAAGCTCGTCAACGCCATCATAGAGAATAACGCCGATAATGCGCTCGCGGACAAGAGCTTTCATCTTGTGAGAAAAGAGAGCGAGCTTGTCCCGTGTGGCAAGTTGAAAACGTTCAGGTGCGCCGAAGAAATGGCGGTAGAAACCGAGTTCCTCAGCCACCTGGTCGCCAGGAGGTCCATCTTGACTGCTCACCTCAGAAATCGTGTCTGAGAAGATATCATATTCAGGAGACTCAGCAATGTCCTTGTCAAGTCGGATACGCGTGGAGCCAGGGATGCTGCTAATGTTTGTGCTAGCGATAGAAGGTGTAGTCTCATCTTCGTGTGGGGAAGAGGACGAGGCAGAAGACGCTGAGGATAGCTCTGAGGCAGTGTGAGGGCGTCCAGACTCGAAGTTAGCCAGATTGTTAGCGCTGCTACTCGGAGTGAGAGTGCGGAGCGAGGCGCTGCTGCTGCTTGGTTTGAGGGAGTTCAGGTTTTTGTTGCTGTGGGTGTTGCCAGAGATAGCTGGGAATGGGGGGATTGCGACGGATGCGTTTGAGTCAACTGGTGAGACAGGTGACGTAATGGTTGGAGAGAATGACTCGGAAGTCTGCGAGGTGGGCGAGAAAGGGTCGTGTCCAGACGATTTACCAGCCGCCTCGTTATACAATGCGTCGAGCAGGTCGAGACTGGCGTCTACGTCGGTATTAGAGTTCAAGTGTTGCGTGGTTTTGGTCTTCATCTTGTCGGTGTACCGGGTGAGCCTGGCGCCCTTGATTCGAATTACCACAGGCTCATCGGAGAATTTTTTGAGCCACTTCCGTACCGATGCCCGCATGTTGCCGAGCACGACGACCATATCTGCATCAAGAGGTGCATTCGAGAAGGTGAATTCCGGCTGCATATTGACGTCCATTTTGTGTTCCTTAAAGATACCTCCAATGGTCTGATGCGCCGCCACAGTATGAACTTCACATCTCCGTGCAAAGACGTTCAAAGGAGCTGTGATGGTCGTGAGCCGCTGTACATCGTTCGGGATGACCACATAAACGAGAAGTTGGTCCACAAGGGCTCTTCTAGATTTAACGCTCAAGCTGCGGATTCTCTCTGCTCTCGACCCGCGTCTAGAGCCAAAGCTGGAGGACAAGCTCGATCTGGTCGATCTTGCAGACCTTGATGATTCCGCAGACCCGTGCCTGTTGGACCTGAATGCCTCTGCTCTCTTCGCGATCTCGTCATCGCTTTTGGATGCAAGCTCCTCTGTCCCAATGTGAAGGAACCCTCCCGAGGGTACTTCGATTTCGTTTTCGTCAGCGTTTGCCGGGTCGCCATGCTTTGCCTCACTGTCGTCAAGGACCTCTGACTCCTCAAAATCGCGGCACGCATCTACGCGTTCGTCCTCTAGGACCTCCTCGCTCCTCTGGGGCGAAGGAGGCGGTGCTACGGGCATCCTTCCTCCTCCTTCTGAGGACCCGTACCTTTGCTGTAGCTGCTGCGTCGCGAGCATCTTCGCCTGCTCTGCCACGCTTTCCGTCGACGGCGATTCCTGTCAATCGAATTGGTTTCTGCTCGCTCTTCGCTCTCTCCTTTCTTTCTCGTTCTCTTTTTTTTCTTTCTTTTCTGACTTCTTTCTAACATTTTATTGTGTTCCTTCAAAACTAACTATTTCACTCCAAAATTGGAAGCAACAACTTTAAAACTTCTTACACCTGAAAAAGAGAAAAGAGAAAAGAAACTTTCATGAAGAAGGCGATGACAACCTTTTCGACACTTTGATAATTATTATTTTAAATTTAAATTGTAATTATAATACTCACCACCTCTCCAACTGAATACTATAATTAAAAAAAATTAAAAAATTATAGTACATCCCGAGTCATGAGTCATTCAACAATAAAGTTAGTCAGTCACCATGTTCGGTGAGTTAGTCAGTTGCGTAGCCATTCGGTATGTATGAAGTCCTTCTATCGTAAATCACCCTTTCAGCTCTGGCATTCTTTCTTTCGTTCGCTCTTGCCTCATATTAATATAGCTAGCTAGATAATGAAAAAACAAACCAAGCATTCTTAAGAATAAAATAGCACTTGAACAAATAAAGTGCAACATTGACCACCAATAAAGAGCAGAAACTAAACAATATCCACCATTTCAAAGATAGCATATCGTCCTCGAAGGCATGCCTTTCGCTTTCCGATGATCGTGCTGCAAGTTTTCTGCTACTACCTAGGGTACTAGGCACCTACACCTTCTTAGAGGAGGTCGTCATCACCCGTCTATGAATGATGATGATAAACACACTCCTCATTAATGCACATCTATTACTTTTATACTTCCTTTGTTTGTTTGTTTGTTTATTAATTTACGTTGTTCATACGGCTGTTTACTTTACTTTACTGACAAACAAACAACTCTGAGAGAGAAAAAAGTTTCCTGGAATGGAGAGCAAAGACAGAGGCGTAAGAGAGCAGACACAGAGTGAGTAGAACACTAAACAAACAAATAAACAAACAAACAAACAAACAAACAAACAAACAATCAAACCATGAAGATTGAGGCGAAGGTCTCATCGAGTGCACAGATTAGCTCTCCTCTGCTGATCATGACCAGCTTCTGCTCTGAAAGTCACCTCGGGACGGTCTGCCATGGAGGTGAGCGAAGTGCGGCTTGAGTGAGCTTGAGTGAGCTTGAGCTCGAACGCGAAAGAAGAAGAAGAGAGCTCAAAAACCCGAGGGAGAGAGCACTCAAGACAGACCGACATGCACACACTCTTTCTCTCTCTCTTTCTCTCTCTCTTTGCATAAGTCTTTGAGTTACATCATAATCCTGAGTAGTGAGGAGACGGAAAAGTTCATCGTTCTTTTTCGTTTCTTATCGCGCTTCTTTAACTCGCGTGCTTTATTCCCTTCTTTCCCAAAGTAGCAGCCTTTAGGACCTACCTACCTGTCTCTTCACTTTTGTTTTCTCAGTTTATTTTGTTGCTATGTAGTTTAGTTTTCATTTCGTTTTCTTTTGATGAAGAAGTAGTAAAGCACTGAACGAAAGGAATAAGAGACTTCTGTTTCTCCAAATATGTGTTTGTCTGTCTAATGACTGAACTGCTCCGTGCTATCTCGCCTTAGCTGAGTGCTACAGGGAGCTTGACGGCGCTGTCTTTAATTAGACTTCGAAAAGAAAAAAACTTAAAAAACTATAATGATTCTGAAAAGAAGAAAGGGTATGCAATCGCTGCGAATTGACATTCCGACATTCATTGCCAAGCCCGCTCTCTTCAGCGGCGCTAGAGAGAGAGGCGCTTGCTTCAAAGAGCAGTCAGCTCGAGGCCCTAGCGGCGCTCCTTCAGCGCTCTGAGGATCTAAAACGACGGCAGGTTAGGTTATGCCTTTTTGGCCCATCCATCTTCAAGATCAGTAGTACAAGAGACAGTTATTTAGTCCGAAGTTAGTTTGGATAGACAGCGTGCGGCGGCAGGAAGAGTCACAGAGGAAGGTACCTAACCTGCAGAGCCACCATTCGATGGTCTTGGCGTCGCTTCTGCTGCTTTTCAGGTTGAAGAAAGTGCTGCCATAAGCCCCACGCTCAGAATACCCCAGCAGCCAAAGCTTACGTCATGCGACCAGCTATTCGAGTATATTGATGGCTCCTAGTATACTATACACCGACCTAGGCACGGAATGGGCGGCGGTTCTGCCGCTCAAGCTTTTCTGGCTTTCGCCCAAAGTCTTTCCCAGGTAGGCTTTACTGATGCTTTCGCCCTGATTCGCCGGTTTCCCCGGCGTCTGGTGCTCCCTCGGGACCAAGGTCGGCGCCTCCTCCTCGGCTGGCCGGTTGTTTGTCTGGTCTTTCCCGCTTCTCGCCCGCTCGCTCGCTCGCTCGCCCACCCGCTTCAGGGACCTCGGCATCTTGATGAGCGCGTGAACGAGCGGTTGCCTCAGCGATGGCTGCCTGCTCAGTGGCTGTCTCGCATGCCCGTGGCTGATGACCCGTGGAGGCGCCAGAGGGCGTGAGTGACCATGCATGGTGTGCTCGTTCCTGATTCCAGGTTCTTCTTTCCCGGTCTCTGTAGCCTCTGTCTCCTTCTTCCTCTGTCTTCTTCTTCTTCTTCGTGTAAATTCAAGTTGAGCTTGAACAACAAGTTCCTGCATTCAACTTGCACAGCCAGCGAGCGAAGCGTGGCCCCATTCATCATCGAGCACAATGATCACGATGATCACGATGAGAGCTTGAAATTCGAGAAGAGCTTCGAATGCTAGCAGGAACTGCTGAGATGGAGGCAGACAGACGGACAGTCGAACACACTGGCAGCCAGGCAGAGCGCGAGCAAGCTGGCAGTTCTCGAGGCAAGTCTCTTCTGAGTCGTTTGATTCTTCTTCTTCTCCTTCTTCTCGCTTCTCACCTCCACGGTTTTTGTTCTCCTGCCGCCGCCCGACCCCGGCGGTGACCCTAGTTTTCCCCGAGCCTGACTTAATTTAGCACACATCCCGCGTTCGCTTCGGCGCCCTCAAGCCAAGCGCCAGGGTCCCGAGCCTAGCCGTCTGCCCGCCTGCCTGCACGTCTCCACGCTGGCGTTGTCCATCTCCACGTTCTCCAAAACTGTTTTGCGCCTGAACAATCCAAACAAATTCAAATCCAAATCCAAATCCAAATTCAAATTCAAATTCAAATAATTCAAGTAATTCAAATTCAGCTTTCGACCTGTAAAACTTTTTCTAAAGAAATCATTTCCTAGCTTGTAAAGAGATCATATATTAATCTACTTGAAAATAAAATAAAGCTTTTTCAAAACTTACAATCTCGTTTAGGTAGTCAGCTGCTAGCACGTCCTAGCGGTTCATCGACTGTTCCAAAGAGAAGAACCGATTTCAAACAATGCTCAACAGACACAGAACAAGAGGAGCAGGAAGGGCCATCGACACCTAACTTACCTTCTTCAAGCCGCGCTTCTTCCTTCCGGGCCTCTTCGGGAGGCCTTCGAACGGGGCCCGTGGCGCTGCCTACCCGCGCTCTTCAGCGCTCGAAACGAAACCTAACCCGCTGGCCTCCAGAGCTGCGGCGCAACTTGCAACTGATTCTCATCTTCTTCTTCTTCTTCTTCTTCTTCTCAAATGCGCGTCTAATTTCTCGCTGCATACTATCCCTTGTTGGCATCATCATCGTCATCGTCATCGTGAACGTGCGAGATCTGATGTACTCCAAACTTCGAGCGGCCTCACGAAGTTCTGCGCAACGCATTTCTATGCGCGCCGCCAAAGATTGGCCTTCGCTTCTTTCGTATTACCCTTGAGCTGCTTCTGCCCGTGGCCGCACATGCTTTCGCTTTTCTGGGGCCCGTTCTGGGAGAGAAGTTGGCATGTTCGAGGCGACTTTGACGGAGAACTTGGGAGAACTTGTTGCACGAGTTAGGTACTCGAAGAAATTGAAGATCGAGCGCATGGAAAGCGGCAAGAACAGCAGCAACCCCAGACTCACAAGGATTCGCCTTATAGATCAATCAATCGATCATTATCGCAATGGTGGTGTTTTCCACAGCTGGCTAGCTTCAATGCATAAGGGGTCCTACAGTATCGGTTATAAGGCCTCGCTCGATTTACTATCCAGGTGCTTTCGAGATATGGTAGGTACTGCTTAGGGTTCTTTCTTTGTGCGCGCTTACTACTTATGGCATCAGAGCAAGAACTCGTATATCTTCGGTGATCCAGAGATGGCCATGATCATGGTGACGGTCATGACGAAAACTCGCGGGTGTCGAGCGAAGAAAGCTGTGGACTGACTGTAGCTGCATTCGAGCGATTCCGGCTCAAGGGCGTTCCTTCCGCTTGGCAATTCAGAGGGGCATAATTAACGAAGGAAAGCAGAGGAAAAAGAGAGCAATGACGCTCTTCTTCGTTTTTCCTGGCCCTTGTGCACACTTGCACTGTACACCCTCCAATGGCAAGACCTCCTCATGCTTATATGGGGACCTGTGGGATCGTGGGGGTCTCCGGGAGAAAGACAGAGCTCATTCGTCCCAGTCTGCACTTCGTTCGGTGTATTGTTTGGTAGTGCCTTCCTAGTGATAACACCGCTGGCCTCAAGTGAAACTAAACACAATGTTATAAATTGTATTTAAAAAACAAAACATTTTTATTTTTTAAAACATTGAATTAATGACAACACGAAATGCAAAGTAGAAAGGAGGAAAAGAGAATTGAAGAAAGGGAGGTTGCTAAAAATAAAAACAAAACAAAATAAAACAAAAAGACACAGTGTGAAGTGCCAAAGTTGTGTTGAGCGAAGGCCGATGAACTTGAAAAACGTAAACTTCGATCGAATCAAAGCTCTCGAGTCCTCAAGGACTCTTTAGGTCAAGCCTTCAGATCCCAGGTTTCCACGGCCGTGGTTCGCGGTATGATTGATCACCGTGATGGGACAGTTCTTTCGCTGCTGACTCTTCACGCTCCTGCGATGAACTCTCTTCTCGCCCCATAGTAGTTCAAAGATGGACGAAGGACCTGAACTTTTCCTTTCCTTTCCTTTCACTTTAGTCTTACTTTTATTTTGAGTTTCTCTCTAAAAGAAACATAAATTTGATTTTAAAAAATAATAATTAATAAAAAAGAGAAGAAAAACAAGTGGTAAATTACCTACCTAGGTACAAGTAAATCATGTCTTCAAAATCAAGGTTGCTAGTCTCGTCATTTCCGTGAATACACTTGGATCCAGACGATCACGATGGGTGAAATAGTGTTCATTCTTCGAGCTCGCAGACCAGTTTAAAGCCATCTCAACGGACTGACAGTGCCAACGGCTGAGAAGCTAAGCCCGAAAAAACCACCATGTATGTATTCCTTCGGGCTATTCATCTGAGCAGATGCCAGTACTTTTAGAACACACTATTTTAAATTTAAAAAGAGAAAAAATCAAAATGAATGAAATTCTTCATTGCTAAATACTAGCATATTTACCGTGACTCCAACTACTTCTTTTCCGGTTTATAGTCCTTCGAAATCTTCACACAGTATTCATATTTTAAAATTCAACTTTTTAAAATCTACTTATTATGTATACAGATGTATAAATCGTGTATAGTATACAGATTGGCATTATAATGGCATAGCTAGCTAGCTAGCTAGCTAGCTATTCATACATAATACAGAGCAGAGAGGCCCCTATAAATAACAAACTATCAAACTAACTAACTAACTAACTAACTAACTAACTAACTAACTAACTAACTAACTAACTAACTAACTAACTAACTAAGTGACGAACTAAACTTCAAACGAGAGCGCTTTGGATTTGAAATTCAAATCTCTGTCCAAATTGGCGAAAGGTCTCAGTTCTCGCTCAGCAATCTAGATTGCTCGGGCCCGCCAGCGCAGCCCACGCAGACCGGCCCGCGCTGCGAGCGTGGCGGTGGGAGGGAGAGGGACACGCACCCACGCACACACGCACACACGCCGAGGCAGGCAGGCAGGCAGGCAGGCAGGCACTCGTTCGGCAGCTAGCTGCTGCTCGAGCAGCCCGCTTTCGGCGCCGCGCTTCGAAAAGTCGAACTTGCCGCCGCCAAAGCTCGCTCTCGCGCACGGCTGCAGACAGGCCACGCCAAGCGAGGACCTCGAGGCTGGCTGGGCGACCGGCTGAGCGACCGCAAGGCAGACACGGCGGCGGCCGATCCGTCTGCGCGGTCGGAGAACTCGAGGAGGAGGACGAGGTCGAACGCTTGCTCGCCGATGGGATTCAAGAGCCTTGAAATGGTTTGAGGTGCGTATCATCCCGGTCGAATTTCCGCCTCGATCGATGATCGAAAGCTAGCTTCGAGCTGGCCGGCATACCCGAGGGCCCGGCCCGTGGGTTTCGTTCGAGGCGGTCCATCGCCCGCTGGTTGTTCGTGATTCTTTCAGGACCGTCCATGATATGATTGATGTGATTCCCCAGGTTTCTTCGGTCCATAATCAAATCCGAGTTCATGGCTCGCGAGTTGTGATTCATGATACCGGTGCACTCACAAAGTACAAAGTAGAAGAGGGTTACCTCCTGCCAGGAAATGTGCTCCAGCGGCGTCTCGACATTGAGGCGAAGGGGCTGTCGAATGCTGCTGTCGAAGGGAGGCCTCCAGCTGGGGCGGAGTAACCCGAAGGCCGTTTCTTCATTCTCTGATCGTACCTACAAGAGGTTTTGGTCTTCGAAATATCATCATCGGGCAGCAGGAAGAAGTGGCCGCCTCAATTCTGAAGAAAATCGATCGCTGTTGTAAAATCGCTTGTTTGAAGCCGCATCTCATGATGGTCTCGCGGTGGGCGTGTTTTCATGCCTGCTTTGAGAGCACACGCGCTTCAAATTCGCCCTAAGACTTGAGTGATTAAGCAATCCTACGGGAGGACCGCCGGGATGAGCAGCAGAGGGCTTTCTTTGGATATCGTCTTTCTTCGTCTACTTTAGACCCTCGTTTCTTTGCGTCGAATCTTCTTCGCTTTCACGCATTTCACTGCTCTATTCAATTTCCATTTTATCCTGGTATTTATCAACCTGTGTGTTTCTCTCAAGTTTTTTGTTTTAGGACGATTCTTTTTCTTTTTTCCCCCTTTTTTTCCCTTTTTTTTCTTTATTAAATAAAGGAAATTGAAAATAGAAGATGAAGAGACTCCTTTTCATCACTTTCCAAGGAAAACAAATAAGGAAACGTGCCGCTTCTTTGCTACTTAGTTTGCCATTCATTCTCTCTTTTTTTTTTTCCCCTGTTTTTCTTCCTATTACCTTACTGACTAGTAGTACCCCTTATTAAAGAGAAGGAAGTTCGGAGTCTTCCCTCCTTCCTTCCAAAAGTTAAACAGAACAGAACAAATTGTGAGAAAACTCTTTTTGAATTTTAAGGTATAAATATTTTAAAAACTGAAAAAGAACTCTTCTTCTTTTGCTTCTATTTCTGAAGAATACCTCAACAAGCGCTCAAGAAGTCCTCGCGCGGCTTTACGCAGAGGACCGTCGTGCTTTGCACCACCCGGGGTGTCTTCATTTATCATGCCAAGCTGGTTCTAATTTCTTGAAGGCATACCCCTCCTGTCGATTGTCTCGCCTTCTCTTCGTTCCTTCGTTTCATCGTTTCTTCGATTCGTCTCCTCCGATCACTTGAGTCCGCATTGATTGCTTAATAGATAGTTCCGTTCGAAGGTCATCTTCTTCCACTCTAATATGAATATGTAAACCTCCTTCCTATATATATTCATACATACAGCTGTTTAAATTTTTTATTTATTTTTTAAATATATATATAGATTAATTGAATTCATTGGGGTCAAAACACAATCATGATTCATGATAAACCAGAATCAGGACTTACTTATCCCCTCGAGGATCATGAGCCATGGATCACGAACCATGGTGCTCCGATCCCTCGAGCTCTTCGAGCGACTTCAGGCACCTGCCTGCCAAGGCCTGGGAGATACCTAGAGAGGTGTTCACAGCCTGGTAGTAGGTGCGTCAGGGAAGAAGACAGCAAAGTTGGCAGCTGATTGCCTCAACTTAGCTGGAAAGCTCAGCCGAGAACTCTTCAGCTCGTGGAGGGCTCTCTCTCTCGCAGCCGAGGCTGAATGCGGCTGCGTCAGCTCCGCCAGCGGCTTCCTGCGTGCCTCGCGGGACATGAGCTTGGACGCCTCCAAGTTCTTAGCGACCTTTACTCAGCGAGCTCTGCCTCGAGATCTTCTCCAAAACCACGGTTTTCATGACCATCCTCGAGCGCTGACCCAATGAAAGTGGATCTAATTCGATGCACAAGGTAGTCAATTCGATGAGCTTTTGATCAACTGCGAGTCGCGAGGTGCCAAACAGAGATATCCCAGCTGCGAGCGACTCGCTACCTTCGACCCATGTTCTGCCTCATCTTGAACTTCAACCTCAACTCCAACTCCAACTCTAACTCCAACTCCAACTCCAACTCCAACTCCACTTTTGACAAACTTCGAACTTGTGTCTCTTATTAATTTCCTCGCGTTCTAGTTTTCTTTATTTCTTTCATTTTCATTTTCGTTTCATCCTTATTATTGCTATTATTATTCATTTATTAAATAAACATATATCATATATTAAAATTAAAATTAAAACTTTAAAAATAAGTGGAATCGTTGGACTAGTTAGCTATTCATGAGATCAATCAATCAGAAGTACTGCCAACAATCCATCAGCTTACCATCAATCCATCCATCAATCCGTCAATCACAGTCTTCCAAAGATAAGATCAGCGAGCTCCTCTGCGTTTACGAGGTCGGGTTGAACCCGCAAGAACGGCCATTTCCGCCCTCCGTCCGCTGCCTTTCTCCCTGAGGAAGCCCTCACGATCAACGAGTCGCCTTATAAGTAAGTAACCTCTTAATTAATAAATAATCTCTGACCCAGCTCAACCTTTTCACCTTTTCATTCAATCAATGTTCGTTTGTTCTTCCTTCCACACCTCTTTTCTTAGCCTGCACCTTCTAGTTGCTACCTTACTACCCGCCATGGAGGGATCGAGTGAGAACGCCACTGCTAGGTAGATAGGTAGACACCTCCTACCCGCCCGTGCTTTGGAACACCTCCTCTTTAGAACACCTTCGCTTTCACTGCGAGCCACCGACTATGATCCATCCATTGGTGGTTCGAAGTTGCCCACCATGTCATCGTCGGGGTTGATGAGCATCTTTGCCGTTTGCCATCCCGCGGCCGTCTTGGGCGGCTGGAGGAGATGATTAAAGACACGCTGGAAGAAGCACGGGCCGCGTTGAAGAACGACAATTCGAGGTTCAATCTTGGTTTGTCCGAGCCCTGATGATGCAAATGACCACCATCGTTTCCGCCTTTCGACCTGATGATAAATGGAACAGACAGAACTGATCAGAAAAGCGAAGAAATAACAGAAAATAGAAAACTAGAATAGATGTCAGAAGAACTTGGACAAAGCACTCGGCGGCAGATATTCATGCTCGTGTACGCATTGTGATGGAAGGAGCAGAGTACAGCAAATCCAGCTCCTTCGAGCGTTATAATCGCAAACGAGGGTGGCCTATTCTTCGCTATCGTCGTCGTGGAGAATGAACTAACTAACTAACATTCAATGAGCACTTATCATCATAGAGGAGATTATAAACATGCTAGGCTGCTTATGCTTACGTAATACAGCGCGCTGCATGAAGCACAAGGAATCGAAAGCGATTGTCGCACGAGCGAAAGGACAGTCCGTTGCTCGAAAGGCTCGTGCACGAAGGGCGACGCAGTTCATATTCAGCTCGAGCGTAGGCCCGGACAGAGCAAGATCTGCGATCTGAAGATCTCAAGTCCATTTTGCAGGCTACGACACATCCACAGACTTGAGGTCAGGATTCTTGTGGCCTTATTGCCTTATAAAAAATACACAAACTACATTTGCAACATAAGGGCAAATGAGCTGTCGTTCAACATATTGGTAGGTATACCTTGGTATATATGAATGAATGAATGAATGAATGAATGAATGAATGAATGAATGAATGATTGCTTGATTGCTTGATTGATTGGGCATTTGAGAGACGACGCTTTAAGTTCTGTAAACAAAGGCCGTCAGATTCGGAGTCTGCGCTTTCGACAGGAAACGATCCATCTTTCAAGATTGAACACACACCCAAAGTTGACAAATCGTCGATCTTCAAAGAAAACTTTAATGTTGTTTTGAATTTTTATAAATAAGATTAAAAATTGAAAGAATGATGAGGATGAGAAAATCGTTATTTCTGAAGGTTGAACACACAATCAAGCGGCGAGCGGACCATGCAATTACAGGGCTCATTGCTTCAAATTCGCTTCAAATGTCCGTGCCGTCAGTGCCGTTATGGTGTGGTGATGAATGGTGTTCTCTCGTATCAATGACCTCCTGTTCATTTGTCAACCCAACTCGAGGTGCAAGTTTAAAAAAAAAAATTTATAAAAAATATTCGCAATTTTTTTTCAAGTGATTTTATTTATATTTAAAAAATAAAATAAAAATATCAACGTTTGATTTTTAACCTTTAATTTACTTTTAACTTTGAAAATTAAATACTAAGAATTCATACATTCTCCTAAGAAAGGCGGCTCATTGCAGGGAGGTACTTTATGAGAATTTTTCTAATTAATAAATATATAAATAGGATTAAAATTTAATTTTAAATTTAAAAATAATTAATGAAAATATAGAGCTGCCTAAGCAGGAAGAAATTGGTTCTGCTGACTGAGAACAACGAACTTCGGTATCTTCTTCGGTTCTGAAGATCGCTAAACCGCCCAAAGTCACTCTGAGTTCGCTGCTCGTGGCCAAGCCGGAGAACCTTGAGCAGGACGCCTTCAAGGCGGTCCCTAGACCGACTAGCCTCGTGGGCGATGTGGCCTGGCTTGCGAAAATGAGGGTTATTTGCATACGCTGGGAGCGAATGGTGGTCCCGGATCATTCACTTAACTTGACTGACGAGACCAAGAATTTGCATGAAAGACTGTATTGGTTGAATTAATCGATCGAACTAAGTTCCCGTTCAAAGAGAGAGGATCTAATTCGCACTGCAGATTACCTCGAATGTGCATTTCAATGCCACGAAGAACCTTGAAAAAGGAACCAAGCAAATGACCAAATTCATTGAATACACGACATTTTCCACAAATTTGAGCGAAGTCTCTTCATGATCGTCTCAAAAGCGAAATTGGACGCTGCGGCAAAGAGGACGTACGTATCTTGAATTGGAGATGCAAAGAACAGCGTTCGGACAGAGATTATATCTGACAGAGTTCTCTGTTCTTGGCTACTGCCTAAGTTAAGTATGCATAGGCACCTATGTACTAAACATATAGATTACAAGAGAGCGCGCACCCTTTGGGGACTCTGCGCGCACCCTCTGGGGACCCTCGACGGTTCTCAAGCGAGTATGGAATTGCGATCAGCGAAACTCAAGATGAGTCGAGATTGAGCATCACAGCGGAGGAGCTGAGAATTGATACCTACATGGCGGTTGGCCATGCAGCCACCCGATGGCTAGCACGGGACTCTGGAGAACTCATGCGCTGAGATTACAGTGTTTTGCAAGCTGGTGGATGCCAGTGGCTGGTAGCTGGCGTGGTAATTTTAGCAGTTATACGAAGCAGAGAGCCCTCATCCAAAATTACAGTTCTGCGTCATCCAGGTGGGTGTCAATCATGATTTGTGGAACCATGGTATTTGCAGAAAGCTCAAGCTCGTGATCGACGGATATTCGGTTTCTTGAATAACGCAGCGCACCTTCTTGCAAAACTGTTAATATATATTGATTGCATACCAGACGTCGGTTGTTGGAGCTATGATCTACGTTGGAGATTACCCCTGAGCAATCCTGCCATGATGTACACACGTACATTAGCAAGGCTGCGCTGCTCTGCCAGTCTCTTCAAGCCGAGGAAGCAATGGAATCGCCCGCCAGCCATCAACTCCCGCTCGCTCTTCGCAGTCCAGAGTGGAAGAAAGCAAAGGCGCGTGGCGGCACCCATGGGATCTGTGGTTTACCTGTCAAAGACGATGGGTGCCGCCAACTAGATTAACTCTTTCAGATTATGCTTTACCCCCTTGCTGTGTGGGAATTGCTCACGCTCCGGCGAGGGATCGTGGCGCCTGGGTGCATACCTTGTGGGTGCCATGAGCATCTCGGCTCTCTTTCGTCAGCGCTTGAACTTTGGCCCACATTTGATCATATTCTGTAACTTCACTTAGATGCACGTGCCTGCTCTGAGTGCAGGATGATGGAGCAGAGATTCCTTCCTTTGAGGTGGCTCACAAGCGGTTCGACGTGAGCGTCGTGCAGCACATGACACCGCCGTTGACGCCACGCATGCCATCTTCAAGTTCATTCGAAGACTTCTCCTGCTCATCTTGAGCTCGAATGGCAATGTTATGAAGTAAGTGGGTGGGTACCTGCGCTTCTGCACTTTTGTGTGATGTGCACAAACAAAAAAAAGAAACAGCCAACCTACGTGGATTGGCCCAATCAAACAAACTCTGCAGCGTCGAGCGTCGCGTCATCAACAAGCGAGGCAGCCTCACTCTCCGCCTTCGCGGTCATCACCATCGTCAGCGTAAGAATCGAACTCCAAGTTGTGTGTGCAGTCAACCAGTTTTCTTTGGTCTCTGGCACGTGCACGCTTAACTGCGCAACGTATGTTGGCTTCAGCTTTTTACTTCTTTCTTTATTAATAGGCACTATAATTGTATGTAAAGGCAGAAGGTAATTAGCACTTTCACCATTCAGCTTGGGCCGCCAGGACTTCAGGGACCCGGAAAGTGTACTTATGTATGTACGTATGTATGTATGTGTATATGTATGTTGGCTTGCCGAAAGTTGGCCTTGAAAGAGGTGGGAGCACGAGGTTACGGCCAGAGGGTCCGGAGATACACAACCTAAGCATTGTTCTGGGCGTTCAACGTGGCCTTTTCTACTTGAATTTGTAATCATTATTTTAATTAGTTCGTGCTGTAAAATGTAAATGCAAAAGAAAACAAATGGTCCCTCGACAGAAGTTTTATTGTTGTTGTTGCTCATTTTTCTTCATTTTCGATACTTTATAATTATAAATAATAACAATCATAGTTTTTTAGTTTTTTTTAACATTGAAAAAGGAAAATGATAAACTTCTTTGAGGGCCTTTTAGAAAAACAGCTCTGCCATCTAGCTAGAGCAACTCGGGCGAGATAATGCACAACTTTAGGCCTCGTTTTGGTTCCTGCCAGGTCTACCAGTAGGTTATGATGACGCTCCTCAGGATTTCCATCTATTCGTGTTTGGCTTGAAGGTACCTCCTTTTTACATCTTGAACCTGGTACTTCCTTCCCAGAAAGAGAGCTTTCCGAGGTCGGTTCCATTCACTAATTCACTGATTCTCTAGTTCACTAATCCACTAATTCACTAATTCACCAGTGGTCCGAACGAAGAAAGCCGGCGAAAGACAAGGTCGCAGCTATCGATTATGATTCGGAAACGGAGAAGCGAAGGTACCGAAGGAGGAGGGCGCTTTAACGAAATTGGCCACAGCTTCTTGAGCTGAGACGGGGAAACTTTGCCCCAAAGTTTCCCCGAGGGCAGGGTAAATCTTTTTGATGCACTTGAGAAACTTGCGCGAGCTACACTGCTCCTGTGGACAATGGCAATGAATGAAGTGCAGAAACTCGCAGTAACCTGAACAAGTCGCCCAATGCGGCACCTTCTCTTATCGTGGCCTCGAAACTTCTCGGGAATGACGCTCGCGAGCTCATACATACATACATTCATACCTACAGTGGTTCTAAGCCCTCCTCGCTCTCGAGATGATATGAATTGGAGTCCATCAGACCACGGCTGCCCTCAAAGCTGATACTCCGCATGAAAACATCGTTGATCTAGACGTAGCAGCTGGCAGCGAAACGTAAACGATGTCACGGCGATGCACCAATGTCCCTGAAGCATTATAGAGATTGGTTGAGCTCTGAGGCTCAATGTAGAAGACGGGTACGTGCCAAAAAGCCGTTGCTTACTGTATACCTGTGTAAAAATGCAGTGATGTGGCTGTCCGAAGTTTTTCATTCTAGCTTTACTCTGTTTGAGACGCTGGTTCTGGTGGATGCAAAGCGAAATGGGGATGTTTTCAACACCAAATGAAACATGCCCCCTCGAAACGTCAACCTTGGCTTGGACCGTGACAAGGAGCTCCGGGATCACTTTTTTGATTTCTTCTCTTGGGGTATGAAACCACTTTTGCTGCAGTCCCCCGAAAAAGAAGGTCGCACCGGCCGCCTTCGACAACCCAAGCAACCAGCACATTACTTGAAAGGGCAATGCTCGACCCACTTGCTTAATAGTTTGTAGTGCAATGGTAAAGTGAGCCCGGAGCATCACGCTTACAAGTTTTTTTGACAGCGAAGGCAACTACAAGCGTACTTTCATCCACTTTGGTTATTCATATACAATACGTTTATTTAGAGGTTCTTACATGCCACCTCGTACAATGAGTCATATGTTTCTTTGGATGAGATAAGTCTGTCATAGACTTAATTGTTGTAGCGATGGATGGAAAAAGCTCAGAAATGGGTTTCAAATAATTAGTCTTAGCAAGCTAAATGGCCAACCAAGAAATAATATTTGGGATACAGAAAAACAATCATCCTTATATAGATAGGAACTCGGAAAGATTCTCTAATGAAACGGATTACGTTCCGGACAGACCTTGGTTTCGTAAAAAGAAATTGAAGATCAATCGAATTTCGCTACAGTTGGCGTAAGTATGGACGGAAAATATCTTTTAAAGTAAAGTGTTATAATTCTGAGACTCTATGGAGCCGACAAGATATTTGCGAGAGCATTTTATTCTTGAAATTTGTCAGAGCAGGGGTATTACACATTGCACATCTCCAAACTGACAAACTGACAAACCCCATATCAGCCTTAATTAACTTTCTAAATATAGTTCACGAAGTTCTTGGCTCAAGTTGTCGTAAAAGGGGTATTATTTTTATTACACATTGCAGGATTCCAAACTGACAGTTTTTCGTATTAAACCGGAATTACTTACTTTTGGGTGGAAATGCATAGGAGTGATAAACACAACGAGGTTGACTTTAGTTATTTGTTGTGTAACTCTTTAAAATTCCAGATGGCCGGTCTGTCAAAAGTCTAAACAATGTGTTGAAGTCTCGCACGTCTTTATTCATTTCATCCTTAGATGCATCTATTTCTGGCATGTCAAAGTCAATAATACGAACTTCACCCACATGATTCAGTGATTCAGCACAAAATTTCTCAGTGCGTTATCCCTATGAGCTACCTTGAGTGAATGCACGGCATCAAGGGTAGCACGAGCTTTGTCATCATTTCAACACTAATATCCTCCATCGATAACTCATCAAGACACCTACCTTCAAAGGTAAGTGCGATAATGAAGTCATTAAACATATGATAACCACCGGACAGGTAAAACGGGACAAAGGCTCCCCAGATGGGATGCAAAACCTCGTACACAGCCCTCTCATTTCGAAAGAGTTGAATCCCAAGAGCAGCATTCTTCGCTTCAGTCTCTTCCCTACTTAGATATTCATCCCTAACAAATTTTTGCGGATTTAGAACCTTGACGAGAGTATATACGCCGTTCGTCGTCACCTGCATCATGCCGCCAAAATGGCCATGTGAAGACTGGCAAATATTGTCATGAATGCCTCCGTAGTACTCGAATTGATCTTGAGGGAAAGGCAGCGATTCACGAAGTTTTCGAAGAGGATCGGTGCTCCTGCAAAATCCTCTCTGAGAATGAACCCCAGTTACCATATTATCAGAACCATCTAATGTATCAGAAACATCATCATCACAATCTTCATTTTCACCTTGCGTACTGTCAGCATCACGGCCAGATCTCCTGTCTTCGAGTTTGACATAGCATTGTCTGAGCCCGCCGCATCAATACCGTACCCTTCTGCTAGTTCATATTGTACAGGTCTCGTCAAGATTGAAGCATTTTATCTGAAGGAATCTGCCCTGCTTTGAGAAGCATCTCCTTCGATAATTGCAGCCGAGAATCATTTTCCAGCACTGTTTCAAGAAGGCAAGCATGCTTTCTACTGGCCCAACTCTGTTGTACTTTAAACACCTTGAGATATGCAACTTTGTTCTACTTGTCGAGTTTCAGAAACCAAGTATGGTCGAAAGTACTTAGTACGTCATAAATGGTCATCGTACGAATCATGTGCATATAAATCTGTATAATCGGATACCGAAGGTCGTCGGTGCGATTGTCGCGTGTATCTCCTTCTGCATCCTCCCAAAACTTGATCAAATCTTCATAGGCCACTTTCAGATTAGTCCTACTGTAGTTCACCTGCTTTACCCATTTCATTGTGACAACTCAATCTTAACTTCAGAGTCCTTAAGAGGCCTCGTTAACCTCTTTCTCTGTTAAAAATGCGTCGAGATCTTCAAACTACTGGGCAAGAAAAGGAAATGTGCGTGGGTTCTTGTGTTCGTGGGGTAGCACTGGATACATCTGTAGCGGTAGCACAACCAAACAATTCAGACACTTTGAAAGGGCTTGATTTTTTAACATTCATTGTCCACAAATCATCGATGCGCAAAGCAGAGAGACCATACTGTTGGGAACAATCCAGTGTTTGCCTAGGATCTTCACCTAATGTAAGCTATTGTAAAGTTTGTTACGAACGTCTTCATGAACAAGTTAACTGATGTGCTTTCCAAGGATCGTGTAGTAGAAACTCGTTGAGCTCTAAATGCGTGTTTTTGCACCTCGAGTTGGAGAGTGAGAGAACTCATTCTGGTTGCTAGTCCAACATCTTCGTCGAAAGTACTCCATTCAACAAGACGTTCAGGTCTCGTATGAATTTCAAATCGCACGCCTTCTTTGGCAGGAGGCTGCCCATTTGGTGCGTAGGATCGAAGAAGCTTCTCCGACATACCATATTCCTCTGCACCCTGATTTTTCATAAAGGAGCGCAGAGATGATAGCTTGTTTAGGTAGGTTGGTGGTGCCACCCCATCTTCCAATATAGGATTCTTCAATAGAGCATCAACTCATTTGATATTCACAGATTCGTCCTGTTTGCGCTTGTCAAGTTCCATCAATGCCTTCATTTCTCTCAATTAAGGACTAACTCCAGATGGAGATTGCTGTTTGCAAGAAATATATTTCACTATGCATGGGAAGAAGTAGTGCTAGATACCTCGCTTTGTTAACTGCTTGCTCGGCTTCCCGGTAATACTGCTTCATTTCATTAGATGACATAATTTGCTAAGAACTATGATAATTTCATAGTATCTACGCTTCCATTCAATCAATAGTCTCAACACATAGGGCTTGACCTGTTGTAATGGTGAACTCTGATTCGTAGACCGTAGTTGTAAGAACGTCGAATATGTTTCACGTCGAATCAAAAATTTATGTGGTTGTAGCTATTCCACCTTGAATGAGAAACTCTTATTCGAGATCTAGTGATAAGGTTAAGCAAAAATGCTTCAAGCAGATTAGAGGCTGCTACTCACAACTCTTAGCAAGCAATTGATCTTACAGTTAGATTCTATTCCTCATCTTGATCTTCGATAAATTTTGTCAAGCACGATAGATCAGTCATAATATATATACTTTGTCAGGTGTATGGAAGCCCATACACATATACGACCATCAGTTCTAATCTCGCAATTCGTTGAATGTTTAAGAAGGCGAGACACCCAGTCCTCGCCTTGGGACGTGGCGTTCACCAGTGTGATGTCCCATTAAGCTCACAGACGCCCGCAATAGAATATAAATAGGGATAATGCAGACGATGGTTAGAGAGACAAGGAAAACTTAAGTCGCCGGTTCTGTAAAATAAAGACGATGCTTTTGTCTTAGTTTTCTAATTTAATACGAATCGCACCACCCTGAAGATTTCCCCTGGAGAACAGTATGTTGCATACTCTATAAGTGCTAGATTCAAAAACTTTTTCAACTAAACTCTAATCCTTCAAGCAACTTACTGGTTCATTGATTGCTGATCAGACCGCAATCTTCAGTAGGCCACACGATTCTTCAAACTTTGATCTCTGTTGCATCGTTTAATTTCTGCTGAGATCTCCAATCGAAAGAACTAGTGAGCAAGACATTGCTAGAGTTATTGGCGTCCCTTTGTGAAGCCCTCGTAGACACAGGGCTTACAATAGAGCAAGAGTAGGCAGACAAATTCATGTGGCTGTCAGGGTCAAGAATCAAAATAATGACTAAACATTACCTACATCCAAGTATGATGTAAGTTGAATCAATGGTTGAAGAAGTTGAATTAACCTAACCCCATCGATTATCTCTAACCACTTTCAAGAATGTCTTAACCTCCTTAATTACTACATGAATCCATCTGACCTGGGATTTATTCTCCACTACAGCAGTTTGCTAACTCTTGAATCAACCTTCTTAAAAAGACTTCATTAAGACCCTTGCCTTCATCTTTACAGTCAACCTCAAGCTGACCACAATCATCTTTCAGCAGTTTCTAAGATAAAATTGTGTCCTGTGCAAAAGTGCAAAAACTTGTTGTCTTTGACTTGGGCATGTTTGTTTTGGTATTGGCATTATACAGCAAAGAGGAAGTAGATAAGAAAACAAGCTCATACCTCAATCCCATTGTCCCTGACAAATGGAAATTTGACAGGCTATTCTTCTACTTTTGTATCTTTATGGCGATTAATACTATCTTGCTTTCTTGTATAAGAGAGGCCATCTTCATCTTGCGATTCTTTTGAGTCTCTATAATTCCTTGTAAAGAAAGTACATGGTTTTAGAAACAAGTGATCTATGTACACTTATATCTGGAAAAGGGAGTAGCAACACTGCAGGTAGAATGTCCCAATCTAAGGAGAAAGAGATTCTCCAGGCAATAGCTACAATGCATTGTTCTCCTTCTCACCTATCTTCAGATAAGCTGTAGATTTCCCTTAGAAATGTTGAAATTGCAAATTAATTTCCTGTATTTTGCGACAAGGAAATTTATCTATATAATCAGGTCTACAGAGCTACTAAGAATATTGTAATTGACGTGGAATGTAAATATGGGACTTTAAGGTTATCTTGTTTCATACAGCATCGTATGAGAAAGATGACGAATTTAGTCAAATGAACTTAGTTTGATAGATAATCTTACTGATTAAAGGATGAAAGAAACATGTGAACAAAGCAATACCATAATCTTTGCACACTATTATAGTGCGTAAACTATTAAGAGTTGTATACGACAAGAGCTCCTCTTTCAGATACAAAGGCGAAAGGAGCTCGGAATTCTAGAGTGGAAGTGCACTATATAATCATGGGAGTATGTAGGGATAAACGTGTCTAAATCAGTGGTTGAGAACGCAAATTAATCTGATTTCTTGCGTTTATGCAATACGGATACAATTTCTGTTAACTAGAGTATGAACCAGCCCACCTTGGTGTTCATCTCCAAGGTCGGCAGATCGACGACTCTATAAGCATAAGTAAACAATGTCCTCTTCAAAAAGAATTATCGTGCATTACAAGTTCCTCGTCAACCTCTGACTGATCAGGTATCAGCTTTCAGCATTTACTAATAAAGTTAATCTTATGTTATGGATGAAATCTATCAATGTCGGGCTGCTATCTCTCTCTCCAGAACTTTACTATCGCCGCCCCTCGTAAGCAGGACATGATCTTCTTTTTGTGTCGCTTCGTTTTGTGCGTGCTGGCTTAGAATACAAACGTCTCAGATATCTATTGTTTTTCCTCACACAAGAACCCCTTAGGATTTGTCCGCAGGCTCCAAAGCTTGAAATACATCTCAACCTAACCATCCACCATACTTGTTCTGATCGAATATCATAAGGTTGAAGGTAAAGCAATCATTTTGTAAGTTACCCGATGCTATAATCATTCTATTCTGATTTGTACATTTCTTTCGTTGACCTTGAAAGTAATTGTTTGCTTGAGTTAGAGGTATCATATTAAAGCTTGAATCAAAGTCTCTCCTGAAGCTGCTATTTATAATGATCAGGTATCCGTTTTTTTGGTATCAAACTCAGAAATGCGCTGAAAGCTTTCTGAAAAAGAGGTTCAAGGACCATCGCGGACAGTGAAACCATTAATTGCATTGCACGACCGTGCAGCGAGAAAACAGATCTGTACTCTCAGATCGATCCGCCCATGAAGTGCTATTTTTGCACTACTAGCAAGAACTACAGTGAAATGAGAGCCCACCAAATTCTTCAACATCTATGCCAGCCTGCACCACGGGAACTTGAACCACCTGAAATGGTCAAACGACTATTAACACCTAGCTCTTTGCACGCGACCCACCCCTTCTTGAGTTTAACTTGGCAATCGCATGGGTAAGCAGGTACTCGAATTGCAAGTCCGAAGTTCGCAATCCACTTTGAACACTTTTGAGCGAAAGTTTCCATCGCAAGTACGCATCGTCGGGGACTACATTGTGTTCCTCGCAAGCCAAGGGCGTGCCAGATTTTACGCAGTAGGTACGCATTGCCGCAAGGCTATCTCTCGACATTTTCCTCAGGCTTTCGTCGCGCGTTTCGCTGGGCTTCATAATTCCACCGCGCGTGTTTCTTGCGCTACTTACCAGATATTGCTAGTAGCAGCACGTGTTCTTTAGCACGCGTTCTCTAGCACGTGTTCTTTCGAAAGTTTCGTTCATCTCGCCACTCGAAGTTTTATGTCCTTTCTATACGCAGCTTCGTCGCATCATGGGCTCATCACGCATGGAAAGACGTCTCCGTCGAGTGAGTATGATGCAAACGCCATCGTCGTCGTTCATCGGACTCCGTGGCAATTTCGCAGCGCCTTGGAGTTCGAGCTTGGCGTCGGGATAGACCCAATCCGAGCCTTTCCGTAGCCAAGGTACAGGAACTGGCCGCCAAGAACTTCAAAACGTTCTTAATCCTGAAAAACCAAAGAGTAATGAGTCTTTATCTGAAATACCTGTAACTTCAGATTTTACGAAAAAAACAAACGAACAAACAAACAAACATACATACATACAAGCAAGCGTCCTGCTACCACGAGTCCAGCATTTCAAGCCGCGTTGATTTCCATTCCGGCTCGGCTGGCTCTGATTGGCGCACCACTTCGAATTGATCAAACATATAAAACTCAAGCAGGTGCGCCCAGCTCCGGCGATCCATAATTCGTTGCGCCTCCCCTTCTGGTCACGCCTGACCCTTGGCCGGGCAAGCGGAAGAACGGGCTTCTGGAGAGCCCAGCTACTCCGAGCGAACTTGAGCTGCATCCCGCCAACCGCCAAGGACAAGCCTGGATTGAGCCCCACTCAAGACCTTAGGCCACTGGCTCGATTTGGCATAGCTTTGGTTTCAATTTGGGTGAGGGTGCAGTCAGGTAGTTTTAAGGCTGAAGCTTGAAATGATCACTCCAGATCCAATATTTTATATTTTTAGTTTTAAAAATAAAACTGATATGGGTTTTTATAAGTTTTTATAATAAGTTATTTTTAAGGGAAAAGTCGAGAAAGAGGTAAAAAGATGAAACTCGCGTCCTTTCACAGAGCGGGAAGGGTTCTGGCATCGAGGGTTGAGCTCAAGCCTCATTCGCTATTTACGCGCGGTCTGGGCTGCCTCAAGACAATGCCCTCAGGAGTGAAGCCCTTCTTTATCGCTTCACTCTCGGGTTCTCCAAGTTCTTTCTTGGTCATGGATACTTGATCTGCAACCAACCGACGATAACGAACTCCTTTGCCCAAGAACCCTCAGAGAACCCTCAGGGAACCATTGGAACCCTCAGAGCCCCGTTCGTTTCCTGCAGAATCTCGAGCGCCTTCAAGATATCCTCAACCTGAAGACACCAAATGCCTTCTCTCGGTCCGTGACAGTGCGTGGAGACTCGAGAGCACCACGCGAGAGCATCGCTCGGTTCGACGGCCTAAACCAACACTCATCTCGAGCCTCCGGCTTTGACTCGAACTTCTGGGTCAACTTTATCATACTCTTCGCATACTTTGCAGCAGCGCGTGCAAAGCTATAAATAAACCTGCAACGCGTAAAATCCATCCACAAGCCTGAAGGTGAATGAATCAGTGAACCAGTTCAAGCTTGAGGAATCAATCAATCGATCGATCGATCAAGCAATCAATCGATAGCCGGATGTCAAGTTTATAGTTCTACTTCATCTTGGTTCTTCAGTTTCGATCGATGGGGAAGTCGCAGCGGCTGTAAATAGTATCGATCTGTCCTAGTTTGTTCTATTTTATTCCGTTTGTTTATTTTTCTTTTTTCTATAGTACAAATTCTGTTCTTCTTCTATTCTGTAAAGTTCTGTTGGCATATTCTATTCTGTAAAGCTCTGTTTACAGTATTCTATCCACAATATCTTATTCGGGCTGGAAGAGGCCGAGCCGCTTGATCCGCTTGATCGGGTCGGCTTCCGAACGCCTCGTTGCTGCTGGGATAAGATACGCAGTGAGCTTTAACTCGAATCTTCGACGGCTTTGAAGGTCCTTACTTCAAGATCTTTGGCGGAATTCCACGGCACCAAAAGGGTTTTCACGTTTCGACTTAAGATCTTCTTCGAGCAATGAACGATTTTCAGAAATTCGAGTTCTTCATTTCTCCACTCCGACGACCCAAATCGCATCCAAGCGACGCGAATCTAGGCCGCCTCTTTGGGGACACTCTGCACCTTCCGGCACTTCGGCTTTTCTTTCTCCATCGTAATATAATATCGGACCATCTCACGCTGATGCCTCAAGTGGCATTTAAGTCCCTTGAGAACCCCCTCCCGGTGCTCCCCAAGAGGGGGCGTACTGCGAGTGTTGGTGAACAACGCATAAAAGGTCCTTATCTTGCGAAACTAAGCCTGCGTCCCAGCTCCTCATTAAGTCCCTGAACACCCCCCACCTGCGGCGCTCACTTTTACGCTGTCCGCTTTTTCTTCTTCTTCCTTTTCCCTTCTTCCTCTGTTTTCCTCCAACATAAGTTTAAAAATAAATAAAAAGAAACCAAAACAAAAAAGCAATGAAGAGTCAATGATTCATGTCAATCTTGAGAAACTCGAAGTTGTTATCCGCTCGAAACCTGTTTCTTCGAGGCACTCCTTTGCGGTCCAAGACGAAACTCCGACTCTCTTCTGAGCCGTCGGCCCTGTTTCGACGCAGAATCTTGATACGCTTTCTTCACGATGAATGCATTCATTCGTTCGTTGATTGACTCCGCACGTGACTCGAAAGAAGAGTGAGTTTGTTGTCATTGTATTTTATAATTCTTTATACCCATAATTACAGCTATTTTTAGTTTTTGTTTTAACTTTATTGTTAATATAAAGCAAACAAGTAAAAATAGTGATAATTCCTCGTAACTTCAATCAACCAGAGGAAGACTCGAAGAGTTGAAGTTGTCCTTAATCCCGAGCCTGAAGAATAAACACCTCTTTTGCTTGTTTCTTCATCCGTGGACAAAATTGTACACGTCAACCATCGCAGTCTGTGCCTTATTAGGTGGAAAATTAAAGTAAAGCGAACAGGAAAGAGAAGGAAAAAGAGAGGAAACTAGAAACTGCCCACTACGGCGGGAGCCTTATGAGTAAAGGATAAGAGGCACATAGGACCCCCCATAATACACCTGGTCCGCCGGGGAAGCACCACGAGTGGTTCATTTCAAGGTCGTTTCGGATGAATGAAAGAATGAAAGAATGAAAGAATGAACCAATGAGAGAATGCATCAATGAATCATCCCCTCGAAGCCGCGGAGAGCCGGGTCTGCCTGCCTCGAGCCTGCCGCGGGGTTCCTTCGAGCCTACCTCCCTCGCCGCCTCTTCGGCCGGGCCCGAGCTTTGCCAAGGCCCTGCGAACTTTGCTTTGGACTTTGGCCTCGAAACTCCGCTTAGGCACAGAGAGAGAGAGAGCCATCGGGACAACCCGCACCCCGGGTAAACTTTGCGCGCAATTATTAATAGTACTAACCGACTGTGTCCCTAGCTTGAAGATTTGCCGGGTAAAGGGGGACAAGCAGGGGAAGTTTCCCCGATCCCATCTCGAGCGAAGGACTCCAAAGCAAAATCGCAATTTGGAGAAGAAGGACCTCAGCGCAGAAGAAGAGACGCGGGCAGGCAAACCGGCAGGCAGGCAGGCAGGCAGAGGACCGCAGCGCCACCCGCCCAGAGGGGCTCCGGGAGCTCGAAAAGAACTGGGTTCGGGAGGACTCATAGTATCTTCATAGTACCGAGTTTCGCTTTTTTTGAAAAAAGCGGAACAGAATCGATCCCTCATCCTCGCTCAGCAAAGCCTGAAAGCCGCGTTGAGCGAAGACGCCCACGCACGCAAGCACGCACGCACGCACGCAGAGGGACTCGCACGCAGAGAGAAAGGCAGGCAGGAAGACCACCAACCGACCAGCCCCGCCGGCAGCAGCCTGAGCGGTCTCTTCGGAACGCCGCCTCGACCGCCACTTCGCTCGATTGGCGCTCTCCAAAACGGAGGGAGAGCCTTGGTAGGGTCCAGGTAAGGTAAACGGTAGGAGGTCGTAGGTCGCATTGGTGTCACTTCTTCGAGTTGAGCCGAGTTGAAGTTGAAGATCGATCGGCAAATCTGAAATCTGAACAGCTCGAGTTGGTCGATCTTCGCAGCGACCTGAGGAGAGTTCGTGGAGCTTGTGTCTGGGCTGCATTGGGGAGAGATAGAGGGATTTTAGGCACAGAGGCAGCCGGCCAGGTGGTTGGTTGGTTGGTTGATTGCGTATTCTGCATCTGGGATTGATTGCTGCGAGGCAGAAGCAGAGAGTGCCGCGATTGATCAGCGGTCGACGCTGGTGGATCTGCGCGAGCTTGGAGCTTGAAGAAAAGTCCCCTCGCTGCTCGCGGTGACTGAGCGGCGGAAGGAGGCTTAAGTTGAAGTTCACTTTGACCCTGGGATCGATTGTAAATTTTATTGCAAATTGGAAACCCCTATTCTCGAGAGGAAATTGACCATCCCTCCATCCCGCGGGACCTGGGCTCCCCTCTTTGAGGAAGCCACAACAAGCTGTAAAGCACACAAGGACCATTCTTTGGCACGCGACTGCCAGCTGCAAAGGAAGAGTAACGCCGCAGACGGTGTGGAGGCAGGAAATCAGAATTGGTAACCGTGGCTGAGCAGCCCAGCTCGCCTCAGGGTACTACCATCTTGCATCGCCATCAGCAGTTTCCTATAACCAGCATTGCCAAGATTGATCGTGGCTATCGCAGGACTCGACAAATACTTTCAACTCCAGAAATCTCTGTGAGTATTTATTTGCCCATCCCTCATTTTCTATTTGGGAGGGGGTCGGGTGGAGTTCCAGTTGTACTGTTCATCGTCTCGTAGTTGAGTGGCTAAGTGCTCTGAGGGTTGTGGGCTCTCGCTGCACGTGCTACTCACGCAGCCGCCTCTACGAAGGAACAACCGTTGAGAGCTAGTACGTGGAAAAAGGAGCGAGAGTGCATATTTTGAGCTCAAAGTGGAATACCTGCCATCATCTCAAGGGCACTTGGTAAAGCGCAGAGAAGCACGTCGACCAGCACGCCCCCAAGTGCGGATACTCTCTCTATTGAGAAGTAGCTGACTCGTACAGGTCATACACAGGGTCTGATAGAAGTGCACGCCTACCGCATAGTTGGCACGTTAAAAAAAGAAAAGGAAAACAGAAAAAGAAAAAGAAAAAAGAACAGCCCAAGAGAACTGGGTAGTTACCAAACACAGTAGGAAGCTAATCAAAAGTTTTCTCTGACGAAACAAACCCATAATCAAAAGGCAACCGCAAGGTTGATCTCAGAGGCAAACACCAACATATACATTTTAGGCGACGAGAAGCGGACAGTCATGTTGCTCGTGAACTCTTTCCCAGATTCAAGCTTGAGCTTCGGCCCGCTGAGAAAGAAATCAAAAAACGCGTACTCTGGGACAAGGTCTGAAAGCAAGGGGAAAAACACAGAACTTGCGAACTCTGGGGGCATCTATTTGGGAGAAAAGCAGCCTTCGTCATCGCGCAGTCTTCGCAGTGTGCGAAATGCCGCAAGCGCTCTGGGAGATGCGGCCAAAACATCCATGAAACGCTTTGGAGGTAGTTCATCAAACACAGACCGCGCCATGAGGGCACGCACCTTTTCCAATTCATCAAGTTGCTCAACATCGTCTAACTCTGTTCTTGTGCTTCCAAAGCTCTCGACCACCTTTGAAAAGTCACGCCGCATGAATCGCCCAAGACGTAATGCAGTACATGAACGGATGAGTCCGAACCTAGTGCGTGCATTAAATGTTGATTTTCATTTTGAAGATGCTGACAATGACGACAATGATGACGACAACGATTATGACCTCGTCGATGGCTTTTCACCTGTAACTTCTGCTTCTTCAGCTAGCACCGCTGAATCCTTTTCAGATTTGACCAGTGAAGCTACCGACCTTGGTAGTGGTCGTTTCGACGATGATGGTTTTGTTTCATACAGCGCGCAGTGGTAAAGTAGTTCTCAACTTGTTATTCTCATACTGTACATTGCTCCATGGCGTAAACTCATGTTCTTGAGCTGGAAGTTCAATCTACTCTTATGCATAATTTTGACTTGCAGCGACCGTTACTATTCCTCGATTTGATTTCTTTGGTGGGCCATTGATAGCAATTTATCGCGAATGGCAGCGGCTGCGCAATTTAATCATATCGTGTACATAAATTTAATTCTATATCTTACATCTATTTACTCACCTTGATTCACTCAATTACTCGCCGCCTTGTGAGTATAAGGTCTTGTTATCCTACACAAGATTCTACCATTTTCTTGACCAGTACTGGACAGCCAACGCTAGTGGCAGAGACACCATCGAAACTCAATTGAATAAAGCACAAATTGTTCAGGATATGAGGAATGCATGGCTTGCCCTTCAACAAGCCCAACAGCAAGCAGCCAACAATGACAACAATGACAACAATGACAACAACAACAACAACAGCAACAACAACAACAACAACAACAACAACAACAACAACAACAACAACAACAACAACAACAACAACAACAACAACAACAACAACAACAATGGAAGGGGTGGCGCTACTGGTATAAATGGTCAAGGTCCAGGAAACGGCGGTCAACAGACGCCACCGCCTGCACCTGGAGGGGCTGGCGCTGGTGGAGGGGCTGGCGCTGGTGGAGGGGCTGGCGCTGGTGGAGGTGGACGTGGAGACGGAATCCATAACGATGCCGCGCTAGCTCCTGGGAACATTATCAGCAATCTGAAAGATACTTTTATTTCAGTTGATGAAAACATCTTCGCAAACAAGCAGTCCGGTGGAGATTCTTTACGCCATGATGTGGTTGGCATGCTTCCCCTTAAGCATATTTGCATTGGTTTCCCTTGGGCTTCACGAAACACATCCCAGTGCAAGCACTCTAACTCCATAAATCAAAATGGCTATAAGCGGTATTGCTCTCGTGCTAAGAACCCTGGATAAGGAGAATCAATATGCCAAGGGGTATTTCAAAGATGAAATGAAGATGTACAGAGGCCCTCTTCGCAGTTTGCAAGGGCGTGTGCGCGCCCGACCTCTTTTACGCCAGGGATTTTACCAACGATCCGCCAATCCTTGTGACTTCTCGGGAGGAATCGCCACTGGCAACCATGCCAGGAGCTGCATTGAAGCAAGCCTTTATCCACGAGGAGATGCGTAAGACGCTTCCACCCTGCACAAGAACGTGATCACACACAACAAAATATGTCTCACTGCTCTCCATGTAGCCAATTGCGATGCTGAGATGCAAATGCTTGAAGCTGTAATTGAAGAAATCGTGGAGGACGTTTGTTAAGCACAAAGAAAGAAAAGGTAAAGAAAGCACAAACAAACAAACAAACAAACAAACAAACAAACAAACAAACAAACAAACAAACAAACAAACAAACAAACAAACAAACAAACAAACAAACAAACAAACAAACAAACAAACAAACAAACAAACAAACAAACAAACATTCAGAAAATGGGAAAAGAAAAAATGAATTCTACCTTTTACAAAGAATGTACGGAATAAATGACATCAAAAAGTCACTACTACGAAGTAGTAACTTGAGTAATAATAATACTAACAATAGTATTTTTTAAAACATCATTTATATTTTATTTAATAACTTGAATCGTGGTTTAGTTGCAAGGTCAAAGCAACTTGTGAATTAAGCCTGACTATACTTGGTTGTCCGAAAGAGGAAGGCGAGTAAAGATACACACCGTCACTTTTCCATTATCTTTATTAGTTATCGCAGTCCGATTTAATGTGAGAGTATTAGTACTTGGGTGCGAACAATCGAAATAGACCATATGCAAAACCTTACTACTGATTTCAAACTTTTGAGAAGGTACAGTACGGAGAGTATAAAACAAGGCACGTGCAAATAAGCGCACGGCCTGAATCCTATAACTTGTTCCATTGTCCATGGTCAGTTAGATTTAGCAACAGCATTTTGGAAGGTGAATGATACATGGCAAACGAGCAGGAACATCTGAAAACAGTCGCAACATGTGCGCGCAGCCTTTTGGCTTTTGCACTAGCTACGCAACGAGCCAGTTGTCCTTCGCTGAGTTTTCCTTTTCAAAGGATTTGGCCGGTATCGATGTCTTACTTAGAATCACCAATTCTATGGGGCTTAAATCGAAATGTGCGTCTATTTCAAAAAGAAAGGAAAAGTGCAAGGTCCTTTATGATGGTATCTTCGTACCTACTCCGAAACATCGTAATTTGACGCAGCTCAGTCAGAGTAACTTAAGAATGAGACTTTCAATATTTGACGCTTCATTTTAAGTTCTGCCCCTCACAATGGGGATCTCAAAGCTGGGTTGCATAATTAGTTTTGCAGGGAGCGTCAATAGCGATCGTTTGATGCTCTATTTCCTACTTAATTACTAAGAGGGCTCCTTTATGTTGTTGCTTGCCCCTGCCTGGACAGAACTCAACGCTGTCCATGTTCATTGTCTAACTCAGAGCAGTTGCGTTGAACTTGCTTGTAATGATAACTTGCCGCAAATCTTCCAACTTAAGCACTTCGCTACACGAACCAAAGAGGGAGCCATAAAAGACAGAGCCCTAAAGAAAATCATGACTCCTGTCTTTATTGTCAACTTCTGGGCAATTCAATCCGTGGCCTCGTGGCCAAACTACAGCACCCAGCAATGCATGAATGGAATCTTGGAACAATAAGCAAATTGAGCGTGTGCTTATTACTGGGCATGTGCTTCTTGCTGGGCGTGTGCTTCTTGCTGGGCGTGTGCTTCTTGCTGGGCGTGTGCTTCTTGCTGGGCGTGCGCTTCCTACTGGGCATGTGCATTCTTGAATTCATGCGCGCTCAGAAAGAGAACCCAAAGTAAATAAGACAATACACTTCTAAATGTGCGTGAGCTTTTTCTTACAATGATGGCCATCGTTGTTTTTTCCTTTTTCTATTTCGAATATATATCAATTTATGATCTTCATTTATAGTGAAATATCACTCACAACGCAAATTATCAGATGGAGGAGAGGTCATCTATTGTACCAAGCAGAACCGTACTTTCGACTACGGAAAGTGTCGCTCTGAATATTTGATAGTAAATGTTTCTCTTGTTTAAATGGAAAGAATAAAACAAAGTGTGTATAGCCTGACCTAGGTACTAGCTAGGTACTAGCTAGCGTACCTACTACGTGCATAAGAGTGCATAAGAGTGCATCAGCAATTGTTTTCCCTCTAGGGATTTTACCAATGCACAAGGTTTATGCAGAAAGAGAGAACTCTTCGTGTCTGTGTTAACCTTGGAATGATAACACTATGGTTCTATTACTTCAAAGAATCCTTTCACTTAGTATATCGCGCATATCCCTTCGGATAAGTAAGTAGTACACCACGAATCCGAGATTAAAGAAAGAGAAAAACCGATATTATGGTGCATAGCTGCTCTGCAACGTGAATGGCACAAGGTCTTACCGCCTTGCTAGGAGCCATTAACACCAAACCGTGTTGCATTTGGCGAGTGTTCCGCTTATACTCACAATTCAATTAAAGACCAAACAAAGCCAACTTGAAATATCATCAATTTGCTTCCTTTCTTCCTTTCTTTCTTTCTTATAAACACACAAAAAATACATTTCCAAGGAGGGCATTTTTAATTTACTCTTTCAACATTATATAAATAATTTGGAAATATACCTAATAATTCAGGATCCACACGTGGCTCAATTTATAAATCACATTTGTAAGATGCTACTTCTATATGCTCTTCGCTTACATTGCAAGCAAATTAAACAACACCTACCCCAACCTTCATCTATTCGGAACATATTTTGAAGATTCTATTATATCTCTCAAGTTTCTATATTTATATATAAATATTTATTTTAAAAGTAACATTTTTAATTTGAACCATTTGTGTTTAAATTGAAATGATGATTAAAAGTTCAAAGTATCGCCAACAATTGTAAATCAGCAAGAACTAGTTACACATTGTCCGCAATACTTCCAACTAAACATCAACAAATTGATCAACAGCTATTCCTGACGGCCTAAGCTACACAAAACGAAATCTTAAAAAAAAAAAATCAAAATCAAAATCCAGATTTATGCTTCACACAAAACCATCTGATTTCATAACAGATCCAGCAAACCTAAAGTAGACAACTGCAGAGATTGACAGCAAAGACCTAACTCATTCTCCCTCAATCATCGACAAGGATAAAGGACTGCTAATAAACTGGTGAGTGCTCAACATGAGTACAAACCAAACATATAGAATCATACGACTGCTCCTTGTGAGCATTGCACTGCTGCTTTCGTGTTATGATTCATATGCCATAAACATCAATCTTCCCAATCTCGTCAACGACTATATGAACGCTACGATCGGCTGTGTCTACCAAGGTTCCATTGGTAACAGGGGTAGTGCGATTCAACTTGGCACAGCAAGCAATGCAAGTGAGTGCTCTCAAAGTTGTACTTCGCGGTGGCTTAGCTCGCAACTTCGAGGTGTCATTGTGACAGGTATTCGAGATGGCGAAACATTTACAGCGTCCTTTGGATCCACCTTTCAATCTGACTCCAGTGTCGACGACATTTTTACAACATGTGTCAGCCTAGTTGGAGACGAGTCATGCACCACAACCTATGATGTTTTTGTATCAAATGGCAACGTTCTCACAGACGTTGTGATCAATAAAGCTGAGATCACCGCAGTCACTCTGTCACCGTGTCCCGAATACACGATCACAGATGGCTCTGGGGTGATCTTTCAGGATCTCAGTGGGGCAACCATCCCATACCTTCGTCAGCTTGATATGGGTGTGCTAGAAAATGCTACAACATTCACAATCTCGGGGGGCTTTTCAAGCTACGCTTGTACCGCATATACCAATGGTCAGTCCTCTGAGTCTTACAAAGGATGCTTATCTTGGGTTTATGACCCATCGGCCAACACCTGTACCTTGTACAATGACGCAGTCGATGGTGCAGACACTTGGACATATGCCACCGATACAGAACAACCCATATTTGGTAATGCAGTATGCGAAAGCCTTGAAAAGGATGTGCAAGGCTTCGTTGCCACAATGGAAGCTACCAAAGGATGCGTTCTCCCAAACGCCAATATTCCTTATGAAGACGTCGCTACACCTACTACAACATCTGACTTCCATGAATGTCGCCGCATTTGTCAACAGACCGATGACTGTGTAGCATTTGTATTCAATGAAGAAACAAGCCTATGTTGGCCTAAAAGTCCAGAAGCAATGAACAATTATGCTGAAAAGTCTGTTACAGCTACAGGAACAGCTTATTGCTCTACATGTCAAACGGGTTACTACTTTAGATTTATCGCATCATTAACAGATAGTTGCTATCCATGCGAACGAGGCTATTACTGCTCAAACAATGTGCGCTATCAATGCACGGCTGGCGACTACTGCATTGAAAGGCTGCTCGAGCAGCCTGAAACGTATGGTGGAAACAATGTTTGTCCTGACAGTCGTACAGGCGTAGCTTGTCAGCATCATGTGTGCCAGATGTCTAGCACGGGCCAAGCCTTGCTACAGCAAAGCTTTCAAGAGCCAGAAGACTTCGACTATGCCACATATCAAGCAGATTCCATTGTATCTACTCAAGTACTCGATGAGGAATCTTGGACACTGTCTTTTGACACTGTCATCAAGACCGGAGTCCTTCCAGACACAATGGAATACATGGTAGTTGAGGCACGCCAGACTCAGGGTACCTCATATAGCGTTCTAGACAGCATGCGTACGCCTGTTCCCAATAGTCTTGAATGTCCCACCATCACTTATGAAGTCACAGGACTTGCTCAGAACGAACTCCAACCCGGCACCGAAGTTGTCGTGTGTGCAACCGCTTCATGGACGTCGAATGCGAAGCCTACATCCTGGTTTAACCTTACCTCAGAGACGACCGATACGAAAGAAGTGGCTTCCTCATGCTATACTCTTGACATCCAGCTCGTGACCAAGCTCAGCATCGACTTAAGCAATATTCATGGATCTATCAGTGTAGGCGCAGTCGTGGTCACCTACTCTCTTGATGATAGCTCTGAAATCAAGTCTTTGACACTCGACGCAGATGGAGAGTACGAAACGATACTACAGGGTCATTCAACAATTACAATCCACAGTGCTACAAAGAGTGGAGTGAATACTAATATTACCTACTGTGCTCTCGGAGATACTTGTTCCGAAAGTCAGGTCAGCGTGTTTCCTCAAACCATCTCTCTCAATCACCTGGAAAATACAAATATCTACCTCAAAGACGTTAACGGCAGAGTCATCTCTGGAACTATCGATTATCCAAACCTAATGCAGAAGACGAATGTGACAAACTGCCCTGTGTATAACGCAACCGTTTCTGTTGTCACTACAAGTGCAGGAATTGTTATCGATACGACCACTACAGATGAATATGGAAACTTTCAATTGGCTGTGCAAAACGGAACAACTACTAGCCTGGTGATTGACTACTACGAGCACAGCTTTACAGGAAATGACGCCAACTCCAAGAGCTTGCTCACAGGCGTATTGGTACAAGATGATATATCTGGAATCTCATTCAGTGACTCCGCGGTGCCTGTAGTAACATTTAATACTGGTGCAACCTTGTGTAACTATGATATTGGAGATGTCAAAATTTCGATTTCGTCGTCTTCCCCAAACTGTCCTGGAGAAACAAGTGTTACCGCGGAGTCAGCCACGACCGAATTTCAACTGAGCGGAGATTCATTCACATACTCACTTGAATACATTGACAACCCAGATTTCCAAGAGAGCTTTGATGCGATCTCGATGCATACGTTCAGCGTCTTGGATGGCGACATAGAGATCAATGCGCAGTACCAGCCAGTACCAGAGCTCACTGTCAGCTTTCCCGACGCTGCTCTTGATTTCGATGATTGTGGCTCTACACTTCCTTTTGATGTGATGCTGGAAGGGAGACAAAACACTAGCGTCACAGTCAGGGGCTTTCAAACTTTCAACAAGCAAACCTGCTATTCTCTACCGAGTAATACGACGCTCCATGTAGTGAGCGACTTGGCACTTGAATGGGGTGAGTATGGATGTATTGAAGACGCAGATTGCACTGCGTCATTCAACCGCGTGGCAGATACGTATTCTTCAAGAAGTTCCATAGCTACGATGTACTTAATGGTTGGCGACCCAAAGGCTCCTCAGCAAACAGGTACAGGCATCGACCCTACCTCGATTACTCGAACAGTCACATTCCGTGTTGAAAATGATCAGATTTGGAATTCAGATGATGAAGCTACTGCAAAGGCTTTGACTACGGAGACTGGGGTGCTTGTGATTGGGATCACATCGTTAGAAAGTAACGGCGGAGTGAGTTTTCCAAGTGAGGACTCTGTGCCATTGTATTATCTGTATGCGCCGCCGATGACCTCTGAAGACTCTGTAGCAAGTGTAAGTTTTACGGGTTCGTTCTCTACAGAAACTACCACATATGCGGAAGTTGTCAACGAGAACGATGTTGGCGCATCTGTTGAGGTTTCAGCTGAAGCTGGGTTCTGGTTTGTCCATACATCTGTAACAACGTCAACCAGCGTTGACTCCGTTTCTACTAATGTTGAGTCTCTGGATGACCGGGTCTCTACAAGCACAGATGAAACAACGTATACATTTGAGACCACCAGTGCTGGAGAGGATCTAGTTCTCTTCATGGGTACTGTCGCTGATTTGACAGAGGCTGTTGATCTCTCGTTCGATCAGAGTACATGCACTGTAGCCGCAGAGAACACAATGACCTGGGGTGCAGAAGTGAGTACACTCACAGTGTATTCGCGCTCCGCTTGTGAGCGTGATCTTGCTACCGCAAACAGATTCATCCGCCTGTACAAAAACGACGTATCCAGAGCTGATCAGGTGCAGAATATGCGATTTCAGCGAGACAACTGGCAGAGTTTACTTTCTCACTGGGATAATGACAAGCGTGCAGCGCAAAACTATCCTGTTGATTTGTCGAGTGCAGGCGGTTCTGGGGCATCTGGAAATACGCTCACCGTGAGCGGGGCATCTGTGTCGTTTTCCGAAACGCTGTCGAATGAGAACTCCGCGGTGACTGATTATGACTGTGCATCTGGCAGCGACACATACTCAGCGAGCGTCACTGCATCCGCTAATGTGGATGCTTTCTTCGTCAAGGCGTCTGGATCAGCAACTGTATCAGGGTCGTTCTCTAGGTCATATACCAGAGAACTAAAGACCACCGAGGGAAATGCAGTCGATGTCACTCGTTCAGTCACCTTCAACACTGGTAACGAGCTGAACCAGCTAACTATGAATGCGTATCGGTCTCCACATTCTCAATCGTACGTCTTTGATGTAACAAGTGGCCAGACCATGTGCCCACACGTTCCTGGCACCACTCAGATTGAGAACTTTTCTCTGGACTATAAGGAAAAGCCTGCAAGTTTATTAAGCAGCGACAGCGGTTCCTTTGCATTTGATATCATTCCGTTGATTCCCAGTGGGCTTGATTTAGATTTGGATCTGGTCATCTCAGTCGATTCGGCCAGTGCAACTGGAAATATTGCTTATACAATTGGATCTGCCACAGTAAATCAACCCTTCTATGTTAGTGTAGGGGACACGCAGACAGTATATGTCTATTTTGAACGTCTTGATTCGCGCATTCGCTCCTCAACTGTGCTTATGCAGGTTGCATCGCAGTGTGATGATAATATTGTCAAAACAATCTCATTCAAATTAACATGGGACTCGCCATGTGTTGATGTCGAGTGGGATGGTGATTTGACCAATTTGACATCTTCGTGGTTTTTAACCAATGAATCGCCTGAGCTGACACTAGCATACACCCAGGAAGGCTCGTCTGAGACAGGCGATGATAACAAGATAGAGTCTACTGTTGAAGTGTGGGGTCTCCCTTATGAAGACAGCGTTACTGTGGCAACTACAGAATGGATAAATCTGGGGACATTTGCTAGTGGTTCTCGTGAGCTGACCCTAAATGCTGGAACTGCAAGCTTTCCTGACGATGGGCGCTATGTCTTGGAGCTCCGTCGCAGTTGCAGTGGTGGGTCCATGGGTTTTCTTGGAGCAACAAAATCAAGTCAACGTTTGGGTATTTTTGATACAGCAAGTCCTGAAGTCTTGTCTTGGATCTCTCCCAAAACTGTTTCGACAGCTGTCTCTGCACTACAAGCGATGACATTTCGATTTAATGAGCCTATTGACTGTTCTTCCTCGGATCTTTCTGCAAACATTTCAAGGACGAGTGGTAATACAGTAGTTCTTGGGGAAGTTGGGATCTCATGTTCATCCAGTCTCACGGACGTTTCTGTGGTTCTGATGCTGTCGTCAGAGGCGGAGATGACGGCATGGAGCATGTCACAGGTTACCATTGGGCTATATGGCGTTGAAGATCTTCATGGAAATGCTTACAAGAGCTCTGCGGGAGATCCGTATCTGGAGCGGACCTTTGTGTTGCCTTCTTTACCACTTCCGGCTTCGGGTAGTACTGCAGTAGGTTCTGGTGTTCCGAGCGCGACAAAGATGGCATCCATGGTAAGCTCTGTGCGGGAGGCTCTTATTCCAAGTGGGCAAGCCATAAAGTCAACATACATTGAGACTGGAGATGAGAGCGATGACAACAGTGGTCTTAGTAAAGGTGCAAAAGCAGGCATTGCTGTTGGTGTGATAGTTGGCTCTCTTCTTGTGATTGGCGCAGCAGTGTTTGCTTGGAAGCGCTACCAAGTTAACTCTGGTTTAGGAAATAGCAGCTTCGGGTCTGGTGGAATGGCTAGCAAACCTGCAGGGTGGGCACGGGCTGCGAAAGAAAAGGTAAAAGGTATGAGTAACCGTACTAACAAGAAGAATGAGATCTCCCCGACAAGGGTAGAAGATATGTTGTAACGAAGTTTCTCAAATTGACGCAACTAAAGTATAAAAGAAATTATTGAAGTAAGATACATCTAAATGTTTAATCTGCCTAACCGAAGCTAACCTAGCTCTCCTTCCACACTAATGAGATGTGGTTCTGATTCTTTAGAGGTAATTGAGGAAATGTCTGTATCTGTATTGCTTCTCGGTACACACTTTCATCCTGCCCTTATACAGAACAATCATCCTCTTTCTCTTTCTCCTGAGTTCACCAGACCCGTCAGACTACCTCTGCATGTTTCACTGCACAAGCTCGTTCCCAATAGAATTATATCTCTCAGAATAAAATGAGGTTGTGTGGTGTACGGGATCGGAATGGCACGCGAATGTGAATTTGTTGGGAAGGTTTATGTTACCTTTTTTAATCTTATCGTATTTGTCCACGTTACATTTATGCTGTATCATGGTTATGCGTACTTTTAGAAGTTGTACTCGTTTTCGGGTGAAGTAGTGCAGATACAGAGCATGAGGCTTAGATATGATTCTAATTGACAAACAAACACATAGAAATGGTTTTACTAGTGAGCGTTTTCAGAATTTTTAACTATATTATTAGATTTTTTCTGATATAGTGTTTATATGTTTTGAGAGGGGTTTTAGCGATTGTTCTGACGGCGTAGTAGCTGTCTGTACCTGGTTTTTTGGCATCCTTTCTTTATTCAACTGAATCGGGGCCTACCTTTTAATACTACCTACAACTATTCGATTTCCATTGAAGTTATAGCTACGGTTGTTTGAAAGACTATTAAAGCTGCCGATTGCCTGTATGACAAATTGTGTGTCACATAACACGATTAAAGGCCGTGTTTTCTGGTCCCAACTTGGCTTCATCTTCGAATGCTACCACAAATGTGGTTATGAAACCACTTCATAGTTTGCGCAAATACCACGAACGTGTAACTGAACTCGAGAAGCAACATTTGGAGGTTCTAATCAACGGGGCTCATAATTGCGATGATTATCAGTCAGAGCTCAATACAGTGGACGATCGCGATTGTGCTCAGAAATCGCCCAATTTATGCTCCGGATGGGTAATCCACGATTCCATGAGCTTACACTGAAATTATCAACAAAAGAAAGGTTGATCTTTCTGAACGGAAATGAACGTTACGAGGAGATATTAGAAATCCTCAATACTGTTGTGGGCAACGTATCTACTTATTTTCTATAAATCCTCAGAAGTCTTAAGTTGCGTTTTTGTATGTTTCAGTCCCGGCATCGAAAGCTATCCAGACAGATTGAATGCTGTTATTGAAAAGAAAAGAAATATTTCAATAAGAAGGCTTTTACAGTTTGCGATCAAAGGCTTTTACAGTTTGCGATCACTGAAAGAACGGTGACTCCAAATTGGGTCTTCAAGAGGATTGAGACAAATCTAGATGTCGTTAGCTTGAGCTTACTTAGTTACGATTAATTTGGGTGTCAACTTAGGACTTTAACAGTTATCACATTACTTTGGCCGCCTGGTCAAGGTGAAGGTGCCTTGCTGCTTATTTCCTCGCTGGAGAGCATAGTTGGTGTGGTGAAGGGGAAAGTACACCAATGCGTACTCCACGTGCTGACCCAGCTGTAGTGACTTTGTCTATTAGATTGGAGGAAGTTCATGATCAGTTAATTGGAAGGAGTGTGAAGTCTTTAGTGATATTCATGTTAACCCAACTTATCGATTAGCAAGTCTAGAAACAGAAGTGAGAAGTTCTTTGGATGAAAGACTAAAAGATCAAGTAGACTTCGTTGATGAACGTTGAACCAATTTGTTTCAAGACGTGGGTCATAAGCAGATGTGGAGAGGAACGTCGAATACAGCGATTATAATTCTGACTTGATTCCACCAAAATAGATATTAATCAAAAACAACCTTGAGGTAAGCCACAAAAGATTGTAGCATCAGTCTACATTAGTCTCTTCCTCATAAGTTAGAAGAAGCTCTTCCAGAATGCATTATAAACAAATTCAAAATTATAAACTCTTGCGAATAAGTTCTGTCTAAAATGAAAATATGCTTTTGTTGCAACTGACGAAACCCGCTTGTAAGATCTATCTTGGACGTGGAGGATTTATGAATCGAGGACAGGTTGTTAGTCCTTTCGAACATCCTTGGAGAAATGTTAACGTTGCGCCCAATCGTTAACACCAATGACGCATTCTTGAAAGTATGGAAGTGTTTGAGCAGCCTGACCTTGAACGTGCTCGCGCACATTTTGCTGATTTGAGTTCAAAGCAAGGTGGACAACTTGTTTTTGGAATAATGGTCCACTCACAATTGTCATCCGAATGTAACCAGATCTACCGCTTCGAGATGCTCGATTGTCCATATAGCTATGTAAATTGAAGATCTGGGCAATGGTCAAAGACTGCACTTGCCAACATTCGTACCTTCCGTCATTGAACCCAATGCTCTCTTTCAGGGTATCTATGTCTCCACTTCGGTCTACAATATCTGCAGGATATTCATCACATACCCGTGGGTTGAATGGGTTCATTGTGGTCAGGTGGGGTTCAAAGTGTGCCGTATCCAACTGTTGTGGACGATTCCGTGGAGGATTTATAACTTCGCGAAAGTGATTGATTTCTCTCTCACCAAGATTATAGGTAGTAGCCACCCAATCGATGAGAGCATAGCCCATAGCAGTAGAGAAGTATCTCGCGCCTCCTACCCGACGTAGATCAATAAAGATGATGCAAGGACCATCACAAGGGGTGAACAACGCCGCATCATTTCTTGGCCCAACTTTGTTGACTTCTTCTTTCACTTCTCCCTTAGGTTCCTCCTTCAGTTGAACTCCTTCAAGAAGCTTGTAGACATCGTCCATGCTAGGAACTGGCACCGAGTTGTTTATGCCTGCTTGTGTAGTGCGTGCAGCCATGATTAGGTAGTATAGCTGATTGAATAATTCTTTGGCCTTGAATTGCAGTTTTGCTCATGGGGGAGCTAGAGGTCGAAGGAATTTCGTCTATACCACTCGAAGTTACTATGGGGTAGGCATCACGATAGTACTTTCATTAGGATAGATCTTGCTAAAGAGTTGACTTACCTGGCCAAAATCAAGAAAAGTTTAAGCTTTGAGCCAGGACCTAAATTAAGGTCTGCGATTTTATTCGGCCTTTTTGTCGACTAGTGCTACCTACCTTATTCTACTACTTAACACCCACACACTCGATCTTTCGACTCGTAATACTAAGAGGTGTGTATTAATTATCATTGCGTAAACTGAATTTTCCCCTCTGAAGCGTCTTTTCTGATTTCCATCAGGAGCCTCCTGTGACAAATAGATACCTTCGTAAGCTTTAGACAGATCATCAAAATGGCATTGTGCAAGGTCCCCTTTCGAGAGGGTAGTGTACTCTGATTAGTCCTCTTGTGTATCTTGGTGACTGGCAGGTTTAATCGAGAGGAATCAGAGTGTTCACAATTTGATGAGGTCTACCTAGGTACACAGTTTGAAGTTCTTTGTATGTATCCTATTTGGTGCATTTCTATTTTTGTTGTTATTGTTGTTGAAGGCAGACAGAACTACTTGGCGTAAAAGCCCGCCTAGTAGGAATCGCCTTCTACCATACTCTCATTCCTCCAAAGTCACTCCTATCAATTCTTTGACTTCAGTAAAGCTCAAGCTAAACCAATTTCTCATGACCTTCTACTACACCTCATCATGAAGGTTAGGGTGAGGCGATCACCAAAAGATAGCGTAGGTAGAGAGATGAAGGGAAATAATAGTTAGCATTAACATTTGGGAACTGCTGACATGGTCCATTGTCCAGGTCTAGGAATTGTGCACGTTCTACTTGGGTGTTCTCATAAATACACACCTATGTACACACTTAGCTGTTATGCTTCAATATAACACAAGACTGCGAACGCTATAGTTTTTACCAAATGAAACATGATACCCTGATGTTGAAAGATAAGTCTGGATGTATGAAAGTCGATTCTAATGATGGAGGCTTAGAAATGCTTATAAGTTAAATTTGTCATTAAAACCTAGCGATCTACAGTTCTTGAAGTTGAATTCTAGACCTGTCAATTAATGTTAAATTTGGAGACTAAACCATGCTTTCACAAATGTTACTTTATCTCTTCAAGATTCTAAAAACATTATTTTGAATGCATATCTAGGATCTTCTTTTAATCTTAAATACCTTGGGTTCACAATTGCACTTCTGGTTGCAAAGTATAATCACATGTAAATCTTAGTTCTTTTGAGGACGTATAAATCCACGCCATAATTCTAGCTATGTGTTTTATTTCATTTATTCCTTGAATTATATGTATTTGTATATGTGTTCGTATATTATTTTTCTCTTGTCAAGATATTTGTTCTATCAGAGATTACGGTACATGGTATACGAGAACATCTCTATTTACTTAAAAGTCTTTTTTGAGATTCCCAGTTTTAGGTCCATGAGAACAAGCCATGGCCAGAATCCTGACAAACTTTTATGAGTCTTATGCTGTTAGGAATAAAAATTAGAAGAGTTTAACTATCAAATACAAAGGTGTGAGACCAAGAAAATCCAAGACTGAAAGTGCGCTAAATAATAAACCTATTATTGACTGAGGAAACAAGTTAATGGTTAAGTAATACAAATTAAGTATGGCTTAATCTCCTAATTACAATATTAACCGATTGACTTTGATGTTCATCTTCAAGGTAAGAGTATGAGATAACTAACTTTACAAGCCTACTTATACGAGCTCGTGTTTATGATCTAACAATTCAGAAACATGTTATATAAAAGTTGATGTACTCATTAGCCTACTTACACAGAAATGATATATGCACGAATCAGTTTTCACAGTGATTACTGAGAAAGAATACAGATACAACACTACGGGATGACTTTGCAAAGCTTAAAAGAACACCTCTTTGAGATCATGACATGATCACTGATGTGTAACACCGCATGAGATGCATTCATACTAAGGAACGAAGGGAACAAAACAAGCTTCGAGAGCAGCTTACAAAGCAAATCCGACAGCAGATCCAAAATACTGCAAGCGACCCAAAGCATTTGGATCAACTCAAGCGCACATTCAATAAGACAATTGACAACCCTAGTCTCAGTACTAAGTAACTACTACCATCTTAGACCTTTCCTCAAATACCTCTAAATAATCATATCCGCGTTACAATAGTGATCATCAAAACCAACACAACTCAAGCTTCATACTTACAGCTTTCTAACGTGCTCATGGCACTCCTCTCATAATTTTTAGCACGATAGAACACCAACTGAATATTGACCATGGTCTTCATTTCCCTGTAGAACCTTCTGTGTTTAAGCTATTGGCAAAGAAAATCTCTCTTTAAATTAAAGATGCTGCTGATCTCCGATAAGTGGCACTTTCTACAAAGCTTCATGGGTGATCTCATAATGGGCTTCATAACTTGCGTTATTTCTGAGAGACGGACGATATTATTAAGCAGCATTGTTTTAAGAATAATTTAGGATGAGGATATTGTGAAATGAGATCACTTCCTTTTAATAATTTAATTGTGTAACATATGTTGTCCTAAATTAGCACAGTGTTCTTTACGATTCTAAATATACTTTATATTTACAATTATGTGTACATATCCTTGAACGATTCACTTTCCACTTATTGTTGTCAATCATTCTTTAGAAAGGATGGGTATAACAGCTTGGAACTCGTAGCTAGTTTGTTGGCAAGCACATACCTGCACATGCTAAAGTGCACGACAAGCCACACGCTCAAGCAACTTGAAACCATGCAAAATAATTTGGAAGCAACATAGATATTTAATATCTAGGTACTACCAGCTATAACACCCTCTTTCACACTGGTCGTTTGAGTTGCTCATAGCCAGTGTGAACTTTAAAAATAAAATTAAAAAATGCACCTTTAATAATATTTTTAAGTTAAATAAAAATAACTATCACATGTACCTTTAAAATGAAGAAAAGACGCAGTATTCCACAGATTAATCACTTGCGTCATTCAGATTAGTTCTGAGCACAGAACTCAACCGAACGTTGTAATCATACAATTGGTACTGCATGAGCTTTATGTGCTGTGAAAGGTCTCAGCTGCATTGAACGTCAACGAAACCAACTTTATGACAGAGGGGGCACAACAATGAATTTAAACGTAGGTACGCAAAATACCAGTTCAACATGCTCTAGTTGAAACATGCACATACCTTCAATAGTTCACTGACTTGGAACCTTAACACGCTCACCCCATGACTTGTGTATAAATTGTGGTGCTGGAACTATCATATCTCTTGAATCGTCCTACTTTTTTTTTTTTCTTTCTTAACTTTTTTAAAATTAAATTTCAAATATAACAAATTATAAAAATCAGGAAGGGAAAACAACTTATCAATGGGGCAACTTTTCATAGCTGGTCGTGAATCAGAAGCCGAAGCGGGGTTTATAGACAGGCTCTTAGAGCCTAGATAGATTCTGAATATGCATAAAAATCTCCCTAAACCAGCGCGGCTGAGAAATATGTAAGGTGTTTAGGAAGAATTGCAACCTTGTGCGAGGGAATCAACGCAGTTTTGAAAGTGCATGGAATCATCTTCAAGCACACACTGAAAAGTCGAAGGGTGCCTGCGTGCATTTTTGACTAGAGAGTTTAGCACTCATCTTTGACTAGTAACCTAGTCTCGGCGCGCGCAAAAATAGCTTACGCCTCTTTTTGCATTCTTGGAAATAAAAATATTATAAAATAAAATAAAATAAAATAGTAAAAATAGTAAAAATATGTTTCTGAGGACGTGGGAATCTGCTTTATAGCATCCAAAACTTGTATTTTGGCCTTACTTTTTTTCTATTCGAGAATTTTGTCCAGATCGGCCGTAGTAGTCCAATGACACTATGTGCAATTAGCATGTCTAAAAGCCGACAAAACACCACAACCATCATTTCACAGTATTCTACGTCCATGCGTAGCATATGACCAATCTCCAACTATCGATTTTCACTCGCTCGCATTGGTTTGTGCAGTACACCAATGTGCTTTGCTGAAAATATCCCTCCTTGGCGGTTCCTTTTAGTTTTATTCTTTCTTCTTTGAATCTCACAAAAAAAATAGTATCCTGATTTTAATTTCAAATAAATAAAAAACGTTTTTAAATAATTAATACATAAGCAGGCCCAACAAACTATTCACCTCCCACCCACATAATCTAATTTAATAAGATTTTCAAAAAGGAATTCAAAATCTCCTGTCAGTAGCAGCTTTAAAGCCCATATATAAATTAGGTTCCTATGTCACTTTCCATTCAAGGAATCACATCAGCGATCAAGCAGATCCAACAAACCTCAATTAGACAATTGCAGAGATTGACAACAAACACCTAACTCATTCTCCCTCAATCATCGACAAGGATAAAGACTGCTAATAAACTGGTGAGTGCTCAACATGAGTACAAACCAAACATATAGAATCATACGACTGCTCCTTGTGAGCATTGCACTGCTGCTTTCGTGTTATGATTCATATGCCATAAACATCAATCTTCCCAATCTCGTCAACGACTATATGAACGCTACGATCGGCTGTGTCTACCAAGGTTCCATTGGTAACAGGGGTAGTGCGATTCAACTTGGCACAGCAAGCAATGCAAGTGAGTGCTCTCAAAGTTGTACTTCGCGGTGGCTTAGCTCGCAACTTCGAGGTGTCATTGTGACAGGTATTCGAGATGGCGAAACATTTACAGCGTCCTTTGGATCCACCTTTCAATCTGACTCCAGTGTCGACGACATTTTTACAACATGTGTCAGCCTAGTTGGAGACGAGTCATGCACCACAACCTATGATGTTTTTGTATCAAATGGCAACGTTCTCACAGACGTTGTGATCAATAAAGCTGAGATCACCGCAGTCACTCTGTCACCGTGTCCCGAATACACGATCACAGATGGCTCTGGGGTGATCTTTCAGGATCTCAGTGGGGCAACTATCCCATACCTTCGTCAGCTTGATATGGGTGTGCTGGAAAATGCTACAACATTCACAATCTCGGGGGGCTTTTCAAGCTACGCTTGTACCGCATATACCAATGGTCAGTCCTCTGAGTCTTACAAAGGATGCTTATCTTGGGTTTATGACCCATCGGCCAACACCTGTACCTTGTACAATGACGCAGTCGATGGTGCAGACACTTGGACATATGCCACCGATACAGAACAACCCATATTTGGTAATGCAGTATGCGAAAGCCTTGAAAAGGATGTGCAAGGCTTCGTTGCCACAATGGAAGCTACCAAAGGATGCGTTCTCCCAAACGTCAATATTCCTTATGAAGAGGTCGCTACACCAACTACTACATCTGACTTCCATGAATGTCGCCGCATTTGTCAACAGACCGATGACTGTGTAGCATTTGTATTCAATGAAGAAACAAGCCTATGTTCTCCCCAAAGCGCAGAAGCAATGAACAATTATGCTGAAAAGTCTAATACAGCTACAGGAACAGCTTATTGCTCTACATGTCAAACGGGTTACTACTTTAGATTTATCGCATCATCAACAGATAGTTGCTATCCATGCGAACGAGGCTATTACTGCTCAAACAATCTGCGCTATAAATGCACGGCTGGCGACTACTGCATTGAAAGGCTGCTCGAGCAGCCTGAAACGTATGGTGGAAACAATGTTTGTCCTGACAGTCGTACAGGCGTAGCTTGTCAGCATCATGTGTGCCAGATGTCTAGCACGGGCCAAGCCTTGCTACAGCAAAGCTTTCAAGAGCCAGAAGACTTCGACTATACCTCATATCAAGCAGATTCCATTGTATCTACTCAAGTACTCGATGAGGAATCTTGGACACTGTCTTTTGACACTGTCATCAAGACCGGAGTCCTTCCGGACACAATGGAATACATGGTAGTTGAGGCACGCCAGACTCAGGGTACCTCATATAGTGTTCTAGACAGCATGCGTACGCCTGTTCCCGATAGTCTTGAATGTCCCACCATCACTTATGAAGTCACAGGACTTGCTCAGAACGAACTCCAACCCGGCACCGAAGTTGTCGTGTGTGCAACCGCTTCATGGACGTCGAATGCGAAGCCTACATCCTGGTTTAACCTTACCTCAGAGACGACCGATACGAAAGAAGTGGCTTCCTCATGCTATACTCTTGACATCCAGCTCGTGACCAAGCTCAGCATCGACTTAAGCAATATTCATGGATCTATCAGTGTAGGCGCAGTCGTGGTCACCTACTCTCTTGATGATAGCTCTGAAATCAAGTCTTTGACACTCGACGCAGATGGAGAGTACGAAACGATACTACAGGGTCATTCAACAATTACAATCCACAGTGCTACAAAGAGTGGAGTGAGTACTAATATTACCTACTGTGCTCTCGGAGATACTTGTTCCGAAAGTCAGGTCAGCGTGTTTCCTCAAACCATCTCTCTCAATCACCTGGAAAATACAAATATCTACCTCAAAGACGTTAACGGCAGAGTCATCTCTGGAACTATCGATTATCCAAACCTAATGCAGAAGACGAATGTGACAAACTGCCCTGTGTATAACGCAACCGTTTCTGTTGTCACTACAAGTGCAGGAATTGTTATCGATACGACCACTACAGATGAATATGGAAACTTTCAATTGGCTGTGCAAAAAGGAACAACTACTAGCCTGGTGATTGACTACTATGAGCACAGCTTTACAGGAAATGACGCCAACTCCAAGAGCTTGCTCACAGGCGTATTGGTACAAGATGATATATCTGGAATCTCATTCAGTGACTCCACGGTGCCTGTAGTAACATTTAATACTGGTGCAACCTTGTGTAACTATGATATTGGAGATGTCAAAATTTCGATTTCGTCGTCTTCCCCAAACTGTCCTGGAGAAACAAGTGTTACCGCGGAGTCAGCCACGACCGAATTTCAACTGAGCGGAGATTCATTCACATACTCACTTGAATACATTGACAACCCAGATTTCCAAGAGAGCTTTGATGCGATCTCGATGCATACGTTCAGCGTCTTGGATGGCGACATAGAGATCAATGCGCAGTACCAGCCAGTACCAGAGCTCACTGTCAGCTTTCCCGACGCTGCTCTTGATTTCGATGATTGTGGCTCTACACTTCCTTTTGATGTGATGCTGGAAGGGAGACAAAACACTAGCGTCGCAGTCAGGGGCTTTCAAACTTTCAACAAGCAAACCTGCTATTCTCTACCGAGTAATACGACGCTCCATGTAGTGAGCGACTTGGCACTTGAATGGGGTGAGTATGGATGTATTGAAGACGCAGATTGCACTGCGTCATTCAACCGCGTGGCAAATACGTATTCTTCAAGAAGTTCCATAGCTACGATGTACTTAATGGTCGGCGACCCAAAGGCTCCTCAGCAAACAGGTACAGGCATCGACCCTACCTCGATTACTCGAACAGTCACATTTCGTGTTGAAAATGATCAGATTTGGAATTCAGATGATGAAGCTACTGCAAAGGCTTTGACTACGGAGACTGGGGTGCTTGTGATTGGGATCACATCGTTAGAAAGTAACGGCGGAGTGAGTTTTCCAAGTGAGGACTCTGTGCCATTGTATTATCTGTATGCGCCGCCGATGACCTCTGAAGACTCTGTAGCAAGTGTAAGTTTTACGGGTTCGTTCTCTACAGAAACTACCACATATGCGGAAGTTGTCAACGAGAACGATGTTGGCGCATCTGTTGAGGTTTCAGCTGAAGCTGGGTTCTGGTTTGTCCATACATCTGTAACAACGTCAACCAGCGTTGACTCCGTTTCTACTAATGTTGAGTCTCTGGATGACCGGGTCTCTACAAGCACAGATGAAACAACGTATACATTTGAGACCACCAGTGCTGGAGAGGATCTAGTTCTCTTCATGGGTACTGTCGCTGATTTGACAGAGGCTGTTGATCTCTCGTTCGATCAGAGTACATGCACTGTAGCCGCAGAGAACACAATGACCTGGGGTGCAGAAGTGAGTACACTCACAGTGTATTCGCGCTCCGCTTGTGAGCGTGATCTTGCTACCGCAAACAGATTCATCCGCCTGTACAAAAACGACGTATCCAGAGCTGATCAGGTGCAGAATATGCGATTTCAGCGAGACAACTGGCAGAGTTTACTTTCTCACTGGGATAATGACAAGCGTGCAGCGCAAAACTATCCTGTTGATTTGTCGAGTGCAGGCGGTTCTGGGGCATCTGGAAATACGCTCACCGTGAGCGGGGCATCTGTGTCGTTTTCCGAAACGCTGTCGAATGAGAACTCCGCGGTGACTGATTATGACTGTGCATCTGGCAGCGACACATACTCAGCGAGCGTCACTGCATCCGCTAATGTGGATGCTTTCTTCGTCAAGGCGTCTGGATCAGCAACTGTATCAGGGTCGTTCTCTAGGTCATATACCAGAGAACTAAAGACCACCGAGGGAAATGCAGTCGATGTCACTCGTTCAGTCACCTTCAACACTGGTAACGAGCTGAACCAGCTAACTATGAATGCGTATCGGTCTCCACATTCTCAATCGTACGTCTTTGATGTAACAAGTGGCCAGACCATGTGCCCACACGTTCCTGGCACCACTCAGATTGAGAACTTTTCTCTGGACTATAAGGAAAAGCCTGCAAGTTTATTAAGCAGCGACAGCGGTTCCTTTGCATTTGATATCATTCCGTTGATTCCCAGTGGGCTTGATTTAGATCTAGATCTGGTTATCTCAGTCGATCCAGGCAGTGCAAGCGAGAACATTTCATATACAATTGGATCTGCCACAGTAAATCAACCCTTCAATGTGAGTGTAGGGGACACGCAGACAATATATGTTTATTTTGAACGTCTTGATTCGCGCATTCGCTCCTCAACTGTGCTGATGCAGGTTGCATCGCAGTGTGATGATAATATTGTCAAAACAATCTCATTCAAATTAACATGGGACTCGCCATGTGTTGATGTCGAGTGGGATGGTGATTTGACCAATTTGACATCTTCGTGGTTTTTAACCAATGAATCGCCTGAGCTGACACTAGCATACACCCAGGAAGGCTCGTCTGAGACAGGCGATGATAACAAGATAGAGTCTACTGTTGAAGTGTGGGGTCTCCCTTATGAAGACAGCGTTACTGTGGCAACTACAGAATGGATAAATCTGGGGACATTTGCTAGTGGTTCTCGTGAGCTGACCCTAAATGCTGGAACTGCAAGCTTTCCTGACGATGGGCGCTATGTCTTAGAGCTCCGTCGCAGTTGCAGTGGTGGGTCCATGGGTTTTCTTGGAGCAACAAAATCAAGTCAACGTTTGGGTATTTTTGATACAGCAAGTCCTGAAGTCTTGTCTTGGATCTCTCCCAAAACTGTTTCGACAGCTGTCTCTGCACTACAAGCAATGACGTTTCGATTTAATGAGCCTATTGACTGTTCCTCCTCGGATCTTTCTGCAAACATTTCAAGGACGAGTGGTAATACAGTAGTTCTTGGGGAAGTTGGGATCTCATGTTCATCCAGTCTCACGGACGTTTCTGTGGTTCTGATGCTGTCGTCAGAGGCGGAGATGACGGCATGGAGCATGTCACAGGTTACCATCGGGCTGTTTGGCGTTGAAGATCTTCATGGAAATGCTTACAAGAGCTCTGCGGGAGATTCGTATCTGGAGCGGACCTTTGTGTTGCCTTCTTTACCACTTCCGGCTTCGGGTAGTACTGCAGTGGGTTCTGGTGTTCCGAGCGCAACAAAGATGGCATCCATGGTAAGCTCTGTGCGGGAGGCTCTTATTCCAAGTGGGCAAGCCATAAAGTCAACATACATTGAGACTGGAGATGAGAGCGATGACAACAGTGGTCTTAGTAAAGGTGCAAAAGCAGGCATTGCTGTTGGTGTGATAGTTGGCTCTCTTCTTGTGATTGGCGCAGCAGTGTTTGCCTGGAAACGCTACCGGGATCGGAGTCAGCTATCAGATTTTACTTTGAGTTCTAACAGCCATGGTGTTAATACAATGACATCTGGGAAAAAAAGTAAACATGTTGAAGACATGTTATAAAATTGATGATGGTGTTCCTTCAATTCAAGGTTCGCGCATTTATTTTTAAAGGAAGAAAACGATTGAGATATTTTTTAGCATTTGATAAACTTGATTTCAGAATATTAATGTCTACAAAGAAGCATTGAAGCTTTTGCCTTATTTAGGTAATCTATTTCAAGTTTATTTTATCTACGTTTAGCCAATGAAAGGTTGATGATTCTTGTTTGAGAGGAGTTTAATTGAAAGACATAGTGAAGTTGTGTGAGGTGTCAATGCATGTACTTCGGCCAAGGTGAGGTTACTATCAATGTCATGAGACAGTCTTTAGTTTATCTGTGATACTATATGCAAAAAAAAATCAAAAAATCGAGAGGTTGAAGACGCTTTCATAATCTGTTATAATGCTGTTGTAGATCATAAACAACATGAGGCAATATTTTAATCCTTGATATGGATGGTTTGTGGCATAGTTTTGTTGTTGTCTTTGTTTTATATGCGCACAGCTTTCCACTAAAAAATAATTCCTCTTGGACACTATTGCAGAATAGCTTGTGCTGTGAAGTGTGCAGAGGTAGTCTGACAAGGATAGCGAAGGAGAAAGAGGGTGGTATTTGAGTGATTGGGGTTTCGGGTCTGCAGACAGGCAGGATACATGTATGAACAGAAAAGTTTGTTAGATTAGGTTGTATATTACTTCAATAGATACATTGCGCAGCACTTGTAAGTTTGAAGTTTATAATTTGGTGTTTTATTTTTTAATTAAAAAAGGTCACAGGTAAAATGAGCCATAGTGGAGAGTAAGCCACCACCGGGCCTACAATGCCGGAAAGAGGGCCTGCCGAGAAGAATTGAGCATGGGCGCCAACGGGGACTGCCCTGATGTTCCTTAAGATTTGACAACCTTGGTACTCTTTTCTCAATATAAAATTAAAAGAAGAGAATAGCAAAGCGCAGTTGATTGAAGACAATCACATTGCAACCAAGTATGTGTCTCCTCACTATTGTTTCGTTTTGCTTCTGCGTTGGACACAGGGTTGGAGATTCAAACATGATTGACATAGAAAGTTTCTTATTTTGGCGAGGAAGCAGCATAGTCCTTTGCCTTGGCATACAAAACGACACCAGCGATTGCCAAAGTAATACCGAAGGCATTTATGGTCGAAACATGGTTTCCAAAGTACCACACGGAAAATAGGATTGTCACAACACGACGAAAGGCATTCGCAACGCCGTGAGTCACCATGCGAACCCGCGAGAGCACATAGAAGGAAGTCTGATTGTAGATTACGTAAGTCACACCGTTCAAGATTGCCAGCTTAAACATGTTGGCATTTACGAGCATATCGAGGTTGGAGCGGACCGTATAATGATGTTGCACCTTTGGTGCACTTGAAAGATTCTCCTCAACTACCCAGAAAAACTCTGCCACTGTCCCAAGCACCTCCAGCACGACAAGAAGCGCCACTAGCAGCACCATGCCCATGCTTGAAACTCGGTAGAAGACATTGAAGGCGTCGCCATCATACACTTGCTTAAGTTTCTTGGTGTACATGGACCTTAGACTAAAGCTCAAGTTAGAAATGCACACAAAAAGTAGGCCCAAGCCACTAAACGAGCTATCGCCAAGACTTGAAAGTGCGCCTCCTAGCACGATCGGAGCCATGCTATACATTTCAAGCTTGGACACAGGCTCTGATTTCAAGAAGAAGAGCGCAAGAACCACGGTCACAAGCGGTTCTGCGGAACGAAGGGTTTCTGCAAGCGAGACATTGACAACGACATAGCCAGCGTTCACAAAAAGAAAACCAAGAGTGTAGACCACAGTCAGCTTCAGCAGCGGTTCACGAGCTTCCGCAGGGACCTCACGAATAGGTTTGAGCTTGAGGATTTGTAACGACACGAAGCCAAATATGGTCGCGGTAACAAACTGAGATAAAGTTAGCAGTACCGGCATGGGCACTGCAGTAAGTAGCTTGCGAGCTGTCGTGTTAGCCACGGCTGAGCTCGAGTACCAGATCAAGATGGACACCAGGATCTCCATCACGAAGGCAGCACCGCTGCTGCTCTTTGGACCATCGTCCTTGCCGGTGTCCAGCATAGTTCCCAACAAAAAGTTCCACGTTCCTCCTAGCCACAGACTGTGTTCCAATCCGGCCCGAAGCTACTTGAGGTTTGCTGCACCCCGCAAGCAAAATCCTCCTTGCTTGCTCTCTCTCCCAAAATCGAAATGATTTTTTGCGCTGCGATTCGATCGTTTGTTTACTCTGATTTCTTCTTTAACTTGTGTTACTAGTAAGCGCCTATAACTACCTACTGCAATTCAGGCTTTACAACAACTAGTTAGTCATAAGGCCAAAAACGTGTAGGCAAGCTATGTTGTTGATTATCAGTTCCAAAACCGGAGCATTCTCCCCGTCTCTCCAATATCTGTCCAAATCAATTTGCTCTCTGAAGAGCAGACGACAGCTAAAAGTACAAGTTCTGCAGCACGAATAAATTAAGTTTTTCTCTTTTCAGGACTCATTATAGGCAGGCGTGAAAGGACTCCTATTGTAACACATAGCACGGGGTCTACAGGAGACTATCGCGATCGTCTTTATTATTCCTGGTGCTACATTCGTCATTCTTACACGAAGCCGTCCCTTGCACGGAAAGCAGCCAGTCGTAGAGCTCCAAAAGCTGTAGACATCATGAATAAAACGGAAAATTTACGAGCCTTTGAGACCCTTTGGGAGCCCCACGTATAAACAAAACTAGAAACGTGTTAATTAGGAGTCTACCTGGTTTAGTTTTCTCGATTCACGCCTTTGCAAGATGATAATTCTAGCGGAGGCATGCCAACTAAGGTACCCAGCGCATGTTTTTCTTCATGTTGTAGGCTCCAAAGTCAGCTATCTCCCGTCGCTCTCTTCCCGAAAGCCGTCCCTGCCAAGCCTCGATTCGCCTTGAACACCCGTCGATCGATAGACAGTGTCATTCATTCATTCATTCATTCATTCATTGATATATTAGTTAGTCCAGTGGTTTTAGAGTCAATTTTTATTATTATTTTCGAAGGCGATTCTTTTATTTGTTTCAAGTTCTTTGTTTATTTGATGTGATTTGATGTGATTGTTATTAAATATGCTACGCCGTTCCCATGGTCGAGCGCTGCAAACCTCTTTGTGAGCACGTTTCTGTCACGGCGACATTTTTCTTCGCAATTACTAGCTAGGTGCGCCATCAACTTGAAGCTTCATTCCTCGCTTTCAAAGCTTACTTTTATGATGCATAGATTTTAGCACTGTCAACCAAAGAGCTGGCTAGCTAAGTAGGGTATCATTTAGAAGGTAGCTAAGTGGATGCCTTTTTTTTTTTAAATTGTGTGTTTTCATTCAAGTTGTTTTCAATTCTTTTTAATAAAATCCAATTAAAACCGCACGCGAGCGCACGTGCACTATGACAGCAGGCAACGATACGCGAACGGAACGCCGAATGCCTCGGTTGCATTATGAAAAATATGAGACCGTAGAGAACATCACAAGGATCGTAGAGTGAGGGAAAATGCGAGGAAAATTAATCGCAGCAGTCAGTGTAACAACACCAAGTCATCCATGCACAGTTGTGGTGGCGTTAATAGAGATCATGTAATTGTTTTGACTTGCGTGTTTTAAAAAATGCACAAATAGCGAGATTAATTTAGGAATTATGTGGATTTTTGCATACTTTTAGAAGAAATAAAGATAGGATAGAATTACGAAGGTCAAATTGTGGTTAATTATGATTTAAATGTGTTTATGCAACGATGTAACGTGAATGCTACATGTAAAAAGTAAGTAGAGAAATGTAAGACAACAAATGAAAAGGAAACTTTCCGAGTAGATCGTAGTGATAAAGTGTGGGGGGTATTGGCAATGCCAGATCAAGAACAGATTACTTGCCCTTAAGCTTGGCAAAACGAGCAGCGAGTTCATCATAATCTGGGACAGCACCCTTGTCAGTGCCATAAGTGGAAGGGTCATCCTGTTCATCACCATCAACTTCACGAGCCTTGCTAATACTGGAATGGTGAGTTTTGGCAGTCGGAGCTGATCCGCTCATGCCAAACCCCCCGGCACTAGCGCCACCCGTAGGAGGCATTGGGGCGTCATCGATGTCCAAGTCTGCGTATCCAGAGCCCCCGCCACGACCACCAGGTCGTGCTCCACCTGCACTGTGGCCTGACGGACTTTCGTAGCCACCAGCCGTTGAGGAGGCTCCACCATTACCCATACCGCCGTAGCCACCGTATCCACCGGCACCACCATCATCGTCTCCACCATATCCTCCATGTCCACCATTACCCATACCCCCATAACCACTAGGAGCACCAGGAGAGGCAGCCCCAGATGGATATCCTGGAGAGCTGTCTGGTGCTCGGGGAATATCTTCGTCTGGAGACATGTAACCAGGTGGGGTCTGACCAGGACTCAAGATGCGACCATCGGTGTAGCGGTAACCAGAAGCACCGAGGCCGCTACCAGCGCCTGCGCTGACAGTTGCACCTGTAGGAGGGGCCATCGCAGTATCAAAGCGAGCACCGATACTCATGGTCGCCTCATCTGGTTGCCAGTCTACATCATACTCCTCGGCAAGCTCTTTCATATAGTTGAGCACCAAAAATGCATTTGGCGGCTGCGCAGAGAGCTTGGCTACAACACGCTCATTGACGCATCCATTATGGTTTCTGTCGGCCTTCTCCATGAACTCCTTGCCATATTTCTTTGTGAGCTGGTCGCGGACCTGGACGAGCTCCTTGATTTCTGTGCGTTTGGCTGCATAAATTAACGTACAGACTGCCTCGCGCATATCGAAGGGGCATTCCTTCTCTCCATCCAGAAGTCGAATGCGCTCCATCACAAGCTCGCACAAGAGCTCAATGATATCATATGTCTCAATGAGAAAATCTTCGCGTACGATATGTTCCGTGGTGATACGGGCCTTTTCTGTCTTGCCTTCACGCAAGAGGTCTGCGACCATCTTCTTGCTCTTCTTGATAGCAGCCATTTTCTTGTTTCTCAAGAGTTGAATGCGCTGAATTGACATTTTGAGCGCAGGTTTGATCTTCTCGACCTTAAATCTGCCAGAAAAAAAGGATGCCATCGTGCCTTAAAGAAGATATTCGCTAGAAAATTGACCCAGCCAAATTCTATGATTCAAACAAGCTCAAGTTTCTCAAACAACGCCTTGTCAATTTCCAACCAGCTGGAGCCAAATCTCAATATGCCCAACCAAGCAAGCAAACTACAGTCGCAAAGAGCTTGACGCTTTTCCTTTGTCCACGCTGTACCTCCGTGAGCCAAATCGAAGTAAAGATTTCCAGCTCAAAGCGGCAGAGGTCTAGCTCAGACCGCTGTCTCAAAAAGGCAAAGGGTGCAGGTCGGGGAGAACTTCAATGGCGCTTACTTGCACGCTTTAGTCTGGGCCCAACGCGATTCGAGTTTGCTGATGCGATGATACGGACTGCGAAAAGAAGGCGAAGAACCTTTTAAGCTGAGCTCGCTCTTCCGAAGTGGAAACACGGCATAAAAAGGTATATTACTCAACTCTCCCATATACAAAATAGGTAAAAAGCTTGGACACTCGGAGTCAGAATACCTCGAATACCTGTGCAAGAACAACCTCGCGAGAACACAAGAGCAATGAAGAGTTAAGATGGAGTACTTCTATGTGGATACAAACTTTTACCAAGATCTCAAGTCTGGTTGAGTCTGTGCTCCAAGAACTGTGCGGGTTGTTAACGGAAGATGGAGAATTTAAAAAGTGGCAGGTTCTGTCAGACGTCACACCGAGCCATGGCAAAAGCCGGTGCCTGGGACTGAATCAAAAACCATGAAAAAACTGCGACAATAACCACAGCCAAAATGGCAGCAACAGAATATAAGGCTTGACCTGGCCTGGACGATTCGATTCGTACTACAATGCGATTTTAACTTTAGAGACTTGGGTATCATAGTAAAGGAATATATATAATGATCTATCTGTCGTGAACCGTTCAAGAACGCCACGACAGTGCTTGCTGGTTAGGTAGGCACCTAGCGTTGTTCTTAATAGTGGAAATTTCAGACTTCAGAATTGCAAGATTGCGAGACGGTCCTTGCAAGGTGGCTATGACCTCGACGGAAGACGGAAGACTCAATGCGAAATGCAAATTATAATGATAACCAGAGGTCCTGTGGTACGTTTTCCCCATTTTGTTGAGTTGATGTGTATTTTAAGAAAAAACAAAAGAGACGAAGTTTGGAAACATTAGATTAATAGAGGTTTTCCAATCAAAAAGGATGTTTATACCTGCACTATTTGTGCATGATTGGCGAATGGTTGGCGCAAGACATCAAAAAAGTTGCGCCAAGATGTATAGAGTAATTCATAGTGATGTACAAAAGTATCTTCAGGTTTCGTACAAATTAAAAGGTCTTTTTGCGCGAGGCCGTTGTCTTTTGCTGTATTTTTCTTCTGAAGTGGGAAGCTGCTCGCAAAGGTGCCGAACACAGCAGAATCTACACCGCCGTCCATTGCAAGAACTGGCCGAGCTAGAATATTGGCGAGGATCTGACGCCATACAGAAGATTGTGAGCCACCCCCCACAACAACCACAGCTTCAGTTTTGTCTATAAACATATTGCCTGCTTCAGCTAGCCATCGTAAATGAAATGCTACACCTTCAAGAACAGCACGGGCCATTTCTCCTTGAGAGGTGGATCCTTGAATGCCTAAGAACGCAGCTCGGACATGTGGGTCGTTGATTGGCGCACGCTCTCCATTTGGGTGTGGCAGGTACAACAGTCCATTAGCACCGGGTTGACAAGAACTAACAAGATCATCAAGTCTTCTAAGATGCGTTATATCACCATCAGGGTCGCTCAGCACAGCTCGAATCCATTCAATGTTTCCACCACATGTAGTCATGGGTGAAGCCACAATATCTACACCGTGTTGTGGGTGCGCAATTCGAAAAAGTCCTGGTGGAGTCTCAGCCTGTTTGCAATCCTTTGACCGAACCTCTGTACGTGCAACCCAGCCTGAGGTACCAATATAGAAGTAGCTTTTGGAAACATGCAGATCACAATGATTAATGTAAGTCTGTAAAGCCTGCGCACCCATAGTTGTAGAGCCAAGATCTCCAGGCCCATGATAGATTCTTATCTCTCCGCCAAAACGTTCAGTAAGGTTACTATCAATCCCTGGTATACAACTGAGCGATGAGATAGTTGCAAGTGGTTCTTCTACATCCATGAGTTCGGGCAGCAGCTCTTGCCAACGCCCAAGTTCTTTGTGCACGGTATCATTCTTGAAAATATCTTGCCCCCATGCAGATGCGTCAAGATTTGTGAAACTTGTGGTTTGCGCTGTAGTGCGGTCACACGCAGCACGCCCAGTGAGTCTCCAAGCAACGTATCCATGAGCGCCAAAGACGACGTGTTTGGCCTTTTCAACAATGTCCGGCCGATGGCGTGAGATCCAGAGTGCTTTTGCAAGGCACGAAGCAGCCCCTTTAAAATTGCCACACATTTTCTCCAGCGTTTCTCGACTACCAAACGCATTTTCGAGTTCTTTGGCTTCTTCCACAGCCCGTGTATCCGCATATAAGATTGCTTTTGCAAGAGCATCTTTGTCGTCTACCGCCACGACAGCTTGCATTTGGCCCGAGATAACAATTGCCTCAATCTCATGTTTCGTGGGATCTAGCCTTTTGATCACCACTTCTATAACATCCTTGAATGCATTCGTCCACACCTCAGGATCCTGCTCGACAAAGCCGCTCTCTGTGAACTCCGCTGAGTAGGTGCTACTTGCTGCCACGTTCAGTGCATCACCCGCATCGATGCAAAATGCCTCTGCTTTCGCAGACCTCGAGCCCAGGTCTACGGCCAGTGCCACACGCCTAGCCATCGCAGCTTCCAGCTTCACCTCGATACTTGCCGCTCAAGCAAGCTCTACAGAAAGATGATTAATTCGATCGGAATCGTAATTGTAAGTGCTATATCTTAAAAGTTCAACCATGAGTCCTCACAAATGTATAAGCACCTGGCCAAGAAGCAAAAAGGGAATGAACTTTCAGAATGAACCAATGGGTTACACGAACTATTTATTTATTTCATAAAATAGAAGTTTGTTAAGTCCAAGCACTCAAACCCAGGCTGCATCCTTATTTGGCGAGCCTACACCAATCGTAATCGCAATTGCACAATCGTAGTCCCTACGAAATTCGCATTTTCGATCACAAAGAAACGAATGAACATCTGCAATTATTAGATCCTACTGCAGTGTGGGCAAGCAGGCTAAAGTAGGTTCCTCCAATAGAGTATTATAGTATACCACTATGTAAAATATGCTATACTATAGGTTATACATTGGATTGTCTACTGTATGTAATTTGGGAAGTGGATTAAGCGGCGAAGGCGGAGAAGACACGAAAAGTTTGTCAAGATCGTGAATCGCCTGTAGCAAACAGCAGGCAGATCCCCAACTCGACACCGTTTTGCGGTGTCGTGCATATTGTATACGCGATGGGCCAGGAGTCTGTTGAGCTGAAGCGGCGCGTGGATGCTCTTGAGGCGGAGAACCGCGAGCTGAAGCGGTCCGTCTTCGAGCTGTCCACACGGCTTGGCCAACTGCAATGGCTACTCAACAAGGCTCGGGCCAGACCATTTGAGGTTGAGGCACCAGAAATTGCGGCAGCACCAGAGATATTTCACGCTAGGACTGCTGCTGGAGGCAAACACGCTAATCCTGGTGCCCTCCACACCAACAACAGCCATGTCGTCGGGGGTGATATCGCGCTGCCAAAATCTGCAATCGACAGCATTTCTAACATCAACTCGTCTGCAAGCGCTGGTTTTGGGCAACACATGCAACACCAGAATGGATCAAACTCGGCCTCTCATAGAGATGGGCGATCCCTGGATCAGCATATTCAAGAAGGCCAGGGGCAGCATATATCAGCAGAAAATAAAACGGAGCAGCAGCAGAATGGTGAGAACAATAGCATGCCTCTAGCCGGCGGTAATTTGAGGCCGAGAAATGCTTCAATCTTCAATGCGGAGCCTGGAACGCCGCAAGGTGGACCCTTCGGAGAGCTGCCCGGAAATTCACGCATGATGTCATCGTCAGCATACGAGGATGGCCGGTTTGGACGTGATTCAGTTGTGGAGAGAGCAATTAATGCTTTCATGCTACCGCTGGAAACTCAACGCAGTTCGCATGCTGTTTCCTATTTAAACCCTCTCGAGCGCAGCACTGAGTTCACTGAACATGCAGGAGCTGTATATTGTTGTAAATGGGCGCCGAATGGGCGCTGGCTGGCGTCGGGGTCCTTTGATAACTCCGTAGTGGTGCGACCCATTGACGTAGATAACCTACGAACCTCTGCGGATACTAAGATTAAGCCTGCTCAAGATTCTTCTAGCTCTGCAAGTGCTGGGGAGACGTCGAGGAGGCTTACAGGCCACACCCAGCTTGTATCAGACGTTAAGTGGAGCTGTGATGGTTCTATGGTACTGACTGGCAGCTTTGATCAAACAGCACGTGTCTGGGACCTCACACGTGCACATGCCGCCTCGACAAGTAATAGCACTGCTGGGGGCTCTCCACATGTCGGCCCTTTGCAAACTTTCAAGCTAGAGGGTTTTGTGCAGACAATTGAAACTGACCGCACACAACCCATGGTGTTTTACGCTGGTACAAGCAAAGGGAATATTGTCGTCCTCGATGGACGTTCTAATGGTGGTTCTACAGCGCACTTTCGCACATCCAGAGATGAGGCTGCAGCTTCCGGAAATTCCAATACAGCTTCTTTGGGCATGATCAATGTCTTGCATATTCCTAGCCACGCCTCACAAGTTCTTTTAAGTGGAAGCGCAAAGGGTGTCGTGCAAGCATGGGATATGCGAATGCAAGCGCCTCTCGAAAACTTTACTCCTCTGCTTAATGAACACGCAGGAAGACCTATCACGAACTTGACAACTACGATGGGAGCAGATGGACGGCATTTGTTGGCTGTAAATTGCTACGATAATGTACTTCGGGTTTATCACTCTGAGAATATTTTGGCCCGCAATGGCAGCCTAGAACCTAGTTTGGGCCACTCGGTCTTCAATTTGCTTGGTCATCGAAACAAGAATTGGCCGATCCGTGCTTCCTTCTTCAGCCCCCATGCTTCCCCAGAGCTTGCGGTAGCTTCAGCATCTCCTCGAACAGTTAATGCACCACGCATTGACCCACTGGGCCGCCCCCTCGCAACTTTATTAGCCACTGGCAGCGCATCAACAAGTGTCTACGTATTTAGCCTCACCTCGCAAGAGGCACAGCTCTTGTATAAGCTTAAAGGTCACTCTGGCCGTGTGTATGCGTGTGAGTTCGCACCATCAACTGACTTTCCCTTACTCGCAACATCCTCAGCAGATGCCACTGTACGTCTTTGGTTGCCCGCAGTTTGATGATCATGTAACAATTTATAGTAGTGTCCCCCCTTTCCTTTTTTTATTTTACAAACGTGCTGGGTTTTTGTAAGCTGATGTTTTAGAGCTCTAAATATCAAATGGTATTATGACTTAGTTCAATGTTCGTGGAATCCTTGTCTCAAACACATGTGCTATGTTTTTAAAAGTATTAAAAATTGTCGAGAATCACAATGAATAGAAGGCCATACAATCTTTCACGATAAGGTCTTCAGAGACTCAACAACTCTCGTTGCTTCATGTGTTGGTCATCTTGTATCTCCTTCTATTAGTTTAAAGGACCAAGAGAAAATAAGGCTGATAACTGGATAGATCCGAACTAATTTTCAGACGAGAAGGTGTTAATAAACATCAATTCAACAGATTGAGACTTTTTAGAAAAGTCTATAAACGACTCAACAGTAGCGTGATCATTGAAAGTGACTAAAACAAACTCCACACAAATAAATACGAATCATACTCTGTAGGGCAAACTAATACGGAAACACTTGCTTCGAAGTTAAGGCTTTGATATGGGCGCATAACAGATGGATTGGTCTTAACATAAAGCATCTATCAGAAAACAGAATATTCTTTCCCAGTTAGCTATTAGAATGTTAGGTCGCTAGAATGCAGACTAATGCGACATGATCTAGTGATGGATAAAGGGGTCTTATCATGATTAGAATCATCACAAACTCTTCCAGCTCTTGATAGAATTCGAAACGCTTCGTTACTCACTGGGTGCCATTTTGTGACGTTTGTGGTATCCTGAAGCCACTCAGATTAAGTCAGCAAGCAATGAAAGATTTATGACAAAACAAAGCGCAGTAGTATCCACCACAACAACTACTAGCCATAACTGTAATGATGAACTTTTGTGTCCGAAGGAAAACACAGGTCACCAGATGATTTTTGCACTGTCGAGAACGATCTTGGCAAAAGGGTACATCTAGATAGACAGCTATCTAATTACTGCACGATGAACAACAACACCATTACAAAAAAAGAAGGCATTTTAAAGCTCAGTAGTTACAACACAAGACTTGTTGGCTCAAGTTGTGGTTCAACTCTGCAAGCGTCCTATTTACTACTAAAAAGAAGAGTTTCTAATCTAGAATAAAACTATCAATTGATCCTGATAAAAGACCTTCCTTCGGTTTCTGTTATTTTCTATTCTTTGGATTCATGTCCGCCCTAGCCACCAGTCAATTTCTTTTACTTTCTGCTGTTCACCTAAGTACACCTTAAAGCAGCTAACGAAGTAGGTGGACAGGGTACAATCAGTTTTCGTTGGCGCTGTAATGTATATAAATAGCTGACCAATTGTCTTTTGATGATGCTTGGTGCATCACTCGATGGCGACGACCTTTTACAAAGGAAGAAAGAGCCTCGATTATCACAAGTCACAACTTTTCTCATGATTCTTGTTTAAAATTCACTACTGTCAATTCATTATGGTCATAAATAGAAGGTTTAAGTTCATCGAAAATTCCCTTCTTTACTAACCCTGAATGCTTTGCTCGCAAATGACAGGCGAGCAGATGTCTCAATTTCGAGCATTTCTAATGCGACAGCTGCAACCACCAATAATGCATATATTCACCACACCTTTCATTTTCAATGAAGAAAGATAACTTTAAAAAATAACTCAAGCTCGATTCCTACCAAATCAACAAAAAGTATACGCTATCGAGAAAACACCTGTCACTTGTCTCAAACTGGACCCCAAACATCGCATCGTTGCCTTGAGGTGGGCCTGAACAAGGACAAAACGGGGCCGGCGGGGATTTCTTTGCCGAGGATCGGTGCCAAGAGCTGTCTTTTCTCCCTAATGAAAAATAATTACTAGAAAAAAAGTGCACCTTTCGGGGAACTTGAAGAAACGAAATTTCGAAACACGACTCTACAAGGAAAGTGGTGTTCTGAATCGAGCAAACAAAACATTTTTATCACAACGTATGTATTATCTAACCAAGTTCAAGTAGTGAAGTTATTGTACTCAACCAAAGATTATGTTTAGAAACCTTCTGGTACTTTTAATTTCTTAATTCCCCTTAATCTTTAAATTAATTAAAATAAAATGATGCGAACTTTGAATTAGTTTTAAGGTCAAAATAGGTACCTAACTCTATTCTAAATATTTCAGATTGAGGTTTTCAGGAACTGGGCCAAACTAGTCCATTCGATTGGGATGGGTCACTCCGCGCAAACGACCAAGTTGCTCTATGGCTGGTATGCATTTGTGTTGTTAAGAAAGGCAACACATGACGACTCTTTTTGCCTCAATAAAAAACCATACGTTTATATCAGTTCCCATTCAAAATGACCATATCAAAGTTTTTGCAAAGCTGGAGAATCACTTCAAGGAAGAACAAGCGTTGAGAATCTAAGGAGTTATCTTCTGTGGTTAAGCTCTTCCGAGGAATCTCATCAATGTTGCCGAAGCTCAAGGTGGCGCTTGCTGCAATTTGGTTTCGTACTTACCTCTGTGATTTATGTACACGTATTCCCAGATGATAGCCAACCTTGATCCTTAGTTTTCGAAAGTGATTTCAATGTAGCACTCTCCGTGCCAAATGATTACCGAGATCAATCGACGCGCCGCTGTTTATAAAGCTGTGTTTTTAAGTATTTTCATTGTAATGACAAATAACCTGAACTTGAAAAGAAAAGAAATAAACAAATCTTACTTCTTTAAGCTCGTAGCACCATCGGGCGTGGGTGCCATTTATCACGCCGCCAATTCGGTCAGCCACTTCAGAAGGCCATGCTGACTATTGTCAGCATTGCTACCGCGGAGGCCATCAGCTTTAAAAGCTACTGGCGGTGGTGAAATTCATTTTGAACAAAAACCATCATTCCAAAGTGTCTCTTGAAAGAGTCTCGCGTCGCATACGCAAGCTTGTTTGGATTGTCTTCCAGGCGCGACGTCATCATGGTTCCGAGTTCCGCTTCACTCATCACCTTTTACAATTTTTATTCTTTAAAATGAAAATGAGAATACATAAATTGAAAGTATATTCATCATTTTAAAATGGTACACTTTAAACACTGGAGTGAGATTGGATAAAGATGTTTAACTTAGTAGGGTACTTAGGTAGTACTATGTATATGAAGAAATTCTCATTATTTTATATAATACTTTCTATGTCACATCATAGTAGTATGATCCTTATTAAATACATCAATTTCTACTTCTAGTAATGAAAATAAGAATGATAATAATAAGAAAATAGCACTGGATATCTTCTATATTTGAGATGGGAGGATCGACGCAGAAGCAGTGGTTTGATGCTTCCCAAGGGTCTTCATGCGAGAGGTTTGCGAGCGCAGGAACGTCTACAAAAAAGACGCCGGTGGGAAATGACGTTCGACTCCTGCTTCTGTGCGCATTGTAGAGTTTATTAAAGTCATGGTGTGCCATAGAAGTATCTGTTTTCTAAGTTTTATACTTGCATTTTGCCTAGCTAATCTTGTCTGTCTCCAGTTCAATCAACAACAAACCTTAGCGCTCATCGGTCTGGCTGCGATGACATAAATGTTCGTGTGTAGCTTCAATCTATCTACCTATATACAGTCCAGAGAGTGCTTCGGTTCTTCGATCAATCTGCTCTCTCGCTGTCGGCTCTGTGCATCCTCGTTGCTGTTTATATCGAGTCTACAGCCTGGCCTATGGATCTTGCAGCGGCACAAACTCAACAAATAGCTCAGCAAAGATTGCGCGATGCTGGCGATTCGTGGACCGCATAATTAATTGCTTTCTTATGTTCGATGAAGTCTTCTTTCTTTCTTTTCACTTTCATATTTTCTTTCTGATTATAATAATCATATTGCCCTTCCGTATGAGAGATAAACTTGTTAATTTCGTAATTTTTTATTTTTCTAAACAAAGCTTTTCAAAAATGTCATATATGTATATATGAAGAAGAGACAGAGGATGCATGGTTCGATGGACTTTCCGGACTCCCCGATCTTTATATAGAATTTCATAGCTTTATACACCTTGAACTCAAGCTTGCCGCATTAGCCGCTCACGGAAGATCTCTAGCGACTGGGCGCTCGTTTCTTCATAAGGCTCATCTGGTAAGCTGTCAATTCTATCTCACGCGAGCTTTCAATCGTGATTTTGCCTTCAATGGGCGCTTAATTTTATTTACTCTTTTTTCTTTTCTTTTTAATGAAAAAAATGAAAAAATGAAAAAATGAAAAAATAGTAGCAATAATACCATTGGAGATAATAATAATAAATACACAGCTTGTTTTACTTTGAATAAGTATAGACAACAGTGTGTTTGCAATTGCGCTTGCAATTGCACAATATCTCGTGCACTCAGTACATGCTGACGATTCTACGGTATCGCGCAGGCCCAGTCCAGCGCAACAGGTCCTAGCAAGCCGCTCGTTGCGTGCGGGTGTGCTCGGCCGCCCTCGCTCGCACGGCGGACGGATGCCTGAATGGCTGTAAAATTATGCAACTTGAAGTTCTAAAATCCGAATAACCGCGGCGCTGACTTTATTATTACAGCTCTTGGCTCCAGCATAAACTGATTTACATTCTTATTCCTATTCCGCGTTATAATCATGTATTGAATGCGAAACGTAAGGCAGGGATCCATCATATAATTCCGACTGGCAAATAAGTAGTTCATTCAAGTTCCTCTTGTGGGGCCCGCCGCCTGAGCTGCGTCATCTCCCAATTTACACGCCGCCGATTAGAGCTGCTTCTGCAACTTGGAGGGCTTTGAGCGTGCTCCCGCTTGCCACTCCGAGACGCTCAGGCCCGTCACCACCGCAGTAGTTTTGGGAAAGAAGTAGAACGCGACGATGGCGATCCTTCGATTGTACATGTCAGTTCTTGTCGTGTCTTGATATCGTATGATATGATATCATATCATGTGATGCTGTGACTGCGCGAGTACAGGAGGATAGGACCATCGCTTTATCGCTTTTATAATTTGTAATACTGCGACTCTAAATGAAAACTGTTTGTGACGAAGCGCTCTGCTTCCGCGCCTGTTAGAGGCACCTACCTACACATGATATGCGTGTGAATTGAATGCTATGTTGAACTTTCGTGGAATGGTTGCTTTACTTTTTTGGAGATTAGTCTGTTCTGCAAATTGTTGCGAGATATCGCTCGTTCCCAAAGTTCGCAAGCACAAGTTGAACTTTCTTCCGAAGTCTCTTTGAGCGAGTTCTTGATGACGCCTGCAGAATCGCAGCGTCGAGGCGCACACTGGCTACGCCTTCAGGTCCACGCTTAGACTTGTGAACAGTGGCAGTAAGCAAAGGATTAGAAGGCTGCAGACAGTTTTTGCACATGAAACAGTGGCTGTGATCAGTGGCTTTGGTCAACTGTTTATCTCAAAGAGAAGGAAAGAGGGAGAAGGCTATCTTGCCTTTGCAAGAAAGGTCTTGGCCATTATTAAGGCTGGCCTCGCTCTGTACTGTGTGGAGATGCAAAACGAAGGAGCAAAACTTGAGGGGCTACAGCAAAGGCCTCGCATAGCATCTGCACTGCTGTCGCCGCAGCCGTGCCGTTATTGCGATTGTTCTGCAGCTTCAAGACAAGCGGCCCGAAGCCAACGAATAAAAATTCCAAACCAATTAATTTCTTTTTTCTTTCTTTCTTTTTTTCTTCTGAACAATAACAAAAGAATCAGCACCTAACAGGCGGAGGCTAGCACAACCTCTTCTCTTGCTCAATCAAAACTCCATAGACCACGATCGACTTTTATGGATCGATTATTTTCAGCCAGGTTCCTCGCAACGATTTGGATTCTATCCTGCAACCATGCAGATTCCCATGAGGCCTTTGCATCCCTGTAGACCTTTATGAAAAATGGGCACACTGTGTCTCGCAGTTTCGGTCCTAGAGAAGAATAGATGGGTTCTATCAGCTACGACTGATCTAAAATCGGCCCTGTTTTATTATTTATTTTAAATTAAGTCTGATTTTTTTTTAAGTTAAGATGTTTCCATCTTCGTTCTGCTCCTCTCTTTTATACTTTATCACATGCTCTTTTTTTTTCTTTTTTTTTAATAATAAACTAAAAAATAAAGTTTTGTTTATTCTTATTTTCATATCCTATCCTAAAGTAGTTTCTCAGTTAATAGGTGATATACCGGTGATAGGTAGGTAGTTCTAAGACTAGTTTGTTTTAAATAAAGGTATCAACAACCGTGACTTGAAGAAAGAAAGAAAGAAAGAAAGAAAACTTACTGGATCAGTGAACCCTGGAATTCTCCAGACGGCGAACGATCGATCAGGCTGCTGAGAGCTCTAGGAAACCACTTCTGCTAAGGCCACACGCAGAGAAGGCCCTTTGTCGGGACACCATTTGAGCCTGCGCGTCCTCGAAGCGAAGTCGCATCAGCGGTGCGGAGAAAGCAAAGGAAAGGAAAGGACTTGGAGAGGACCAGGAGAGCTAGGAAAACCGCTATAGGGGCAGTACTAGGACTATGGATGTTGTAGGAGGAGTGCTTCATGTTCATGCCTTCCGTGAAAGACGGCTACTACAACCAAAACAAGAGAACAGCTTCGACTCAAATTGTGTAGCAATCCTTGTCTCGTGAAGAAGAAGAAGAAGAAGATGATGATGATCCGTGGTCCTAAGATTGTCACGAACAAGGACAACATTGTATGAAAATTGTGATCCTGTGAACACCATATATCTGTTGAGCGCTTTCACCATCCTTCGATTAGATTCATTGCTTCATCTGCAGTCCGCGTCACCTGCTCGCTTAAGGGGCGCATATCGCAGAGCAAGACGCAAGCGATCCCGAATCGTGGAGAAAGCGCGTGAGTAAGTGATGGATGATTGATAATCAGTCTTCTTATGATTCTGGTTGTAAACCAAGTGAAGTTCCCATTCCTTTCATGACCATCGTTCCCTTTTTGGCATGTATCGAAGTGGGTCGAATAACTTGAAAGTTGGATAATTTTAATTCTGATTGAATTGCGATATTCAAAAGAAAGATCATCGAAAGTAAAGACTTGAAGACTTGGAACTTGGAAGAAGCCGAGAAGTAAAAGATGAATTAATAAAAATAAAAGTAAATAAACGAATGAAAGAATTCTTTGAGGCGTAATAAATGCCGAACAAATAAATGCTTCGATTGAGCAGAGTCGAAACAAATCCAAACCCGAATCCAGGTGCTCTGGACGCGAAGGCCCAACTCCTTCGCCTCAGCACCTTAGGTGAAGAAACAGAAGCAGCAGTAGAGTCCGAAGCAGAATCCTACGCTAAGCCAACATGCAGCAGCAACTCCGTCGCGGCGCCCAGACCCTGGCCGGACGCGGTGCCTTTCTTGGCAAGAGCTCCAAAAATCTCAACAAGCAGCTCCTGCAGATTCAGTCACCCTGCTCAATTCGTGGATTCCGCAGCTCTGCAGCGGTCTTGAACAACGAAGAAATCGAATACGTCGCATGGGAAGAGGCTGGTCACAGACTGCTTGAGAACCCAATTTATAACAAAAGCACGGCATTTGATGAGGAGGAGCGCAGGGCCCTCGGCCTTCGTGGTCTACTCCCACCACATGTGGAGACCCTTGAGCAGCAGCTCGACCGCGCATATGCGTCTTACAAATCCAAGACAACCGATTTGGAGAAGCACATTATGCTCCGTCAGCTGCAGGACACGAATGAGGTCATGTTCTACGCTTTGCTGTCCCGCCACATTTCAGAGATGATGCCCATCGTCTACACCCCCACCGTTGGCCTCGCCGCCATCAAGTTTAGCCAGATCTGGCGTCGTCCTCGTGGAATTTTTATCTCATACCCGCTCCGGGCACAGATGCGCGATATGTTTAAGAACCTTATTGCTCGTGGTCACACTGGTGCTCCCGTAGATGTCGATACGCGTCTCAATGTCAGCACAATTGTGGTAACCGACGGAAGCCGCATCCTCGGTCTTGGCGACCTCGGAGCTAACGGCCAAAGTATTCCTATCGGTAAGTGCTCGTTGTACACGGCAATTGGAGGCATCCCCGGACCCGAAACCCTTCCAGTATTCCTTGACGTCGGAACCGACAACGAGGCTATCCTCAACCAGCCCAGTTACATCGGCTGGCGTAACAAGCGTCTTCGTGGCGAGGAGTATTTTAAGTTTATCGACCAGTTTGTGAATTGCGTTAAGGAGTTCTTTCCCAACGCTCTTCTCCAGTGGGAGGATTTCGATATCCAATCTGCATCGCCTATCCTGAAAAAATACCGCAACGAGCTTTGTACTTTCAATGATGATATCCAGGGAACCGCTACCATTGTTCTTGCGACACTCCTGGCTGCTTGCAAACAGACCAACATCTCGCTCAAGGACCGCGATATCGTTATGGTTGGTGCAGGAAGCGCTGGTTGTGGTATCGCTGAAATGATTAAGAAGGGTATGGTCCGCGAAGGTCTCACTGAAGAAGAGGCTCGAAGCCGAATTTACATGGTCGATCGCTATGGTCTTGTGCATGACGGACAAGAAAACCTTCTTCCCTTCCAGCGCGATCTCGCAACCCCACTCGCAGAGTGCAGCAACTGGCGTGGTGGCGAGGATGGCCAGTACAGCCTTGTGGACGTGATCAAGAACGTTAAACCCTCTGTCATGATCGGAGTCACCGGTATGCCAGGACTCTTTACAGAAGATGCTGTCCGCGCTATGGCCGCAGGTTGTGCCCGCCCTGTTATCTTCCCTCTCAGTAACCCGACTCATCGTGCTGAGGGTACCCCTGCTGACATGATGGCATGGAGTGATAACCGTGCTGTTGTGGCGACTGGCACTCAGTTTGAGCCCACTGAGGTTGTTATTGCTCGCACCAAGTATACTCGCACACTCAAGACCTTTGTACACTCTATGGCCAACAACTCTTGGATTTTCCCTGCAATTGGCCTTGCCTGCAAGGTCGTTGGCGCCACCCGTGTGACCGATGAAATGCTCATGGTTGCCGCACAGTCTCTGGCTGAGTGCAGCCCTGGTCGTAACGGCGACCAGGATGCCCCACTCCTCCCACCTAATGAAGAGCTTGTGAACGTTACCAAATATATTGCTACTCGCGTCTGCCAGGAGTGTATTCGCGAAGGCCACGCCTCTAAGAATGGTGAGGATGGTGACTTTGAGCGTCTCAAGAAGATTGTGGATTCGACGTTCTGGCACCCCAAGTACAAGCGCGTCGAAATCGACTCTGCCATGTGGACTAGGTAAATACTTGGTGGTGCGGAGTTTCTTTTGCTGTATTCTAAATCACAAGAGAGTACACTGCAGTGCAACCTGCCTCAAAAATCTCAAACGATACACACATGACTACAGAAATTTGATGGCTTCAGTTTTCAAGATGCAACAATGGGTTTAATGTTTCCACGTATTTCTCCCTCCTTCCGGTCAAGCCGTGTACAAGGTTCACTGTTTGTACATGCTGCGAGTATGTCAGCATGTCTAGGCCTTCCAGTGTGATGACGCGTTTACAAACCAAGCTCTTTAATAATATTTTTTTTAATTGAGCAAGCAACTCTAGGAGAGTACCTAGTGTATCAATCCAGACCAAGCTGAGCATAAGATCCCGAAGTGTCGCGTCAATATCGATCAATAACCACTGACAAGCAAGTACAACCTTATGTTTAAAGTAGAAGTCAGGTTGGGCAGATTACACTTCGAACTACACTTCTACTGTCTTAACGAGTTAAAGACACAGGTGTTCGCACACACGTAAGATTCACCATCTCAATATAGTAACATTTACAACCAGCACTCTGTTTTTCTTATCTCTACTTTTTCACAATTTCTAGAATATTCCGAAGGCAATCACATGTAGAAAATAGCTCCTCAAGTTGATTAGTTGGTGTACGGAACAAGTCGCTGGTGTTTCGATGGAAATAGAACAGTAAACATAAAATGATCACAATGAATGATTTTCTTTATTTCTGCGAGCTGTAAGAAGAAGAAAAAAAGATATTCGCTTCATAGATGTTCATCTTGTCATGTCTAAATTGCATGCAACGTTGTCAACGTTACTCTGAAAATACATCAACCAGCTTACTGGTACTTGACTCCATCCATAAAAGTGCGTGGGTCCGGGGCAGAACCACTAAACTCAGCACCACTAAAATCGAATCCGGGATGCTCCTCCTGAAACCTTTCAAGGGTCATCTTTTTCTGTACTTCTGCCTTTGCCAAAGGATCTAAGGTGCCATGTCCGCGCAGCGCGCTTTCCCAAGTCGCTGCCTTGCGCATTTTTTTCAAGTTGATTTCGATCTCACCATCATCAATTGTCCACATTGACTCTCCTGCCTCGCAGCTATCGCCAAGATCCTCCTGTATAAATTGCGAACGTACATTGACATTACCGTCCAGGAAGAGAAAGAATCACGTTATCGTCAACGGTACAGCAAACAAAAGACCAGACCATGAAATGGCGTCGCATAATGCATACCCAAAGTATTATACAGTGAGAATTCGTTCAATTTAAATCGATACTCTGCTTTATTCAAGTGCCTGGCAGCTTCTTATGTAAATCTTGGTAACTTGAACATTGGAAAGGTCAAAACTTGCCTTCAGCAGGAACAACAACTTACATCAATAAAAGGCGGGTTTCCCTTGATACCAAGCGTGAGGTGGGTTTTTGTAATTTTGCAATCAATCATCTTACCCGTGACGCCAGGAGGTGGTCTCACATAGATGAGAACCTCGTCCAGGTTCTGCTCCCATTCGTAGATGAGCTGGCCATTGTGCTCAAACCGCAACCGCTTCGAGTCGCCCATGATGGCTTCTTAAAAACTAAGAACTGAAACTCCGCGTGAAAGGACACTATAAGAGAGGAGATACCGAGGTCTGGACTCTTGATTAAGCCCCTCCAAATGTCGCGGTCAGCGACAGGATTATCTCAGCAAATCAAGCTTTGCCTGCCCTTTTCCAAACGCTCTTTGAACAAAAGTTCAACTTTTCTTCTCTTCGAGCCGACTTTGGAAAGGAACATGTCAAAGTGAACAAAGAGAACACCCTCAACTTGATTTTAGAAGGAAAGAAGAAAAAAGAGACGACAAGATGTTTCGCATTAATGCAAATCAAATCGAAAACCCGAGTTTAGGACGTACTGGCTTCGTGTCTTGGCCAAGGTCAAGGCAGGATGCCACGCGCTGAGATTGCTACGGAGAAGCGGCACAAGAAGCCGCCCGGGTACTGTTGGTACTGCTGGTGGTGCATCAATAATGAACATTCTTGGATGTTTGGGGTTCCCATCCTCAATCTTGTTTTCACGCTTGTGCTTCTTGGTATCTTCGTTGCGTTTCGGCAGATCACAGTGTCAGTAGACGGAACGACGTACTATTTTGATATCTTTAGCCCGAGCTTTGACAGCCTCTTTGAGTTCACGTACTATGGAAATTGCTCCGTAGTCAGCGATGACATCATGGTCGCCCTCAAGGCGGCACCGTCATGGCAAATCTCCTCCATTTTTTACGTCCTTTTTCTTATATTTGGTATTTTAATGAGCTGTCCTCTCATTTGGCTCGCCAATGCAGAGGTTCAAGGTAATATTGACGTCCAATCGTTTGAGCCTGGCCACCGCTATGCACTGATTGTCTATTCTTCTGTGTACCTTTTCGTCTATATTATAATTCTTGTCGTAAGTTTGACTCAATCAATACGTGAGCAAATGCTCAACACTACTGTCCTTTGCTCATTCCAACAAACGAAAACGTTGTACTAACACAGCTGCATAATCTCTCTCTGCCTCCGCCTGTTGCGCAAAATTGCTTCTTTGTTTAGATTGGAGGAAATGCTTCATATCCGTATTGGTGGGGTTGCTTTGATGAGGTGGACTCTCTCCTTGCCTCTGTTGACAGCTCTGCGAGCTCATCTCTCGAGGGTGCCCAGTACCCAATGATTGCCAATTGGGCGATCGACTGGGCTACCATGGTGCTGGCTTTGATTCTTACCGTTGTCTTTCTTTTTGTTCTAGGCAAACCAAGGCCGTTCTATGACCCAATTGCATGGGATCCACAGTACGAGCTTTCCCGAGGAGGATAGAAAAGGTTTGTCTAGAGCTATTTTATGCAGATATACATATATATGCCTAGTCTCAGATGCCCAGAAAATAAATTTGTCATCCGTGACTGCGGACCGACTCAACTAGATTTACTACAAGGCGCTATCTCCAATGGTAAAATGCTAGATCCTTTCCCATTTCTAATTAGAACGGGGGGAAAATGAGATTTATTGCTAATATCTCGAGGAAACCCGTTCTTCATTTGCATGGAAGTTCAACACTTCGTACCCTATTCTCAATATGTTTTAAATTCTTTGCATCATTTCAAATCCTATGAATTTTGCATAAAGACCTAATTCTTGATATATATTTTTTACCGCGCACCTTGGCAACGCATCCTTAACTCAACCCGAAGAGCCCAAACAACAGAACAGAAATATAGTGGTGTTAAAATTAGGAACTGTGTTTTACAAATAGAGCAGAAATGACTACTTTCGAATCGTATTTCTGACCATCAGAGATCATCTTCATCGATATGATGGACCGACTCGGATTCACTCGAAGGCTGCTGCCGCGACACAGGTGGGGGAGGGGGTGCCCTCCGCTGGGCAAGTTGAAGAACAGACAGCATTTGACCAGTTGCAGCATTGTAGTAGTATCCGTCGCCTGCTGCGCGCCAAAATGAACTTGGAGCAAACTGACGAGGAAATTGTGGATTAGGCTCATCTGAAGAGCCACGAGGAATCTCGGCCCATGAAATACGACGAGAGAGGTTATGTGATAACCGCGTCCGATCACGCATACGAACTGCCGCAGGTACGCGCTCCATGGTAGTTTGATATGCCGGACGTCTAGGGTGTTTCGGGATATCAGCCTCAGAGTAGTCGTCGAACCCTGAGATTCTTTTCTGAGGCTTGGACATTTCCTCAAATGCAGCCTGCTCTTCGGCCGCAGCTTCTACCAGCTCATCCTTGAGTTCAAGGAAAGAAAGAGCAGTTACACGATGGTACATGTCAACTTTTCTCCAGTACACAAGCAATCTCATAAAGCGAGTGAGTCTCACAATCATTGCAAGAATAATTTGTGTAATGAGGCTTCCTTCTGAAGCAAAGACTTGAGACGTAAGAGCGAGGTCTGCAACTGACAAGAAGCCCAAGAAGGCATCTCGAGAGCCATACCATGTACAATCAAGTTTGCCATCGAGAGTTATAGGGATAAGGAAGAAGAGTTGCAAAAAGAAGTACAGGCCGTACAATATTGAAATGGAAACCGAAGCCACAATTACACCTGGCTCAAGTTTTGGAACTTCTGCTCCACAAATATACATCGTACTGAAAAAGTCCGAAAGAAAAAGCAAAAGGGCCATGTTACGATCAAGTATAAATGCGACCACTGGATGTTGAAGGAATGAAAGTCGGCTGCCTCGCGTAACAGACTCCTCCGAAAACTCCGAATGTGGTCCTTTCGGTGTCCCCTCGCTTACAATGTGATCAACTCGATTTTGCGAGAGGTTGAAATCTGAAACATGAGGCAAGGGGCTTGGTGTAAGGCTTACAGTACCAGTTCTAGGGGTACGAGGGTTCCGGGTAGTCAGAGGGGTTGAGTAAGTAGACAACTTAGCTGCTGTTTCGCTACGTTTCATCGTCGGCGTTTGTGCTTCAAGCATAGTTCCCATAGTATTGTTCTTTGGTGTTGCCAACAAGCGTCGACGCGAGCCTTCATCAAAAACTAAAGCAATATTGGATGGCCTCATTCGCGTCTCGTCATCCACTGTGCGTCGTTTAACACGGTCTCCACGCTTACGTACGTATCGAATGTAAAAGTCTGCAGCGCTAAGACCTCGAAAGACCATTACAAAGATCATAAGCACAAGGATGCACATGTATTCGTCTCGATTGTCATAAGAAAGGCTCCTTAAAATCACGTCGCCAGTCCGGGATGCCTTTTCAAGTGTCGTAAGGTCACTACCTGCAAAAAGTTGAACGCCTGCAAGGTCATTAATAAGGGTCGCTACAAAAGACCAATAAGTGACCATAATATAGGGAATCCATTGTAGGTATGTCGGCAAGTCGCTTAATCTTACAATGAAACCATTAAATAGTGCACCAAGACCAAGGAGCCCAATCTCTAACATTGCTGCAATGCGCACGTTGTCACGGTCAATTTCGATAAGTACATTCTGGCATAAGACGACGAGTGAGGTCAGCGCCATGGTCAGTAAGAAAATGCCGAACCGCTCTGGGTCCGGGTTCAATCCGCCAATCCAATATACTGGAATAGAAAAGGCAAGGGCTTCGAGTGTGGAGCTTACTGCATCACGCATAAACTGGCTCAACAAAAAGGCAATCCATGAGCGAAAGGTACCAGCATCTGCTTCATAATCATACATACGTTTCTCACCAAGGTAGCGGTCGCCAAGAAATGTACCTTCAATGAATGTCATGGTCGCCACTGTCAAATACGCCAGTGCTGTACGAGAGCTGTACGTGTTTACATCTACAAATATGACTCCTACTAAAACACCTCCGCCCAACGAAAGTAGTGTCGTTGTGGTAATTTCAAAGCCCCCGCGAAGAATCGATCGCGAAAGATGTACCCACGCCAACGTGGCTGCTGACGACGACTCAGACCATGACCAGCGTCCCTCTGCAAGGGAGTTTTCCACAAGAATCTCCTTGAGGTCTTTTAGCATTGCCGGGGTCAACTCAGCTGTTTCGTACTCCATTTCCTCTTGTACAGCTTCTCCTAAAGCTCCCTGCTCATATGCATATTCGAAATTATGAACATGCTCATCCGAGCAAGTCTGCAGCATATCAAGAATATCGTTAGCGACGTTCGTAGCGGCTGGCGAGATACCAAAGTGCCTTGGTGCTTCTCTTGCCTCACCGGAAAATACAACTCGCCCACTAACAAGAAAACTAAGACGGTCAAAGTACTCAAATATTTCGCGGCGTGGTTGATGAATCGTCATAATAACATTCACGCTTGCTTCGTGAGCCATAACATGCAGAGATTTTATCAGTAACAGTGCATTTGTGGAATCCAATCCTGATGTCGGTTCATCAAGTAGAAGGACTGCTGGCATTTTAAGTAATTGAGTGGCAACAGACACACGCCGTCGCTGTCCACCCGAGATACCTCCCTCCACAGTGACGCCTCCGTCGCCACAAATTGTGTCAGCACATTCTCTAAGCTCCAGTAGCCTCATTACTTGCCAGACGCGCCGTAGCTTCGCTTCTGCTGTCATGTATTGAGGGAGCATCATCCAAGCTGCGTGGACGAGGTGCTCGCGAACAGTCAGGCGAGGGAAAATGACATCAGCCTGCCTTACATAGCTGGTGTTATGACGAAGCCACTGTCTTAAGAATTTGCAGGATGGCGAGTCTGATGCAACGCCATTTATGTAATGACCTCCTGAAATTGATCCCATATCTCTTGTGAGAGCTAGAATATCAAGCAGCGTCGATTTGCCACTGCCAGAGGGCCCCATGATGGCATGTACCATACCAGGGGCAAATGCTAGACTCACATCTTCCAAGATTTTGTAAGGCTTATCCCGACGAGATCTTGGGAGAGCCCAATAGGATAGGTACTTGACCATGAGATGGATTCTGCGATACTCTGTACTGCTTGCCTCGTTTAAAAGCTGTTGTTGGACTTCCTTAATACCTTCTTCATGATCATCACTTTCAACCAGCTTTACGCGTCTCCAATACGCATCAACTGTTCGTCGAAAGCGCCGTACCTGATGGTAACTTAAGCCAAAGGCAACGTGAAAAATCAAAAGAGTCATTGCTCCGTAAAACAACACCATATACTGTACGCAATGACTCAGGGATGACGCAACAGAGAGCGCTTCAACCTTGGTCAGGCATTTTTCATTACACAAGAATGAACCGCATGAGTCTTGAAGAACATTTAAAGGTGTAGAAAGTGCAACACCCGAAGCTGTTTCCGAAATCCCGCCTGTACCATTTAAAGCAATGAAGCTTTTCACAGCAGTGCGCACACTAAGCCCATCAATGGCGACGTTTTCCCAGACTTCATAATCGCGTTGAAAGGTGATTGTCCCAAAGTCTTCGATAGTCTCAACACGTTCTGTGATTCGATGCAATGATGTTGGAACAATGTACCCATGTTGCGCACAGGCCGTGACAAAAAAGTAATGGCTTGCGGCAATGCCGCGCAGGTCAACCGCATCAAGCACATCTGCCCGAACCATATCGCCATATGTCTCGATATAGATGCTTGCAGCAGATGCGAAAGATGCTGAATCGTAATACGAATCGCGTTTCGTAGCATTAAGCAGACCAAGGAGCTCAAGCTGGATTAGATCATACCGACTTTGAATAAACAATAACTTTTCATTCCCTACGTCTTGCAAGAGCTCATAAGGTAGAAAGCACCGCCAACGCAAGTCGCGCTCACTCGTGCCTCCAACCCTGGTCAGACAGTCAGCGTTAAAAGCGGCGCCATCTATCCAATCTTCAGTTTGTTTACGAAACAGATTCTCCACTAGATAAATATCGTCAGGAACGGCTGTATCTGGAGAAAATCCTTCAGTATTGAAAAACCAAGGTGAGTCAAGCACAGCAAAGAGATCACGTTCACGTCCTGTATCTGTTGGGTCAAATTCATCATGAATGGCTTCTAAATCGTCTCGAATCCTATTGATGAGGTTCATGACAGCAATAGCCCCCCCACGGGTCCCTCCAAAAATGACCCTGCTGGCCAATGTGAGATTATAGTTATATGTTAGCTCCATAAGTACATTACGAAGGACACGTTGGCCTCGGTGTCTTTCGTTAGAGCCTGTCCCGTTCCCTAACCACCAATCGAGAGTGCAGGAAGGTATGAAAACTCTCCTGAATTTAGCAATGTCGTTGTCGTCGGGGCACAATATGGTTTGCGGCGTTACACGAGGATACGTATTCCACCAGTCGCTTGTACATATGACTCGTGAGTACAGACATTGAGCTAACTCTTCTGAAATCTCACCACTTGTCAAAGTGTACAAAGCGTTGTCTCCAAAAAAGTCTTTGTTGGAATAGCCGTCACAGACTGTGTCGTCATTATTTGCTCCCTTCACTGTGCCATTGCACAGCTCATCGCATTGGTTTCCAGAGCAGAGCTCCGAGTCTCCGAGCCATATAATATAATCTGCAGCGCCATCCTCATTAACAGAGTCTGATTCACCAAAATAAAAACCGTACTGTGATCCATCAGCGCAGCTTGCGTTCTCCGAATAATAATAAGACGACGACTCATACAGCGTTGTATTGAAGTCAGAATCACTTTCATATAGAACCAACTGTTGTGATGCTGTGCATTTTGTGCCTTGCGTTCGCTGTGTTGTGCCCGCGAGCCATATTCCCACAATCACAAAGCTTAGACTCCACCTCATTGCCTCGTCGAAATCTATTTGCTACAAATTCTGTGTTTTCCTTCTACAGTCGAACCTCTATTCCATAGATAATCAGCGTTATCGCGTCTCTCTCAAAACAGTAGCACTCCTGGATCACCCTAACAAAAGCATCTAAGCCGCTCGCGTTTGGCAGTACTTGACAACGTTTGTCTCCAGGAGCATACGTTCTTCAAGTTCAAGCTTTGCCAACTCCAACACCCAAGCCGTCGCTACTAGAGCTGAGAGTTCTTCCACTCTCAATGACGGCCTTCGTGGGACCGACACTCCAAAATCCGTACTGCAAGTTCGAGAATTGCTTTTGAAGTGCTCTGGAGTAACCTCTAGCCTGTCCGCGGTTTCATATTGCCAGGTTTGCCACATTTCGATTGAAGTACTTCAACACCCTTTGCTGTGCGAATTGAATCGCTCATCAACATTACAATCCGTCAATGGGGGTATTCTGTAACATATTGCAAAATTTACATCACCATATTCCATATAACTCAAATCGTCAAGTTTGGACAGAGCTTCATGTAAATCCCAAAGTGCCTCTTTTAGGTCTCAGGAGATGCTTGCGCGCAAACCTCGCGACGGCCGCTATTTTCAAAGTTTAACAGCTTCAAGTTCGAGCTCCACTCGTGCGAGATAGCTCCTAGCGCGTATCATAAAATCCCACCTGACATACTTAAGGTTCCCGCAATCTTCAAGAGTGCATTTTGGTGCGGTTCTGCTGAAGGTCAGACTTGCAATCAATTCTGAGGCAACTTGAAGTATGTACTTACCTTGTAACTAGGTACCTACCTATCCATTCCACTTTGCTAGTATACAACGACGATGCAGATTGGTTTTAACGCGCACGCCTCTCTTGAGGCTCGCGTATGCCTCCACAGCAGAGCATACATGTCTATACAAACTACCCTGAGAATAGACGGTAATCAATTTGATTATCGAAATGGATTTAAGATGAGAAAGAATTGTTATTGTAGCACGTTTTTTTTTTAAGATTAGTATTTTCTAATTTTATTTTTTATTTTTTTAATAGAACGTATAATAAGTTATCATACCTTATTTTTCACGACCATTTTCATATTCATTTCATATTGAATACTGCCATTGAGGCCCTTAGTACTGCTGATACTGCTGCTGCTGCTGCTAAGGCGAGACTCGTACTAGGTACCTACCTAGGTATCCCCGAGACGGGCCTTAAGATTGTGAAGTCGTGCTGGAAGCTCGATTTGATCTTGCGAGCTGGCAGGGGTCCAGGATGGGTGCTAATCCAGTCCTATATGTTTTTTGTAGGACACACCCTCTCAAGAGCTTTCACTGCACATTTATAAACTCTTCCCGAGTCAGCTCTACTTCTTCTGTTAGAGTGTCCAAGAACTCCGGTCAAGCCAAATGTGAGCTCCCTTAGCAATAAACTCTTTATGGTTGCAAATCTCTAAGAATCTTTATAGCTTCTTCAGTCGTTCACTTCTATGATTTCTCAAACTTCTGGTTCTCGTGTTGCGCCCCTAAAAACTCCACCCCAATCAAAAACTCTGATCACCTATTCAAGTTGCCATTTTAAGGGTCTCTATTGAATTGAACCTACGAGTTATTCTGCTTTAGATCGATCGTCATGTAAGGATAGGCCTTTATTTAGACTTGTTTATACACACATGCACACTTGAATTTTTCATTTTTGCGCGCGTGCCGCTGTCAAGTTCGAGGAAGTGATTCCTACTCCAACTCCGTTCGTCATTTCTACCGCTAGATTTGTAGTGCGGCGCTCGCCGCGCCACAGCAGTCGTGCAAATTGGCATCTTCGCTGGAACTCTTGTCCAGGCAGGAGCAGCTTGGATCGCAGACCTATGCATCATCCTCAAAGCATTGTTCGGTGATTCTCGTTGTTCACACATTTCTCTTTTCTCCCCAGGTAGTGTACATCAGCCCGGTGGTCTTGTAGAAAGGCCATAACTGCTGATCATCAGCCTGGATTCCAGCGACGCGGCAAGCAACACAGTAGACCCGCCGGCGTCCCTCTCTCTCAACCTTGGAGATCTTCTTGCGCTTGACCTTGAGTTTCTTTAGATTACCTTGTCGATTACATTCGAACGACTTAGTTTGACTGACTGAGAAAGCAGCCAAGACGAAGAGCAACTTGACGAAGACTGCCTCGAGACGGCTCGTGCGGCGGCCATAAATATGCCGCGGAATAGCAAGACGAAAGCATGGGACCTGCCCAGAGTTCTTTCCAATTTTTACAAAGTCTATGCCCCGGAGAAAATCGATGATGTGGATCGAGTTATTGCCCATTTTCAGGGCCGAGAAGATGACCTTATTGAGACGCTCGAGGACAAATACTCAGTGGCATTCAATCGTGACGGATCCTTCGAAGATGTCATTCTTGAAGATGAGGATGATGACACACGGAACCCTGGTCTCGGAGACGAACTTGATGGCGAAGAAGAAGACGAGTCCTACACATACGCAACGGACTCTGACGAAGAGGATCGTACCATTTCAGACGAGAGCTATGACTCAGATGAATTTGAACCGGACCCTGAACTCAAAGAAGAGTTGGAGTTTTCTATGAAGTCAGAAAAAGCGAAGGCTGCAGACTTTGCTCGGGCTGCAGCCGCTGTTATTGCAGCCAGACAACCACGGCAGCGCACTATTACAGAAACACTTGAAGACAATACCCGCAAATCAAAAAGTCGAAGCGTCTCGCACTCAGTCCGAAGTAGCAGACGGAACGTGCGAGCTTCCTCCAAACTCCGAAGAGCATCCAAAGTTTCAACGTCGAGTCATTCCTCAAAATCGCGACGGCCTTCGCTTCACAAGTCTACGAGTAAAATGAGTCGTAGAAGTAGTGTGAGCAAGAAGGGCCTTAAAGCTAATCGTGACTTTGGATTTGTCGAGGTTGGTATCTCTGTTGCCGAGAAAGCAAAGTATCTAAGCAAGACTGGAACTGAAGTGTGGATTCGAGATGCTGACGAAGCTTGGATTTCTGGTGTAGTTGCTAATTCCAAAGCCGATGGGGAGGTGAGCGTTAAGATTAGCAACGGTCGTCGTAGCCAAGTCTTGTCTGTAGAACCTGACGACGTGGAGCCAGTCTTGGAACCCACTTCAAGCCTATACAAGGTAGACGATCTCACAAAGCTCAAAGCACTGCACGAACCTTCGCTTCTACAAGCTTTGCAAGAGCGATTTGCGCGTGATTCCATTTATACCTATACTGGACCAATTTTACTGGCCGTCAACCCTTTTAAGCCTCTTAACATTTATGGCGAGGCAGTTGCTTCTCAATACACGGAGTCCAGTAAAGGCTTCACATCAAAAGGCTCCAGACTCAAACCAGTCGACCTGCCTCCTCACGTTTATAAGCTTGCTGACGATGCTTATCGTGCACTCATCGAGCGTGGTGGACGCAACCAGAGTATCCTTGTTAGCGGTGAGTCTGGCGCCGGCAAGACAGAAACTGTCAAAATTGTTCTAAATTACCTATCTTATGTAAGTTCCTTTGGACGCAAGCTTGGCAAGGTATACGCTGCAGATCGTGTTTTACGAGCGAATCCAGTATTAGAATCCTTTGGTAATGCCAAAACACTACGCAATGACAACTCTTCTAGGTTTGGCAAATTTATTCAAGTTCAATTCGACGAGAATAAAGGTGACCTGAAAGGTGCATACATAGAGACATACCTTCTTGAAAAGGCGCGTGTTGTTCACCAAGCTAAAGGAGAAAGAAACTATCATATATTTTATGAGTTAGCAGCGGGAGCTAGTTCTGAGCAAAGGCGGCGTTGGAACTTTCCAAAGTCTCTCAAGTCTTGCCGATACACATGTCAAAGCGGAACAATGAAGCGATCAGATATTGATGATCTTGCTCAATTTCAAACAACAGTTGGAGCTATGGAAGTTCTCAACTTCTCACCTTCTGATGTTGAGCGGATTTTTCGATGCGTCGTTGCGGTGTTGCATCTCGGAAACATCGATTTCGACGAGACCATCAATAAGGAGGGACTTTCAGCGGCGTTTGTAGTCAATCCGGAGGAGTCCACTGAGCTTGCCTCCGAATTGCTCGGCATTGACGCGGGCCACTTGGAAGAAGTTCTCACCACGCGCATCATCAACATTTCTGGAAGCGAAAGTATGGTCAAGCCTATGAGTATGATTGAGGCAGAAGATGCTCGCGATGCGCTCGCTATGAACCTATATGAACGTGTCTTTGGGTGGGTTGTTTGGCGTACAAACCTAAGTATTGGCATGGATGATAAACAATACGAGGCTATGCTCGCTCGGCAAGAACAGCAGCGACAGTACCTTGAACGAGCTCGGCGCCGCGGTGAAGAAGAGGATTTGGAAGAACTCGCTGCTGCTGGTCCTGTCCCAGCGGAAATCACCTCTGTAGGTGCCTCCCTTTCAATGAATCCATTTCGTATCAGCATTAATAAAGCATTTGCGCATGCTTTGCGAGTTTCTGGTCTCGCACGGCAATCAGACAGCGATCGTGAGCCTGCACATGACTATCTTATTGGCTGTCTCGACATCTTTGGATTTGAAGTCTTTCAAACAAACTCATTTGAACAGCTTTGCATCAACTACACGAACGAGCAACTTCAGCATCAGTTTAACGAGTTCGTGTTTCAGTATGAGCAAGAAGAGTATGTACGTGAGGGTATCGACTGGACATTTGTCACATTTCCTGATAATGCAGAGTGCATATCCATGATCGAATCAAAACCAATTGGACTTCTCTCTCTAATTGACGAGGAGTGCTTATGGCCAAAGGGTACAGATGCCTCGCTTTGGGCCAAGCTGGAAACCAATCTTCCCAAAAAGTTCCCCGATCACTTTCTTATCACACGCTTTGATAGAGCAAACTCGTCATTTACTATCCGTCATTTCGCAGGGGATGTATCATACTGTGTCACTGGATTTTGCATCAAAAATAAGAATGAACTACGCCAAGAAGCTGTAGATCTTATACGTTCTTCAACAGATCGCCTCGTCAGTATGTTACTACCAGCGAGTGCTGAAGCAGCAGCTGGAGGTGCTGATATGGCGGCTCATTTTGATAGCCTAATGTCTGAGAGCGGGAAGCCAACCCGACGCGCCCGAGGTGGCTCGCTCTCAGGACCTGCACCTCCTCAACGAGGCACCAAGATTCTTAAAACGACTGTAGGATCTAACTTCAAGAATCAACTCGCAAGTGCGATGGCAGTCATCCGTGGCAGTGACCCGCACTACATTCGATGTTTGAAACCGAATGCTGAAAATAAACCGGGTCGTTTTGAGCGTCTCAGTATGATGAGTCAATTGCGATACTCTGGAGTGATTGAACTCGTTCGAGTTACCAAAGCTGGCTATCCAACACGGTTTTCATTAGGCGACTTCATCGAGCGATTTGCAGTTCTTAGCTATGGTTTGCAAAAAGCAGCAAAGAAGGGCTCACAGCTTGCACAAAGTGGTAATCTCAGCGCTCAACGTGCTATGTGCAAGAAAATTTGTGATAACGTCAAAATCAAACACGGCGCGGACTATCAAATTGGGCATACAAAGATGTTTCTGCGCCAAGCTACTCTGTCATACTTGGAGATGAAGAAAGCTGAACGTACCTACGACAGTATTGTTCGAATCCAAAGGGCATTTCGTCAGTATCGAGCTGAGTTCAAGAAACGGTATGCTGCGATTGTGATTCAGAGAAATGTCAGAGGATATCTAGTTCGTATGGAAACTGAAATTCTCTTGGAACGACGTGCACTTGCTGCTGAGATAATTCAGACCAACCCTCATTTTCAACGCTGGCTTGATTGGGTTATGCGAAAGTCGAGAGCAGAGCGTCGCCGTCGCCGTCGTCGAGCAGTTCAGCGGCTTCCCTTTACATGGCATACCCCGCCATGGGTGGAAAACAATAAAGATATTCTCATGTGGGTTGCGCCGGGTCTTTTCCTCTATTTTCTTCCATCCATTTTAAGATTAATCGGCTCGGTCGTGCATAACTTCAACTTATTGCCGCTATTCGCTGCGATGCTAGCTTCAGGGATGTTTTTTGGGGGTCTGGGTATGCAACATGTAGAAGACATTTTGCATCATTTTCGGTCTGCGGCAATTGCAAGTGCATCTGCATCTTCTCGGAGGCATGCACGTGCAAGAAAATCAACAGCCCGTCGACGGTCTGTGGATGATCGCTCGACCACAAGTCGTCGTAGCAGGGATCGTAAGAATAGGACCTCGTCGAGGAAGTCCCGCCGACGCGATGCTAACAGACGAGAAAATATTCGCGGTGTAGAAACCTCTGCTCGCTTCAATGCAAGAGCCACACGATTGCGTGCCGAAAAAGCCAAGTCAAAGCGCCGTTCTCAATCTTTTGAAATGTCTGCGTCAGGGGCTCGTGCACAGCCCAAATTTAGAGGTATTTATCTTTCACGGAAATGAGGTAGCTTGTAATTCCGTGCTTTGATTTCAATGTCTACTTGTGTTTTTTATTGAAAAGTAAACTATGAAATTTTCGTTTGTGTTTTCTGTTTTTCATCGTTTGCTTATATTCGCATTGTTTAAGCCATCTTGTGAACAAGTCTTTTTCCAAATATCTTGCTTCCAAGAAACTTTGACAATTGAACAACCTACTTGCCATTTTCTATATTTCCACCTTTAATTTTAGAATCAGGCCAAAGTTATAGCTAAAATTAGGTGGTGAAGTACTTCTGGAAAGTTGGAGATGGCAAATCGGTATAGAGTAGGAGAGTGAAAAAAAATATGAATATAAAGAGAAAAAAATAAGAGTGTGTTGAATAAAAGGAAACCGAAGAAGACTACAGCGCCACATATACACATCCACTAAAACTATAGCTAACGACGGCGCGTTCGTGTGCTTCGAGGTTGATACACCTCCTCTTCCTCGCCATCTAGGTCTTCATCATCATCGAATTCATCTTCCTCGGAATCCACATAACCGTTTCGATGGCCATATTTGATAGCGCTCTTTGCGCGTTTTGGAGCACCTCCGCCTTTAGAGGCTGTTCTTGTGCGTTTAGTACCTCTGGAACCAGTAGATACACGTGCAGGGCGCCGGCGGTTTGACCTTTCTCCATAATTATCGTCATCGTCATCATCTTCATCGTCAGAGTTATCGAAGTCTTCTTCCTCATCTTCGTCTTCCTCATCGTCTTCATCTTCGTCGCTTTCTGCAGCTGCGCGTCGTTTAGGCGCCTTTGCTTTGCTCTTGCTAGGGCCCTTGTCTTTGCTTGATTTTCCCCCGAACTCGGACGAATCGAGATTTGACAAGGGCAGAGACACCCAGCTAGCCAAGCCTACTATGTCTGTCGCGACCTTCGGGATTTCTCTGTCAACCATGTTTTTCCCATTAATCGCAGCACGGTACACTGGCGTACCTTCCTGATTAAACAACACTGCATTGTCAAATACCAGGGTCAGATCAGCCTCATAGGCCTTCATGATAGCAACAGCAGTGGATTCGGAAAGGAGGGTATTTCTGCCAGTGGCATCATTACCATATTCACCATCCTCAAGTTTGTCTACAATTGTGCTGAAGTCCATTGGTTGGCTGATAATATCCAAATAACCAGGAACAACAGTCGGGTCAACTGGCTCCGCAAATATTTTTTGCCGGTCTTGTTTCTTCAACTTAGCCAAGACACCGCGAAGACCTGTCATGAGAGCAGAAGAACTCACAGTATCCCCAGCTGTAGTGGCTGAAATTGTTGCACCTCCGCCCGGAAGAGCTCGCCTGCGGCGTCCATGACGACCCAAATCTTGCTCTGACATTTGTCTATCCTTGCTTTCGATTGCATCGCCATCGCCATCGCTATCATCGCTATCATCATCATCGTCATCTCCATCATCATCAGTGGCATTACCACCATTCTGTTGATATGATTGTTGTTGTTGCACATGGGAAATAGACGATGAGGATGAAGAACTCGCATTCCTGTTAGAATCTGTCATATCTTGCTGGGGTTGTTCCTTGGCAACTTCCTTGCGAATAACATCAAGCAAGATACGTTGGAGCTTGTCAGCATAAGCACAGATCTGCGAACGGCTATCATTGTAAATAAAGCAATCTTGGCGAATAAGTTTGACGTCACGTTCAATGGCCTCTACGTGACGATAATAGTGGCCACGCAAGCGGTTCACAATTGTCAACATATCCATGGGAAGCGGAACCATTGTTCCATACATAGGGACAGAATGGAGATTCACTGGTTCGATAAAGGGCTGGGCACAAGGATGCTCAATTTGAATTTCATCAAACTTGCTAGCAATGCGATTCGCAAGTCGCTTACTTACTCCATCATTTGCCGATAAATCCACGCAAAAGGCCTGTACGCGGTGCTCCTTACGAAGTTCCCATGCAGATTGATATTCGTCGTCATCGGCGCCAGTCTCATTCCAGCGCACACAAATTGTTTGCCAAGGTGACCCTGGCCACGAAGAATCAGAAGAGCTGATTTCCTGCACCTGGCCTGCATAGAGTACAGATTCTCCATGGGTGCCAGTATAAATCGCATACACTGTGTCTCTCGGTTTGATACTTTGCTGCATACCGGCTTCAAAACGCTCACGTAGAAGGATAAACTCTGCATCATCAAAAGCATGATAAGTCACTTTGAATCGAGCGCGCTTTGACACAACTACCTCAGGTGGATTGGAACTCCAAAATGACCCTTCAGGAACAGGTATTGCGCCTTGAAGAAGATGTTGTGAAGGAACAGAGACAACCGTCAACTCGAGACGAGATTCAACTCTCGGATCTTGTCCTTCACCCACCTGCCGCTGATGTTCATCACTTGGAAAAGTGTAGTCAACTTTATCAACACGACAGAGAACGACCGGCCATGTTCTCTGCCACCAACTTGACTGCCAAGGTGCAACTTCCGAAATAGGATAGGTTCGCAGGTAATGGTGATGTCCTTGGGCGCAATAGACCACAATATCACCTACTTGAGGACAGTACGGGTCACTGGGAATGCGACCCACAGTCTTGCGCAGCCATTCACGATCATAGAAACGAAGCACTGATACAGTGTTACTTGGTTCCTCAACAGAGCTACGTCGTCGGCTATTGGTAGAAGGACGGCTTCCACGCTTCGCCTTCGTACTGCGTTGAGGACGTTGCGGAAGTTCCTCGTCCTCGTCCTCTTCTTCTTCATCTTCGAGATCATCCTCATCATCTTCTTCATCTTTGGCATAAATAACATCATCCTCGTCGTCATCGTAGTAATGTGAGCTACGTCTTGTGGAGCGAGATGCACGAGCAGATCGGCGTTGCGGGAGTCGGCGTAATGCTCGGCCACTGCGTGTGCGACGAGGCTCGCCATCCTCAGAACCATTTTCCATATCATCATCTTCTTCCATAGCGTCTCCACCATTTTTGTCATCCCACTGCTCATCAGCATCATCTTCACTGTCGCTACTCAGGTTAGGTCCGCTCATTGTTGGTGGAAGATTTTCGAAATCTTCAATACGGCGAATCTGATTCCGAGCCTGGCGAGCAGCAGCGCGACCACGACGTTGGTTCTGTCGACCAGTACCATTGCTAGCATTAGTTGCTTCGGCCTCCTCGCGTCTGTTCGCATTTTCACGCAGTTGTTGAAGTTGTTCTTGTTCCGCACGTTCGCAAGCAAGAAGGCCAGAAGAACTGTTTCCAGGTGCAGGTGCATAGCCCATTACACCACTAGATTGTGGTGCGCGCGAAGGCGCAATAGCGGTATTTGGAACATTTGTTGGCTGTCGCATGCGAACCACATCACGAGTAACTCGCATGCTTCGAGCTGGAGTGAGCTGGGTTTCCGCGTTTGATCGAGCAATGCGCTCATCTACTTCTTGGAACTTTTCTTCAAGCTTTTCCATAGCCGCCTTCTCGTTGTTGTGAAGCTGCTTCTCGATTTGACGAATAATAGAACGTCTTTCGACACGCATTGCTTCAGCATTTTGTGCAGCCGAGCCGTTTCCTTCAACATGTCGGACCTGTACAGCATACTCGGCACCCTGGCTGTCCACCAGCGGGACATTGGTAATCATATGAGGGGGGCGCTGTGTACGAGCGTCGAGAACGTTGCCAAAAGCATCACGCAAGAGTTCAGAATAATCAGTGGAGAAGAATTGTTCTGGATAAGCTCCTGCATATACAGTAGTATCCTGGGATCCAATAAGAATAAGACGACCACCCACATCAGTCACGACAATTGCAGCCGAACTAGATCCTTGCGGGGTAAATGCACCATCAAGGATTGTCAACGGACCATACTGCGAAGAAATTGGGATTTTGCAAAGCAACTTTCCACTGTAGACATCCCAAACGCATATTTGTCCATCATAACCACCAGTCATGAACAGACGTTTATCTGTAGGATGGGCGCGTAGAACAAATGCAGGTTTGCGATGAGCCCCAACATTATGCATCAACTCACCAGTGTAAGAGTCAAATATCAAAACACGCTGGTCGAAGAATTCTGCAAGGTCCTCGTATTCGGTTTGATCCCAATTTTTCCTTAGTTTCATCGATTGTAACACGATGACGAACTGGTCATCTCCACTCCACGCGCAGGCATCAAGGGTTGGAAGTCTGTAACGATTTGTCGAGCGACGACGACCTTCAGGTCCACTGTGTGCTCCTTGCGTGCCGGCGAAAGCTGTGTTTGTGTTGCGTGTAACGCCAAGCACGCGGTGGTGAGGCGTTGAAAAATAGTCTACAGATTGGTCTATAGTTGAGCGTTTTGGCCAATACCAAATCCGCACCGTACCATCCTGCACAGAACCAGTAAGCACACGATCACCTTTTTTAGACCACTCGGCTTGAGTAACTGAATCGGTATGTCCGCATAACGTGCAAATGAGCCTTCCGCTTCCATCGACATACTCCCCATTCACAAGATCAGGTTTAGTCACCGCGTCAGGTACTGCGGAGCAACCCTCTGGAATGTTCCGCGATACAGCCCAAATTCTTGCAATGCCGTCGTCACACCCTGTGACCACGAGGCCGCCCTGAGGGGCCGCAGACATAACATTGACTTCCACAGACGGTGTTTCACTCGGAATTGGGGCCTTTTGGCGTAGATGAGGTAGTACTATGGGGACGCGTGGGGACAAAAATCGTGTGGTGATACCGGCAGCGGCCACGACGTTTGCAGACACAACAGGCCCAGAACCTTGCAGGCCTTCGCCCCCCGACAAGGATGACGACGAGTGCTGCCCACTACCTCCTACTGAGGTCTGCTCAGCTGCCCCTGGTGTTTCATGCCCATTCCTACTTGTTGAGGAGCTGCTGGATGATGATGATGATGATGATGACGAGTTTGTGCTTGAACGAAGTTGAGAAATCTGCAGTTCGACTTCGTCAATGATACGTTGTGTGTCCCAAACGCAAATCATGCCATCATCGCTTGCGGACATGAGAAGATTCTCCTTGGCATCGAAGTTGACTACGTTAATGCACTTACGGTGCGGACGGAGTACAGCAATGTGGCGGCCCGTCATGAGCTCCCACAAGCGCACAGTTTCATCAACGGATGTAGATGCTAGATAACGATTGGTCTTGTCAATGGCTACGTCACAAATCATTTTTTCGTGAGCACGAAAAGTTACCGAGAGCTGACCAGTCCGCGCGTTCCAGAGTTTACATAGAGCATCATCTGAGCCAGTCACAATCCACCGGCCAGTCTTGTCGACTGCTACACAAAAGACGTAAGCTCTATGACCATAGATCTTTTTCATGACCCGAAGGCGTTTGCAGACGAGATCCCGAGCTGGCCCATCTAGCTTTTGTTCAATTCTTGCACCAAGTTGGGCTCCACTGACAAGATCTGTGACGCTAGAGGAAGCTCTTCGCCTGCTGACCAGGTCATCGCGGAGTGCTTCTTTGGCAGCAACAATCGCACGTTCGACACGTTCTAGTTTGTTCCGACGATCACTGATGCGTTTCGCAAGGTATGCGGGGACGTTCGTTTCGTTGTTCTTGCTAAGGCTTCGGCCTACACGGATCAGTTCTGCCTCAATGTTTCGTTTCTCCTGGCGCAGACTGATGAGCGTTGACGGACGGAAACTCTTTGCTCCACTCCCCGCGGAGATGTGTGGCATAGAGGGCATGCCATAATCCACCTCGCCATTCTTGTGGGCTTCCGCATCGGGTGCGAGTAGGTCAGCTGGGTTTCTGAGTAAACTGGCGGGCAAATTTGTCCGTAGGGACCTCATTCGCGCGGCTTCCGGGCAGGCTTCCACTTCAGCCTCGGCATCAGCTCCGCGAAGCGTAGCTGCGGCGGCAGCTGATTCCCGAGCAGCTCTCTCACCGTCTTCTAGAGCAGCTTCGCGCACGTGCAGAGCCTCTATAAGGACTCTTCGAAGCTGATCAGGCGCAACCTCAGCGTATCTGCCACGAAGGTCCTCGAATGAAGCATTCCTCAACTCCCCGCTCCAGCCCGTAGCCTTTCCAAAAAGCCCTCGCGCCTGCATCTCCTCATTCATTGCTGTCACGCTTTGCATTTGAAGCGAGTTGTTGCTCAAATAGTTTGCAATCAAGAAGTGAAGCTGTCGATCGAGGGCTTCTTGAGTCTTTTCATTATGGAGAGAAGACTTCATCTCCAAGGCGTAGCCAACGCCATTGCCGCCTGTAGTGCCACCGCCCAGGTTTTTCGTACCGTTCTCCATATTTTATTTTCAAAGTTCGTAGTAGTATCAACAAAAGTCGAAATTCTAGCTCGCTCCAGGGCTAATCTGGGTTAGAATCCTTATCCTGGCGGTGAAGAGGCTGATGACTTATGCACTAAACTCAGGCCCAAGATCTTCAAAAGGTCAACTTTGATTTCTGAAGAAAGAATTTGGATTTGGAAATAATAATAATAATAATAATCTTTCAAATCCAAGACCAAGGTGGTTAGAGTCTCGAGGTCCTCAAAGTCCAGAGACTTTCCACTCCCTCTCCTCTGCCGTCTTTTTTTAGACAGTTGCTCTTCAGTTGACTCTTAGGCGTCAGAGGCCTCCCGGTGCCCCCTCCAAGCAGTTTTCCCTCGAGGTAGAGCCCCTCCACTTCCCAAGCAGCTCGCGCTCTCGTAGACGCTGCCGCTGGCGTCGCCGCCGCCGAAGGTGAAATGAATTGAAACCGAGTGACAGATAACGCTGTGCCGCCCAAACGAAACGCGTCGCTGCAAGCGCGCTTCCAGAGGCGCGCCTCCGAGGGGGCGAGCAAGTCACCGCGATGACCCTCTGCCAACGCCGGCTGCCCAACGCCGCAACCGGGCCGCGCCGAAGCTGTGCGCCGTCGATCGCGATTTGAATTAGTTCAAACCAAAGTCGCTCTCTCCAAAAGCCTCCGCGCTCCTTCTTTTACCTCCTTTTAAACGCCCTTTTAATCCTCTGTCTTTCGCTAACTAAAATCTTTTCAAGGTCCTTTTAGTGCTCTTTCAAGGGCCCTTCCCCTTTCGCATTTCTTCTTTTCTCGAGCCACCTATGGTAAGTACTGCTGCTAAGAATGGCCCTGGAGCAGGCAGGTTTCAAGAACCTGCGCCCGGCTTGCGCTCTGTCTGGCCTGGCGGAGCTTCGCAGCTCCTCCCAGCAAGAGGAAACTGAAGTTCTTGCTTTTCGAGGATGGAGAAGGCAGACCATCTTTGGAGATGAAAAAATCTTCGGTACTGCTGTTCAAGTTAATTTGTTTGTTTGTTTGACAGGAAAAAATGAATAAATTCGCGATTGTGCTATGAAAGCTTAAATGACCCTTAGCAGAGGCTGCCAGTTTGAACGCGCACATCTCTCAGTGGTAGCTACTTTTCCCCTCTCTCATGATATATTTTAAAACATTGAGACGTCAATCTTCTCCTCTAATCCCCACTGAAGACATTCTGCTCTGAAGGCCATGCAGTGGAGCTGTGGGGCCTTACCCTCTTGAATTTTTTTCCCGCCGTGCCAAAACCGGGCAACAAAAGGTCTCTAGCATGGGATCCCTGATTCAGAAAAGCTCAAGATTGTACAAAACGCTTGTTCAAGCTGGTCTTGGCCTTTGTATCAAGTCATGGCCTCATCCCTTCATAATGGATTGAGCGAGGCTGCTCATGCTCTCGCCGTAGTTAGCCTGCAAATCTCTCAGTTTGTTTTAAAAACGTTTTATATTTTCCCTCAGCTCCTCCTATCCCCACTAAAGTGACTTCAGTCACATTCCTTCCCACATCTTCTCCTCCTAGACTATCTTTTCTGAGCAATTTTAGTTTTTTTTTTTTTCTCTTTTTTTTCCTATTTTAAATCAAGAGTCGAGGAGTGCGCTATCAATGCCTAAGGTTTATACTAACGTTAATATCGAAGGTTTAGTTGTCACACATTTGATCGACATCGATTGCGCTTTCCATGTGCAGATCAACATCGGGACCCAAACCCTCTATAGCTTAGATTTTTCTGAGTCCATACATACGAAAGGTCGCTAAAAAGTTTGCGTGGTAGCATCTCTGCAGGTTTTCCACCGCCCGGCTTTAGATTGAGCGAGATTGCATCCATTTTGGTCCGGCGGTTTAATGAGGTCCAGCAATGGCCATTTCGTTGTTGGCGGGCACAAGCGCTCTCAAAACGCGCTGGGAATTTGCGATCTTGGCCTTTCGACGTTTTTTTTTTTCTTTCCAAATTCCTCGGGCGCACCTCTTTCATTTGGCCTCGATTCGAGCTTCTTCCGGTTGCCGCCTATTTTCTTGACTTGCCGTCGTCTCGAGCATTACAGGCATGCCTACCTATTCGTGAGCAAGCGAGCGAGAGCGAGTGCTTTATCAAGCGACTTTGGGCAGGCCAAACTGCTCCACGAGAGGCAATTTCGGCTCCACTTATGATGGGCAATCGTGACCAGGGCGCATTTTTTTTCTTTCCGCTTTGCTGTTTTTCCCCTTTTCTTTGATTTGCCTCTTTTTTTTCTTGCTTCCTTCCATCCTACTTTTTGCGGGTTCCGCTGCCTCGACGACGTGCATTTGCAGGCGCGGTCACATCGTGATGGTGGTTGCGAAGGTTTTGTGCGAGTGACTTTGGGTGTATGCTTTTTGGCTGAGTTCTCTCTTTTATGCTCCTTCTGATATGGCCAGGCCTCGGAAATGCATGTGGTGCTTAATTTGCTCGTTGTCACAGCCTGCTGAGACCTGCAGACCAGCAAATCGAGATGTGTCCTGCAAGGCTATCCCTATTTGAAGTTTGGTTCTTAGTGTGGAAATTGTGTAAACGCAATACTAACTCTCGACTGAAATCGTGGTTATATGTGGCCTATTCCAGTAGTAGCCTTTAAACCCCAAATCTAGATCAACGACACACCGGTTATTTTTGCAAAAAGTTATAAAGCTGTGTTCCTAGAAACTAGTTGGAAAGACACAGCCATCAATTGACTGGCGGCTTTGAAAAGAAGACAAGGTTGGGGCACTCAAGCGAAAGGTGCAAAGTACCAACTTTAGCCATAATCCATCTTCGAAGCTATGGGGGTCGGGTTTGACCAAGAGGGTTGATTTCATATGGGGCGCGTCGGTAGACTATATTTTCCTAGGGGTTGAAATTTACAAGCGTATCGGCGGAGACAGGCAGAGTAGTTTGTTTTGAAGTCGACAAAGGAATGGAAGTATGGCCTACAAGGGCTACATAAACCAGAGCGTCTTTGGATCATGAAGCGCTACCACAGGAAACATAGAAACATTATAGGAAGGTGGACGGGAGATGGATGCCTTGTATAAAGCGGAAGATAGCATCTGAATGAGGAAGATTCGGGCCTTCGGTTTATATTGCATGTAAAGAAAGGAGGAATTTAAATCAAATAGCCTCCACATAATGAGGAGAAAAGTATACATAGCTTGTAAAACAGAAACAATGGAGCAAAAGGAAGGCCTAACAAAAGCAGATGACATTTCTTGTTATTCAATCATAAACATTAGAGCCCATACACAAACACAAGCAAAAAAGAATTTGAAACGGTAAATATAGGCAAGGGTCAATAGTGACCGCAAGGCGAAGAATAATGAACAATAGAAAATGAGAAGTGATGCGAAAGGACCCATGTCTACCGAGATCTCACTGCATTCCTCTTCATATTTCAAGCAACACGCTGCATTGCAATATTTTGTATCAACATTCATAAAAAGTTCATTCTTGCGATAAAGTTGTTGGTGTTCTGAAAGCCTGAATCTGAGCTATCAGCGATAAGCTATTTACCACTAAAAAGGGACGTGAAAAGGAAAGAAGGGCGAGGCAGGGAGGCGCCTTGCCTACATACATAAACTCGCAAAGTGAATATGCGAGGTGGGAGACTGGTTTAGCCTTTTGAAAGAAAGCGTTTTGTGGTGGTTGCAAAACAGATCTAGGATCTTTCGCAACTCATCACTTTTTCGTTTCATTTACTTGAGCGCGCTACGAAGTTTTTCATACAGGAGGAAGAAGGATGAGCACCAGACGACCTTGCGTGCGCAAATGGGAATGAATCCCTTGTACAAAGCAGAGACACCCTCGTCGCGAATGATGCATCTCAACGCATCGATGACACCTGTATAACGATCTCCAGAGGCCTGACCAGCTGAGTTCATGAGACGCGTCTTGATGACATCACTGGGAGTAGATACAAGAGCAGAGCAGACACCACCGATAGAGCTGGCGCCAAGGTGGGCGCCCGCGTTATCGCCAACGTAGGGAATGAGCATTTGCTTAGCATGATCATAGGTACCGAGCTCAGCAGCATTGACAAGGAAGGTGCGAATCACATTGGGTTTGATACCGGCCCAAAATCCAAGAATGCCGTCCTGACGGTAAACTTGTGCTGCAACGCTGGACATAGAGACCTTAATTGGCGAAGTCTGCATGCGAGTCTTAACAACCTCAGTCCAGTTGAAGATGGCAATGCTGATTGCACCTGCAGAACCACCAGACAAAAGTCTCTGCACATAGTTTGCGTTTCCATCTTCGCCAACTCCTCCTGTGAGGCCCACGATCGTGTCACGGATGGGTTCATACAAGACGAGGCTAGAAGAGGTGTAGAGACACTGCCTGGTGAGCGCCGGTGTTAGTCCTCTCCAGAGTGCAGAAGCACCTTCCTCCCTCACGATTTTGGTCATGCAGTCCACCATTCCGTTGTACCTTAATGTTCCCTCCAAAGACTTATGTTGAACCTGGAGTCGAACCTTCGTTACATCAATCGGCAAAGTCGCCAGCTCCGCCACGCCTGCGGCTACCAGTGAGGCCCCAAACCTTGACGCATGGTCACTACTGGCCTTCTCACGCATGGCCTCGCGGGCAATGCTGCCAGGCTCCTTCGTGAGCTGCTTCGACGCCATGTTGCCTAGACCTTCTCAAATCTAGACGCTGAGCGGCTAGAATCGCGACTTCTGTCACGGGTTTAGAGTTCTGCGTTTGCAAATTCTTGCAGTGCTTCTGCTTTGCCTTATTCTGTGCCTCTTGTCCTTCTTCTATTCTTCTTCTCCTTCTCTGCTTCTTCTTCTTCCCTTTTCCCAACTTAATAAATCTTGCTCACTGCTACCCTTTCCTATGTACCCCTAATACCCTAAATCAATAAAAAAGAAAGAACTACCTACGTACCGGTTCGAAGTAATTTTGATGTAAGTCGAAGTGTTTTCTTCTTTCGAGCGGACCCTCACAAGTTAAATTTGTGCAGCAGCCTCCGCGTAGCCCTTCGTTAACGTACTCCAAGCTGCCGGATGGTTTTGCCCTCAGCAGCTTATTGCACCAACCTACCACACGGCTTGGGCGTCCACAATCGAACTTGAATATATCTCAATCGATCAATCAAGGTTCCCGTGCGCTAGCTTCTTCGCTAGCCAGTTCGCTAGTACCTTATGTCCTTACTTCCCTTTTATTTATGCATAAATTTGCCCTTGTCTTCTTCTTCTTTTTTCTTTTAATTTATTTTATTAAAAAAATAGAATAGAGTAGAAAAAGAGAATCTACAAAATAAAAGGTCCAAAAAAGCGAGAAAGAAAGAAAGAAAGAAAGAAAGCAGAGGCAGGCAGGCAATAAAGGAGTACGCTCCAACTCCTTGATTGAATACGAAAGAATCCGCTGTCGTGAGAGCTTTCAACTCGTACGTGGCGCTGCTACGGCGCGGCTCTCAGTTGCCAGGGCAGGGCAGAGAGCGCCTCTTCCTTACAAGCCAACGAAATTAAAAACCTTCGTAGTTAAGTAACTTCGCTCTGAGAAAGAAAGAAAGAGAGAAAGAGCTTGCAAAGAGTTTTTTCCGCTCGAAAGGCGCGAATATATATGTATATAAAGTTTTCTTTCTTTCTTTCTTTCTTTCTTTTCCTTCGCTATGACCGCTCTTGCTATTGTTATCTTTGGATAACAATCGAAGCCGTCGCTGGCGCTCTAAGTAAGTAAGTAATCAATGAATGAATGAGTGAATGAATGAATACGCACTTGCTCTCAAAAGCCACGGAGAGCCGAGCTCGGTCGCCGCAACCTTGCCGGCCACGCGCCTGTTCGCCGCCGCGGGCGGGCTCAGCCCGGTTTTACTTGCGGAGCTGGGTCGCGGGGCCTGCTGCCGCAGCGAGAAGAGGCAGGCGCTAGAGGGATGAGGGACGCCGCAAACTCTTGCGCCCTCGCTCCGCAAACGATCTCTCGACACAGGAGCCGCCTAGTCACTGACTACCCCCCCCCCCCCGCAGTACACACCCGTCCCCGCAACACTCGCCGGGTGCCCCCGCTTGAGCGGCTATGCGCCGTTTGAGGGTGGGAAATGGAGGGGTGGATATGGACTTGTGGAGGAGGTGGTTCTGCCAAGTGCCTCTAGAGGATGGTTTTTGGATTTGCTGGAGCGCTTTGGTGCCCAGGTAGAGAGCTTTGACGCCAAAGGTTTGAGATTGGAGACAATGTTTGGTTGAGGAGAAGGGCCGATCGAGGTGGCTTATCAGTGGCTGGATAGCTAGGCCTTTGCAAGCAGACAGATCGAGTGCTCACCAAGATTCGCACAGCTTATGACCGTTGCGGCAGAAGATGCGGTGCAGATGCGGCCGAGATGCGATGTCCTCAGTTCTGCTGCAAATGCTTCTGCAGGACTTTATGGAGAACCGCGGGTAGATGTGAATTTCTTCAGAAATGCTTCAAGATTCTATCTATCCTTGATCAGCGAGTCTTCAGCCAGCTCAAACGGAGACTGTCAGTGGGATTCGAGTAATGATCCAACCTCTGGCCCGAATCGAAGAAGCGCGGCCAGTGAGTGAGTGACCTAACTTATGTATGTATCTATTCACTACCGAAGCAAAGAACCCAAATTCTCCAATCGAAGAGTTCTAATTCAACAGAACTGCCTGAAAACGTGCCTTCACCGAGCACCTCCCAATGTCTCGCAGCCAGCCTGAGCTGGGTAGGGTAGGTAAGTAGGTACCTTCTTTTTCTTTAGAAACCAGACTAAAAGTTCAAGTGCCTTGCGGTTCTTCTTGGTACCAGCCAGCACCTTCCTAAAGCCGTGCTAAAAAAGAAGAAGATGTATGCTTCTGCTGCTTCCACCACGAGAGAGGACGTGAGCCTTTGTGATCTTGAACCCGGGCTACGGCCACGCCAGAGCTGCCAAGATCGCCGATACAGGTGTGCAAGTAGGCAGCTCGCCGCTCGGAGAACGGCAGCCTGCCCTGCTCGCAAAGCTTTCTTATCAAGATGTGGCCGCCTCTCAGAGCTTGCCTCAGCCTGGCTGATCTGGAGCTGATATCCAACTCACCCAATTTGCAAATGCTGCAGGCAGATGTGAGCAGGAATTCGCAGCTAGCAGAACTCCAACTTGAAGTCTACTAGCACTACTTTGGGCAGGTTCTTCCGCTTTGGAGCAGCACGTGAAAATGTGTCGGCACGTGAATGTTGAAATGAATTTGAGTTCTTCAGGTTAACCTGCTGCGAACTTTTTTTGTTTTATAACGAGCCGCGATGCTTCGAATTGCAGGCAGTTGTTGATCTACAGCGCGAGAAGAGCGGAGGAATGAGGTATAGATCAATCGCTTGAGTGCACAAAATGTAGGCGTCTTCTGCCTGCTCTGCGCAGTTGCGAGTTTGCCTTGGGCTCGAGGTACGACTAGTTTTGGCAGGAAATGAACCTGTGTTCAGAAGGATTTCACGTTGGTGCTGCTTTGCTCTCTTTAGGCCCAGTTCATGAACATTTATTTATAAATTCGCTGGCGATTGAGGGGGCGACTCGAATTGGGGTACCTATGTAGCAGCTTCAGTGTGATAGACCAGTCACACGAGTGGAATAATTATGGGTGCCTAGTTCGAGTAGGTCGCTTTTCTTGCCGATTCAAGCCCGAATATCGTGATGGAGATGACGCAGGCGCAATTATACTACTATTTTTCTTCTCTATCCAGTTATGTGTCTAATTCATGGCCAGGAAGAGGAGGACTTTGCAACTTGAAGAAGAAGCTATCGTTGGCTATTTTTGGACTGGCAAAGGTCCTTAGAGGAGTCAAGCGCGGCTTCTTTTGTGAGGACTCTCGCGAAGAGGAGCAGGTCAGACTCACTCTAGCGTTGCCGCTTGGAAGAGAATTTGCTCGTCCAAATGACTTGGTAGTACCTAGTACCTAGGTAGAAGAAGAAGTGAATATTATTATTATTATTTTAATTAAAAATAAGTTTTATACATTTTAATTAAGCCTGAGGTTGAAATCATATTTATCATCGAACTTTTAAAGAGAAAAAAAAATCCAACATTTTTACGAGTTTCTTTTCTCTTTTATTTGTTTTCGATGCTTTGAGGAATGTTTGTTAAAGATGTTTTCCTAATTCTCAAGTTGCGTTGTGCAATGTTCTTACTTCTTATGTTGCACGGTTAGATTGCTCTTTCCGAGCGAAAAGCCTTACAACATTTCTTGGACATCACTACACAGTAGTATATGTATGTATTTTATGTATATAAAATCTTAACAATCAAGGCGAAAGAAAGCGAGGAGAAGGCTAGCGCAGGTAATTTTATTGAGGGTGACTCAGAAAGCTAACTCTGACTCTGCTTCAGACTGTGACACAGAGATTAGATTTTAAAAATAAAATTAAAAATAATATTCACCCCAACACGTTCATGACTTGCTGCGACTTGACCACCTGCTTGCACACTCGAAAACTTAAAGCGCTACAAAAGAACTGAAACCAGTATACATGTGCTGCAAGAACATTTTAACATAAGAATGAATGGCAAATATAAACCATAATGCACCTTTAAGTCAAAGAAACCAAGCTCTCATCCAGCCGTGCACCAGCCACCTAGTCGGCCTGTGAAAAGTTTGCGGGGGGGAAGGCTGCCGATTTTTACCTGGTGAAGGCAATTGGACCCGAGCAACGGCTTTTGCACGCATTTCTTGCTTGTCAAAGGCTGACTACTCTAAAATGTACCTATAAATCAATATGGCGGACCGTAACGATGTGACAGCAAACATCTGGACTTGGACTCAAAGTATGTATTGCGCCTAGAGGCGTGTAACTCTAAAGCAAACAGCACTTGTGGAGGGAGGGCCCATTACTGATTCATCAATAGTAGCACTATAGTTCATTTCAATGCAATTCACTTCTTGCAGGTTTGCTGATGGGCAGTTTTAGCGTTTTTTGCCGGGACGATTCTGCCTCAGTAGTCATTTCTGTCCAAGTGGACCTCGATCAGGCCAACTTGTATGAGGAAAAGATCCACGAGGCCTCCCGGGACCTGCAGGCCTTCCCAAACCATGAGAGTAAAGGTTTCGCGAGCAGGAAAACTTGCTAAACTCAGGATCCAACTATCAACGGGAAGGTCATCGTGTTTTCGTAGAGAATATCTATCCTGTTCGTGAAAAGCTGTAGAAGACAGCTGATACCCAACGTAACTATCAGCCCGAAGTCTTTTGCACAACCCATTTTAATTCCTATAGTCACTACATATACCACCTAACTAAATATACTAAACATTTGTAATCAACTCACGGGTATTTTAAAAATTAAATAAATGATTCTCAGTGTTTTGTTTATGATAGGATGCCAGGTATGAATAAAATCTCATGAAACCCGAACTCTTAATAATGGCTTCATTCAACTAGATTTGATCATTCTTCCTGTTTATTTTTAATTAGAACGAGATTTTTCTAAAAGGAATACCTAGTTTGTATTCGCCATATCTCAATTTGATATCAAAATATCATAATATGCACACAATTTCACTCTTCATAGCATTCGATGTATACACATATATATATATATATATATATATACATATCTTTAGCTACCCTTATTCAATTCATGTATCTCACGCCACAAAGATTTAGACTCTGCCAATGAAATGTCACAGTTCATCGCTTACTCCCTGCCAAATTGCAGCGGAAGCATTGCGATAGCGTGAACCATTCAGAACTCCATTAAATTATGACGAAGTGCTGCATTTTATTATTCATTGAAGCTTTCAACGCCCCAAAGAATTTTACATTCAACTCCGAAGAAAATGTAACGCCCAGGCACTTCCATATTGGTCTAGAAGAGCATTCGCGATGAGCTGCTCATTGCTTTGGCTTGAAGGAGTTGCTTACGAGAGAGTGAAGAACATCGCTTTCTCCTTCCTCCTAAAGATCTCTACTAAGTCCTCCCTTTCAGCAGGCAGAACAACCCCCTTTGCCCCCAATTTGCGTTGCTCATATCCTCCTCACCCCATACGCCCGGCCCTCCTAAGCCCCCTAAAGCTCCTTATTCTCTAAAATGGGTTTCGGTCTACTTAATACCTTAAGGCGCTTTGTGCTGCCGCCACTGCCAGTCCTAGCTGCCGCTGCATCCTTTAGATAGATAGCAGTAGCGCTGTATAAAGTAAAGCGAAGAAGTCTCTGTCATTCATGTCTTCGCTGCTTGGCTCAAGCCCAGCCCATTCGAAGGTTGTGGCCAGAAGGTCTGTCAATCTGTCAAATCTCTGAGCTATCCTGCGACGAAGACGAAAGCGAAGATGGTTGAGCATCGAGCATTACGCTGCCATCACCAGATTGGATTCCGTACAACTACTGCTGTGTATTGATGCCCTTGGCAAACTGGAGCTATACTGCTTCTACAGTAGAGTATAGTTCTCTACAGTAGAGTATAGTGGCTCTCCACTATAGCCTATTGCTCAGGGCTATACACTTATTTGTCCTTACGCTGGCCTAATTAATAGCGCTGTTTTTCGCTCCCTATGAGTACTAAGGCAGGGAAGCAAGTGAGCGAGCATAGCACCATCCAGCCTCCCGGCGCGCTCCGCACAGCCAGCTCGGTCGTCAGCTCGGTCGTCGCCGTGCCCTCCCTGTCCTTCGTGTTCTACATCGCCTCTCGCGCGTGAGTCTTCACTCTTCGTTGGTTTTTAAACGCTTCAGCATCAGCATCATGAGCGGCCTTGTCAAGACCTTGGGCGCCGCGCTCGTGGAGACCGGCCAGGCCCTCCAGCGCGCTGGCCTTCGCGCCTCGGACCACGTTGTTGTCCCCCACGCCCCGTACCGCTTTGTTGGCGCCAAGCCTCCCGCAGTGCTCCAGGGCGCTGAGGTTGACCCGTCCGCCTCTCTCATTGGCTCCATGGTCCGCATTGGCGCTCGCGCGAAGATCGCCAAGGACGTCGTGGTGCTTGGCGAGGAGCAGGCCGTCAACGTCGGCTGCGCTGTCTCCGTTGGTGCTGGATCTGTTCTCCTTGCTTCATCCCGCCGCGCTGCCGCAAGCGGTCTTCCGGCGTCTGTAGAGATTGGCGTGGACGCCATCATCGGCGAGCGATGCGTGCTCGAGTCTTGCCTCGTGGGTGACGAGGCTGTCATCGGTGACGACTGTGTTGTCTCTGCTGGATCTTACGTTGAGGCTCGTGCTCACCTTCTTCCTGGTACCGTTGTCCCTGCGCTCTCAAGGATCCCCTCTGGTCAGGTCTGGGGTGGCAACCCTGCCGCCTTCGTCTCCGACGTCGAGGAGCACTAAGCGGCGAACGCGGCCCCCAAAGCCGCTTCCAGCCGAGCTAGCCTGCTTGATTCTCGACCTGCGTGCTTGAGCTGCCGTTTGCCCTGTCACCTGCGTGCACCAGCTTGTCCGCTCCTCCGATCTGCTTCCTGCCTGATAGTTTGCGAGAGAATTTGCTTTGCGTTTTCATGTTTTGATTTGAGGTCCTCATCTCGCGAAAGATATTTTGGCATATCTTGAGAACGACTTGTTTGGGACTGAAAATGAAAACTAAGCATTTTGGCAAAGATCTTAATCGCAGAGGGTTGTAGTCAAATGTGGCGGGTTGGGCTGAATTGAATTGAATTGAATTGAATTCTTCGCGATGGTGTGATGGCTCCGGCAGTGCTGTTAATGCACGTTGTGCTTGCTTGCTTGCTTGCTGGTTAATGGCTGGGGCGGACGAAGATGCCGTACAAACGCTAGCTCGCTAGCTCGGTTTGTTGGTCAATTGTACGCCAGATCGATCCATTGATCCAGCGCCGGGCTCGCGAGACCTACCGCTTATGTAAGGGGCTGGTCTTGGTCGGGCGCGCCGGAACGTCCTGTCTCTCTACTCGGTCAGCGCCGACCCGCTCCCTGCTTGCTCCGCAGCCCCCCTTTTTTTCATACCTACTACCTACACAATATCAAAACTAAGCTAAACAAAGCCTCACATCTTTTGAAGACGTACTGCCTAACTGCTGTGTGCTTAATTTTTTCCTTGAGTCCAATGTGCAATAATTCCTCAATTTCCCTTCACAATTCTGCTTGATATGTATGTGGACCAGCTTTTTTTTAAGTGTCAAAATCATCACAGAGTATCACATCAGAATATTCTTAGTCAATTTTTTAGTCTCCTCAAAACTAGAAACCTTAGTTGTTGTGCCAACCTACTTGTCAGAGTTGCATTGCAGTTCTGTAGTTTATTTACCGATTCGCCAAGCCAAGCTATTATTCGAGAGTCGCAAGGCGTCTTTTTTCATGTTCCAATAATACATCTATTTTTTTGCACTATTCTAAAGTGGGAAAGGGGGCTTGCCTTGTATGGTTATTTCGAAGAAAAGTCGAAAGAAAAATGAAAAATAAGACTTGAGCAAACTGCTTCATTTTTTAAAATAACATCTTTTTTAATTGGAATGATTAGGAACAAGGAGATTGGATGCGAAGTGACGCTACGATATCATATACTTTTTAGTTCACAACTCTCTTTTAAACACGCTCAAGCTTTACTCCACGAAAAACTGCACGGTTTGCAGCAAGTTGCATACCAAGCTTGAACGCTGGTGGAAGGTAGTTTCCTTGTTGTGCATCCTGATATGCTACACGTAGCATTCGTGCCACATCTGCCTTCTTGAAGCCATAATGAGTTGTGTTCTCCTCGGGCTCAGCAGCATCCCCGCCACGAGTTGTTCTCAGATGCTGATCAAATTTATCAAGCAAAGTATCCAACGTTGTACTCTTCAAGGGTTTTGTCGTGGCCAGATCACAGACGCCCCCAATTAAATCATCAGACGAAGCTTCGATCAAAATTCCATCGTCCATATTCTGCCGAGGAACAGACCCAGCTGGCAATAAAGATACAAACAAAACAGCTCCGCGAGGTGTTGAAGCAGCAGTTCGTCGTGCTAGATCGGCGATTGTGCGTGCTTGCGAAGTTTCAATCTCAGCATCAATAAACACTAACCCATAAAATGTAATTGCATTTGCACTTTTGATCGATGCTCTGTATTTAAGATGTGCGATGGCGTCTTTACAAGAAATGGCCAATTCAGACTCAATCTGTCGCCTCTTGAGCAACTTCTCCATCTGTAATTGTGCCTTGAAATCGCTAGGCTCGACAATAAGAACTCGCGGTGGACTTCGCTCCTTTACAATATTTACTGACCTTGAACCCATGATACTTGCTCGTACGAGGCGAGCACGATGAAATACCAGATATGCTGGCAATGTTTGAATACCGAAACGATTCGTCATATATCTTGAATGCGTCATCGCAAAGCTGTACACCTTCGTTGGTGGTAGACCTAAAGCATCTTCAGTCTGGTTATTATTATTGGCCAAACCTTCACCTTGAAGATCAGATTCAATCATTTCAAATAGTTGTCGAGCACGTACGCAAAGTTGATCATCCTCGCGCAGACACACAACAACAACCAACTCATTCGGATGTGCATTAAGGGTTTGGTCTAGCGTTCCCGGTGTTACACACGGGAGCTTACGCAAACTTTGCAGCTCCACGTGAACAGGGAGATCACGAGAATACCGCCCGGAAGCACTTCTCAACATAAAACTGCGACGTAAAACTGGATTAGATTTTCTCAACTTTTCACGAATTTCTAGCTCTGTAGGCCATACATCGGGCAATGCACCTAGTGGAGACATTCGACCGTCGTTTGCCTCCGCAAATAGCCGGTCAGCTGGAACCACACCGCACAAATCAGCGTTTAGAGGAAGGTTTCCTATTTCATGACCAGTCTCAGAAATTCGTGGAACCTCAGACATCGTGCGCTCAAAGGCCTCTTGTTTCCAGATACCGTCTAAATGAGTTGTTGCGAAATTCCCATTTTCAATGCGCTCTTGGTAAGGGTCAAAGGCATTCTCGAGCTTCTCCATGACCTGACGAACCTCGCCAGAGTGCTGGATGTTGCGGCTTGCAGGTTTGTTCAAATTACGCAGACTTGCATACTCTTCCACGAGCTCGCGCTGGCGATCCTGCAGAGTCTTTGTTTTCATTCGGGGAATTAATTTGCCACGATGAGCCCCAGTCCGTACAATCTCGCAATTTGAAAGATAACTCTCTCGACGCCGCAACTGTCGTCCGCATTGAAAAAGACGAGAAACACCTTCACACGAAAAACGCACCTCAATATCGTCCCGTCCGTTAAAAGTAAATACTAAGTGGTCGTTTAAGCAGATGCGAAGTGGGAGATCAGGGAGTGTGCCACATTGTTGGGCTTTACGGTCCCATTTCCATTCGCATAAGATTGAACCTTCCAAAGTTGACAACAAACCCCCGTGTTTTGTCATGACAAGCCGAGAGCTGTCTGGGTCTCCACCATTATCCATTGCGCAACCGACTGCATTCTCGTCTAATGAGCAAATCAGAGTCCCACCTACATCTCGGTCATAGAAATAATAATTGTACTTTTCGCCGTTCCCTGTATTTGACTGCGCAACAACTACAGCAACTTTTCCATCCGGATAATACACTTGGCCAGCTTGCCCATTGGTGAACAAAAATGCTTTCTTTCCATTATTGTACCGCTGCTCACGTAGCTTTAGATCCCCGGAAGCTGTGCTCGGGGCTCTCACAATGGACTCCTCGTTCGACATCGTCAAACAATCATGCACTACACAGCCTAAGGCGGAAAAACTTTTTTACCACTAAGACAGACCTCCTACTAAAGCCAAATTCACAGATTGATGTCTTTCCGAATTCCACTAGCGTTGGCCTTTTGATTACCGCGCCGTTTTCATATGTCAGGGCAAAGTCTCTTCCCCCAAAGAAGCCTTGCGATTGGTTCAAGCACCAGCAAGTACCTCCAGCCTGCTGTGCAACCAAGTTACTGTCAGTATCCAATAGAAGATCAGCTGTACTGATTCTTTCTTGAATCTGTCTCAGCACGTTGGCCACGAACGTTTATCTATCGCTGTGTCTCCAAATCTCACCAAAAACTTGCCTTTGATTATCATTCGTCCATCTCCCTCTTCGTACTGATGAACGGATATATTTTTTGCCTCCTCTCTTTTCTCTTTTTAATTGTGACCTCCTCCGTGTGTCATGCAGACGCTCAGTCTTTCCTGCTTTTCTTTTCTTGTTTATTCTTAGGTCGGGAGTACATCAATTACATGAATCAATCACTAATCGATTGATTGAGCTCTGATCGGGCTCGATCCCACTTCTTCCTAAGTTTCTGCGGCTCCTTTGGCCGAGTAGCAGGATGGACGCAGCCACCAGGCGAGCACTTGCACGCGCCATGCCGCTGTGCTTCGTTGTTGGAGCCGGCATGGAGCTCTTTATGATCAAGGTGCCCATCGGAGGCCAGACGTTCTGTAAGTGAATGAGAGCCTTCTTCTTAAAAGCAGGGGCTGTGGAAAGTTTGGACTATGATCGCTGGGTTATTGTGGCACAAAGTCTCAGAGTTTGGTTCTGATAACCTACAAACTCGATTATTTTGAAGGGGATAGCTTTGGGTAACTGACAGGACTATTTTTATTTGTATTTTGCTGGAATTTCATGGGTGGGCGTCAATATCTGATAATGTCTCGGGGCTGGTCTAATATGAATTGCCTGAATCTTTCCAACTCTTGGAATAACTCAACTTGTGGAATATTACGATGCCTGTTTTAACGGATTTGCACCTTCAGATGATGTGGCTCGGCGGAAATCTGCAGAACGTCTTGAAGAAGAGCTTGCCAATGAGGCTCGCGCACGAGCTGAGCGCGAGGCTCGTCGCAAGCGTCTCGAAGCCAAGTATAACATGGACTTGGGCAACGACATCTCGGATGAAGCTTCTCCCGCTCAATAGAGGTCTCGTCTTGAAAGCTGTGAGAACAATATTTTTGCTTCTCTCTCTCGGGTCTACGATTTGCGAGGCCGCAACGTAAAGATGTGCCTCGGCTGTTCAGCACCAAGAGAAACTCAGACACGCGACCATGTTATCATCAAAACGATTAAAATAAACCAAAAAAAAGTTGACAATAATAGGAATGTTTCGCATGATGTATGAATTTGACAATTGCTAATTTTGCCTTCTTAGTGATTGAATTTCTTGCAGCTGAAATGAGTTGTTTATCAGCTCTTCACAAGAGCAAAGTAGTTGCAGTCATACTTATGCTGGAAGTCTATATGCCAAGTAAAGCAATTAATTTGAGTCGAAAATATTCTACCACGGTAATTATAAAATATACGTGAAATTGTTTCTTTCAGAATTCTGGAATGGTGATAAATGAGTCTTGTGTTACATCTCTTTTCATGTTTTCCTTTACTTTCAAATATAGTTGAACTCTCATCACTTCAGAAAAATCAAGGATTATATTTGGAAGATAAGGCAACTATTTGTACTTCTAATTGAAAGCAGGAAATGTATTTTAGATGCATAAAGGGGATCCAATGAAAACAATATATGTAAACTGGCGCAGACCCATTGCGCGCAAATAGAGAAAACCCTTTCTGGACCTCACTATCTAGACTATTGATATCAAAAACATAATACAAATAAGAAAGTATCCCTCGCGTATTATGGGGAAGGATGAACGGCAGAAGCGAGGCAATCTTGGTGTGAAAAGCAACTCGCCCGAGTTAGATCGCTTCGTCCTCTAGCAGATGGGTGCTCTCCTTGAATACATGAGCTAATGAAAGACCCATGGGAGGTTGAGGCAACGATGAAACGCGCACCCGCACAGCAGACTTGCCGAACAGCTGAACCTCATCGGGGACTGTGTCTAGTAGTGTCTTGTACATAACACGTATGCGCGCCTGTTTCAATGCCACACCTGCAAATGTGATGACATCGTAAGCACCTCCAGTATTCGCCTCAAGGTCGCCTTCCTCATGAGCATTAACGATAGCTCTTGTCTGCTCGCGCCTTGTAACAAACGCATTTGCATACGCCTGGACCCTTCGAACAAACTCTGCAAACTCAAACTCTACATAAAGATCTTCCACAGGAATAAAATGCGGAAGCGTATGTCTTTGCAGCTCCATCTCGCTCTTCCCTGCTCTGCGGTAAGTTTTAAAGATCATATAATACCTTTCATGATACCGTCCTTCATGTGAGGCGTCAATTCTCAGACCCATCATACGGTCTGCAGGCCGTGTTGCCTGAGTGCGGAACATTGAAATGCCTGCCAGTCTGTATGCCAGTTGCACGTCGGCAAGTGCTCGGAGCGAGACGGTTTCGCGTGTGCCAGCAACCTCGAGACCCAATGTTGCGCTGCTTCTAAGGCTCCCAGGCTCTGCTTTGTCCTCATCATCCACAGCGAGATTGGCCCTACTCTTTAAATTATCTTGACGGTTTCCAGTCTCTGCTTCGTTTTCATCTTCTAGAGCACGTTTTCGAGAGCGCTCGCGAATAAGGTCTGCAACTGTAGCAATCACAACATCGCCGTTCTCAAGATCATCGGCTGCAGCGGCACTCAAGGCTTTTCTATGGTTCTTGCGAGCTGCAAGAGGAACTTCATCACTGGCAGCATCAGCAATTAGCTCTCTCTCACGTTTTCGCCTAAGCGAGGCGCGGAGACGACGGTCACGAGCGCCAAGATCAGCCAGGAGCTCGCGAAGAGCTGCCGATCGCTCTGATTTCTGCCGGGACGTCTCCTGCCGCGACAGAAGCTCTTGAGACTGCGCACGAAGCGCCTCAAGTTGTCGAACAAGGCCTTGTCCGAGTCCTCCGCCCAGCGCAGACATCGCCCAGATCGAGCTTTGCCTGCCTTGATATTGGAGATAGGGTTGGTTTGGTTTTTTCTTCAATTTGAGTTTTTTCCAAACCTTGAGAAAAGAAAGCCAAAAAGAACACAAAGAACAATCCGAAAAGAACGCTAAAGAGAGTCTAACGACCGTAGCAAAACAAATCGTTGAAATTAGGAGTGATGAGGCATTTTGTGATTCTGCGGTGAGATTTGTGAATTGCAAGGGCTTGAGATCAGATGTTGAGTGCATCACTCACACATAATCGTGTGGTGATGAGAGCGGTGTGTATTAGAGCGGCAGTCACCTGTTTGAAGACTGATGATTATATGCTGCAATACTTAGTTTTAGAAATGATGCTGATTAGTAACACAGGTAGCTGTTGACTGAATCGAGTTTTGCGACTTCGTTTCTCTTATACATTTTCTTTTATAAGTCCTTGAAAAAACCATGTTTCCGCGAATCAAAATTGGTTATCATGAAGACCAAAGATCATCTAGAACCACTTAATCGCTTGAGCTCCATGATTGTTTTAAATTGTAGGCATAGCTGGAATGCGCATCATCCACTCACAAGGCCTATAATTGCAGTTGAGCTCAGCAGCCAACCGCGGGGATCTCTTACTTGCCTCCCGCAAAGTAGAATGTCCTTGCGGGCACAACCAACTTTTAGTCGATAACGTTTTATGAGAAGGTATATATATTTATTTTTTTTAAATTTTAATTAAACCAGAAAAAGGTTTTGTGAAGAAAGATACCTTTTGAGGCAAAGGCCGTCACAGAATAAGGTTGTCGTTCGATTCTTTCGATCGAGCAGCAGTGCGTATACACCTGGTGTTGGAGGAAGTCTTGTGGAGCTTCAGGTTGCTAAAATCGCTTAAGGATGACTGACCTGAGCCGCCGTGTGCCTCGAGGATTTCGTCAGCGGGTGGTGCAGGAGCTGCAGAAGTTCTTTCCGCTTTCGCTCGCGGAGAGCTGGGATAACACGGGCCTCCTTGTGGACCCCGGCAATGACGGTGAGGCAGAAGAGGCTGTTGGTGTCCTGCTTACCAAATGATCTGACGGAGCAAGTCCTGGAAGAGGCCGTGAGTCTCGGAGTTGGTACGATTGTGACTTACCACCCGATGCCATTTCAAGGTCAAAAACGACTCACTCAAAAAGACGCTACGCAGCGCATTGTCACGAAATGTATTCGCAACGATATCTGGGTCTACAGCCCACATACGGCCTGTGATAACTCAATGCACGGTGTGAACGACTGGCTTGCTAGCATGTTCGGAGACGACGCCAAGGTTGAGCCCATTGTACCCATCGAAGGCGAAGGTATCCCTGCTGGGAGCGGTCGAGGTCGCCGTGTGGAACTCCGTGAAGCACGTAACCTTGGAGAGGTTATCCAAGATATTAAGAAGATTGCACAAGTACCTCACGCACGGTTTGCTCCTGCTAATAAGTTCCTCGAAGCAACAGTACGTCGCGATGCCACTTCTGTAGCAGAAATTCTCAAGACTGCCCAGGTCAAGTCAGCTGTTGTACAGGCAGGCTCAGGCGCCTCAGTCCTGTCTTCAGCGGTAGATGTTGACCTTTGGGTGAGCGGCGAGATGTCTCATCACGAGGTCCTTGCTGCGAATGCACAGGGCGTCTCCGTGGTACTTCTGGAGCACTCCAACAGCGAGCGGGCTTACCTTCATCACCTTGCTAAACGCCTCTCAGAAATCTCTTTCATCCCAGCGGGTGCAGTTCAGGTGTCAACCCTTGACGCAGATCCTCTCCACGTGGTATAAATTCTATTCAAAAAATATTAAGCAACACATACAATTCAAACATTTACTATATACATCTCTATAATGTGAATTCACAAATCGCTTTGCTTAGATCTTGGTGCAACTTCTTTTAAAAGACTACTTCAGCCTTTAGCTGCTTGACACGAAGGATACGCATTTATACTTGCAAGACAGCGAATACTTTGGTATTTATGACTTGAGTATTAAAAGGCAACGTATGACAAAGACATCAGTGATAGTTTCTTTAAAGTGGAGTCGCGTGGTTTCCATGCTGTAATGGAAAAGAGTCCTTTCAAAAACCATCAAGACCATTGATGTTCTGTTGCTCCGGATACTCGTCAAGCGTAAGAGAGGCGCTACAAATACCAGGTTGGTTACAATTCACGGGAATAATGGATATCTGAAGTAAGAATAGTATATTTCTGGATGTAATGGAAAATGAAAGGGTAAAAGCAAAGAAACAAATGACAAAGTCGAAGAAAGAGTATCGAGCTTGTGGAATGAGAAAAAAAAGTGGTACAGTTCACACAACTTCTTTAGTAAATTGGCATAGATGTGTAAAGTAGCACATAGTGTTGTGGTAGGTTGGGATAAAATTACCCAGAATATTCGAGTGTACGTCTCGGGCTGATAACCAATCGGTTTTGTTTTTGTTATAGGTTTTGAGTCTGCGCACGGACACGTGTGATAAATTTTGTCGGACACGGCTAGCAACAAAAGTACATTTAATAGTAACCACCAAAGCCACCACCAGGGTGGCCACGGAAACCACCGCCGCCCATGCCACCCATGCCGCCCATGCCACCCATGCCGCCCATGCGCCACCCATGCCGCCGCCAAAGAACATCTGGAATATTTCATTCGGGTCATGTCCTCCTCCCATAGGTCCGCCCTGTTCAATCTCTTCGAGGGACATACCCTGGTCATACTTGTATTTTTTGTCTGAGTCGGAGAGCACCTCGTATGCCTCACCAACATCCTTAAAGTTATCCTCGGCAGCCTTCTGCTCTTCTTCAGTCTTACCGGCGTGACGATCAGGGTGCCATTTCAGGGCAGCCTTCTTGTAAGCCTTTTTGATTTCGGCCTCAGTGCTATTCTCTTTGTTGGGGAGTTCCAAGATTTTGTAGTAGTCTTTGCGAGCTGCCTTCTTCAGCTCGATCTTCGTGTCGCGAATGTTCTTCTGGATCTCATTAGAGCGTCCCATGATGCGTTCTGCCTGGTCGTAACAGTTGAGTGCTTGCTGAATATTGGCCTTGCCTCCGATCCCACGGAGACATGCAGCACGCCTCATGTAGGCCTTTCCGTAGTCCGGGTTGAGCTCAATGGCCTTGTCGCAATCCTTCACGGCCTCTTCGAACTTACCCTGCTTCTGCAGAGAGGCAGCCCTGTTAGCATGGAGCTTGGAGTTGAACGCCTTATTGTCTGGGTCCACCTCAAGGCACTGTGAATACGCCTCAATGGCCTCCTGGTTTCTACCGGCCTTAAAGTGCGCGTTACCGGCCTCCTTAAGGCGCTCCAACTTGCGAATCTTCTTAATCATCTGTTGGGACTCTTTGTGGTCAGGGTCAAGCTGAAGCGCCTGCTGGAGGTGACGGATAGCATTAGGGAAGTTCTCCTGAAAGTACAGGCACTGAGCACGGCACATGAGCAGTTCCGAGTCATTCTGGCTCTCGCGCATAAGCTTGGTCGTCAGCGAGTAAGCCTGATCAAAATCGCCAGCGGCTACAAGTCCCTTAACGCGGATAAGGCCAAGCTCCCGGGATTCAGGGGCCTGCCTTGTGGCAGCTTGTGCGAGTTGCAGAGCTCTTTGGAATTGACCTTGACGGATGGCCTCACGAGCAGCCTCGAGTCTCTGGCGAAGCAAGTCTGCCTCCTGGCGCTCCTGAATAGCAGCACTGTTTGTTGGGTCTTTCTCGAGAGCAGTGCGGATAACCTCGAGCGCCTCTTCGGCCTTGCCGCATTTGATGTATGCCTTTCCAAGACGAATCATGGCCTTGGTATTCTCGGGGTCCAGCTCAAGGCACTTGCGAAGACTTGCGATCGCCTTGGAGTGTTGCTGCAGCATGATCTCCGCAGCGGCACGGTTGTTGTAGTACGCCGAGTTTTCAGGGTCGAGCTCAATCGCTGACTCGTAAAGTCGCACCGCGCCATAGTAGTCCTTTTCGCGGTACTTGTCATTACCTTGCTCCTTGAGCTCAGCGGCGCGAGCGGCCTGCTCCTCCTTCTCCTTCGCCAGCTCCTCATCGCTCTTTACGGCTTCGGTGGCGCTGGCATCGGTTCCATCAGAGGTGTTACCAGCATTTTCATTTTGGTTCACCTCCTTGTTCTCGCTGTCCTTTTTGCCGTTCTCCTCTACAACAACGTTAGCGGCGTCTACGGCCTCCTGGGTGTTCTCTGACGGGACCTCCATGGTTTCGGACTTTCCTTCGTATTCTCTGTGCTCTCGTTTGCGTGGCTGCTGGTCTTCCTGATTGTTATCCTCTGGATTCGTTTCGCTATCGTTTCCAGTGCTCTTATTGTCGTTCTTCAGCTGGGCGTTGCCGTCAGTGGCGATGGGCTCGCGACGCCGTTTGGATGGGCCGGTGCCAAGCTCCGCGGGGCTAACCGGCAGGCCTCCGGACCTCGCAGTACCGCTGTTGGCCTCAATGGTGGTTCAGGACCCTCCCGGGCCGCGCTCTACTAGCCTTTAGCGAGCTCGCAGCAATCGTGGATTGCTGCTTTCGCCGCTGCCGCCAACCCCAATGCCGTCATCCTTCCCGAAAAACAGCGTCTCCTCGCCGCAGGAAGTAGCGCATTTAATCCCTACAAGTGAACTATACGCTAAATACTCCATAGTAACTCCCCAAATACTATAGATTATGCAAGTTGCTTACAATGAAGTATTTTTTGCCATTGACGCTACGAACCACCCTATTGTTACCCCTACAACCTGCTCTATTCGCCTGATTAAGATAAGCTACTGGGTTTATACAAATTGCTATAGTGGTATAGGAGGGCACTATGAAAACGATTATGTTGTATTCATATGTTCTTGTTAAAAAGCGTTCTCAGATTGAGAAAGCTGCCGTTAAGCGCTCTCGAAGAATATCTTGTGGCTAGTACAAGAAGATCGTACCAGAAGGAGGCTGGTAAGACTTTTGTGAACTTTGATAGGTGGGCTGAGCTTTGGAGGCTGAGTATGAGCTATTCGATCACGAATTTAAAGGCGCGTTTAGCATGGCTATGAATGCAAGTTACGAATAGAGGTCACGCGTGACTTTCATGGGCGGAGGTAATACTATGAAGATGGAGTGGATTTGTAGGAAATAGAAGGTAGATTGTGTGCGAAACGAGGTTGACTCAAGGTTTATACAAAACGGTAAAGGTAATATTTGTAGCCTTTGAACTCTGGGCACGGAAAATTACTTCGTTGAATGCTCCTCAAATTTAAGGAGAATAGGATTCTTCTGCTAGGTGCAATGTACGCATATTAAAAAACCAGCCAAGCTAGTGCATAAATATCGTATAAGTAGGCTCGGTGGCAATGGCAATAGCAAGTAGCAAGTAGACTATCAGCAAAAAGGTAAGCGAACAAACAAATGCCGTGAGTTCTGTTATTATTAAGTTCCGTGCAGGGGTTGTTATTTATAAGCTAAAAGTTGCAGGCGTCTAAAAGTATATACTACGGGGGTTTTACAGGGGGGTCCACTCAACTAACGAGGGACTAGAACCTGGTGATAGATAGTCACGCTTACAACAAACAATAACCAAATGTTCAATTGGAATCTACAGCTGCCTCAGCAGTAGATGATGCAACTGAAGCAGTGGCAGCAGCAGCAGCGGCAGCAGCAGCGGCAGCAGCAGCAGCTGCTGCAGTAGCAGCGCTATTGTTTCCGCCTGCCTGAGCACTTGCGATGCTAGCAAGCCAGTCCAGATCACTCAAGGTGCTGGACAATACGTTTGTGCCATGCGCTGTGGGCGTACCCGCAAGCATGGTCTTTTGAAAAGTTCCCATCGAAAACCCATGAGCTTGACCCACAATTCCATTCAAGAGCTCAAGCTTGCTCTGGGGGGTATTGGCATGAGCAGCTAGAGCAGTGAGTGGTCCAACACACAGGTTTGTATTTTTGTCAGAATCATTTGGGAGTCCTCCAAAGTTTGTTAAAGGAGCTACCACACCAGCCTGCTGTGCCAACTTGGCAAATGTTTCAATATTGAGAGCAGGCACGGAGGGAAGCCCTGTGACGAAGGTGTCGATCTTAAGCTTCTTGGATGAAGGCTCAGCAGAGTTACTAGATGAGGAAGAAGACGAAGTCGTGGAAAACTCACTCCTGGCATCAGTATCAATCCCTCCAGAAAGCAATGAAGATGAAGATGAGTTTGAGAGCTGAGAAATGAGAGACATCAAAGAAGCAGCGCGGCGCTTTCCGAGAGAAGTAGCCATGGGGGATGAAGACGTCGCAGAAAATGCCGCAAGAGCTTGGGCTGTTGACATACCAGCTGCAGACAAGGAAGAAGCGGCGTTCACCCCGAGCATCTCTGCGCGTGGTGTGCCGGTGTTGGTAGCACGAGGTGTGTTGTTAGTGCTGCCATTGCTGTAGCTGCTGGTGAAACCCTTTGAAAATGCACGAGGAGTTCCGCGAGCCACGGCACCACAGTCAAGAGCAAGCTTAGCATTCCAACGATTCTTTACCGCATTCTCGGTACGACCCGGAAGCTCCCGAGCAATAGCCGCCCATTTGTTACCAAGCTCGGTGCGTAGTTTCACAATGAGCTGGTCTTCCTCAATCGACCAAGGTTCCTTATTTACATCAGGCTTAAGATGATTATGCCAACGTTCACGACACTGTTTCCCATTACGACCTGGAACAAGCTTCGAAACTCGTGACCATTTACCACTGCCAAATTGCTTAAGTGCTGTCTGTAAAAGATCGTCCTCCTCCGGGCTCCATGCACCCTTTTTGATGGTCGGGTTTAGAACCTTTTGCCAACGATGCGCACACTGAGCACGGGTTCTGTTTGGGAGAGCAGACGCTACAGATTTCCAGTTCTTGCCCTTGAAGCGAGCCACGGCTTCACGCAGAATCTCGTCCTCCTCGGCGGTCCATGGGATACGGCTGCCACCTGGTGTGCCCGGGGTCATCGGCGTGGCGGGCGCATTAATAGTCATATTCAGATCACCCATGTTCAGCCCTGTAAGGTTATCAAGAAATGCTTGCTTGCTTGATTTTGTCATTGTGAGATTCCGTTTCTCTGTCTATCTAGTTTGGTATAATTTCACAATAAAAATCTCTTCGTGTGCCTTACTTAACTCCGGGTTCTGATGGAGGAGCTATACTAAAGTAATCGAAACAAGATAATCGAGAGAGATATTAAGAGTTTAGTGTACTGAAATGTCTTCAGCACTTCAAGCTTAGAGAATCAGTATGTTCACAGCACCCGAGTTATTACGACGAAGCCACAAGCCGGCAAAGTTGCTCGCCGATTTAGGCAATGCACGCGACAGCTTCGTTGGGTTGCGTTTAACCTGTGTTGATTGGATTCTGTGATTGCGATTTGCTCGCTTGCGTGTGATCCTCGAATCTATTTATCTATCTTTTTGGTTCTTTGGTTGGTGATGGCTAACGATTGATCTTTGTTTTCTCGCACTTTTTTTGCCCTATCACAATTACTGTTTTACGTTCTCTTTATTATATTCTCAAGAAATTAAAACTACTGTTGCTACTGACTATATTCTTCCATTTCCTGCACGTGACTAGGCTTAGAGGCTTCTAGTCTGCATGGACGCTATTTTTGTTACTGACTTTGCTGTATGGTTAGATCAACCGGTCGTTTACCTGATCTATCACCTCTTTCTACTATGGAAGGTAACCTAACTTTGCTAACTCCTCAATTTTTACCCGCTGCTAGTCGTTTGACCTGGAGCGGCAACTTCCTCGCCTAAAATTAATTAGCAGTAGTTGATGATCGGATCAATTCGTACTCTATACTATGTAATATGGCAAGGGAGGATACAGCGTTGGTACACACCTTCGCTGCTGGCTAATAACTAACAAACGCTAATTTTATCCAACTCGAGGACGCGCGAAATGTTGTACCTCCTTCTATGTTGCCATTTCCCCTAGTTTATGTTATTCCTTTCCAAAAATGAGGGAACTTATATGACGTTTATCGTTCACAATCATCTGCAGTTAGACTTCCTCTAAAACTTGCCACACTTTCTCCTTCTTCAAATGATCTCATTACCTCATTGAAATCGTCAATATTAATTAGACGAATGATTACTTAATTCTTTTCTTTATTAATGCTTAAAAAAAGAAGAAACGCAAGCATCATTTTGCCTCTAAGCAACGAGTTCGCACAAGATCCGCTCAAAGTAAGCTTGTGCTGGTTCTTTTCGAAGCTGGCCTCCTTCCCTATTTCATTGCAAGGATATAGTAGACTTACCTGCTTAGCCAAGACTCCAACATATTAAAAACCAAATCAGCTCGCGATGCGCGGACCTCTTCTGAGCATCTAATATATCGCAGTATCCGGTCATCTCAATCTCTCTTTATATCTTTTTTTTTTTTTTTTTTTTTTTCCTTTTTCCCATCGCGTGCCTCGTCAAGTGTCCGTTGGCTATCTGCAACCCAAGGCTTCTAAGGAGGCCAATAAAAGGAGGTATTTACTCGAGTTACAGATATGCTTATAACGAGCGGTTGATCGAACCGTTCGCACGTTTTTAACTTTTCATATTTACATACTTCCATGTTTAGTCTGCTCCATAATCGCGCCCGCGTTCGTGGGCGACGTTGAGTCAGAATTTTGCTCTTCATACGTTGTCTACCTAATGCAAGTTGACGTCCATCGCAGGGTGCAAGGTACGTGAATCTGATCAAAAATTCGATACAGGTCAGAAGATAAAGAAGGTGATTTCAGGATGTCATTTGTAGCAAAGTATAACAAAATTTCAAGACTTGTTTGAATCAAATTGTGCTAGGAAGCGATGCATGGGGCAAACACTTTAGTACGAACGATTTCCCATCTCCCGCGCCATACATAATAAATCAGCTCAAATAACAGCTCCCTTAGCTGACATAAATTAGGAATATAAAACATGATTTACTAAGAAACTGAAAAGGAGAGTGTGCTCATACATTAGATTGAACGCGCATGCCACTAGCGGATCTCGGTATCTGAAACTTTGCTTATTAACAGCGCGTGTTCAACGCACTGCTAGTGTGAACGTATGCATCCTACAATTCTGAGATTTTTACATTCGCTTAAATCTTGACCTTGCATTGCTGCCCTTTAGGTGAATAGGTTAATTTTCGCTTGCTATCTTAAGCAATTCGTTCCCGCCGTTGAATTGTGAAGATTTCTGCATTGCCTTTCTTGTTTCAGTAGGCGAAATGTTACATAATCACTAGAGATTGAGACAACGACATCGAATGCAGGGTTTTGCATAGCGGGACTCGGTGGCCTATTTAGCAGTATTCTTCCCCAGTCCTTGTGTGTTTTGGTGGATCCACAGGAAAGAAAAAATATTGCCGTTCACGGCCCACCTTTTTCTTCTTCTTCTTCCACTTGCGATGCTGTTCCCCTTTTAGCGTTAGCAAGTACATACGCAGTGCATTGCATCCACCAAGGAATTAACGCCATTGGCCATCTTGGAGATATTGGTGTGCGATCATGACAAGCTTAGGCACACAGCAGCCGCGCGTTAAAATCTGGAGTGGCAGCAGCCGAGTGCAACAACAATTTGTCGGTGCGAAGTGGGTAGAGTTCTTGATATAGTGCAAGAAACGAGGGCCTTGCACTATACGAACACACATTTAGCTCCAAGACGAAGATGTTGACTATGATAACAATAAGATTTTATAAGATAGAAAATAACGTCATGATGCGGTAGTTAAGTTCGTTCAAAGGAAGCTTCGGACAGCTCTAACGCTTATCTTCTGGTGTGTGTAGATTGTATTAGGTAACTCCTACGATAAATTCTTTGCACGCTTGCGCAATGCTGGAATATCCTCAAGATAGCTGCAGCCTACGATGATAGTACATAGAATATTTTTCTTTGCGTTGGCAGGATGATGTAGAAATCTTATACTAGTCTCACTTTCTTGCTAGTATTGATCAAAATTTTATCTATACAGACAAAAAACGCATCTCAGGGATACATGATACGAAATAGTAGAGTAGCACTTTGACCTGTTTGGAAACTCTAGCAACTACTGTCCGACATGCTATTCATATATTCATAGAAATACATGACAATTGAGATTTTTTTACTTGTTTTTTTGTCTTGTACTTTTTCTCAACAGAAGTTTGATCTATGAGCCTTCAACGCATCGACCACTTCATCCAATACTTGGACCTGATCAGCATTGGGAATATCAGCAATCTTTGCAATAAGTTCTTGCGCGAGCGAATTGACCAAAGCTCTTATTAGAACTAATAGAACCCTTGGTATCACTATTATCAGAAATCTGCGAGATATTAGTCTCCACGGTATTTTCTGATTCATAGTGTGTATTAGTCGTTGGGGTCACTGAGGACGGCAGCAGAGGAACACCTGTAGACAATGGAGAAATAGAGCAGGCAGTCACAGTAGTAGCAGCATCAACCTTTGTGGTAGATGTAAGCGCAGTATCATTTGAAGAAGCTGGAAAGGAGGAAGTTGTGGTCGCAGTTCGAGAAGAAGCTTGAGGTTGAAAGTAATGTTGAATTTTACTGCTGCTAATTTTACCTTTATTAACACTTCCATGACCACTGTCGCTCAATGAGTTCTTGAGCTGTCCTTTGGATACATCTTTGGAGGAGTTAAGCGCAAGGTTTGAAGCAGATCCAGCAGTAGTCATGTCTTTTAGAGGCGGGCGTGCACTGCTACTATTTCCAGCCTGCTGCTCCTGACGAGTGTAGAAATCCCGCAAGGTCTGCGCAGTATAATCGATCGGCATTGGAGGTTGTACAGTACCACGCATCCACTTGGGGAGGTTGCGTTGCACACTTGGCTTTTCAAATCGTGCATCCAGAAAGAGAACTGCGCCAAAATCATTTTTATGACGAATCACTCGACCAAGGGCTTGGTTTAATGCACGATAAGCTTGTTGTTCATACCAATCTTGCCCAGTTAATACATATGTGCTTAGTGCAGTTGCCGGATTCGGCACATGGGACTGGATAATACTCCGTTGCTGCTTATCTTGATATTCTTTCTTCAACCGAATCCCAAGGTCGCGAGCGTTTGGAAATGGTATACCACAGATGAAGACGGCACGTGCAGCTTTGTCTGAAAAATTGATACCCTCACTAAGCTTACCACGAAAGACCCCGAAAAATAAAGCACCACCGCCTTGATCAATCATCTTGCGAAACTTCTCTATTTGTTCGTCGAAGCCGCCACTGTTTGAAGAGTTGCCATCGTCCTCGTCAGCACGCTGGGCAGCTGAGCTTTCAACAAAAACCTGCGACTTGCAAGACAAGAAGCGCCGCCAAGTAGGTGTTTTACGCCAACGCTCAACACAAGTGCGCATAAAGGAATATGACGGGAAAAAACATAGCGCCCCATCCGGTACCTCTTCAAGAAGACGTGCAAGTGCGACGCCCAAGGCGTCTTGATACTCTAACTTCGATTTGTTTGCAAATGTGCCTTCCAACTTTACAAGTTGATTTGCGTTTCCACCTGAGCTGCCTGGTGCACATGCGCCAGACAGAACCCCGGTGAATAACTGCTTTCGCACATCAATAACGTGAGGAGCCTCCAACGTAAACTTGAATGGCGTCCCTAGTTCGCTGGCAAAAGACTTTAAAGGTGCCAGAGTACCGCTGGCGAGAATTACAGAGCGGCACTGTTTGGCTACAGGGTCAAAGGCAGCCGCTGCGTTCATACACCAAAAACAAATTTCTACTTGCTTGTCATGATTGTACTTGAACACGACACGATAGTCCTCCGCATAACGTTGGTCTTCCCCAAACATAAAAGTCAGCACGTTAAAGAAGCTCTCCAGAAGGCTACGGCTTAGTGGGGGCAATAGGCCATCGTCTCCCTCGGATTCACCCTCGGGGTCGTCTTCTGTGTCACCCGACTTGTTTGCCTCCTTGTCTGCCTTTATGATTTCATTGAATATACCTTGGAAAGTAGCAAGTGCAGCAGCGTCTAGACTACACTCCATCTCTAGTTGCATAAGTGCCTGGGTACCAGTTAGCACGGCTGGCTCCATATGAGCAGGCTTTGCTTGTCCTTCTGCCCAAACACATAATTTACTCGTCATGGCACCCAAGAGCTTGAATGAAGCTTGGACCTCAAGAGGCCCGTGCAGACTAAGATGTTCAAGTTCATCTCGGACGAGTTCAAGGCGAGCTAATGTTAGCTCTGAAGAAGCTGCACTACGGCAGACATCTGCAATATTATGTGCCTCATCGATGACTAGGACCGCTTGCTTCAAATCAATGCACATGGCCTCGCGAACAAGAGGGTCAAACAAATAATTATACGGAGTGAAGACAAGATCTGCAGTTTCTGACATCTCCCGGCTTCCAAAATACGGACAACATCGGACTCGCTTACCTGCTTGGACGAGGTCTTCGATGTCCCAGACAGTTTCGTGTAACGCTGCGCGAAGACGCATGGCTACATTGGGTTTATTATATATGCACCCAGGACCATTTGCTGAAAGTAAACGTCGGCACTCCTCGTTGCGCGCGGCTGCGGAGGCAAAGCGTCGCGCGCGCGTAATCTTGCCGTTGACGCAGTACTGGTTTCGGGAGCCAAGGATCGTCATGCTCGACCCTTGTGTTAATGCTTCTGGACACTGCCGCAATTCTGACGCAAGTTGCGCTAGTTGACTGTGTGTTCGAGAAGCAAAGTAGATCCTTGTACGTTTAGGCTGTTTTGGTTTTGCTCTCGCCGTTGCTGTAATGAACTCATCTATGCTACCGACATTAATCCTCATAGACTCTGGTAGGCTCTCAGTCGCAATCTGGTGCCTTTGCCGTGCCCGTCGGCCGTGTACGGGGCAGTTTTCGTCCACCTGCGAGGAATTTCCTTCCGCTTTGCGGCGTTTTTGAGGTGTCGCCTTTTGCGTTGCCACCTTGTGCCCATCTAGAGTGTCAAAGTCGTCCATGTCATCCTCATCATCCATGTCTTCAAGATCGCCATTTTCAACTCCGACATTGTTTGAAGGCTCGCTCTTCACCCCAAAATATTTGCTCTGCTTCGTTGGAGATATCTCAAGCTTATTCGGAGTGGTTGTCCTTGCACATGAACAAGCTCCTTCTCCAGACTTCCTCACTTTCGACGGCACTGACTGTTGATCTCCGCCAAGCTCTGCGTCCTCAGAATTCCGCATTTGAGCTTCGATCTCCGCTACCTCTGCATTAAATCTTTTCCAAGCCTCAGCGTTATCATATTGCTGCCACGACATTACGCCACACAGCATTGCCAGCGCTTTGCCGGTTCCTGTCGGTGACTCGAGAAGCGCGTTTTCACCTTGCCGCAGTGCGGAGAGCATCTTGGCCATGAGTGCCAGCTGCGTCGGAAAGGGCTTCTTTCCAAGTGGGAAGCGCACCGGCACCGATGCAATGCGCAGCTCATGGCCCTTTCCGACCTCACCCCCTCCATGAGGCCAGCCCATCACTGCAAGCAAGCCCTCTAGGCAGGATAAACGTTGATTTGCGATTTGCGTTCTGGTCTCACATAGGAGACACCAAAGAAGGCAAAAAACAGCAACAACACTTATAGAGAACAATTGGAACAGCGAAGAGACAAATCACTCCTAAAGAGATGGCTTTGGAGCTCTGCTCGTTCGACACGCGATTTTAGTCTAGTGAAGCTTTTCGTTCCAGGCTAGCGCCAAAGCTTGTTGAGAGCAATTCTTCCTCATATAGTCTCTGATGAAATCTGTCCATTACGAGTTGTCGAGAGTTGCGGAGAGCAGAGTGGTCATTACGACGTAACGACGTCACAAGTGACTAGCCTGATATTAATAATAACACAGAAACACAGATGGGGAACGTATGTAGCAGTAAGAGAAGCTGGGACCAAACCCGTTATAGAATCAGATTGTATCACAACAGCAGAATCACGTGGTAGGGAGGGGGTTGGTGGTGAGTAGGGCTAACGCGGCCAGGGCGGGGGAGTACTGATTTGGAGTGAGCATAAATATCAATTGAATATATCTTTTCTTTCATTGAATGATCTTCATTGCCTGTTTTGAGAATATGGGGAAACCCAAACCCGTGAAGAAGGGAACGCATTACTTCAAAAGCTGCCTGGTCTGATAAGGAAAAGCAATAGGCAATCTTTGTGTAGCGCTGACCACCTCAATCGTTTCATCTGCATAAGAGTCATACTCCCACTCGACTGATCCCATATATACTTTAAAGGTCGTATCTGCGTTTGCAATCTGACCCTGTCAGCGAGCTACTTCTCAATTTCGTTTCATCAATCAGGTGCTTCTGCAATGCTTTAATACCCCAAACCTTTTGTTCTAAAGAATGAAATTTTCCACTTTTACATAGGAATTAGGAATCGAGAAAATGGCTAACATGAATACCCCCCCCCATCTCAAGGCCCAGCCTAGGTTTGTTTCACATTATCGGCCTGCAGCAAAGGAGGAGCACTCGCAAGGCTAACAACTCGCAACGACTCGCTTCAGTTTGCTAAATCTTCACCTCGCTTTGGTCAGAACTTGGTGCGACAACTTGACAGATATAGTAGTGAGATGCATGGTACTAGCGTCTGGCTTGGCTTTAGAAGGTGTGTACCGAGATCTCTGTTACTTGACTCGGTGAGTCAGCTCAAAGATCGCTCTTCGGGTTGGTGGGCTTCGTGCTGAGATCAAGGCATAGGAGTTGCTGCAGTGTTGTGCACTGCTCGAGGTCACCACCGTTCGGCTGCTGTTCGCGGATCTCCTGCCAAGCAAGAGGCCTCTGGCCCCGCCGAGATTAGCCAGCTTTCTTCCTCCTTGGGTAACTACTGACTAGGATTTCTGCCAATACGATCATCCCACTCGACTTCCAGGCCGTCCCAGACTCCAAGAATGTAAGCAAGGCGATCGCGAGCTAGCTGCCTGAGTGGCTATCATGAAAGTGCTCTCGAAGTTTGGAGCCGGGCGTCTACGCATCCCAACGAAGGGAGACCTCGATGCATTCACTTGGAAGGGATCGAGCAAACCATGCAGGCCACCTTCGAGGCGCAGTCCGCGAAATTTGACAACAAACCCCATAGGCAGGCAGGTGCGTCTGTTCATGGCATTCCAAATCCTGGCTATGCACGTGAGGGCATCCAAGATCTGCCCGAGTTGACCACGGGAGTTCCTACTTGCGTGAAGATCTCCAGGCCGGCTTTGAGCTCGAAACCAGCCTCAAGGTCGTTCTCAGGTGGCCCAGAACAGCGCTATTTGACAGCGCCACCACCAGCCACGTCCACCCCACAAGCCGAAAAGACTCTGCGGTGGTGATGCACGCCCAGATGCGAATTTCGAGACCTTGCGGCGCACGCAGGCAGATCCTGAGTGGGCCTCAATTGAAGTTTTGTCAACGATTTGTTCAACTTTCTGTTGTCTGCTGTCGCAAATCTCTGCTTTGCTTTGCTGTCGCAAATCACTGCTTTGCTTTGCGTTGCGTTGCTTTGCGTTGCGTTGCGTTGCGTTGCGTTGCGTTGCGTTGCGTTGCGTTGCTTTGTTTTGCTTTGGCTCTCGCTGCGAGTTCTGGGAATGAGGTGTGCTGCAGACACTTGCTAGATTCGCCGCGATCTCAAAGCATTCCCGTGAACGCGCTGCTGTACCAGACAAATTGAGGCAGCCCTGGCGCGAATTCGAGCTCGTGGTGTCCGCACTTGCTAGCTGCAGCAGCAACCGCCACCACCAGAAGCAGCAGCGGCAGCAGCGAATGACTCCGGCCTTGGCCTCGATGTTGGCGATGGTTTGGTTGTAGAAGAGCAATAACGAATGTGTAGAGGAGGACAATATTTGGCCAAAGTGATCGTTCATTTCTGCACTTCTGTGGGGCCAATCTTCGCGGCACTGAGATCACTGGCGAGGGCTCCTCGCCAGGGCTCAGCAGGCTTGGCAGTGGTGGTTTTTGCGGACGGCGGCCGGCATCGCGGAGGGTTGCCAGAGATCGCGCAGCTTTCTTTGGACTCGAGTCGAGTGAGCTCAGCTCAATCAGGAAAACAAAGAAAACAAAGAAATGAAAAGAAATGAAAAGAAAGAGGCAAAAGCAAAAAAGTCGCGACTAAAAGGAAAAAGAAAGGAACTGCGATACAGACAAGCAACGACTCGAGGCCCGGCACCTACCTGCCTGCCTGCCTGCCTGCCTGTCTACTGCAAGGCGCCTTCGCGCGATGCTTCTCCGCGCTTTCCATGGCCTCATTCGAGCCCCACGCTCCCATTGCCGCCACCGAAGCCTCGTTTCTAGTGCAGCGCATGTCGACCAATCTGTGAAAGAATCTGCACGCGCCGACATCATTCATCCTCATAATACGAGTAGCGCTAGCTATGCGGATAGTGGTAACAGTAGGAGTCGGTGGAATCATGAATCAAAGTCCATGAACATGGCGGCAGTAGTTTTGATGATCGCGCTCTGGGCCGATTTGCGTGCCGTTCAGAAAGGCGCAGGGTGCATATTGAAGTACTGTCCGTGAGCAGGGAACTTTCATTTTCTTTTCTTGTGCGGTTTTCCAAGAACGTCGAGATGAGAGGCTGGCTTGAGGATCGCTGGCGCCGATGCGATGAGCGGAATTGAATCAATAATACTGAGCACACGGGTGCGAACAAAAATGTCAAAAAACAAAATGTAACAAAAAATAAGAGCAAAAATAGTGGTACGTATGAGGTACTTGTAGTGCCTAGCTAGGAGTCTATATAATCTTTAGACCACAAAGAAATGTAATTTGTGGGTCTCGAGGACCATTGACAGCCAAACCCGAATTGCGGCTGCAGCATAGAGGCAGGCCAGCTATCGAGGGCCGCCCTGGGCTTGACGTGCCTCGGTTAGCCCGGCTTTGACTCCTTTAGGTTGCGGAGGACTCAGGACGAAGCCGTTCCTTAAAATCGTCAATCTGTTACCCCGCGCTCACTGATACGTACATTGCAACTTTTGGGTCAGGGACTATGGAGGTAGCAAAGGCATCGCTCGTGGAGGGCACACAGCTATGGTTTGCCGGCGACAGAGACACGTGGGACCTTTATGATCTTGTTGAAAGAAATGGGCGTATTGCTGAGGTGCAACCAGTTTTGGGAGGCGCCTCAAGCACTTTGGAGCTAAGCAAGGAAACTCGAAGGATGATGTACCTCGCAAACCCGGAGGTTGAAGCAGACATGACTCGACTCAGATATTTTCACGTGCCTGGAATACTGTACAACTTGAAGGAGAGATCCATGGCAAACGAACCTTACACATTCATAAGCCAGAGTGTGCTGGTAGCGGTGAACCCATTACAACCTATTGAGGACCCTGTAGATGTCTTAGGAGAGCCGGAAGCTGTCAATGTAGCACACCCATATGCGATCGCGGAGTCAGCTTATCAACAGCTCAAATTTGCCCTGCGCCGCGGCGACGAGGATTCTGACACCGCTGTAGACCAATCAATCATCATTGGAGGTGAGAGCGGTGCAGGTAAAACAACGTGCGCTAAAATGGTGCTTCGCCACCTCGTGCAGCGCGACAACAATGTCAACGATTCTCACACAGGCCTCGATGAAAAGCTCATGGAAAGTAACCCTATTCTTGAAGCCTTCGGAAACTCAGTGACCAGTCGCAACCATAACTCCTCTCGATTTGGTAAATTTCTCAAGCTACACTTTGCAGGCGGCAAGTCATCAAGGAAAAAAGTTTCGCTGGAGCTCGTCATTACTGGGGCTTCAGTGCAAACCTACCTTCTCGAGCGCTCTCGGGTAACATTTCATGTTAGAGGAGAGCGCAACTACCATGTGTTTTATCAGCTTATCCACGGTGCTGATAGCGGCCTTCGTGAGTACCTTTCCCTTGAAGATGTGGACTTTGAGTATCTTACACCCCAAGAACAGTCTTCGGATACCAAGGTTAGCAAGAAAGAAAGAAAGGCTGCCAAAGTCGATAAAATAAGCAAGAAAAATATGCCTTCGGAGGAGGAAGATGCAATCAATTTTCAGGAGCTTCTTAAATCCCTTGCGGTAATTGGTCTCGGCCATCAACCTGAGAGCAACGAGCTTGATCTAGAGGACGACATCACAGCTTCAGATGATGGAAAAGATATCTTTGGAATTCTCGCATCCATCCTCCATCTCGGTAACTTAGATTTTGAGGATCAAGATAGGCCTGGAGGAACCGCCGCTGTACCTGTAGATGATGGACCTTTGCACACAGCAGCACGCCTCCTTCAGATTGACGCAGACGATTTACTGAGGAGTTTTACTGAAGTCACAGTCAACACAGTAGGCGAATCAATCACGAAGCAGCGCAATGCATCGGCAGCAAGATTTGCTGTTGATGCAGTTGCCAAAACCCTCTATGTGGGTCTCTTTCAATACTTGGTGCAGCGTATCAATTCCTCACTGAACAACTCCGACAATATTCAAGACCTTCCTTTTATTGGAGTGCTTGATATCTTTGGCTTTGAGAGCTTCGAGGTGAACGATTTTGAGCAGTTGTTAATCAATTATACAAATGAGGCGCTCCAGAGTTGTTTCAATGAACAAATTTTTGACGCTGAGGCCGCGATCTTTGAGAGTGAAGGTCTTATTGCAAGCGAAGCTGAGCGACAACCTCCAGAACCGAACATCGAGTGCGTCGAGCTTCTTGAAGGTGGAAAGAACAAAGCTGGTATTCTCTCTATGATTGACTCCGAGGCCAAGGCCCCGGGTGCCGACGATGAGCGTTTGAATGCTTCCTTCCATCGAGAATTCCGCAACCACCCGAATTTTGGTAAGATACATCCACGTGATGCGAAAAGATGCTTCATGGTGAAGCACTATGCCGGCGATGTTAAGTATACTGTGGGATCGTTCTTGCAAAAAAACTCCGATGCCTTACCTCCTGAAGTGGCAACAGTTTTTGCTGCAAGCTCGAGTGAGCTTATCCGTGCTGCCTTTGCAGCAGCTCAGGATAAAATCTCCAAAAAGGCCGCAGCAAGCGGAAAGAAGAAGAAGAAGCCTTCAAATTCGGTCACGAGCAAATTCTACAAGCAAATGCGATCTCTGATGGGCGAGCTTAATACTACTCGTTGCTCCTTTATTCGTTGCATCAAACCAAACCCTCGCATGAAACGTGGTTCAGGTGATGAGTGGCTTGACAATGCGTACATCACACCTCAGCTACACAACTTGAGCATTCCACAGACAGCCGAGGTACTCAAGGGTGGCTTGCCAGCACGTGTAAATTTTGGCGTGTACCAGGACAAATATTCGAAACTTCTACCCCGTGATGTGCTGCGGATGTGGAAAGATTTAACCATGTCAGATCCTCGGGTTTTTGTAGAGGCCATCTTTTATGCATATTCCATTGACAAAGACTCCTACAAAATAGGTAAAACCATGGTTTTCTTTAAGTCTGGTATGCTGGATAAGGTCGAGGCTCTCTTGCAAGACGCTGTTCAGGGTGATCTGGATGAGGAGACTATCGATCGCTTCCGTGAAAGCTTTCAGCGCTGTCGCTGGCGGCGTATTCTGGTAAAGCTTCGCTTAGTTGGCACACTGGCTTTGCTTCTTACTGATGTGCGAGAAGCGAAGGAGCGGGAGCGAGAACTGGAGCGAGCAGAGAAGAAACGCCGTGAGATGGAAGCTCTTCGCAAAGCTCGCCTTGAGCGCGAACGTCGGATCACAGATCTTATCAAGACTGCAGCATCTGAAGTATCCGAAAGCAGAAATGTTCTAGCCGAACTGGAAAAGGAATATGAAAACGCAGAATCACCTGAAGAAAAGGACGATTTAGATAGGGAGATGGACAAAATCCGTCGCCGAATGGAAAAGGCCAAAGAAAAGGCCAAACGAATGTCTATCTCTCTCAATACGTCTCGCAAGGCAGATATGAACACTCGCAAGAGCGTTCGTATGTCCCTGGCACGAATGAGTGAACGCATATCTAGAAGACACAGCCTTGTAAGTGTACGCAATTCATTTCGTAAATCCACAGCTCGTGATTACGCTCCACCTCCTGAGGACGAAAGTGACGAACCAATGTACATTGCTGAAGGCTTAGAAATACTTCATCCTCAACACAAGAAATCAGGCATTTCCAAACTGTTTTGTCTAGTAAGCGGCAATAAGGAAAGTTCAGCGCAGCAGCAGCAACAACAACCATGGGAAGATTGCCGTTTGGCTTTCGTTGGTAGTCAAATTCGAATCTTTGCCTTTGATTCTCGCAGTGCTTCAGGCAGTTGGCGAGGGGAAGGTTCTCCTGTTCGACGTCATCAAGTTGACGCGAATTTGAAAATGGTTGCCGACGAGATGGCCGAGGACGCAAACGTTCTAATTATCCAAAGACGAGATCCCCGGCATGATCTTAGTAGCAAAAGAGCTTTCGTTGAGATCTTTCGTCTTCGATTCCTTGACGATGAAGCAATGCATGAGTTTGAAGTCCGCTTCGAAGTCGCTAAGGAGTTTTTCTCACAAGAGACTCGCGAGGCACAGAACCTACTTCGTGGTGTATTCACAAAGAAGGATGGTACTCAAGACGTTGAAAAGAGTGAAACTGCACGTGAACTTGCAAGTCTCCTCTCTAGTGGCGCAATTACTCAAGAAGAATATGAGATGGGACTGTTTCTTCAAATGTCTTCTCAGGATGAACACTTGCATCGTTATGTTACGGTGTTTGGCAAGGATGCATACCAAGACTACAAGATCCAGTGCCCCAAATGCCATGAGATTCTCTTCAATCTTCCTTCTGAGCCTCTTGACGTTTGTCCGGAATGCGGTTACGAAGACCTGGAGAGTCCTGATGATCTTGAGATGGATGCTATTACGGCACGAAATGAAGAAGAAAAGAAACGCAACCAAAGATTCAACGAAGATTTATCTGGTCAAGACGAGTTCCCCTTCTATGTGGCAACATCTGACAAGCAGCAATTTATCTTCGAAGCTCCGACGCATTCGCTTAAGACTGATCGTTTTACCTTTAATACGTTTGATGTCTTTAATGTACAATGGGTACGTCGGTTTGATGGCGAGAGTGATTGGGAGCGTTATGTCATGTCCCATACATGGGCAGAGTACCGTGACTTCTTTTGCACTGAGGTCCTTGACATGGATGGCATCACAGCTGAAATTGAGCGTGATCTTCCACGCTTTGATATGGAGCCAAACTATGATGATGAGGCTGAAATGCGCGAGGATCTTGAGATGTTTCTCATCCAGTTTCTCCGCCAAGTCTACATTCATGACTTGCTGCGCATCCCACAAATTCCCAAGTTCTTTGGCTATACCAAGGGAGATGCGCTGGTATCAGCCGGCTTTTCCGACGACGAAGATGACTATTAAGTATGATCACAAACCTGTAAAGGACAACTTATCCGTAGGAATAATGCAGCGCAAACGTGTAACATGCTGCACCATCCTTCGACTCTATCTAATACAAGGCCTAGTAGATAGTACTTCTGACGTCACTATCCTTCTACAACATCAGGTACTCCCCTACTTTTACAACGACTACCATTTGGCCATGATTTCTCTATATAACAATTATCAAATTTACCATTTTCGATTCACAAAAAGACTAATACCATTATCTTCAAGCTTCAAGTTAGTTGTGCAAATTGACCGAGTAATTGTAATCAATTCGAACCAACGAGATTCGTGCTAACCCGGCTATCCCATTCTTCTTCATCGTTATGCACTATTGCTTTTCTCAGGTTACCTACCTCCTGATTGGTTCTACTCTATAGAACATTCATTCCACATTGGTAGCACCTATTATGCCTAGTAGATAATATGCTTCCAGGTCCCACCTACCTAGGTACCTGTATAGTACTTCCTATGTACGACTTCTAGCCCTGCCATGATGCTTGCCATCCTCCTTGTAACTTGAGGTTGCAGAGTTTCTGTGTTTGACACCAACCTATGCACAAAGCAGGGGCTGATAGTTAGTCTCTTTGGTCTTAAAGCTTGGCAGGTTATGAACTCAGCAAGTGGCTGGCTCCAGCACCTGGCACTTGAACCGGAGATTCAAGCTTCGCTGTTTGGGAATGGACTTAAAGGAGAGCGGCTCGTGCTGTTTTCATAGTAACAGAGGGAGCCTTCGGCTTAGACGTCTGCGGGGATGGCCTACACCACAGAAACAATTGCCAAATTAAAAAGTGCGGATTTTTACGAACGAGGGATTGACTCCTAGCTTTTGATAAATAAGCTTGGGTTCGCAAACACTAAATGTGCTTCTCGGACCATCACATGCGCGAGTGCGGAATGATTTTTAACCATAAAAATCGTCTCGGACTTTTATTAAAAATTGCATGCAGGCCTAGAGAAGGATTAGATCACTGTTAATGCACACGAAGCTTGCGACAGATGGGGACGAGATTGTGGTTATGAGACTGTCCAGGAAGATTGTTGCCCTCGTGGCAACTTATCATTTTTGCCAAATCGGGTTCTTGGAATTCGCACTTTCAGAATTTCGAGCTGTCTATATCCGAACCCCATTCGGATTGGGTGTGTGGCCTGAAGACACGAGGTTTATGGTTTCTTCAAGTCGCTCAGTAGTAGGCATTACAACTGTTTTCTCTACGGAGTGAAGCTGTAAGCCAATGTTAAGCGTTCATACTGCCTGATAACCAGTTATTCCGTGGAAGGGAAGTTTCCCCTTCAAGAGTACACAAGTCCTTTGAGCTTGCACAAACAACCCCGAAGACTTGAGGAGTACTTACTACAGCATTTTCTCTTTGAGGATTTCCTCCTGCTGAATGCAGCATTCAACCTTTGCGTAGTAGAGTGAATTCGAGCAAATTAAAATTGCATAACATTGGAAGACTGAAGCTGTCTTTATTTTTAGAAAAAGAAAAACATCGTTGGTATCTGCCACATGCCTCAGCATTCACCTTCTCATCGCCTTAAATCAATTTTGATCTACTCCCTTCTATTTACATACATTCAAGCAAGCTCCTGTCTTATCTCTAACCGCCAATCAGACCTTCTCAGTTGCGTCAGACCCTGAGTGTCCGAATCGCATTCAGTGAAACTAGCGACCCCTGCTGCTGCTTCTGCTGATTGTGCTGATGCCCTCATTCGAGCTCCAGCTCCGATCCAAATTGACCCTGAGCTAGCTAGCTCCGATCCATTCTCAACAAATCTGCTTCTGCATTGCAACTAAAATTCGAGCGCACGCCTCTTTTTGCTTTCGTAAGTTACCTCCATCTCCTTCCGCTTGGGTTCTCTCTTTAAATTAGTATCATTGCTTCCCGTGCAAATGTTTTATCCCATTGTTCCCGCCCACAAAAAACAAAAACCAAGATACGGGGAATACATTGTGTCCTTTATCTACGCACGGGTCCTGCTAATAGTTATGACGGTGCTGGAAAATAGTAAAAAAGAAGAAGGTCTAGGTTTATGTAAAATGTACTATTATAGACTGCTGGTATCTAGGTACTTCTGACACCCTCTGCTTGTTTCTTACGAGCTCGACTTGGAGGTCTTTGCTTCATGTTGTTTATTACTTTCATAAAAATCATATCGCTCAAGTTTGCCTTCCAAAACCATGATAGAAAGCATGGCAGGTACCTTAGGTAGGCATTGAACTGGAGTTTGTCTGTCTTTCTTTATGTCTGTCTGCTCCACACTAAAGGTGTGCGATCAGGTTGAGACTCTACTACGTAAATAGTAGGTATGGAGTCTTACGCGCGTGCAGAGAGAGAGAGTATGAAGCAGAATGAATGATCAATTGATTGAATCAGCGATGACCCTGATCGATTGCCGAGGTAGTTTGAAATTGGGCAGCTACTGGGAGAGGGCGTGCTCGATGCTGAATATAAACCAGACCTGCTGTGCGGAGTATTGCAATAAAAAACGAGTGCAGATCGTGGTTTCTGTGCAAATCGTTTTCCCAACTAGAAGGTGAGCAAACCCGGTTCATAGTGTTAGGCAGTGTCATTCAACACCACTGTTACTAATCTTATCTATCGAGTACCACAAAAAGGTGCTGCCGTCGCCTGGTTTTTCCTGTTGGCTCTTCAGGCTTGCTCACTTCTTAAGCGATGCTACGAATACTTGCAATTTTTGTAGTGTTGTGATATCAATTGAAAGAGTAGCAGTCTTCGATATCGTCTTACTGATTTACAAACAACAAAACAATACAAAGTCATTTATCATATCGCTCTCAATGTTCAATCATTTGAAGGTACCTAGGTAGGTAATGTCATCATTGCACTCTCGTCGTAATTATGAAATCGCATGCTGTACTAATTCTCCCTCAATCTTGAACGATTGAAACTGAGAGCTTAGTTACGACATGAGCACTTTGGTTTTGCTCACTTATTCCTTGTCAAATAGTTCGATAAGAACCAGAGCAAAAGGTCTTCGAAGCAATGAATTGCAACCAAAACTCGTTGAACCTCACAACCTTGGTTGCAAGTAGTACTTATAGTAATGAAGAATGCAAAGCTTATTTAATTAATTTTACTTCATTAAAAATATAATAGAAAAAGTTTGAATTTATTTTTTAAAAAAGGAAAAGAAGAAAAAAAGTGTTACTTCATCATTAATGATCACTTACCATTATCCATTAGCTAATGCAACCAGGAGTAATTACAAGACTCGTGTACAGCTCCCTCGCAGACCTAGCTGGCTTACTATTAATGTATAGTAAGTACTCTAGTAGCAAGGTTCCTGCGGAGACACTTTTTTTCGAAGAGCAAACCACTAAACAGCAAATTGAAGATCAACTATTTATTATTTTATTTATTAATTTACTTCTTCTGCCAAGGTTTGAGTTGCTACCGGTATCAAACTTGCTACGTTGGTGCATGGGGAGGCTGAAGGGTGAGAAACTGACAGCCTTGAAGTGAAAGCTGCAAGTGTCTTCAACTTCCACTGCACAATCTGCTCGAGCACGTGCTCCTAAAGCTATGCATACCAAATATACAGTTTTACTGCATGTTGTCAAAAAAGGGAAACAATCTAACAAATATAAGGGAAACAAGCTTAGGCGCACTTAGAAGCACTATCGTACTCGCGTTTATGCGCCCGTGCAGGTCTTCAAGTTCTTGCAAAGCGCGACCACTGAGAGAACTAGTCTGCGAACATGCCTACTTCAAAGAGCACCATGCTTGCAGGGATTGCTTCTCCAACCTCTTCTTCGACTGTCGCACTTTCTTCTTTCTATCGTCCCTACTATCACAAAAGGGGTTTTTGCTCATCTACCTATCATTATAATGATCAATGTTTATTTTAATTAATGAAACTTTAAAGTTAAAAAAAATTAAAATTAAAATCAGCATGAAATAAGCAAGAGTAATTAACACTTCACGTGGAAGACGTCGAACATTATTGCCTTGGAAGAAATAAAACCCCTTTCTCAGTGATCCACTCTTACGCTCGCTCGCTCGCTCTCTCTCTCACACACACATAGCCTTTGTTAAAAAGTTGTCAACTACGGCGGCTAAAGAAGCCCTAGTAGGTGCTATTCTATCCTCAACTAGTGTTGACACTAGTAGCTTTATTATTCTAGTAGCACTCAATCACCTTCCGTCGACGATCGCATGCAAGCCCTTTGCTGCAGTTCTCCAACGCCGAAGATTGTTGCGGAGCCCGCGTTGCTTGCTGGCAGCGGACTCCTAGCACCCTCTCCTCGGTGCTGCGACACGTACACAGATCTCTTTTGATTGCCGCAGCTCTACTCTTTCACGAAACTCGCCATTCCCAGGACCGGAACAGCGCGTGCAGCAGGGCTTCTGCTTTACTACGTTTTAACCATTTTTATTTGAATTAATTATGGCGTTTTACGGCGAGGATACCTTTTGTGAAGGTCGAGGAGTTTACGATGCTCCTCCTTCTGTGACCTATATGCCGACATTTACGACTTCTGTGGATCCTTCAGCCACCATGACGGCTCCTGAGGCTCCGGATGTTCTGGACCCGATGCTCGACATGTTCGCTGTTGACGCTCTTGGACCTCGAGGCGATGCTTCCAGCCTTCTGGGAGATGACTACGGAGCACAGCCCTATAGCCTTGCTCCAGGAAGTGACATGATGGACGTCCAGGGCTCAGGTTTGCCGCCATTGCCAAGCTTTTACTCTCGTCAGGACACTTATTATGCCGGTACGATGCCTGCTCGAGGCATGATACACGGTGCACCACACCCTTCTCACCACATGCACCAACAACAACAGCATCGTCAGCAACATCAACAGCATCACATGCACCAGCAGCAATTTCACTTGCAACACCAACACCAACAGCAGGACTACGGATATGGAGCCCCAACTGTTGAAGAGATGCAGGGATATGAGGCCATGGAAATGGCTAAACCCCCTGTTGACAAGAGCTTTTACATGGATACACAAATGTCCTACCGAACTGTAAACCCATCATTCTCGGGCCCTTCGGCGCAACTGCAACAGAGTCAAACCTCAGCAATCTCCGTGCCACCTCATGTACCGCCCAGTGCTCGTTCTGCAGTGCCACCGGTGCCAACTTCTGCTAGGGCACCTGCACAATCCGCTTCACAGGACATACAACCACTTCCACTTTCATCCCCTGCAGCGACCGCCTCAAATATCAAAACCACAACTGCAACTTCAACGCCAACAACGGATGCACCATCCAATGCGTCCGCCGCCGCCGATTCAGCCACAGGGGCTGCGGCCCCGAAAAAGCCTCGTGCACGCCGCGTCAAGTTAACGCCTGAAGAACGCGAAGCACGCCGGAAACAACGCCTTGCGATGCGTAAACAAAGGAAATCTGTGCGTGAAAAGGCACGTCGCAGCAAGGAGAATGACTACTATGAGGAACTCGCAGACCTGTGCGGGTTACCCAAAGAAAATCGCGATAAGGCGACTATCTTGGAAGCTGTCATCAAAGCCATTGATGAGGGAGAAGACATTGCGCTCAATGCCGGGGCACACGCATCCTCGTCCTCGGATGAAGATAACCAGTGTGCCGACGGAAGCGGGGCGATCCCAAAGCTTGAGCCACACACTTCCCCAAAGTCCATTGACGATACCCCAAAACAGCAGGAGCGTCACCAGAGGTTCAACCAAGACAACAATGCCGCACCCACGGACAGTCCTGCAGACATGGACTGGGATGATTTCATTGATGATCAGCCTGTCCCCCACATGAAATATGAAATCAATGACTCGGACCTTGAGGATTCAAGACCCCATCGCCGCCGTCGCCATAGCAAAACATCCATTAACCAGCCCATGCGCGTGACCGCACCACCAATGCCGATTGATGCGGCAGACCTCCCGCCTCCCATCTCCTTTTAATTTTCCTTATGAAGTTCCGCTGACGATTGTGAAATAGTATATTTCAAATCGAAATAGGCGCTTTTGTTCGTGCAGAGTTTGCTGTGCAAACTTCTCCAACGCATCCATTGAAGAGACGAAACTCTGAGTGAATCGTGATGATGAGTAGACAAGATTTATTCACGGCTCAAAACTAGAAAAACCTACGACCTCCGTAGTTGCTACCATATGTACACACAGCAACACCGAATCACTTGGAATCGTCTTCCTCTTTTAAGCAAACAAGGCATGTCATGCGTTCGCGAAGTGGACCTTACTCGCTTGAATTTCAATGGATTTATTGATCCCCCCGTACCTGAACTTATGTCTTATGATTCCCGCAGCAACTTGTGTTCGTTCATGAAGCAGCATGTTATATTGCTTCATTACACAAATCTGTCAAAGCAACGTAAAAATTTGCTTTCGTTCTTCGCGAAACTTTTTTTTGTTGTATGTTTTGTTGCTGCAGGGAGAAAAAATAATGAATATTTGAAGTGTTATCAATGTCTCATCAATTCGAATACATATTTTTGTTATCATATATATAACTTGAGTTGCAAAAAACAATAGGACTTAAAGTATGCCACTAGGTCAGGGCATCTTCTCATTAGTAGGCAGAGCTTCTTCAATGGCCTTTCCATTTACTTCATGAGCAGCTGGAAAGAAGACACGAGGATGACTGGAGAATTATTATAAAATTGTTGGTGTTCATGTAATTGTAAGTATATTGCAGGGTTAATGTTGCATAAGTGTACTTCAGGTGTACACGGGTTTCTCTTTTTTTTTTTGTGAGTGGACCTTCACTCTTTAAATATATTATGATCTTGTACATCAAGACGTTCAAACTGCCAGTTCGGCCATGAAATCCTGTGTATCATGGTCAATTAGACCAATTGGCTCGGTATCGACCGCCAAAGGGTCATACGGGACGTGAACATTGAAATCCGCCGCGCTGTTCACAAAAGCGCATTGCTGGCTAGCCAAAGAGTTCAGTCTGCATAAACTTTGCTTGGTCTGGTTCTCAGAGATGCTTGCAACAAATTGGTGCGACGAATCGTTAGAGGCGCAAGAAAGAGCATCCATCTGCTTCGAAAAGTTGGTTTGTTTCTCAAAACCTTCCTCTTCTTCAGCATCGCTCAGAGCGTCCAGATTGTTAAGTATATCCATAAAATCTCCAGCTTCATTGCTACTGTGCTTGTGAATCCCAGAGCTCGAGTCATCAAAATCAAGAGCGTCTGAGGTTCCTGTCGCTTTGGAATCCGTGTCGTAATCATCGCCTAGGGGCCAGGAGTATCCAAAGCTCGACTGTGCTTTCTTTTGCTCAGGAGCTCTGGGGTCTTCATTCAGTAATCCATCAAAACCATCAGCAATATCAAGGTCATCTTGATTGAGCGGCTGGGGGTGTTCATTCTCCAAGAAGCTTTCATGAACAAACTCCTCAAACGTTGCGTCGTTTCGCAAGCTAGACCACAGCTCGCGCTTAGATTTTACCTGGCTGTTGTGAATAACAAAGGTTCGTCGAACAGGACTTGGTGTTTTTAGAAGAGGCGGGGGTGCTCGGCGTCTCGGGGTTGGAGAGGGAGTAATTAGGGGAGTCTGCGGGTGGCTAGAGCGCACAGGCTTACTTTTTTTTGGTGTTTCTTGATGCTCTGCGTATATGAAGGAGTCCTTCTGTGGAATAGATGATTGGACTTTCTTAACAGATTTTGATGTCAATCTGCGACGCTGTGACGGGGGACAAGAATTTGTGTAATTTTCCTTCTCTTCATCTCCTCTTTCAACTTCTCGGAAACGTCGCTTCTGAGACTTCTTTGCACTAGCAGTAGCCAATGCGACTTTGTTAGCTGATTTCTTAGCTTTAGCAAGAGATCTCTTTGATTTTGGCGTCTTGGCTTCCTGTGATTTCTTTGAAACAACTTTCGCACTCGTCTTGCCGTTGCTAGGGCTTACATGACTAGCTGTCTCCACTAACCAACTGGGGTCAGGGAGGGTCTCGAGAAACTTCGAACCCTGAGTAAGCGATGGGTAGCCTTGATCTGGATATTCATCTTTGGAGATGCCACAGAACTCCAGGAAGGGAGTGTTATAGGCTTCCAAGCAATCTGTGGATGTTAGTTTCGGAGTAAAGATGTGAAGAAAGTGCTCAATGATGCGGTGCACCTCATAGCGACGAGCACGCTCTACGTTGCGATCTGCGGCTCGCAATAAGCGACGCTTTGTTAAAACTGTGAAGGGGCGCGACTCTGTTCCTGCAATCATATCTCCTTGGGGCTCAAGCGTCAGTTTGAAAAGGTGTTGGTCCACATGCTTCGAGCAGATTCCTTCAATACGGAAGGAGACGCTTCCACTGAGATTCTCTCGTGACACCTCTATTGTAGAGATCTTCGTGCGTAGGTCCAAGTTCTCTTCGTAATTGTACTTGGCATACTTGTTCCTTGCTCCGGAAGGCTCTACTTTGAGACCAAACTTAAGCTTGGTTGGTTTCAAATTTTCTAGAGTTTCTGGAGTGCACCGTACTACGAAAGCTACCACGAGCACGTACGTCGCCAGCGGTCCCTCGGCATTGCAAAATATGGTCTCCGGCTGTGCCACAATTTCCAGGCGAGCGTCCCCGGTTGCCTTCGTCTTCATCGTCTTTGTGTTGCTCTTCGTCTCGTGTGAGAGCGTTATGGGTTCTTCCGAGACCAGTTGGATGTCTCACGCCACGTCTTTGTACGCAAAGCGTTCCCTCCAGCACGCAGACCCGGCCAGCGCAGCTCACAAGGCACTTATTCTGAGCACTCCGAGGGTCCCGCGTCCCGCAACAACAAGATAGTGTCGCAAGCTTTCGTCAAGGCTTGATCGATTGAGATTTGAATTCTAGCTCACTTTCTTCTCTATCGACCAACCTTAGGAGGCATAGTGAGGTCGCTAGGTATCAAGACTCCTACCAATGACCCATAGGTAGTCCTACGATGAAAGAGGTCTACTCTCCACATTCCCTGCGTTACCTCAAAATTCAAATTTTAAAATTTCAAACTGCCGCTATTTCACCGATTTTCCGAAGGTGTTCTCTTGGGGACGCCCCTCACAAAATAGCTCAGTGGAGATGAGAGGGATATATTTCTCCGAGTGTCGGCAAACCCGAACAGACCTTGAGAGTCGTTCTCTGGAGAACGGCGCGATGGTTGGTGGCGGCAGTTAGATTAGGAAAGCTTTTGAGAGCGAGTCAGTCATAAGGAAGAAGGCAAGATCATAGAATGAGCCGACAATAAGCAACTGGTATTTCGCGGGTCCCGAAGTCTTCATCCAAGCTGAGGGTAAAGAGGGAGGTGGTTTGTAAGCGTGAGACTAAAGACCAGCTCGTATTTTATTTGTATCTGTTTCTGATGAGGGAGAGTGAGCCTACCGCTCAAAAACTGTCGAAGGCCTCGAGGTCGTCTGATTTCCTATATATGGTAGGATGCAGTAGTGCTGCAGAAGCGCGAAAAAGGAAATCCACGAACGTAATAGCACAGGTGGACCAAGCTGAAGTGATTGGGTGAAATTACAGATCATTCTTATGTATAGCAGAATTTTAATTATGTACCAGAGTATGATAGACGTGAAATAATGTAGCAAATGCAAAACGTCGTTCTTGCCGCCAATGTTGTAGGCTCTTATTGTGGGCGAGGTGCAAAAGGAAGTAAAGTACGAGATCGAAACTGTTCTTTCATGTTTCTGAAATCAGCATAGGGCAGGAAGACCAGACGAGAACTGCGGTTAAAGAAGTCGGAGGTACAGAGCACTTTTCCATCGACATGGATATCGCCACGGCTTTCAAAAGTCCTTGAACCATACACCAGATGGAATGTCTTTGAGCGTTCCAGAGTCAATCACATCATCTCGTGGAGATGGAGTATTAAGAATATCCTTGAGTGCGCTCTGAGCGGCTTCGCGAAGAGGGGAATCAAAAGTTCCCGCGCGAATAGCTTCAAAATCAACCTTTGACAGGAAAGGATGGCGGGTTGTATCTTCAATATTAGCTAGACGGCGAGATGGTGAGGGCTGTAAAAGGTCCTGAACAAATTCGGAAGCTTCCTTCGAGATAGATGCAGGCATGCTGAGGGATGTTGGGTCGAAGTTGGAGATTTCTGAAAAGAGATCTTTCTCCTTAAATGGAAGAGTCGCGGTGAGCATCTCGTGCGTAAGAATACCAAGAGCCCAAAAGTCTACTTCCAAGCCATGCCCAGCATTGAGAATTTGCTCAGGGGCCACATAGCCCGGGTCGCCACACATTGTGAACGTTCGAGTATGTTGATCCTCCATGTATTTTCCACAACCGAGATCAGCCAGACTTACGTACCCCTTGTCAGAAAGCATGAGGGTCTGCGGATTGATCGAGCGGGCAAGGATACTACGGGAATGCAGACGTTCAAGAATAATCAAGATGTTGGCTACTACAAAGCGCACAACGTCTTCGTTGAGCGGCTCCGACATGAAGTCATGTAATGAGCCACATGCAACACCTGCCAGGGCCACATGTAGACTTTCAGCACCAATAAAAGTTTTGAGGATGGGGAAGATCGGGTCGTAACGTGCGATTGGGCCTTGGCTCTCCTCAATGGATAGGTGTTTCGCCTGGTGACTCCGGCACGAATTCTGGGATCCAAGAGACGGGAGATCTTCCACAGCAGCAAGAGGAAGAAGCTCCCGATCACGCAACGGCATGTTTTCAGTCTTAGCAGCTTCAATAGCTTTGCGAGAATACGACTTCAGTGTACATGGGTCGCGAGCACCTGGCACTTTGACAACACGGAAGCTGATAGTCTCAGTTGTGTGAATGGTTGCCTTTGGTTGAATTTCATCCACAGGCACATCCTCAAACTTGATACCAAGCATAGCACAACGAGAAGGCATTTCCGCAGCAGCGAGACTCTGAAGTTCACGCTTCCGGCCATGCCGAGCAATAATGTCACTAAGAGGGCCAAGAACCTGCTCAAACGAGTCTTTGCTGATGTGAAAGCAAACTGTTTTGCCCACCGCGAGAACACTCGCTGCACGCGGTTCACGATTGAGAAGAGCTCGCTCACCAAAGTAGCTTCCTGCCTGAAGGCGCATGACTTCTTTTCCGACCTTAGGGTCGATCACTGCAGAGTCAGAGATAAGACAGCGTACTCCGCCCTCTTTGATGATGTACATGATGTCACCCATGTCACCTTGCTTGATAATAGTATCATTATCCTTGAAGGTCACCTCCGAGAGATGATCTGCAAGACGCTGTAGTTGGCCCTTACCTAAAGTCTCAAAAATTTTGACACTGCGGAGCACACGGATAAGTTCCTTGTTAGGTCTCTTTATTAGTACACGGCGGAAAGTCTTACGACCAAGAGCCCACAATCGACCGTCTGTTTTGGCAATCACAGATGCAGCACGAGGTTTTGAGTACATGAGAGCGAGCTCACCAAAAGATGGGTTACCAACATTGCCTGCGCGGGCAACGTATGTATGAACCTTGCGTTCCTCATCAGATCCCTCTTGATGAAGGAAACAGTCATATTCACCCTTGTCCACAACGTAAAAATTATCACCATGCTCACCTTGCTTGATGATGGTATCACCCGCTTTGACGTTCTTGCGAACAAAAGCACGAAGAACATGGTCTAGTTGGGTAGGATTGAGATGCTGAAACAGGAAGTTGGTGGAGACTGCCATTTTGATAGCTTCAATCTCCTCGCTAGACTTCACGACGCTATCCGTGCCAACAAGAGCATCATCATCCTCGTCTTCTTCCTCCGCCTCAAAAACGGTCGAGGATTCGATAAGTGCCCGTTTGACACGAGACATCTCCCGGCGAACAGGACGATTTTGCTTTTCCATGGCTAAGAGAGCATCATAGGACTTGAATGAGCCCATCATGGAAACATTTTCGCCGACATGAGAACTCAAGTTAAATTCAAGCTTAGCTGAGCCGGTTGACGTTTCTCCCATATTCGTATAAATGACAATAGCAGTGATATCATCAGTGCGGACTTCATAGTGTAACCACAGCTTGTAGGACTCAGTCACGAGCGCACGCGCAGCTTCGTAAGGATCGTCGAATTTTCTCACCATGTCAACCACAGTTTGGGAAGATAGGAATTCAAAAACACCATCACTGGCAATGACCACGAACTTGTCTCGAGAAGTTAGTTTACGACGCAAGACCTCCGGGTTTGAAATACAGCCAATAGATTCTGCCATTTCATCACCTAAACTTCGTGTGAAGGCTACGCCGGGACAGCCTTTGTTTGGCAACCAAAGACGCGGTGGATCACCGCCATCGTCTTCCTCTTCACCCCAATCTTGGGCGTTAGGGTCATAAGGTTTGTAACCTTCAAGCTGGTCCATTGTCATAACTACTGCTCCGGCTTCTTGGCAGCGAATACGTTCATCACCTCGGTACGGGGTCTGATCAGCGCTCAAAGGTTGGGCAACAATGCGCCCGCCACCCATATCTGTTGCAAGGACGGCACGAGAGTCGCCAACATTGGCAACGATAACTTCTTCTCCTACAAACAGTACAGAAATGCAAGTTGTACCTGCTAAAGTATCGTCAAAATAGGTTGGCCCCTTTCGCTTGCGTTTCTGCTTATGCATTTCTTTGTTAACCTTGAGGAGAGACTCCTCAAAAGCCACCTCTGGTTGAATTCGTAAATGTTTGTTGTTCAGCATATACTTACTAAAGCGGTCGACAGCGAATGTGCTACACTCCGTGCCATAGCGACCATGACCATCAAAGACTCCAAAAAGACTAATATCGGGGTACTTTGCACCCAGGTCGGGAGCAACGAGCAAATTATCCTGATTCTTTTTGCTTAAATCTTCTGGGTAGAAACCGCTCTGGCAAACCCAGCCATAGTGGAGCGTTACAATAGGTGTATCCTGTCCATTGTTCTCATATGACCTCAACTCGCGTTTCTGTGCACCTTCGGAAGACCGAGTACGCCCAGAAACCTCGAGGCGACTGATAGCAAGAAACTTCTCGTCTTGCGTGAGGCCATCCTCCATATCGGGTTCTGGTGCTGTGCATTTGTCAAGTGTTTCTGGAATCAGTGCACTAGCCAGATCTTCTGCGCTCTTCTTTGCCGCAGAGAGCTTGGCCACTGGAATTGGTTCATTTCGGTTATCCATGATGTTGAACCACGAACCTTTTCTTGCTTGCACACAAAATTATCTGTCCGGATCCCGTTAAAAAAAGGCGACACAGCAATCAGTCTAGAAGCCTAATTTGTGATTTAAACGATCTCGATTCGATGTTGTTTGAAAACGACAAAGCAAGACCAGAGGCCAAAATTACGAAAAAGACCACAAGCAAGAATCACGAGAAACGCCAAACAAACCTGCCTGCTTTAAGTAAAAGAAAGGTGATTTACAGTCACCGCTGGCGCCTGACAGCAAGCGTGTCGCTCTCACGGAGCCCAAGCAGGCGGAAGAGACCGGCGAGGTCTGACCAGCAATCCGGGAGGGGCGAGCAAGGGAGCGGCGTCCCGTGAAGCGAAGCGAAGAAGAAAAACTTATCGATCGAGGTGAGTCCGCGCCCTCTTTATTATTATGAGTCTCTGTGACTCGCTCACGGACAAGGACGCGGACGACTACACGGCACGCAGCTTCGAGAGCCTACCTGAATTGGATCTTGATCGCCACCAGGTTCCCCAATCCACCCGGTGTCGCGTCGCGGTGCAGCAAGCGAACGACCTCCAGGACAGGTTCGAGCTAGAGCGAACGAACCGATGGGAGGCAAGGAATAGAAAATGGAATGGCACTGCGTTGGCTGATCCTCCTTTTCTTCCTTCTCCTCCTCCTTCTTCTCCTCAGAAGCGGCGGCGTGAGCGGCGGAGTCGACGAAAGGCCGTGGCCGCTGCAGGTACTGAGGCGCGTCTGCTGCAGAACGGCGAGCAGGCGAGCCGACGGAGAGAATTTGAATCCAAACCAAAATCAGAGAAGAAGCAAAGAGACTTTGCGACGCCTAAAAGATGATTCTCACTTTATTAGGACTCTTCCTTTTCAAAAAGAGCAAAAGTAAAAACTTTTCGCTGTTCTTTCTTCTTTTACTTTTGAAAGACTCTTTACGAGCGAGCCTGCGATGATGCCAGAACCCAGCATCATCGTTCCTAATAACGAACAAGGAGGCGCTGCTCCAAACGTCGCATCGTTCAAAATGAAGAACTTTCTGAGGAGGACAGGTCCAAGGGAACGAAGGAGTTGAGTTTCTTCAATTCCATGTTACTTGACCAAAAAAAACGAACGAATGGTGAGTGAGAGTGATAATGCTACCAGTAATTATTTTGTAGACTAACTGTGTATTTCTTTATTCATAGATGCTATATTTTATTTTATTTCATTTTATAGATATTGGATGAACCAAAAAGATAAACAAAATGATAAATAAATAGGCATAGTAAATGGCAATAGGTACGCTGCCTACGAATGATAAAATAATGATAAAATAATGTTAAACTAATGATAAAATAATGAGATGCCTCTCTTCGGACATCTATGAAGGAAGAAGAAGTTGGAATGTTGAAGCAGATTCGTGAAAGGGACTTTCACGTGCCCGCGTTACACGTGCGCAACCACAGGGACAGCTAGCTGGCCTGTTCTCCTCTGTCAGCGAGAGTTTTTTAGCTCGCTCTTCACATTTGCATCTCAAGAGTAGCACCGCCGCGATGACTCGAGAGTCCTTCTCCATTGCTTTGCTGCGCTAAGATATGTCCTTTTGTCTTAAAAGTCTGAAAAAAGAAGAGAAAGTGAGTGACTCTGATCCAAAGAGCACCAGTAGTATCCACTCTTACGCATTCGGTTAGAAGGCTCTTGGTAGTAATTAGTGATGGGAAGCAGAAGAAAGATCACTTAATGTTTTACAATCTTGTAGTTCGACTATTGGGTAGCAAAACAAAAGACTTTCAAAGAAGCGCCCTGAGGCAAGACGATGGAGGCCAAGAGGTCGGCGCGACTAAGACCATGCGTGGCCACCTTCGTGTCTTCACTTCCACCCAGGCTACATGCTTCCCTCTGCCGGGTTTAATGTTGAAAAGAAGGTCAACGAGTCGTCCTGTATATCGGCTCAGGTTCTAAAAGCTTAATTTAGACTTTAAAAAGACATAAAAAAGAAATATATATTTAAAAAAAGGAAACTTTATTATTAAATCATAGGAGAAAAGAACCAAATTCTTTAGATTTTACTTTTTAAAAACAAGTAAATAAAATTGATCCCTCTGTTGTTAGCCTGGACAATCCAGATACGGAGAAGCCTAGGCCTGGATGAGATGGGATAAGAAGTAGGTACTGAGATTGACGCCAAGTTCAAGAACGGATGTTATTAGATTGAGAACCGGTCTCTGTTTTCTCTCCTGTTTTCAGTGCGCACGTTCCGATACCACAAGGCCCTCGACGTGCATTCTCCTCCGCGCCTGAGCTTGGTCAATAACTATAAAGTACCCCCCAGTTGAAGACTTGTGCATCAAATACACACCGATTCCCACTTCCTAAAAAGAGGTTATGTATGGAGTTATATACAAAATAGACCCGTTACGCTCGAGATGGGTCGAACTTGGAGGATCTCGCATGAGAAAGAAGACACATGATGCCAGGACAAGTCTTTAACGCTCGAGAGAAAAGGACCAAAGAGTAAGGAGTAAATACGATTCAAAGGTGCGCGTAAGAAAGAATAATCGCATTTTAATGGAAATGAGTATATGTTAGTTTTCACAGGGTGGTCTCCAGGTTACCAGCATTTCCCAAACCGGGTTACATGAAGTATTGAGCTATAAAGAGTTTAGGGTGTGTATTCAAGCTTTTTTAATACATATTTGTAAATTTGGCGCATCTAAAACTTTCCTTCAATCGGATGTAATGTTATATGCAAAATAGGCTAGATCTATGCTTGTGATGAATGAAGTAGTGGTTTATGCTCTAAGCATGAACACAAAACACACCTTGGAATGGCGAATCGTTTAACCGCATTTTTGTGAAGTTGGAAAATTTTAAAAGAAGCAACATCTACCATAAAAAACTCAAATGGTAGTGCTTTTTCACTGAATAAAAAGTGTTCGTTGCCTTTGCCTGAGAAAGAGTTCATGTACGCGGAGATGAGAATGACGGGATAACCTGGACACGAGCAAGTATCGTCTGGGGAAGCTCCGCGCCCGCATTAGCAAAAAGCTAGCACAAGACGATTTTCGTAGACATCTACAAAAAGTCTTACTAACTTGAAGGAAACTTGCTAGCAAAGTCTGGACTTTGAACTTCTGATTTTGTGTTGATCAGGACCTTGACCCGAATTGAAAACTTCTCTGGAAACTCTGTAGTAGCGAGTGATGTGTAGCATCGTGCTCATCTTGAAGATATGATGTTTTGTACACCCCCCCTTGACAGTTGCCCTTTGAAAAAAATAAATTAAAAAATAAGGCGAGATTTTTCAAAAGTTGATTCTCATTATGGATTTTCAGAATATTAAATTAATCAAATCCTGCTTCTGGCTAAAAGATGCCTTATGTCCTACTTTTCCTTATGTAATTTAAGAGTTGTTTTTAAATATGAATAGCTGAAGTTATTTATATCTCGCTGTGTCAGCTTTTTTCGTAGACATATATGCACTTCATCTTTTTTCTTCCTTTCTTTGTGCAACGTGATGGACTTTTCTGCCATATTCCATTCAGCTTGCGGTTCCACGCTCATGATAATCTAGGTATTTTCTGACTCGATTGGTTAGTTGTAGCTGGGGATTTTACTCGCCACTGATACCGACCAGTCTAAGCATAATATTGGAACAGTTTATTTTAGGATTTCTTGCTTCAGGGCTACCCAACGAAGGACCTCTCCTAATATCAAGGTCGAAGAGGGGTTCAATAGATGAAAGAGTAACTCTGAAAGCAAATAAATACTGTCTTTGGGGGAAATTCTCGTGGCCTTTCCTAGTTTTGAGCTCCATTATCACTGTTTCAATTACTAAAGGTTTCTCTCTCTGCTGAGATCCCGCATCAAAGGAACTAGTGGACAATACATTGCTAGAGTTCTAGGCATCCGTTTGTAAAGGGCTTATGGATATAAGGCTTGTAATGGAACATATTTAGAAAACCATAGTCGTATAGTTGAGAAATCAAGAACCAAAAGGGCTAATAAACATTCCCTAGAACCAAGAATGCTGTCATCTGAATTGATGGATGATAAGATGAGTTCACCTAACCTCGTCAATTCTCTCTAACGCAGTTCAAGAATGTCTAAACCCCTCAACTTCTATGTGAATCAGTCTTCCTTGGAATTCAATTCTCGAGGATAGTAATCCGCTTACTCTTTAAACCAGTCCTTTGTAGACCTTTATCAAAGCTCTTGCCTTCATCTTCATAGTCGATCTCTAGCTGACCAGATTCATCTTTCAGTAGTCTCTGTCATTCCTTTGTGATTTGTAAAATCTAGAATAATACTCTTTTGCTATAAGTCAAGCGCCCCTTAAGCTGGCCATTACTGATGAAATTGCTCAGAGCTTATCCCTGGTCAGCTAAAGGTTGACTGGGAAAATGAAGGCAATGAGCATGTGGATGCATAATTAGGCGCAAGAAGGCGGTTAGGCTAATCGAGTTGGCTATCTGCTGAGCTTGGTTGGATATAGACAATCAGTTAGGTTAGTTCATCTTTTAATTAAGAGACTAAGACACGACTTCATTTCTATCAGACAGAGCTCAAGGGGTTAAGTTAGCTCATTTCCTCGACCACAAAGTCAAGCTTGCTATTACCTATTCACTTGATTATACAATGCATTCTTCTTCCTGAGTTCCCCTAACCGTTTGTGATAGTCAAGTTCTTATCACATACGATTCCTAACTGAGACTTTAGAGCTCATAATAGTGTGTCAAAGACTCTGGTAATGTAGTGAGTGCATGACCCTTGGATTGGAAATCTGAGCGTATATGTAAGAGCAAAAATTCGATACTTATCATCTCTGAATCAATGGAGGATGCGATCTATTTCTGAATTGCATTCAATGATTCAAAGTATTATGTTGAAAGTTTCGAAGAGTGCGAGGATGCTTTAGTATGTCAGGAGCTTTACTTATTTCGTAAATCAGCCTCTATGTAAATTTGCGATGTTTGTGAGCTGTTCCAATGTTATTATGAGCTGCGGAACGCATTTACGACCCAATAGTACCAGAACCCAAATTAGTACACATACAGCAATTCCGCAACGCATTTTCAAAATTCTCGCAATCATGTATTCGTTTACGATACTGATTTGGCTGATCTTCATAAGAAACAGTTATATGTTATCGTTAGACTGCAGACTATCGTTCGATTCTTTTGACATGTATCTTAGGTCATGAAGATTATCGCACTTACCATGATACACAATACATAAGCAACTGCGGAAGGAAAAGAGGGTGACTTTTTTATTGCTAACTTCTGTACTTTGATGCATTTACCAATTGGAGGTTACTCCTAAAATTCTATGACTTTGGTACAAGCCCAAGTCCAAGTCCAAGTCCAAGTCCAAGCATATCGCTCTCGTAATACTAACTTGCACATAATGTTTGCTGTAGCGAGTGCTTCAAGAACAACTGTAGGTACTTATATCAAAGTCGAGGCTGTGAAAAGAAGGCCAGCTTCAGAATTTCTATACAACCAGCCGGATAAGCTTAGTTAACAGGGTATGCGTTTTGTTTCAGACGGCATTTCCGAGATCCTGACCAATAAGCTTGGCTCGTATAAGAATTCTTTCTTAAGGTACCCGCTTTCAACAACTCCCACCTTCATAAACACACGTACCAATAAGTTTTCTATCTCGTAATCTAAATTTAACACGTACTTAGGTGTCGTCAAGATACCCATTATGGGCAATGCGTGAGAAAATTCGCGATAAGCTCCATCCAACAAATCTGCCTCATTCGTACCTGAATTCACGGTTATTTGAATTTCCAATTGTCAACGAAGAGCCAGAGTCATTAGCAAACTGCTTAGTAACTTAGGGAAAGAGAGAAAGCATTATGTTGCATATAGAAATAGCCTAGTTAGTTCTCCTTCTTCTTCTTCTTCGAAAACAACTAGGTGTGTATATACATATATAATATAGGTGTTTTTCCAAGTAAGTAGAGGGATTATTGGAGTAGCCCCTGAAATGTGAGATACTTCAGATTAGAAAGGTTGTATGGAGTTCAAACTGCACTAGGTTGATTTGGAAACATGAAGTCCAAACCACGCTCCGAATACAACGGTCGGAGCTGGCCATGCGTCGCGTCGACTTGGTTGGATCTTGGAGTTGTGAGTAACACCTCTCTTCTAGGTGGCTTGTTTTAACCATGAAAAGAATAAATTCATTGGCACCTACTATTGTCTTGTCTTTCGTTACAATTCATGCTTCCCTGCTTATTATTAGTGGGTGTATGATATCTTTGTGCACAATTTTGTTCCAGAAGAAATGGGAGCGTCAATTGTAGTAATACGCCCCGTGTTCAGAAGAGCATTTTTGAAGGTTTAATTGATCGCGGCTCCGTGAGGAATGGATCGAGTTAGTCTTTAATTTTCTTTAGCTCTCGGAAAATTTACAAACTGTGTTAAATTGATTCCACTCGGTGCTTCGCTCTCTGCAAAAGAGGTGCTTCGACTTGTAGATGGCAACGCTCCAAATTTGCGGCCTGTTTGAAGTCATCCATATAACATTTTAGTAGGTACGAGGGAAGTGTTGTCAGCGAAATTCCCAGACATAAACTAAAACATTTTTTTCAATTTCATTCTTTAAAATTATAGAGCGGAAGTACTTTCCAGCAAAACTTTACCAGCACAATCATGTGTCATTGTCGTATATTGGTTTGTCAATTCATTCAATTTGCTTTAGATTGCGTTAGTTTTAATCAAGGGATGATCTTTACTCGCACGCAAAGTAAGTGCGGATTAACTGCGAGTCCTGAGGCCCGCAAGATCGCACAGAGGAAACTGCACCTCAATTCGATCATTTTAAATGCGTCCTTTGAGCCGTGGTCCACAATCGTCCGAGCCGCTCACCTACTGTGCCATGATGGCAGGTTTACTTACCTCCGACAATGAAGTCGCCCTTGTCCTGCAAAGGCGCTCTTCTTCCTCTCTCGTTTCTTGTGTTTCCGAAAGTAAAATCCAGCGGCAAATCGTTCCTGGTCGCCACGCTGTCATGATAAGCTCTTCTTTTTGGAGCCCTTGAGCAGCTTTGGCGTTGAACTTCTGATAACGTCTGAGGTGGATGAACAGTGAACCACAATTATCCTGCCTTCCGGAGTCTTCCCTTTGTACACGTGCAGGCCACGCTGCGCGGGGCCCCGTTCCCTCCTAAAGATATCCCCACAGTCATCCCCACATCGTCTTTGCGGATGCTGCGCACAGTTGCCTTATATACCCCCTATATATAGGAATTCCATTAGCAGTCAGGGGTTATTAAAGAGCCTTTTCAGGTCGGAGCGATCGAAGCGAAGCCTGTTCTTGGCATCACGGTTGGATCGATGAGGCACCAGTCAAGCGCGACCCTCGTGTTCCTCCCACTTCAATCTCAGGCAAACCGAGGATATCCTGGAATGCGCCTTCTGCGTCCAGTATCGCTGTAAGCATTGCGGCGTCCATGGGAATGCACGACGCTCATGCGCAGCACGTCATTCGAAGCGAACTTGAAGCGCACCGAAGTCCCTAGATGCTTCCTATCCAGGCTCATTCTGCCAAGACTCTTCTTAGGACCAGAGTTTGACTTCTTCTTTCCGGACTGCTCACGAGCATAATAATTTATAGCATAATATACATACGGAGGAACGTAAAGCTTTCTTGTTTTCTTTCTTTCTTTCTTTCACCGTGAGCTTCGAAGCAGCGCGAGCTCGAGCTCTTCGGGTTCCCTCCAAGAAATGTCTTTCTGATGCGCTAGCCTAGAACCTTTTCACGCTCAAGCCAAGCCAAGTTTCTGGCGGCACTTGGCAAACAAACAAGCAAACAAACAAATTGAAACAAACAAACAAAACAAAACAAAATAAAACAAACAAACAAAACAAACAATCGTGTCGGCCAAAAGCACAGCAGCGTGATCGCGGGGCCTCTTGGTTCCTCCTAAGAGTTCTGTGGGCTCGCCCAGTAGCCTGCTCTGCCGTCCCGGAATTCCGACCGGCCGACACATTTAGTTCTCGCTTGCGCAGGACTTTCTCTCCTCTTGTGCACCGTTGGACGGGCAATTAATTGATCGATCGATCGATCAATCGATCGCAAGACCGACCTCGACACAGACTGTCCCATCTCTCGCTGGCTTCTGCCGTCATCGGGAGCGATATGTGGAGCGGCGTGGAAAGCGTCACGTCGAGGCTGATGGGCGGTGGTGGCGGAGAGGTAGACACAAAGCGACGCCACGCCGTTGAGAAGCACCAACTCAGCAACACTTCAATGCATTGCCTTTGAGCTTGAGCTTGAGCTTGAGCTTGAGCTTGAGCTTGAGGTCGAAATTGAGCTCCTCAAGCTTGAAGTTGAAGTTGAAGTTGAAGTTGAAGTTGAAGTTGAAGTTGAACTAGAGCGTGAACATGAGCTCAAACGCAGACGAGCAAACCAACCTGAAAGCTTACAAGCCAACCAGAAGCTCAAGTTGAGCTTGACGTTGAACTTGAAGTCGAAGTTGAAATCCAAGTTGAGGTTCAAGTTGGACCTCCTGAACGCAGCCTTTGCACAGACCAAAGCCCTCGAAAAGGCGAGGCGTTTCCGTCTGTTTCAAAGGTGCTGCTCCCAGTCAAAGTCAGAGTCGGCAGCAGGTTCAGCCTTTCGAGCAAGACCTCGGCGGGAGCCCGTTCCCGCACGTGCTCAGACCACTCCGCTCCACATCGATGGACTTGTCTTGTCTTGCTGCCTTCCACTCGAGCTCCAAGCTCGGTGCGAGAGATGCCTGCATGCCTGCATGCCTGCTGTCTCCATCTGCGCTTTCGAGGGCAGCTTTCGAGGGGTCTTCGGAAACCCGCGCGAGATCAGCCCCCAAAAGATCGGGAGAGGGCGCCAAAGAGTTCGAGCGTGCTGCTCCGCCTGAAGAATCGGCCGAAGGTCCCTAACGCTTCTCGAGTTCTTCACAGAATTCCAATCTCAATTCCGAAGTACTTTTTCCTCATACAGTAAGTTTGCTTTATTATTATTATTATTATTAAAAGTTAGAATAGAAATAGAATAAGATAAAAATGAAGAATTTCAGAAATAAACATGCAAATGGACAAACATGCAGATGAATAAACATGCAAATGAATAAATGAGTGACTTAGAACCAGCTTGAGCGACGGCTGCCTACTGTAAGCTCCTGTCACTTTGTATAAAAAGGCCAAACAATCAAATCAAGGATAGAAAAGAGTTATCGTGGAAAAGCAGGAATCTTCCCGCCTTGACGTCGCGACTCCCACCTTGCCTTCTGGTCCATTTTCTGTGTCTTATATCATGCAATCCACCTCCTCTTCAAAACAATACAAACCTTACTCCCGCCACTCCCACCTGTGCTTTTCCCACCAGACCCCTCCCCTGCATCGCCCTTTAGTGGGGGTCACTCTGCACGTCCTCGCATCATCCTCTCCCCTCGCCCCATATGTCTAGCCTGTTGTTTTCATTTCCAACCATGCCTCTCTGTCGCGCCTGCCCCTCTCGCCGAACCCGGGGCATCTTTCCTACTGTGGGAGAGTTAAGCCCCACAGCGTGTATTCCATTACTGTGCCTGGCCTCAGAGGCGCGTTCGCCGCTCGAGATTGTTCGTTCTGACCCAGCTGTCGAAAAGCGCTCTTGGTCGTCTTCCCTCTCACCAAAGCAAGCTCTTCGCCCTCCGCCAAAGCTTCGAATTACGCTTGGCTCCTTGCTCCAGGCTGCCTGCTCCCGCCTCTCCTGAGCACCTCCAGCTCCTCGCTTCATCCATCCAAGGCGGAGAGACAGCGGCAGAAAGAAAGCACAGGGAAGGAGGCAGGGAGGGAGGGAAAGAAAGAGGGGCCCTCCGGCTTCCTGTCCCGCCTTCGCACACCCTGCGTGCATGCGCGGCGTCTGGTGGCACTCGCGCCACCCTCCTGTGCTCCGCCAGAGCGACTGCAATCGTAGTAGATCGAAGAAGCTGCCGCCACCTCTGAGAGAGAGGGGCCAAGCTAAGCCAAGGCAGGGCAGGGAGGCAGCCGGCCGTGAGGTGGTGGTGGTGTGCAGGCCCTCCCTCGCCTTGGCTTGCTTGGGCGCCAGGTTCGGAGCCGCCGCAGCGGAATCGCGATCGGCCTTCGAGCGCTTCTTCTTCTGCCTGCGACGGAGAAGAGGAGGAGGGTGCGATACTGACTGACTGACTGTACTGGCGGGCGGGCGAGCCTAGAGGGCTTAGGGTATAGGTTAGGAGGGGCGGCGAAGGCGGAGGGGTGCAGGTGTACGGGACGGGGCGTATGGCGCGCTTGAGTCTTCTTTCTTTTGGGTCAAAAGAAAGAAAGAAAGAAAGAAAGAAAGAAAGAAAGAAAGAAAGAAAGAAAGAAAGAAAGAAAGAAAGAAAGAAAGAGTAAAGAAAGAGTAAAAGAAAGAGAGAAAAGAAAGAAAGGCGATCAATCGATCGATGGGATCAATAGCTCGAGAGCTCTTTGGAAAGCGCTTTGGAGAGCTGCTTTGCACGGCCCTCCACGCGTGAAGATGGAGCTCAGGAGAGCTCGTGAAGAGGCACAGGCCCCGAGGCAGGCAGGCAGGCAGGCAGGCAGGCTGAGGCAGCCTCGCTGGAAAAGTCAAAATTCAGATTGATTTGAATCGTTGAACTTACTTGAAAATTCAGAGCTGAGAAGAACTGAGGTGTTGGAAGAAAGCGGAGGTTAGTTGATTACGTTCCAATATGAAGGAACCACTCTCTCTCTCTTTCTCTCTCTTTCTCTCTCTTTTTCTCTATTGCTCGATAGGCTTTGATTGATTGTTTGATTGATTGATTGATTGATTGATTGATTGATTGATTGATTGATTGATTGATTGATTGTTTGTTTGTTTGTTTGTTTATTTATTTGTGTGTTTGTTTGGTTGAGTGATTAATTGATTGCTCACTCTAAAAGTGGTGGGAAGTGAGAGGGTAGGAAGGTACTAGGAAGGTACTACCTCGAGGCGATTCTCCGTTTGGATTGAGTAAGTTTGGAGAAGAAGAGGAATGATGAAAGAAATTCAAAAATGGCTACAGATGGATCGACTGCCAGCAAATCCGAAACCGGAGTCGGCGCGATCGACACCGGCACGAATCGAAGCAGCGACTCGCCCTGCGCAGTTGGAAATGATGCACGAAGAAGACGGCCAGCCGCGCCAGGCCAAGGAGGCAGCGTACACCTCCTTGCCCATGGCCGAGGACGTGGAGGCCGCTCCTGCACGGAGATGCGAGGCCATCCGCTCCTCCACCAAGCTCCGCCGCGCCGCTGTGCTCCTTGTGGCGCTCGTGGCTGTGATTGGACTCGCCTCCGTCGCACTCTCTGGACCCCAGGACGGCCGCGGACCCCGCCAGGGCGGAGAGGACCGCGACTTTGAAGGCGATATGGATCAGAACGGCGATATGCAGCAGGCCCAGAACGGCCAGAACCACGGCTTCAAGATGAACAACAAGATGTTCATGATGCGCCGCAGCGACGGCGAAGATGGTGACAACCAGCAACAGCAGCAGCGTGACCAGGACTTCGATGGCGTCCAGAACTGGGACGACAGTGAAGTTGAAGAGCCTGTTCAGCGCACTAAGGAAGGCCGTATTGACCTCGGAAACGTTCTCAAGGGTGACTTCGATGGTCAAGATGACGATTTTGAAGACCGCCAGCAGCAGCGTGACCAGGACTTTGGTGACTTCGAGGGTCGCCCCCAGCAGCAGCGCGGCCAGGACTTTGGCGACTTCGAGGGTCGCCCCCAGCAGCATCGCGGCCAGGACTTTGGTGACTTCGAAGGTCGCCCCCAGCAGCAGCGCGGCCAGGACTTTGGTGACTTCGAGGGTCGCCCTCAGCAGCAGCAGCAGCGTGGCCAGGGATTTGGTGACTTCGAGGGTCGCCCTCAGCAGCAGCAGCAGCGTGGCCAGGGATTTGGCGGATTCTTCGGTCGCTTCTTTGGCGAGAGCCAGCCTGAGCAAGATCAGGAGGGCCCTGGCGGCAAGCGCCCTCCCCCTCCTGGACCTCACGGCCCTCCCCCTCCTGGACCTCACGGCCCTCCCCCTCCTGGACCTCACGGCCCTCCTCCTCCTGGACCTCACGGCCCTCCTCCTCCTGGACCTCACGGCCCTCCTCCTCCTGGACCCCACGGCCCTCCTCCTCCTGGTCCTCACGGCCCTTTCCACCACCCCGGATGCTACCCTCCTCCTCCGCCCCCTCCTCACCACAAGCCCCATAACCACACTCACCCGAACGGTACCAAGTCTGAGCTGATCGTAAAGGAGTGCTCTGAGGACTTCGAGAAGCTCTGCGGCAACCCCGGCTCAAACCTTACGTCTGTTGTAGACTTTGAGGAGTGTGTTTCCAAGCACTTCTACGCCTTGAGTCACAAGTGCCACAAGGCCATGTTCATGACCAAGTTCGGCATGCCCTTCCACTACCCCCCTTCTCTTCTTAACCACACTCTCGTCCACGCTGCCTTCAAATCCTGTAAGAAGGATGCCGTTGAGCTCTGCCCCAAGCAGGTGAAGCACCTCGAGCCCTTCAACATGTGCCAGCTCTATGGAGTCGGCCTCTGCCTCAAGACCGCTAACGCTTCGGACGTCTCTGATGAGTGCAAGTCTGCTATTGGCAACTTTACTGACTTCACCGTACCCTCAGACTACGACCGCGAGACCTTTATGCTCCCTCGTGGACCCAAGCCCTCTGGTGATTTCCGTGATGAGCCCCAGGGCCCTGAGATGGAGGACAAGTTTGATGCGGACTTCTTCCAGGGAAAGCGCAATCAGGAGCAGGACTTCCGTGGCGAGCGTAACCAGGAGGACAACTTCCGCGGCGGCTTCCGTGGCGAGCGTAACCAGGAGGACAACTTCCGCGGCGGCTTCCGTGGCGAGCGTGACCAGGAGGACAACTTCCGCGGCGGCTTCCGTGGTGAGCGCAACCAGGAGGATGACTTCCGCGGCGGCTTCCGTGGTGAGCGCAACCAGGAGGATGACTTCCGCGGCGGCTTCCGTGGTGAGCGCAACCAGGAGATGAACCAATACCGTGGTGACTTCCGTGGTGAGCGCAACCAGCAGATGAACCAATACCGCGGTGACTTCCGTGGTGAGCGCAACCAGCAGATGAACCAGTACCGTGGTGAGCACGACCAGGAGGACCAGGACTTCAAGCGCTTCTACGGCCACGGCCACCTCCATGGCCGCTTTCACGGCCACCAGCACTCTGATAACATGATGATGCGCTCTAGCGACCGTCAGTTCTACCAGCGTGGTGAGCAGAACATGATGTCTTCTTACGGTGGTCATTACCAAGGTGAGGAGCAGGATCAGGAGCGCTTCGGTGGATACCGCCAGAGTGGCCGTTTTGGCGGCTACCGTGGTGGCTTCAACGGCCGTGAGAGCTACGGCGAGGATGACATGGAGTACCAGGAGCATGATTTTGCCAGCATGGTGTTCCACGGCCTCGTACACCTTGTGTTCATGTTCTTTATCTTTAAGCTTGTGCACAAGTGCTGCGTGACCTGCGCTAACAGCCCTGCATACAAGAACGTTGCCGCTCGCATCGACGGCGAGCTCAACCGCAAGGTTAACACTACTGAGGTGACCGGCCTCTCTACCGAGGCTGAGAACGCCAAGCTTGCCTCCGTGTAAGTAGGTAAATTCTTTTCTTATCCTTCCCTTATTAAACCTTCCTCAGAAGGTAGAATGTAAAAGGGATAAGTTCAAGACATAAGACTCATCTCCGCACGATAAATCTAAAGTACCAGCCCTGTCCTATCAGGAATTAATTTTGTGGCGACCTCAAGATAAGAGCCACTCCCAAGAAAGTCATCATTCTCAAGAAGCAAGTAAAAATTGGTTTCGGTTTCAATCAAGGAGGCTGGCTACCTTGCCGTGCCACGCCAAGAATGCACGTTCTCAAGAGTTTCTTTTCTGAGGTGTCATTGCCTCATTTTCAACAATGACTCCTTTTTGCCTCTTTATGTTTGGCCGCCTCCGTGGTCCTTCACCTGTGCAATATGTACGCAAGATCAAATCACTTATATTCTTTCTACTCCCAGACAGACTTGATTACGCTATCGATACTTGACTCTCTTTGACATCCTCCCTCGAATATTTCAAAAGTAAACAGCATGATGGAACTTGTATAAAATACACATGTATGAATTTAGTCTTGCCACCCCTCTCTTTCGTCATCATCGCTTCCTTCTGGTATCTCCATTAACTGGGCTTTTTAGGGGTTTTCCATGTGCTGTTTATTTTTAATTAAAACCCTCAATTGAGAAAGACAATAGAGCGGGATACCCCTTTATGGATTGAAGTCGTGCCCCTCTCTCCCTTTGATTATCATGGTACTCTGCCGGCTTCAAATATTTAAAACCTAGGTTGATTGTGCCGCATGGGCTTTGGTCATGTGTGTTATTTCAGACAAGGTGAAAGTACGATGTGGGCAGCACAATTTGCCTGAGGCTACAACTGCATGAGTGACGTTTTAGTAATTTTGACGATCAGAACCAGCTCAAGGATCCGGAACGTAAAGACTGACGTGGTCTATCGAAAAACATCTTCCTCCTTTCAGTCTAGATTGAAAGGGTTTCCGAAAACCTTATTCAAGCTCGTACCGCCTCTCTTCAGTCTCTAACCCATTACAATTCTACTAAGCTGCTCTTTAAAAAGGTCAATCAATGTTGCTAATAGATTATTCATCGACCCAATTTCATTCAACCAAGAGCGTTTCTCATTAAACTCGGAACATCCACTGAGCCATCACTAACTAGGTTCCAAAAGTAAACCCCTGCTATGTACAGGGACTACACGTTTGCGACCCGTGGCTTCAACCCGAAATTCGAAAAGTTCTGGGGAATGTACTCAAGGGAGGTCGCCAGAGAAAGATGCACGCGTTCGATGGATTCTTTGGTCCACCGGTATGAGGATGTATGTTACGACCACCCACGGTCAGATGCAGTCAAAGAGGCTGCCCGTTTCTACCTCGACTTTCTCAGAACACAGCCTTACGAGGGCTCTGACTGCTCATTGCTTGCACGATTTTTTTTTGCGTGGCTCTTGCGTAAACGTGCTCCATTTCCTGTTCGCATGAAGAGACCGCAGCTCTACAAGTTTGCTATTATAACTGAAGTCATGCATCCTAAAAATCAAGACGATGTGCTCACGGCCGCCGTCCATGAGGATTATGATGTCCTCTGTGCCTTCTGCGTGCGCGCGGTACTGGGCGATTAAGTTGTCCTAACCCGAAATTTAGAACTTTCCAAATATTAAGGGAGTCTGTTATTCTATTACACTAGTATTGTTAGTTGGTGAGTGCCAAAGTAGTACAAATGCGCTTGGTCTTATTCCTGCTCATTTGTGGAGTTGCTTGAATATAAAGCGTATCGCTACTTGCATCAATGGCCATGATGCTCTCACCAAGCTTACTAAACTCAATCATAAACGAGTGGAAATCGTTGTGCTTGTCAACTAAGCGTTCAGCGACGCGCTGCGCGTACACAAAGTTCACACTCCTGTCGAAGGTAGCGTGGTCGCGCAAGTTCTTGATCTTCTTGGACCCCGGGCCATAGTGGTAGTTGTTCCACTGGCGCTTGTCCATCGTCGTAGCAATCTTGTTCACCATCCCATTCATCTCGGCGTAGCGCCCCACGTTCATTTCGAATTTGTCCTTCGCCTTGTCACTCAGCGTCTTGTAAGTGTCGATGCCCTCCACGCGACGCAAGGTATGCCGGGCCTCGGCGTCAGTGATGGTCTTACGCTTACGGCCACGCCCCCCCCTTCGCCAGGCTGTCGCTCAGAGAATGCACCACGTTACCAGCACCGTCCAGAACTTCAACCGTCTCCCCGCGAAACATCGAACCGACCGCGCTCAGCGTAGCCATGCCCAGGCTCACGAAATCATCGCGCCGAGGACTTTGCATCATCATCAAAGCTTCATGGCGAACATGGGGGTCACGTAAGGAAACTTAGTCGAACCATGACAGTTTGACCGATAAACTAAGGAACCCGCTTGAAGGGCTGCAAGCTGGTAAATTTTCGATACCGGGGAATCCATCGATTTTGGAGAATTACCAAACAAATTATGTTTGGTAAGTAAATCCCAGTCTGTACCCCTTACACCATATTGATGAAGAACATTTTGAACAAAGTGTCCTTGAGCGTCCTTTCCTTGATACGCTCGCCCAGCAATGCCAGCGACGAGCATGGCGGGGATGCAGAAGGTGTTGGCGGTCTCGGGGTTGCGCTAGAAGCTCTCGATGTACATGTAGGCGGTGAAGAGGTCCATCTTGTTGGTGGGCATCTTGGCAGCAAGCTGCTGGTGCTGCTCCTCTGTAAGGCGTGCCAGGTTGGTAGACAGCTCCGCCACATCTATGACAGGAAACTCACTTTCGTTGGTACCAGTTTGCATCATTTTCGAGTGAACAACTGTCATGGTTAGGAACGAATGAATGGACTACTATCTATTTCTTGAGTTGGCTCGGCATTATTCATTCCTTTTTTTGTAGAGAAGTATATATTTGCTTTTCTTCTGGATTTAATCACCGCCATCACCAGCAACTATGTCGTTTACCACCAAGACAATGGCGGACGTTTTATTCAAGAGCTTGTTCACTGGTAGTTGTAGCATTAAGCATCCATTAGTAAATAATTATAACCAAGCCCACCCTTGGATAACTCAAACATGTGCGCTCGTCGGTCCACGTCCAGTGGACCTTAAACTTCACTACATTCAATACCGTTCAGATTTTGAACGTAGGCGTGAAATTGTGGACTTACTTCGCATTCCCCGCAAAGACAGAATGGAAATTCACTCGCTTTTCGATACTCTCACCAATGTATATATTCCGGACGGTTGCGCTTTCATGATGGACCTCCCAACTAACGATTATGTAGCACCTCTTCGAGGAAGTTTCCTCATTGCACGAATTGAGATGGGTATCCCATTGAATCGTGGAGATATCAGTGATACTATTGATCTTTTCAGAGAGATCCAATCCGACCACATGGAAGAATCTAAACAACACCACGCTAGTACAATGGTACAATATATCAATGCCATTGATCAGACGTTGAGTTAGGGTTGTGCTTTCTGATTTTTCTTTTTGGGTTCAAAGTTCGGAATGTGCATTTTATTTAAGAAAAAAGATAGTTCTTACTATTTAAACTTGCATTTCATAGTAGGGAAATTTCTTTTGTGTTTGCACCATATGTGTTTGGAATTTGCATTTTGGTTTAAACAAGCTAACTCTTACTATTTAAACTTGCATTTCATAGTAGGGGTTAAAAAATAAGCATAATTTATATGAAATAAAAAGGCTTAGTTCAATGTGTACAAAAAAAAAGGAGATCATGTTCGAATCACTACCTAAAACGCTGGAAGACAGACGTCGTGCCGAAGAGTTCGGCTTTCTGGTTTCAAAGAGAATGTACCAGGGGTTTGTAAATCTTCTTCTAGAATTTATCAATAATGAACCCCGAGAGAGGCTCCTTGAAATATACAATGGTCAAGAAGACGAGCTAAACACAGACATTCAATTTTTAAGCGAGTTTGAACGAATAAAGAAGCCCAAGGCCTTTAGGCTGGGTCCTGATTTCATGGTTTTATTGAGAGGATCTGACATTAAAGGAACTCCTCAGGCCAATGATAAAGATAAAGATATGTACAAAAGGATGATGAGTTACCGTGAATCTTTTAAAACCATCAACGAAAAGGAACTAATACAAGGCTATCGCAGTGCTCGCTATAACAAGGAGAAACTAATTACATTCGATCGCATGATGGAACTTTGCTCCATTTTTGCACCATATGTGTTTGTAAAGCGAAAGTAATCTTTGATGATTTAGGCCTGTGTGATCTAGTAACTATAATTTATCCCATCAAGATCAGTCTTTGTCAAGAGAGCATCCATGTCTTTGTGTGTAAAGCTTAAAACACTTTGCATTAATTGTTCATCGATGTTAATTTCGCATTTTTCCCAACCCCCGGAGACTAACTTCATTAGCTCCAAGAATGATTGATTATAAGCTGGATCAATTCCATTGAGGACCATCGAATTGATTGAATACTTTCCAAAGGAATCTTCATGGATAGTATTTGTCAAAATAGTATTAAAAAGATTCCTCCTCTTGTAAAGTTCATAAGGGCAAAAGTATGTAACACCAATATAGTACATCGATAGATAAGTATTAAAGTCATCTCCTTCGTCTCTAGTAATATTCTCCGCGCTATAAATCGATGCCATTCTATCGCAACTATATTTCTTAAGTTTCTTGTTTTTTTGATAGTATTCGTTTAGATCGAAATACCAATGTTTAAAATAATATGATGGTGAGTAGAGCTTTTCCACATCAATTTCCTGGGCCAATTTTATCTTGCCATAAGGTGCCTTTTTCTCGTTGTGTAATGTTGGGCAATGCACACATGTTGTAGCAACTCCATTAACCAGAACCATTCGAGCAAGTAACCCTGGGAGTGTTGCTTTGAGCTGATTTTTGATACGACCATCATTGACATCCTTCTGAATGATGTTATATTTGTTTATAATGTGTGGTGGTTTGTCATACACTGCCCACTTATTTTTTTGCATATCCAAGAGTGTATCAAAGTGACAAAGTCTAATAGCGTCATAGAGAGCATAATAAAGTCGTTTGAGTGATTCCGGCCATGAACGATTGTTTGCGCCACTATAAAAGAGTTCAATTTCGCCCGCCACAAAGTCTTGCGTAATGTTTTGTGTATAGAAAAATTTATCATAGAGTGGCCATTCACAGGGTTCAATATGATTGGTTAAGTAGGCGCGCCATAATAGTCTATATAGAAAGCTACCTTCATACCCTATATGCCCGAATGTGCAGAGAAATCGATTGAGGTAGAGCTCGACCTCTATTTCGCTGAGTTTGCTTTCTTCCATTTCTACTTCCTCATTGCATGTTTTTTTTCCAATAAATTCTTCTAAATTCGTAATTGTGCTCATAGTTGGCACATCTACAATAGGAGGTTGGCCGTTGTTGCTAGCTTGCATCATTTTCGAAGGTTGGAACTAGACTAGCTAGGGATGGCTTAGGTGCGTAGACTATTTCTCGGCGACGCTGAGTCAAGGTTTTGCTTTCTTTTTTTTTAAAACCAAAGTTCGGGATTTCCATGTATATCATTATTTATTTTTTTTTGTGAAAAAAAAGAATCATCATTTAGATTTTTAATTAAAATGGATTGACCATCTCATTGATCATCGTTTCAAGCTCCTCCCGCTCGTTACGGAAGAGAGCCATTGCGTTCTGTGTCATCTTATTAACAACAGAGGCTTTTCCATAGTCGGCAAGGTAGACACGGGGGTTTGTATCACAAGAAACTACCATATGAAAGGCATCCCAGCTGATTGATCCATACAAAATGCCCTTGTTATGGAGGTGTCCAAGCGCATTGCGCATTTCTTCATGAAGGAATACTTGCATAAGAGCCTCTCTTGGCATGTTTGCGAGTGGTGCTCCCTCACGCGCAGTTACCATGATGGTGCGGTCGTTGGAGAATTCACCAGCATATAATAGGTAAGGCGTGCATAGGCCTTGAAGTTCGCGCAAGGGACCCTTGTACATTTCCATTTCTCGGTGAAAAAGATCGGCGAGTAGTTCATTTTCTTCGTCCAAAATCTTGAGCACGAGAGGGACATCACCTATGGTCATGTAAGTCAAGTAGGTGTATCCGTCAGCGCTGAGGTGTGTGTCGCGAAGTTCCCACGGAAACCCAATCACCATACCCGAGAGAGGCAGCTTATTGATCAGATCCTTACGCGCCGAGCCTTCATCACCACTTTTCTTCTTATAAATATTGTTCCCGGTGGAGATGATGGTATCTTTCAAACGAATGATAATATTGGGCATATCTTGATTGCCCTGCCCTCCAGCGCCAGCACCAGCACCTCCATTACCGCCACCGCCACCTCCAGCAGCACCTCCATTACCGCCACCGCCGCCGCCACCTCCAGCAGCACCTCCATTGCCACCGCCACCACCTCCAGCAGCACCTCCATTGCCACCACCACCACCACCTCCACCATGGTTGCCATGGTTACCATTGTTGTTGTTGTTGGCGGCTTGTATGGCAGCCCACGCGTTTCTTATATCGTTAATGATCACACGTTTGCCACTCCGCGCGGCCTCCGCTATCGATGTCTCCCTATTAGTAGGGTATGTCGTCCAATACTCGTCTAGGAAACGAAAAAATCTTGAACGAGTATCAATCTCCAAATTACAATTCCCTTCGTCAACTTCAGATGCAATTTGAACAAGCATGCTCATCATGATAGCCGTCGGGGAATCCGTTGAACTCTCTGTGCCACACCCTTCGACTCCGGGACTTACAAAGAGACGACCCTTGTCATCCAGCTTTAAAAACCACGTCATCTCAGCAGTCGTCAGGACCGCGTATTTGGTCTGGTAAGCTACCATGTACCCAACAGTTTGCCACAGGCTAAACTTGATATTCTTATTTCCTTTAGGAGACTGGATGTCGGCGGTTTCGTCGGTGATACTCCGTTGACTTTGCTGATCATCAGTAAGATTGTTGGGGGGATCGACATCTGGTCGTACACAAACACGTGGCTCATATTTACTCCCGTAGTATCCCTTGACAAGATTCCCATAGCTATCGCCTATGCGGGTAATGTACGGTGATTGAATGAGATCAGGGGGCTTGACCTCAAGTACGAGTATCACTCTGTCGGGCCTCCCTCTTCCGGCGGACATCGTCACATTGAGATCTGATTGTAGGAGAACACTGGACGGTGTTTCATGCTCAAACGCGAACGTCTGAGTCGCCTGGGGGTTTTGCAACATTCTATAATCTGTGAGAACTTTATCCGTAAGCACGCTCCAGACCTTTTTGGATATTAAAAAGGTCTGCGTGGCTCTCTCAGTGCGATTTAACTCGAATGGGTCAGGGTCTTGTAAAACATCATCTTCACGGAGAGTAATCCCGCTGACTTTTAGCCGACCCATGGTCAGGTCGTGCTTGATATCATCTTTAAAATTCATCCAGTGGAGTACTTGAGCGGGAACAGCACGTCCGGGAGCAGGTGGTCGAGTAAACCTACGTAGTTGGTCGCCGTCATGGTGCACAGCCGTGAACATGCGCTTGTTGATGAGGTAACTGGCAGGGATGTTAGAAGTCGCACGTAATCTAAAATGTTGAGCTCTCATCTCGATTTCTTTTTTAACACGACCACTCATGCCCGGCGTTTGAAATATATGCTCTTTTAAAGTTTCGTTTATTGCTCGACAACGCTCAGGCGTGAGTTGAGCCAACAACATTTCATTAGCATAGCAAGCATACATGCAAACTTGATAAAACCCGTTATCGTAGGTGATATCATCAGGGGGGGCATTGAGGAGGTCCCTACAAGCCGCCTCTATCTCCTCGTCAGTTACGTCGTCCATGGTCAGCAAGGCTCGCGAGGTCTCTTTGATGGTTTGCTTGACTAATTTGCTGGTGTCCTTGCGCGACCAAGTTTCGTGATCATAGAGTTTTCAGTAACTAGCATTAATTATTATAGTATTCACTATAGGTCACTATTGTGTGCACGCGCCTGCAAAGGCCATGGTCAGCAACGGTTAGAGTTTTTTGGTAGCTAACATTAGTTGTAATAGTATTCACTATACGATGCTATTGTGTGCACAAGTATTCCTATAAGGCCATGGTCAGCAATAGTTAGGGGTTTTGGTAGCTAACATTAGTTGTAATAGTATTCACTATACGATGCTATTGTGTGCACAAGTATTCCTATAAGGCCATGGTCAGCAATAGTTAGGGGTTTTGGTAGCTAACATTAGTTGTAATAGTATTCACTATACGATGCTATTGTGTGCACAAGTATTCCTATAAGGCCATGGTCAGCAATAGTTAGAGTTTTTGGTAGCTAACATTAGTTGTAATAGTATTCACTATATGATGCTATCGTGTGCACAAGTATTCCTACAAGGCCATGGTTGCGTGTGGACGTGTTAATGTGAATAATGTAAGATATTATTATTTTCTTTTAATTTAGCGCGAGAGCACGAAAGGCTTGGTCAAGCTTGTCGAATGTACGATGCTGCGGATCCTCGCGGTCTTTGATGTACTTGAGGATACGTATACACATTACAGGAGTTACATGTGTTTCACATCGAACACTCCAAAATCCAAAGTGATCATCGATGGCAAATCGGGTAACAAGCAGTTCGCATGCATCTAGATGTGGATATTTGCGCTCTTTGTAACGGGGGGTAACAAGCAGTTCGTATGCATCTGATACATCTGAATCTGAATATTTGCGCTCTTCGTCACCGAGGGTCACTTTGCATTTGCGTGCATTGATGTTCGTGCGATAACTCCTCAGAAACGTCACGAGGTCCCAGTCAGTCGGAAAAAAAATCTTTTCGTTCTTTACAAACGCACCAAGATGTTTCATGATTGACCTATTCTCAGGACCCTTGATTGTCAGCATATGTGCATTGATTTCACAAATGGCTTGTGCAAAATCCTTATTGATGACGGCCTTGCCAATTGAAATAGTCAACCAAAACACACATCGAGGCGAGTACTCAACCATGGACCTTAAAAACAAGGGCACAAGGCGAAGAGGCAAGTTGTCAGTCTCACCAATGCTGAGCGCGATGAAGCCATACATCGCCAAACTTGCAATGAAAATCGCAAATTGCTTCACTGTCTCTGGATTCACAGTTGACAAATGAAAGCCGCTCACTTCCAAGCACGGTGTGCCAAAGAGAGTGCAGTAGCAGGGATCAGTGCGTAATCCTGATGTATGCGTCGAATCCACGAAGAGTCTTAGGAAATCCTTTTTATTTGAAACTTGATGCGGCATCGGGACGATTGGTCCATAATAGGTATCAGGAGTATCTTCCTCGGATCGAATGAATGTCGCCCTTGCATTCCATGTGAACCCCCCCTGATTCATGAGAACGTCCGCTGCATTTTCGGAAATCCTTTCATCGGCACACCGCGACCTCGCCAAAGTGGCAAGCGTGTTTGCGTACTTTTGTTCACTCGCTAAATAGGAGCGCCGGGCCGTATATTCAGCCTCCAGGAGATGCCTCCTTGTAGCCTCATACTCGGGCCCAAAATATTGTAGCAATAAACCACCAGCAGATCCCCACACATGCGATATTTCAAGATCAACCAGTGCCAAGCGCGCCTTCTTACAAACTTTAATCCTTGTGTTTGCTTCTTCCCTCTCATTCTCCAACTGCTGTAAAAGAGTTGGGACATCACTCATGATGTCACAGCAGGGATTGTGGTGAAGCAATTGGTGATTTGCCTTTGGAGCAATTGGTGATTTGCCTTTGAAGCAATTGGTGATTTGCCTTTGAAGCAATTGGTGGTTTGCCTTTGAAGCAATTGGTGATTTTCCTTTGAAGCAATTGGTGGTTTGCCTTTGAAGCAATTGGTGATTTACATGTCCGGTGTCACGCCGCATCAAGAAGCAATACAGGTCCAAAAAGAAACAAAAGCAACACTTTTTTAATAGTAATGATTCTTTTAATTAAAAAAAAAAAAGAATTGTTATTAAACCAATCACTAGATGATTTGCCTTTGAAGCAATTGGTGATTTACATGTACGGTGTCACGCCGCATCAAGAAGCAATTCAGGTCCAAAAAGAAACAAAAGCAACACTTTCTTAATAGTAGTGATTCTTTTAATTTAAAAAAAGAATTGTTATTAAACCAATCACTAGATCTTAAAAAAAGAAACAAAAGCAACACTTTTTAAATAGTAATGATTCTTTTAATTAAAAGAATTGTTATTAAACCAATCACTAGATCTTAAAAAAGAAACGAAGGCAGCACTATTTTTATTTTTATTTTTTAAAATAAATAAATAAACAAAAATAAAAGATTTAATATCAAATGATTAAAGCAATCGCTGCATCCAAAACCTCATAGAGATCAGGGAAGACTCTTTTAGTTAAAGAGGTTATTAAGGCAATTTTTACTATAGTCGTGTCATGATTTAATTTTTGATGATATTTTTCAGGGAAGTCAACATTAAGAGCATTCACTTCTTGTTCAACCTTCGATGCCGCAATGAGGAGTTGCATACGCGAATGACTGCGGTCAATAATTGTATTGGCAATATTGGGATCGACTTCATCTTCATGATTGCTGTCTTCTTCTTCTTCTTCATCATCATCTGATGAGGGTGCTGTGTATGGTGGTGAAGGTGGTGGTGACGGACTAGGTGGTGGAGGCGAAGATGGAGATGATGGGGGTGCTCCGTATGGTGGTGAAGGTGGTGGGGACGGGCTAGAGGTGGGCGATGAAGGTGGGAAAACAATAGGTCTGTAATATTGGATGTTGTACATCATTGATTCCAGTGCCTTGGCATAAAAGCCTCTACTTTGCTTGAGCCCATTAATTTCCAGGCGGAGGGCATTGCCATACAAGGACCATTCAGTGGCTAGACTGGAATTTTGGTCTAACAACACAAGCTCATATTCTGCCTCACTAATGTATGTAGCAGTGATTTTAATATAATGGCGTAGCGCTAAAATGAGATCTTTATGTGGGTTTTCGTCCTTCTCCTCGTGCCTCACTTTTGGTGTCTTGTGTGTATTATTACCTAAACTATCATTATCCACCCCTCGTTTGCCTTGAGTTCTCACCCCACTGGCCTTAGTTTTGGTTTTGCAATTAGCCTTCGTTGTTGACTTTGACTTTGACTTTGACTTTGACTTTGACTTGGACTTTGACTTTTGCTTTGAGTTTGTATACCTATCATCACTATCACCAGACACCTCTGGGGCTGCTGTAGCACCTGCTAACCAATTCCACATGCTCTTCACAACAAATACATTTAATAATCATCATTCTATATCTATATATATTGAGCGAATTAACAAAAACTTTATGACTTTAAAAAAGAAAGTTATTAGTATATATATTTATTTTTATTTTATTTTTTAAAAGTAAACGACGGTGTGTCCTCTTATTCAACAACACAGAGGTACTTCTTCAACCTTGAGTGGATATTTGGATACAGGTGAGTATCTTCTTTTGGTGTGCATGGGAGCGTAAAGTTCCCGTAGCCTTTGCGAAAGAACTTGTAGTGTTTTTTTGGGGGGTTTCAGCATGCAACCCTTCTCACGTAAAAATTTGCAAATGCTTTTGATATCTTTGAGATGAGTGATCTCGTCTATGTTAGCCAGGGGCGGGGGAGAGGATGGCACGTTGGGTGGCGGCTGGTTTTCACTTCCCAGGGTTGGTGTAGCCTTCTTCCCTAACCGTGATTTCTTTGCTTTTGTGTATGCAAAGTGCTGGCCGTGACACTGCTGCTTGTAAGCATGGGCCGTTAGGGGTCGTGTGACCCGAATCTTTGTTGCAGGGATGCTCTCTGGTGGCTGCGGTTGATCCTTGGCGCGGAGTTTTTTGAGCAAAGAGTTGAATGAGCCAGCAACGAACATAAAGCGAAAGAGGCGTTTCAATCGACACGAAGCCTTCTCAACTTTTATGGTATCCTCAAAGAAAGTTAGTGCAATGATGTACTTTTTGAGTATCTGATCATCTCTGGCACGATAGCCGTCAGGATACCAAATCTTCATCTGTGCATCTTGCGAACATCCACAGCAATCTTTTGTAATGCAATTGGAGCATAAAAACTTCTTGCATTGGACACATCTGTACAATTTAGAGACCAAGAGAATGTTGATGTCATTGCAACAATCACACACAAAACACCATGGTGAAGTCTTGTTCCAGAGGTACGAGCGGAATAAAGCCATATCTACTTTCGTTTTGGTCCCTGATTCAAGACTCGTCACCTCTACGACCCCCAGGGTCTTTAGTTTACGGCCAGTAGCAAAACCAATGGCTCGAATCTGTTTAAGTTTATCAAATAGACTCATGGGACAAGTGGTCACATAGTTATTGTCATCAATATCAGGGCACTCTGTGCAGGGATAAGATCCATGGTTAGTACATAGCTGTTGATTGACTCCCAATAGGGTAGGTAAGTGAGGGTCACATCTGGAAGCATGTACAGGACTGAAGAGACAAGATTTACCATTTGGGCCATGATCATTTCTAGCGACAGTGTTTTGGTCAACTTAGGTGGCACCATACACTTAATTATATCACATATCTTTGACATGGACGAACCTCTTGTGGAATATGCACGGAGACTTACACATAAGCGTGTATAGTAGTATTGATTATTATCAATGAGCTCAGGTGCGGAATGTGGGGTTATTCGGTTCTGGAACTCATGTTTTGTGCATGGGGCATGAAAGGGTTTCCGAAAACCTTATTCAAGCTCGTACCGCCTCTCTTCAGTCTCTAACCCATTACAATTCTACTAAGCTGCTCTGTAAAAAGGTTAATCAATGTTGCTAATAGATTATTCATCGACCCAATTTCATTCAACCAAGAGCGTTTCTCATTAAACTCGGAGCATCCACTGAGCCATCACTAACTAGGTTCCAAAAGTAAACATCGGCCATCACCTCAATGTAAAGGGCACGCAGCAGGCCCAAGTAGTCATGCAACGTTCCACCCTTGTATTATACGCCAAAATAACTGCTCGCAGCGAGGGAGACGTGCTTTATGTCGTACGCAGCACAGTAAATCAGTTTACATAAAATTCTCATAATTATCAGCTTTCTCACCATGGCTTTAGCCTCTTCGCTCGTACCTTCTCCACGACGATAGCCAGCTCCGCGAGCCTTGAAGGACCTTTTGCGCAGAGCAACTCAAAGCTACTGGGCATCGTTCGCATCCTGGTCAATCCTCTGGGCTCATGAGAGAGCCTCGATTCGCACCAAACCTCCGTGAGCCTACTAACTACACAAAATATCGGCCGGGCGGTCAGTGCCCAGCAGGCCGTATCTGAACCTGGTTACCAGCCTGCACGAATCGATGCTGCACGGAGGAGTCATCTTACCTCCACGCTCGGCCCCCATTCTAAAGGAAACCCTCGCCCGAAACCCGAAACCGCCTGTTATACACTCATCCTAAAGACCAAAGAACACGGAGGAAACCGCTGCACGCCACAGCGAGAGGCGCCGCGCTGTCCCCAGCCTAAGAGTCGTCTACCTAAATAACTAATAGTTGCACGGCGATGTGGCGGGCTGTGATCGTCCCACAGTTGAAGAAACCGAACCTCCAAAAGCAAAAAGTAACGCTCAGAACTGAGAACGGAGTCTTTGGAAAAGCGCGGCGCTTGAACGTGGAGGTCTTTCTAATGCTTCAAGCCCTCGTTGTTTGGGTCGTCCCTTTCGCCTTTTTGTGCTCTTGTGCATCCTCGTCTTGACAACAGCAGCCATCACCGCCTTTGTCCTGCCTAGGCGTGCTGGGTTGTCTGCCGCACAGGCAGCCAGACCAGACTACCTCGGGCTCGGCGGAGTTTCGTGAAGGTTTCGTGAAAGTTTCGTGCCTTTCTGATAGTTTCAAAGTAACTGGAGCTTGCGCAGGAGAAAGAAGCAAAGTGGTGGCTCAATCTCGTTATTGGGAGGACAGTGAAACGACGAGAAACGAAACTCTTAAATACCAAGGAGCTGGGCAGATAGGTGCTATACAAGGTGGGCTAGGGCGCTTGCGTTGGGCAGAGGTCAAGATCCTCGAGGGGTCAGCAAACCCCAAACGCCCTTAGGCACGAAGTTAAACCAGAGCTGGAGGCAAGCGACATAGCAAGCAGCCAGCATGTACCACTTCAAAAAGCACCTCTCTCTGGTGAAGACTGCGTCAGGCCGCGTCCTGCGCAGCGCCAAGCGTCAGAATGAGGGAGACCAGCGTCGGCAGGCTAGCTCCGAGGCAGACGTTGAGGCCTTCTATGCTGCCATGAGAGAGGCCGCGACGGACCCTTCTTCATCTGCTGGACTCCCGACCCCCCCGCTCGTACGAACTGCCTTTGAAGACAGCGATGACAATTGTAGTAGTGATGGCGACCTCCGCGACGAGCTTGAGAAAGTTACGAAAGAGGCAGCAAAAGCTAAAAAGGAGCGCAAGAAGCTAAAGGCACAGAGCCCCACGAAAAAATCCAAGACGCCTAAAAACAAGAGCAACAACAACAGCGAAGAAGAAGAAGACCGCTCAAACGTAAACCAAGATGGTTCGAACAGCGACAGTGCGGACGCTGATCTGAGCCAAGAGCAACTGGAGAAAGACCACCCATACGTTGTGGCCTTAGAAGAGCGTATTGAATGGCTCGAATCAGAGCGTGTGCGCTTGTTGCGACTCACAAGAAATAAAGCCTCGCGACGCCTTAGCTTGCAGCAGAGGCAACAAGAGGAGGATGAGCGTATGTTGCAAGAACAGCTAAACACTCACCACGACGACCAGGAGGAAGCCGATGCAACTGGAAGTGCTCGTAAGCGCAGTGTGCGTAAACCAAAGCGTGGCGTCAAGCACGAGGTAAAGACCACCCCGAAGAAGGCTGTCTCAGACATGCAAGCAACAACACAGTCCTTTAAGCAGCGTGCTCGTGCACGCCGTAGCATGGATGGGAAAGGGGTCTGGGAGCGTGCCGAGAAGCACTTCAATGTTACACTGAAGCTCACTCCAAATGATCTGCCGCTGTGTACATTTTGCGATGCTCTGGGTATTCGCCTAGAGAATGATGAGGACCTTGGCAACCGTCTTGTCATCACGGAATTCATCAGTGACAAGAATGGAAACCCAAAAGCTCTCGAAGCTTGTGGACACGTCGGTGTTGACGATATCTTGACTGGCATCAAGGGCATGCGGGTGTATTCTGAGGCAGACATCGAAGCTGCGTTGGCGAAACTCCCCAAGGATGAGCCTCTCATCATTGACTTTTGCCGCAAATTGTCCAAACAACTCGCAAGTGGAGACCCTGAGAGTCTCGAACAGGCGAATGAGCGTATTGCCTTCTTGGAGAAGGAGCTCAAATTTGCCCGTGCGGAGTACGCCCGTCTTGATATTGGCGCCCTGGAAAGCCTTGAGGACATACTTCGTGATACCCGTTCGCAGAACACGAAGCTTCAGCAGGATCTTTCCAAGCTTAAGGTTGTAGAGCAGGAGTGGCTTGCCGACCAAGGTTTACGCAACCGCTACGAACTCAAAGCTCGCGAGTGCAGACGACTTCTTAACACCTTGATTGATCTCAAGGGTGCGATTCGCATCTTTGTTCGTGTGCGCCCCCCCAAGATCGATGACCTTGCAGAGGTTGATGCTAACAAGACTGTGCTCCAGTTCCCCGAGAACCGTCTTCTTCAACTCTCTGATATGGACTCCGTTGACGTGCCTGAGAAGTCCTGGGAGTTTGATGCAGTCTTCAACCCGAAATCCACGCAGACGGAGGTCTTCGCCGAGGTTGAGCCTCTGGTGTACAGTGTTGTTGACGGCTACAACGCATGCGTTTTTGCTTACGGTCAAACTGGCTCTGGTAAGACCTATACTATGGATGGTCCCGAAAATGATCGTGGTGTTTGGTACCGTTCCACTTCAGCTTTGTTTGACATTCTTGCGCAGCGCCAGGCTGAGACCCCGGAGTACGAGCGGGTTACTTTCTCTGTTAAAGCATCTGTTTTGGAGATTTACCAAGAACGTGTCCGTGATCTGTTGGCTATCACAGCTATGCAAGGGGGGGTCCTTCTTCCAGACGATGACACAGAAAGCAAGGATGGCGAAAGTACCGACGGCACGGACAACGCGCAGTCTACAAGACGTTTACGAAAGGCCAAACCTTTCTCTCTTGAGATCAAGCACCACCCGAAGACCGGCTACGTCTATGTTCAGGATGCTGTCGAGCAGACAGTGACTTGTGCTGAAGATCTCCACAGGATCATTGAGCTCGGAAAGAAGCAGCGTCAAGTGGGTGTAACTAACATGAATGAGCACTCTTCTCGCTCCCACATGGTGTTGCTCATCCAGGTCTCAACCAAACTCTATGATGCCAACGCTGGCCCAAATGCCGCACCCAAGTATGAAGCTCATTCAAAGCTCCAGCTCATTGATTTGGCGGGTAGCGAGAAAGCTTCCAACGTCGAAGGTGAGCGTCTTCGGGAAACTTGCTACATTAACAAGTCTCTTTCTGCCCTCGGAGACGTTATGCACGCCTTGCAGAGCAATGACTCTCGTCACATTCCATTTCGCAACTCCAAGCTTACGTCGTTGCTTCGTGACTCGCTTGGCGGCAAGGCGAAGACTTTAATGATTGTTCAGGTCAGTCCACAGAAGCGCAACATGCTTGAGTCTATTCGATCATTAGACTTTGGCCAGCGTGTTGGAAAGATTTGTCTTCAAGACAATGCAAAGGGCCCTGCCAAGCGCGGTGATAAGGCTGACCAAATTTCACGTCTAAAGCGCGAGAACGCGGACCTGAGTTCGGAATCTGACAAGCTTAAGAACCGCGTTCTTGATCTCAAGCAAAAGCTTGACCAAGAGCGTCAAGCCAAACACTCTGTGGAAGCTTCGTGTAAGAATTTTCAAAGCATGGCGACCACTGAGAAGCAGCGTATTGCTGATCTTGAGTCAGAGGTACATATTCTCAGCAAACAGCTCAAGGAAGCTGCTCGGAAGCAGGATGAGAACTGGAACATCAATTCTGGAACTACGGAAGAGTCAAAGCAGGGATCTCCGCAAACTCTTCGTGAACGTCATGTTGATTTGCGTAAGAAGTACAAGGAGGCTATGCAGCGCATCGAAATGTTGGAAAAGGCACAACCTAGCGCTACAAAAAACCGTACTCAATCTGCGCGAGTACCCAGCACCTTGCCTAAATCTCGTCCGCTTTCCTCCGCAACCCCCACACCTCGCAAAACTCTTGTTAACAACAACAGCAGTACACCGCTCTCTGCGCGCACCTTGACCCCGTCCACAATCGATCGTACACCTCAGCGTGGTCGGCGAATTCCTGTGTCCTCCCAGCAAGAGGAAACCGTCTGAATGATTAGGTGACCAACAGGAGCGTGCATGAGCTTTGTTCATTTTCCAAGTTGATCACCGTCTTCCATCATTTTTATTTGTTTGCTTGTTTGCCGAGATGGTTTTTACAAACAAACTATCATGTCAAATCAAGATTTTGCACATAATCGCTCGCAATGTAAAGCACATTTCTAAACTGAATTCACTCACAATCTGTGTAAACAATATCATAATCGGCAATAAAACTTCAATCCTCTGATACAAATGCATTTTCGTCTTATTTTAATTTTTAAAAAAATCTTTTAAAATCATCATTATCACTTATTCATAAAATAAAGAACTAAGCATCGCAAGAACATACATCTATCTACGTACGGGATCTCTTCTGCTGCTTGTTTACTTATCCGTCTGTTGAGCTTGCCTATTCTTGTTTTAAAAGGCAACTTCTTTCACCAGGATTAGGAAAAATCTGATAAAATCATTCTTATCAGATACACTGACATATGTATTTCTTTTTGGCAGTCAAAACAATCCATGCGTTAAGCCACGGAAATCTCAGTTCCTCTTCTATCACTGGCATGTATATATATATATGACGATATGCTAAGCATTGAATATTGTGGACAAGCATCTCGGGATGGCACCATTTTGATGAGCACATGTAGTAGTTCCTCGCTCGAAATCGTGTCTGCCAAATGAATGAAAGATGAGTGTTCACTATGCGCAAACTGCCCTGGAGCTTTTATTAGCAAGGTTGTGTGTTATGCAATGGTCAAGAAAATGTGTGAACTTCAGATGAATGAACTTTTGGGCTATTTACTGTAATTATGCCTTTTAAGGGGCGAAGAAGAAAAGAATAGAGGACCATTAGGGATAGGACGAAGAATATTAATGTCCTCCTCTCATCTATCCTCTGTGCATGTATTCGAGTATATGAAGGGTATGTGTGTATATATATATATATATATATATATGCGCATGTGTGCTGCATCCCATGCAAGTCCTGTCGTACACTATCCGCTAAAGAAAAGAAGGATACCTTCACTTGCTAATTTGTTTGTAGACAAAAGCGCAAACAAAGTGACACCAGAGGCAGAAGCATCTCTCGTGAAAAACTTGATTCTGATTCAGCGAACGACGCCATGTGCACTTAAAGCAATTTTTTAGTTGTACAGGGTGACGCGAGGATTCAAAGTACGAGTGAGCTGCTCTCGTCACAAGTTCATGCTTCATCGTTGCAGCTTTGCAGCAGAACAGGATTACGTATGAACGACGTGAAAAATAACAGAAGTGTTGGAGCTAGAACCCGCTGGCGGGCAAATGGGGGAACAGCGATATGAAAAAGCAGTGCGTGGGGACGAGAGAGATTAGTGATAAAAACGATAGAGGGAGGGAGAGAGGAAAAAAGAGAAAGTAAACAAACAACAATCGTGACAATGGCCACAACAACAACAAAATCAACAACAAAACGGTGAGAACCAAAGTAGAATTTAGGTCTCGCCTTGTCGCAGTAGTTTGACAATGTCATTGCGCCGGATAGGCTTCGGTAAATAGAGGTCAAATCCTTCGGGAAGCGCAGACTCTTTAGTTGCAGAGAGACCACAGATGAATTGGCGACCTCCCGGGCGGTTGGCGGATTCCCAGCGGCGGAACTGGCGAATACAAACATCACCGTTCATGCGCGGCATAAGTTTATCACAAAGAACTACGGTGTAAGGACGTTGTTTTAGAGCCTCGAGGCCCTCTACACCATCCTTGGCCACAAAGACCTCGTAAGAGAGGTTCTCCAACTGCTTTGTGAGCAGTTTCTGCTGCACCTCCTCATCTTCAATAATAAGCACCCGCTTAAGTTCGATGTTGGGTGCGGAAGTCTCCTCGCGACTCTTGTTGAAGAGAGGCAGTACGTCGGTGGTGGGCAAGCGGCCACGGCGGCGGCGCTGTAGAGTGTTACGCAAGTACTGAGGACCAGCGCGGGATGTCGCCTTGCACTCGGTGACCTTATACGGAATCTCAAACCAGAAGATTGAGCCGCGTCCGGTCTCCTCATTTGGCTTGTATCCGCATTGGCCACCGAGGGCGTGGACCTTGGCTGCCACCATGTAGAGACCGAAACCATGGTAGTCTGAGCGCTTTACATCTACCGTGTAGAGCAGGTCTCTGAACTCAGGTTTTACGCCCTTGCCAGAGTCGCGAACCTCGAAGAGAAGAACATCGTTGCTCTGAGCACCTTCGAGGCCAGAAAGGCGCTTCAGGGATAAATGCACATGTACCTCATCTCCAGGCCCAGAAAAGCGACGGGCGTTTCCGATGAGCTTGAGAGCTGCCGAAATGAACCAGCGAGGATCAGTAACGCAGGTAGAGAGGTTATCAGCAACATGAAACTCAGGAACGAGGCCGCCTCCAAGGTTATCCTGCTGCGAAACGACGTTAACATCACCATAGGCAGAGTGGTAGCGAAGAGCGAATTGAACACGCTCGAGAGTGGAGTAGATGTTGGTTGGTTGCATAATAGGCTTGAAGAGGGTCTCGTTAGTGCAGGCCAATCCATCGTACATGTCGGTGACAATCACGTGAAGACTGTCCATAGCACTAAGAGCAAGCTCTGTCATGGTTCCGAATTCGGCGAGACGCGATTCCCAGGTCATGAGGAGTTCACGCTGGGTAGTTGAGAGCGAGGTGGCCGGGGACAGCGGTTCAAGCTTCATGGTTTCGTCTAACTCAAGGTCCGAGTCGGACGCTTTACTTTCTTCAATGCCGAGAGTCCAGTCCTGCACGAGTCCAGACATGGCCTCGATTGAGAGAATGACACCCTGCACAGGGTTGTTGAGTAGATGCTCCACATGTTTCAGGTGGCGCTCCCGGAACGCAGCAAACAGTCTGTCGCGGTCCAACTCCGCTTCGACTTCCTCTCGCATGCTGCGCTCCTCAAGAATGCTATTTTCCAACTGCGCAATGATCTCCTGTAGCTCGTTCACCTTCTCGTCATACTCCTTGCGTTGTACCAATTTCGTGTCTTTCGTCATATTTCCATTCAATGCTGTGTTAAGCAGAAGCACCGCTACGCAGGACACTACGACGCGGGTTTCCAGTAGCGGCCCCGCGGCATCTTCTCCGCCAAGGATCGCCCAAGCGAGCACTACACCTAGCACTAGCGTCCCAAACGCCGGTGCCAGCGCCTGCACGCTGTGCTGGTACGCTTTCCGCCACGCCATTGTGACCACGCAACTCTTGCTCGCCTCGCCCGCCTTGCGCTTGCGGCTTTGCTTTGCTTTGCTTTGCTTCTGCAGTTGCCTTGCCTCAGCGATTCTATTGAACGATTAAAATAATAATAATAATAATTCTAAGTTGAAAAAGAAACCTTTGAAGGAAGTGAAAAGAAAAGAAGGAGTAAAAGGAACTTAATTTGTTTTTTAAAAGTCCTTCTCTATTCCGAAATCATTTGTTTTCCAGAAAGCTCTTCCCGGTTTTTCATCTTTTGCGTCTTGGTCTCTCGTGAAAATCAAAGTCAGCGCACAGTCTATGGTAGGGGGAGAAAATACGGGGTTTGAAGCGAGAACTTTCGAAAGTCGGAAACCAGATTTACTACGACTATTGTTTTTTACAATGATAACCCCCCCCAAACAAAAAAAACACTTTTTTTTTTTTCTTCTTGATTAAACAAACGAGTCGACCGAATACTAAACATAATTATTGTCATTAAATTAAAGCTTGATTGCCCTTGCTACCAAGAAACCAGCCCAGATTAGAATGACCCGCTTAACCAAGGTAGGGCGATGGCCTCTCGCTGTACTTCCACAACCACGTGCTTTCTCTTTTCGTGGTTGGCTTAAACCTAATATATGATTCCTATGCCAAACCGGAACTCTGCTGCTAAATAAAGAAATAAAATGAAAATAAAAGTTAAGCAGCGTGTCTTTTTTTCATGTTTTGAAGTAAAAATGTACTTCAGTATAACTGTGTTTCATTTTGTACCCCGAAGACTATTTCTTTCATGCCCTTTTCTCTCCTTGTCAAAGGTGTCGTCGGAGATATGAAGATGAGACTGCCACGGATTTAGAGCAAGGTTCCGAATTGTTATCTCCAGCACAGAACGTTGCTTCTCCTTACGACAGCACAACTCCTGAAAACACTTATTTAAATTTCAATTTAAAATAGATTTATAAATAAGAAGTTTTTAAAATATTTAAAAGTAATCTAAAGAGACAGGCAGACAGGCAATCAAATAGAGCGATCACTATAGAGCTCACGATAGGTCCTCCACTAAACCTCCTCTTTGCTTGTTTTCTGATTTTCTGATCCATGAGTTGGGGAACAACAAAGGAACTGAGCAAGCTGAGATCGCCTTAAACATGTAGTTACGTCATGAGGTTTCATCTCCTCTCAACATTTCCACACGAGTTGTTTGCCCAAACCTTCTTTTCTGTTCTACGACAAAACTGGAGACAAAAAACCAAAACAAAACCTGGTATAGGTCCTCTCCTTCTCCATCATCATTATCGTCATCACCGGGAGGTTGATTCGACACCAACAGGACTTAATTCGATGCACCCATCTGATTTGATACACGAGGCGCAGGAGCAATAGCCATGCTACCTGCAAGAGATCAGTCAGTTGGAAGCGATTCTCCCTTAACCCATTCTCTTCAACCTCGAACCTAGGCCGGCGCAAGTGGGTTTTTAATGAGCACCACGTCAACCTCACAAACCGATGCCATGACTTCTTATCACTGTCGGTGCGCACGCTCCTGCACAAGCTATGTATGCATTCAAGCATTCATCCATGCATCCACGCATGCATGCATCCATGTATTTCTGACTGTATCTGCGCTCGCCACTTCTGCCTGAAACTGACTCCGCGCCGCTGGGCAGCACAGCAGCAAAGCACGGCACAGACGTGCTGCTCCCTAAGCCCTCGGTTTACGTCTACCGATCAACTACCCCGACTTGACTCTCTGCAATTGAGTTGACCTAATCCACTTGCCTCGCAGACACGAAATGCCGGCGCACTGACTTCAACCCTGGCTCCTCTTTCCAAAGAGCACGCCATTGCGAGCGAGCTTCTTTCCAGCTCGCACAAGGATGATGATCAGTTGTCGCCAGGCACTCTTGAAGAAGGCGAGCACGCTGTATGCTATGCCGTGCTATGCTATGCTGGACTATGAATGCTCTGATGATCGACCATTTGTCAGCTCAAAGGGTGGTGGCGAAACGGCTTTGAGCTCAGTTGAAGGAGGCGCGCAGCGACTAATCCTGATCGCATCGCGATGGCAGCTTTTCGCAAAGGCACAGCAAACGGAAACAGAGCATTTTTGTCGTTATAGGAAGAGAATTCGAAGGAAAACCAAATTTACCAAACAGCGACTTTATTATTATTATTATTATTATTATTATTTTGTTATTTATTACTACTTCTTTATTTAAGAAAAAAAAAATAATTAAAATTGAACTTAAAATTGATTGATTGATTGATTGATCGAAACGTATTTCTTCTTATCTCGGTCAATTTGCTAGTGTCGTTTCTAAAGAAATGGCACGCTCTTCACTTTTTAAACTTAAAAAAACCAAATCAAACTTAAAGAAATACCTTTTAAAAATAAAATAAATATAGAAAACTTGACATGAAGCAGTCCCTCTGCTACTGAGTACATCAGAGGCATTGATTGATTGATTGATTGATTGATTGATTGATTGATCGATTGGGGTGGTCTTTGCAGAAAGAAGAAGAGATAGAGGAGGTGTCTTTCATTCTAAACCTAGACAGGGAATGTCGTTCGCAGCAGCTGCTTCGAGGTGAGCTGGATATTTATTTCAACAGATCGAGCGATGAGTACGTGGCGAGCGCTTCTCAAATGCAACTTCCCGGCTCAGCTCATCAGACTCTCCACTCAGCCAGAGGGAAGTAAGTGTCTCAAGCAAGCAGACGGAGGTGCTCCCACACACCAAACCAAAAGTAAAAGACCACGCAGGCTACAGCAGTTCGCGCTCTTGCTCTTCGACCCGATCTTCACCGGTCGCCTGGCCAGCTTCTAGCTTTCCACAAACCCCGCACCGATTGGCAGTCTGTCTAGGCTCCACCCACCCAAGTCAAGCCGACTTTCCTGACTGCCTTCCTTCCAGGGCGCCGCTCTGGGCCTGGTTTACAGGAGGACCTCGAGAGCAGCAGAGCGGAGTCCTCTTCGCGCCACAGGCTGATTGGTTTGCTTCTGCAAAGTCGAATGCGTGCTGCCAACAACTTGAACTTGAGCTTGAACTTGAGCTTGAACTTGAGGCAAGATTGCAAAAAGCAGCAGATTTTGCTGCTTGAGGTGAGACACATTTGTGTCTCTCGGCGCTGCTACTGAACGGCCTTTGAGAGGCACGTACATATGAGTGACGTGAGCAAGCGAGAGCACAAGGCCAAGGTCACCGAGGGTCTAGCGAAGAGGAGGCGAGGTCTCCGTAGTCAATCCTCTGGCCTCCTCGTTTCCGTCTCCGCCATTTCCCCAAAGCTCCGAAGAAACAGAGCTCAAGCGAAGCAAAGCGAAGCAAAGCGAAGCAAAGCGAAGCTCCGAAGAAGGTTGTATTATATACATAATCTCCAATCTCTGAGTACGCATATTGCATTTTCATTTCTTCATTTTCTTTTTTTCTTTCTTTCTTTGTTTCTTTTAGCTTAAAATAATAAATTTAAAAAAATCCATTAAACAAGTTGAACAAAGTCCGCAAAAGAAACGTTAGGCAGCCTTGAAGAGGTTCCGAGGCACAGCATCAGCAGAGGCCAGCCAGCCAGCCGCCAGAGCAGAAGAATGCCGCAGGGCACGCTAGGCAGCCAAACCAGCCTGGCAGACAAATAGACAAACAGACACTCAGTCAGAGGCTCGAAGCGCGGTCTTTCGTTCTTTCCCAACTCATGTTGCTTCGTGGAAGTCGGCGGTAAATCGAGTGAATGAAAGACCCGCCTAACCGCGGGTGCGTGAAAGACCCGCCCGTGAATGAAAGACCTCTCTCTTTCTTTCTTTCTTTCTTTCTTTCTTTCTTTCTTTCTTTCTTTCTTACTAACTTACTTTACTTTGTTACTTACTTTACTTTGTTACTTACTTTCTTTCATGGATGGCTGGCAGTCTGCGCCCGGTAGCGCCTTCGACCAAGATCGAAGGATTTCAAAGCTTTGCTTGCCTGCTTGCAGTTTGTAGTTTGCAGTTTGCAGTTTGCAGTGCTGGCTGCTCAGCTGGCCGAAGAGCAGACGAAGGCAGGAGTTTTGAAGATGCTGATGGTTGCGTCTCGCTTCTTATGCCTCGAGTCGACTCGAAATAACTCTTCGGTCGGTCTCTTGCTTGGAGGAGCACGGAGTTCCAGTGCCATCATCGAAGAGAAGAGAAGAGAAGAAGACCCACCAGGCGGCGGTTTGCATGGGTCGCTCGCTCCATCAATCACTTGATGATGTTTTCAACAAGAACAGACATCGCAATGCTGCTGCGCTGTTTTGCTGTGTTTGGCTGGCCACAAAAATTTCGTTGCGGTCGGATATTACAGTGACAACTGCATGCATGCATATGGGGTCTTCTTCACGTGCTGTGGCATAGCTCGCGATTTCTGAGCAGAACTCAGCGCCATGGCAGCTTGAATGCTTCGAATTGCGGGAAGGGGACAAGATACATACGCCCAGAGAGAAGTCAGCAAGGATCGAGTGAATCACGCGAAGCAATCCCAAAGGGCGAAGAAGCAGCTTCGCTCGCTTAGGATGATGAGAACTGCACGGCCGTATAAGGCAGCCAGTTGTACTACTTAGTTGGTGCGCAATTTCACCACATTAAAACAAGAACTTACTCCCCCAACTGGCACATCCTTTGCAAGCAAATTGCTCTTTGAGCGATTGCATTCTTCGAGAGCAACTTCAGAACTCTGTCTACCAAGTAGTGCCATTGCAACCATGCGCTAGCTCAGCAACCTTGGCAAAGTGGGAGCGACCCTGGTGGGGCCAGGAAGGCCTCTCCTACTTAGCCTGCATCATCATATCATCATCACAGAGCAGTCTCATGCAATCCATTATCCCTCTCACCGGCACAGCAAATGGCCCACTCCACCTCTGGCGAAGTGGACTCCCCAACCAGGTCTGTGCATGATTCTAGGTTTCGCAACAGATGATGGAAACCAAAACAAAGGGCAGGGTATACGCTTTCCGGCTGCCAGAGTCTCAGATCAAAGATGGTAGCCAGAATGCCTCAAACATTGGGGAGCACCAGCTGTCCTCCTTGCCGCGCCCTTCATGTACGCGCAGCAGCCGCAGAAAAGGCCAGGTCGCTGGTGGGACACCAGACAAGTGTCGGTCGGTCAATTCTATTACAAAAGAACAGCCAAGAGAACTCAGAGGAAGACCTGAAGAACATACTTTTCAATTTTTATTTTAAAACCATAAAAAGCAAATACTTTTTTATTTCCATTTGGTGATTTTTTAATGATTATTTATTTATTTTAAGGTTTAAAGGAAAGGTTGGGGTCTAAAGACCTACCTGCAGAGAGTAAAAGCAATATCTAAAGTATTAAAATTTAATTTTTAATAGTAAGGACACATATATACATTCATGCAAAACAAACATGCATGCAAACAAACAAACTTACACACCCTGAAAGAAAAAATAGAAAAATTGTCTCGTGTCTCGTGAGACGTATTAGAAAAGCTGAATGTCTGAAAGCAAGTCTTAAAGCTTTTCCAAAAGCAAGAATTATTATCTAATTTGCTAACTTTATAGGTTTTAAGGGGTGAAGATTTTTTCGGCTAAAGGAAAAAATCAAGATATGTGAGGTGGAGTGAAATGAAGTTTGAGATCTTGATCGTTGTATTGGGCATTTGCCTGGTGGCAAAGTAATACAACGCGAATGTGGAGGTCGGCATAAAGCTAGTTATCCGCCGTAATAGATGAGGACACATACTTTGCGATAAGTGGATAGTTCTTGCGGTTTAAGCAATTCAGCAAACATATGGCATAGTAGAGGACTAATAGGAAAATAAATATCTTTGCGGGGATGAAAAGACCGACCCTGTGCTGCAGAGCAGCCAGGACTATGGAAGGGTCGTATTAGTGGACGATTCCAGACAACCAAACTTAGATCAACTTTCTTTCATCACCAGGCGGGAAGCCTCACTGGGATTCTTTGAGGTAGCGCCCACACACAACACCTAAACTAAAAGATGCCTAAATGTAGATAACAGACTTTGTAAATCTTAGGTTCCGGTAATGCATTGGCAGCAGATCCAAACAAGATATTGACTGACCCGCTTTATTTGCTGAAGTCGCAAATTTTGACAGAGACAATCGCTACCTATGTCGTTCTCTCCATGATTGTCAATCCAATTGACTCCATTGTCTTGTTTCTATACCGTTTCCATAATCTATCCTGTTTTTCTGAAAGCTGGTAAACTTTGGCTTCGTGCTCAGTCTTGTGGTTGAGGAGCAACAGCCATGTCAAGAAAGTTGAAGAGAGGAATCAAATACCGGCCACTTGAACTTGCAGCGCCTCCTATGCTGCATTCTAATTTTGTCACTTGCTTTCTGTCACGTAGCAAGTGTCTATGTCACGCCATAGAATAGGAATTAGTGAATGGTGAGCCATTATTTTATTTATCAAAAATACATATTATGATAATATATATTAAAAATTAAACATTGTTTTAATAGATGAATAAGATACCTACTTATATCCTTTTTAACTTTAGAAATATAGAATCTCTTAGTAGAGTAACTAGTATCCACATCAAATTTCTTACTGAAAGAAAACATTTTAAACATTGGAAAACTTTTGAAAAAAGAAAATGTCGATTGGCATATATCAAAGCTTTCCAACTCAAGCGCTTCTTGCTGCCAGTGCAATTACGCGGTTTCACATATACAACTTTATGTATGTTAAAGCCTCAGTCTAATCCGTATACCACATTACATGTTTTCTTCTAAGCAAAGTGGCCGGTTCGATTGATAAGAGTGTATTTTCAAATTTGTATACTCACAGAATTGGGTCCGCGGTCTTATTAAAAGTTTATCCAACTGTTTCTTCGTAAAAAAAGAGAAAAAAAGTGTCCTGGAATAAGTATTTTATATAAACTTCTCTTTTAAAGAGTATAATTTTTCAAAATTAATTATTATTCATCATATAACAATAGTTATATTAATAAGAGAGGGGGAATAACATTTGATAGGGGTCAATTAATGATGAAAAGAAAAATCAACAGTGATGCTTCACAGTTCTTCAAGAACCGAATTGATAACTTGTAATTACCTACTATCAGCACAGCAACGCATGTCAAATTCTGAATTTTCGTATCTTCAGTTACCCTGACTGCATTTCAAGATTTCTATGCTGACCTACTCATTACCCCCCTCTTGCGAAAGCAAATTTATGAAAGCTGTTGTTTATTCGCTCAATTTGAGGCTCCATGGATTACCTTTTATTTACAAACACGTGCAAATGTGCCGACGACATAACTTATAAATTCAACGGATTAATTGAATCTAACTGGTTCAACTTGGCACCAACTACCACTCTTTAATATATTTCTAAACAGGCGGTTTATTTAACTTTGTTGTATAAAATTCCTTATTCATGTGTGTAAACTCATACTACAACCTGATCAAACTAGCAAGGTGTAACTAAAACCATTCAGGAGAGTGCATATTTTTCTTTTTAAAGAAGGCAAAGCTTTTGTAGATACTAAAGTGCGCTGTATTGTTAACTATTGAATGAGATGGCGTCCTTTTTTCGCCGCATGTAGTTGTAACGGAAAAAAGGTTTTGGAAGTAGAAGTCGAAACTGCTCGGTGTTTGAGGTGAGACAAAACAGAAGCACTTAAAGTATTGTATAGCCTGAGCTAAACTAACTTATCATTGGCGGCCTGTTACACTCACGCATAGCGGGGTGAATCCTATGGGCAGTAAATTAACGCGCCAGGGAAATATAATTTCTTCAGTTAAAAAAACTACCTATTAAGGCATTGTACACTTTAAAGCTGCCAGCACACCAAATAGATGGTGAGTGCCATTAACTGCACGAATTGAAATGAGAATAGCCTCGCTCGAGAGGGGGGACAGTAGTGCTCTAAGAGAAGCAGCTAGCTTCTCATGAGCTCTTACAATTAACGACTGTGGGGAAAGTCCATCGGAAGGTGCTGCAACAGTCTTGCCTCTTGATGACTAGCTCGGTGTCTTTTCTGCTCGTACCGTATCCTCAAGATAGGCAAACGGCAGAGGCTTTTATTGCTATGGCAGAGAGAGGAGATAATAACGCTCGAAACATATTGCGCGAAGTGCTTTCAGAAAGGGTATTGGCGATTATTGTTAAAATTATATGGAATATTTTTTCGGGAATAAGCAGGTTTGATTTCGTAGCCCTTGGTCACTTCCCGAGTGCTGCAACATAGGTGTGGTATTTTGCAGCTCTCATTTAGGTTTCAGATGAGGTCAATCAACACAAAGCCATTTCGCATGTGTGCTGGCAAAAAGGTCTGTGGCTGTGTAGAGGAATGCGCTCCTCTCAAATAACGATGGGTAGGTATACCAACATAAAAAATCAAAATCTTCAAACAAAGAGGGAGGTTTCATTCCATTTGTTTCATTCGTCCAAAATCAGTTTTATCGAGAAACGTGAATTTCGAAGTTTGCTCATCCAGGTTCAGAGTGTAGCTAGTAAGACATTATTTTATGTATATCTATGGCGCAAAGCATATTTTCGTATTTTATGACTTATTGAATTTGGATCAATTCCTTCTCATTTCACGTTTAACAACTTACTTTTTCCTTCTTTCTTTCCAGAATCTTTATTTTGTTGATCAATCTTAGGAAATGATGTTTTTCTTAACAACATCACTTTAGCGAAAATTGCTAGGTCTACTTGGTGCTACATTATCACTTGCAACTACATCCATGCATCAAAGCGAGGCAGCTAATTCACAGATTTATAAAAACCACTGTGTTTCTGTCACTGAAGACAGTTAATAACGGAAGGTAACTATGGATATGTACGTTTATTATGTAGCAACACTGCATATTACTAGTCTTGCAAACAGCTTCACTTTCCCTCAGCCAACTAAAAATAGATAAATCGAAACGTAGAGGTTATTTCAAACAACAACTTTAAAAGAAAAATCGCTAATCGTACTAATAATTCAAAGTATTGGAATAAATTCATCATTTTTATTTATTCACTTTCCATTAGTGAGGAAGAAAAAAATATTAAGAAAAACTTTTGCTGGTGGGTGGGGATCATTTTTGCGTCGAGTTGGGTTATCACGGTAATTAGTTTAAAGCTTCTGTCAGCACAGAAGCGGACAATGCCTATAAAGAGTTGATTTTCGAGCGTTCGTAATCGGTCTATTTTTGTGAATTGAATTATAAAATCGGAAGATTATGGGTTAATAGCAGGATATGAGAATGCTCTTCAAAACATCATAGGTATTCTCCTAAACACAAGGTAAGTGATGCTGTCTCAATGACTTTATCTTGGACTTTAATGTATCTGTTCAATGGGGTCTTATCATTCCCAGGCAAGCATTGATAAATGAACTTGAGAATAGCTAGAATATAGTGATAGTAAGTTAACTCCAAAGATATCTATTTAATTTGGTATGGCTATTGAGGATATAATGTATCCTTAATTGAAAGAACATGCTTCATGTGCATCAGACCTACTTTTCACAACCTCTTGGTATAAATTAGATTATACACATGACATCCTTTTCCCTCCCTGCCTTCTTTTTCTGCGCGCATGCGATAATGAAAGACATATATGGAAGAAATGGAGGAGACAAAAAAAAGTCTTCCGCAGAAAGAAGGAAAGCTGTCAGCTTTGCAAATGTTCGAGTTATTTTAGCCTGGAGAATGGCGCATGCCCTGTGAACTACTTTAGTGAAAGTCAACGTAACAGGGCTCCAAAACCTCCACTTCAGCTCATTGCGAAATCTTCGTTCAGACCTACAAAAATGAAAGACCTGGTGCCTAATTGTGGCCGCTCCTTTTTATTGCACCACTAGCTGCTGTGCTGGTCATCTTGTATTGTTTGAGTCCAGATTCACGCCTAGGGATTCACTATCTCCATCTACCTCTTGGTTGCCACAACAGCTGGAACTTAAGAGGTCCTATTTGGCAGGAGTGGTTATTCCTACTGCGTCTCCTGATGTCATCTAGCCCTGACATGCACTGACCTATCAGAGCAAAGAGGACATGAGGATTACAATGATGACAAATCAAAATTGTAGCGGCTGCTTATAAAGTAAGATTGGTGAAGCCCTTTGTAATTTTCGCGTTTTGTTTTTTGAATATGAGCAGCTACGGTCTAAATCTACCCTCCCACGGAAGCCTGTACTTTTTTTGGGCTGATTCCTGGTTGTTGAAGTTGTAAGATCGCACATTCCATCTTGAACGGGTTTTCGCCCGGTTTGCATAGTAAGCAATTCACTCCAAGTGCTGGGCAGAAGAGCACCTCCTGCAATTGATAGTTGCTCGAGGGTAAGTACAATTTCTCTTCTTGTGTAATTCTATTTAGATGAAACAAGGCTCTCATATGTGCAACAAGGGATGCACATGCAAGTCTTAAACCTGGGTTCATTTGATAGCCTTACCGCGGAAGAGAAGTTTGGTGAACGCTGTGAGACTAAATGCTGTGCGATCGGCATTTTGTATATTTTTAATTTTTTAATTAAAATAATAATAATAATAGTAATACTCTCTACCACTAATGATTAATAAACCGCGTCTCCCTTACTCTTATTACTCCTTACCTCATTTTTATAAAAAGATTTCGTTTATCTTTTAAATAGAAAAATAGAAATAATATAACTGAAAAAAGCTGTTGTATATTTATTTTCATCCAAAGCCACCAGTACACTTGACTCTCTTGCGACTGACACACAAAAACCATGCGATTCGATCCGTTTTCAAAGCAGCGTCAGACTTAGGGTTGAAGCAGCTTCTGCATCGGGAAAGAATGTTTTCTCTAGGTCTTCCGCTACCACAAGAATATTGTGGGGATGGAGAACTCAGTCTTGTCAGCAAATATTGAAGTAACTTACATCACCAAACCTTCGCTCGCGCATTTACACAGACACCTCAGAAAGTTCTGTTGAAACTTTCTTGCATTTGTCTGCTTTCAAAGTGCAGTGCACAATGTATGAAATGGAGGAAACACATTCAGAAAAGCCTGTATCAGACTCCACGATGTGGAAACCAGTATCTTAGCATGAGCAAAGACATGTAGGTCATTGATCGATTCCCATCTATTAGGAAGCACTTGCAAAGCTAAGTGACTTTAGTTAGGACCATGGAAACAATTTATGAGATCCAATTTAACTTTATTCTGTGTGTAGTACTTAAAAGTTAGGTTTTATCAAATTTGCCTGAGTTCATCGTTGTTGATCTAAACATGATTCATGAAAATGTCACACCGAGAGAATTTGTGACGTTTGCTGCTTCTATTCGTTTTGATACTCCTATGAAGAGAATTTCCCGAATATTTAATCGTATAACGCTCTTACCTTACAAATCTCTATTCTAAAAAGAACACTCTTATTGTCCAATAAATCCCTATATAAATTGTGTATATAAATTGTATTCTTGTAACGATGATTATTCTTGTCAAAAAGAAGCGGTTTGGGGGTCGCCAGGCCTCAATCACTCTAAGATAGTTTTAGCTGATCTCTGAAGTACTCCAGACTATGGATAGTCTCGGCTATGACGCAATGCTCTACGCACGGCCTTGTTTCAGGTGTTATTTGCCATCTTTCATTTCAATTCTTCATAAATTTTCTTCCTTCAACCACTTTATGTGATTCTGACAAAAATCAAACGTGAATGATCCCTTCTTATTATATATATTTTATTGAGATGGCAATATAATATTATATTTTCAGGAGAGTCCTGCGTCTCACGGTTTTCCCCATGTATTTGGCTTTGAATGAATTTCCAGGACTGTTTCCCTGTGGAAAGGTAAACTGTGATGTGCTTCCCCCAAATCTTCTAAAGCATTTGTGCTTGGTAATTACTTAGCTTGTAGTCTAATGTTATAACGCTAGTATGATCTCACGTATATCAAATCGATCATCCTCATATTTAAGCACCTGCCTACCTAGCAAGCTGAGTACGAAATTGATTTGGGTTGACTCATATTGACCCAAACGTTTGAGAAACAAAAATAAAGAATAACGAAGAAAATTTACGGGACAAATAAAAGTTGAACATGCAGCCCATCTATGTGCAACAGCAAAACATGTAAGCCCCCGGTTGCCTCTCCCGGCGTAACTTACAGAAGCTATTGTCTGTCCCATGTCCCTGGCAGGCACTGAGTTCGCAGTCCCGAAATATATGGGTCCCATACTCCTCCCTAGCAGATGTAAGGTATGGTGTGTACTCCGCTATCAACGGCATCAAAATGGGAACTTGCGAGGGCTTTCATTGACGCTTTCTTTATAGCTATCTATTTGCCCATTCATGCTTCGCAATTGAACGCGGTGTCTACATTTCTGTCGAAAGAGTGATACGAGACGAAGGCGTGTTTTGACATATTGCGTGGTTTCACTATTCTTACTCTTATAGAAGTTCTCTGACAGCTTCTCAAATGTGCAAGGCGCAGTAGCGCGGAGCTTCTCTTGAGTCTACAGAGAGATAGACACATTGAGATCGCGGCATCGTCAACATGCTCGGCAACTCGTCGCCACCTATGATGCAGTCACGCCGACTTGCACTCAAAGAGGTCACACGGGAAGAACTTCATGAGTCGAAAGATCAAGCCCGGCATGAGCTCCCAAAAGCAGTCCAAAAGATGTCGCGCGCAGACACAGTATGCAGGTTCTGTGGCGTATCATACCTTATTTTCAATGAGTTCAAAGATCTCGAGAGCAAACTTCAAGTGACCCAAGAAGAATTACAGGAGGCTAAGAGGACGAATAACCTTGATGAGCGGATTGAACAAGCTCTCACAGAACAGGCATCAAAGTTTGATCTGGAACGTAAGCAACTTCAAGCGAAATTCAATAAGCAAGAAAGCAACTTCGTCAAAGATATTCAGCAGCGAGATGACCTCGCGCACCGCAAGCAACTTGTTCTGCAACAGCAGATTGCTCGTCTTGCTCGAAGTTTGGGCTCAATTCGGACAGAACATGAGAGCTTACGGAGTTTTGTGAAAAAATCTATACGCACTGAGCGCTCTACACTTCAAGATGCTTTTCGAAATGTTATTGATCGAGCAGGGAGCATTGAACATGGCATTTCAAAACATCAGAACGAGGCACTCTCGCATGAGCAAAAGGCAGTAGAACTCCATTCCGAAATTTTGAAGCAAACACAAGAAGTAAACGAATTTAAGCGCGAAATCAAAAGGCTTCAAGAAGATCTCCAGGCCGCTCAGACAAACGCTGCGAGCTCAATTTCGGATCTCACATCCAAAACAGAGGCAGACATTTCGAATCTCCAGAAAGAACACAGAAAGGAAGTTGAGTCTCTTGTCAAGAAGCACATGCACATGTTAGAGAAAGAAAGAGCAGAAAATATAACCAGGGTCCAAGACCTCAAAGCGAATTGGAGCTCTGAGCGACTACGAATTGAAGCAGAAGCTTACGCAAATCTAAGTCAACTTCGGAATGACCTCGAAACGCGTTTCCGAGAAGAACGAATAAAACAATTTGAATCGCACAGTTTAGAAATTGAACAAGGAAAGCTCATTATGAGGACGGTGCAGGAGCGCCTGAAAGGTATTGAATCTGAACGCGAACATCTTCAATGCGACTTGGAAACATTAAAAACGAAGTATGCACACATGCAAGAGAAATTTACACAAGCGGAAAAGGCGCGGTTGGATGTCTTGACAGACCTCCAACAAGCGCAGGGATCAGCAAACGAAGCGAGCTCACAGTGTGCAAAATTTGAGGCCGAGTTACGTATCACAATCGATCATCACACATCAGAAGTTCAACGTCTTGAAGCAGAGATTTCCAAACTACAAGATTGTGCAGGAGCCTTGAGATCAAAGGAGGAGGCAACTGCAATTGAGCTTGCCAATATTCGGCAGCAGTCAGCACAGCAGTCTCTTAGATTAGAAGAGACATTAGACAAATTACAAGATGCTAATGAGAGAATCAAACAAATGCAATCTTTGGTTCAAAGCATCGAAACTCAAAATGCGATTGAACAATCGAGTGTCGTTAGAGAGTTGGAAAAGCAGTTGCAAAAAGCACAAGATAATGCAACCCAGACCTCGGTACAAGCCTTAAAAGAAAAAAGGCAGGTTGAAGCTGAACTGATATCTCTACGAGCAGAAGTTGAAGATACGAAACAGGTCATTGCAAAGGCGAATCAAAAAATCGACATCTTAGAAGCCTCATTACAAGCCAAAAATGCATCGCTGCAACAAGTTGAGGCTCTGTGTAAGGAGCTACAGTCAGAGACAACGAATCTTCGCTTGATTCGCGCTCAATGTGAAAATTATAAACAACAGCTTGCAGAGTTGCAAGGTGTAAGAAATCATTGCAAGGACCTCGAGAAGCAACTTGCAGATGTGAATAACACGATACAGAATACAGCTAAACAACAAAATACTACTAGTAGCGATGAGGTAATTGGACCTTCTTTTGAAGACCTTGAGGCATTAGAACAGCATATGATTCGTCTCTCAGGCTTAGTTCGTCAGAAAGATGCAGAGATTAAAGTATTACAAGCCACAGTCCACCGACAGTGCCTTGAACGTACATCTATTCTGAGTAGTAATCAGAGAACTTAATTATTATCTACAGAGCTAAGGGACGTTGGTTGTTATGTTGGGCTTTCCTATTTGTATGTTATGATACTTACAATCAGCAAATATAGAGTGCGCTTGGTTCTTTTGCTTTTGCTTTTTTTTTGTCATCCATGTGTGCGATTGATTTAAATATGTCAAACTCCTAATGATTGTCTCGAACTGCGAGTGCAAAGCGGAAAATGTTTCCTTCGTCCATTAGAATTTATAAAGAATCGTCTAAGGAAAAGAACATTAATGATTATTGAGCATTAAGCAAGCTCTCGTTAAACCCCTCTGCCTTTTATATATTAAATGTAGTTTTTTATCAATAGTACTGGATGCTATTTAACACCTTATCATGATTCGTAACTAAATATCCCACAATTTAGGAGAGAGAAAAATGATTTTGTATGGGTATGCAAGAAGAAACGGTGATGCAGCTGGAGAATGAAGTCTTTTTCAAAAGATTTCCTCCTGTTTCATCAAAATTAGAGGCAGACATTAGGCAAGCAAGCGCGTTATCACTAGCACAATCTATGTTGGGTATCTACCAGTTTATTTATTCTAAAAAGTAACCTCAATTCAGCGATTTCCAGCTGAAAGGTCCTAAAAGAAGATAATGAGCTACAATTGCACACGTGCGCGCAGCAACGTTTGATCTTACATTCAAATCATGATCTGGTTGTAGGCAGCAACAACTAACCTAACTAACTACTGAATCACAGCGAACAAACGCAAGTTGACCTCCTCGCATGATGGTTGATTGCGCGCTTCCTCGCCCCCCCCCCAAAAAAACAGGGAGTTTTCTTTTAATGCTCTATAAACCACCAGGTGGTGATAGATGGCAATGCAGTCGGAAAAGATAAAAAATATCAAACAGCGCGAAATCTCTATTATTTCTTCGAATGGGATAACGTTAAAAAATGATGTTGGTGGAGAATGTAGGTATAGATGAAAGATATATAGCGAAAATAGCAGGCAGCTAAACACACAGATAGGCTCGCAAGCTTGCGAGATCATCAAGTTGGCATGAGCCCAAGTGCTTCAAGGCTGTCTCGCAAAATAGAGTCCTTGCAGGCGTCGAATACTACCTGAACACCGTAGGTGTCAGTGGCACAGGTGACGTGTGTAAAAATGGTCTTTCTGGGGTCCTTTTTCTGCGCTAAGAACTTTCGGCGCATCCAGTCTGCACCTTCTTGATAGTCAAAGCCAGTCGGAGCATCAGGAAAAAGCCCAGATTTATTAATGGGTATTTTGCGTTCACACAGTTTGTAGCGAAAGATATCGCTCTTGTTGAGGAAGAGCACAAGGTTTGTGCGTGTAAACCATTCGGAATTGCAAATATTATCGAAGAGTTCGAGCGCTTCTTCAAGGCGGTTTTTGTCTCTAGCTTCGAAAAGCATTTGGTCGTATTCGGAGATAGCCGCAACAAAGATGACAGCGGTTACCTCTTGAAAGCAGTGGATCCATTTTCGTCGCTCGTTACGTTGGCCACCAACATCAATCAGTACAAAGTTAAAGCCGTCAATGTCGAACTGCTCCTCAACAATGCCGGAGGTGCGCACACGTGCGCGAATAGCATCTGCTATGCTCGGGATCCACGACGGTCCACCCCATTCAGGGTATTTATGACATTGCTTCGCGAAGTCTTCCCATCCATCAAGCACCTGAAAGTTTGATCGATCGTCCCAAGCTGCGAGAAAGTTCGGGTCTTGGTACAAAGTTGCGATAGCGTGTGCTGTTTCTGCGGTCAGCTCGACATTTTCCTCCACCTCAAGCACCTTGTCTCCCAGAGTTTTGGACTCGCCCTCCAGAGGACGACCTGCTACGCCTTCGTTTGCGGCGCGAATAATTGCCTGTGCACCGCTTACCAAGTTGTTGTGAATTGCGATGCGCAGTGCCGCGCGTTTCGCCTCGCTATAGCCTTCGCCATACAAGATCTGCATTTGCTTGAAAATGGTTGACTTGCCACTGGAGCCTGCGCCCAAAAGGAGCAACTTGAGAAGCTGCTGTTGAGCCTTTTTCGCATGTCTTAAGTCATTGTTGATCTTGTCATCGACCTTGTTCGGCGTGTCATTCTCAGGCCCTTTGGACATGCGGCACCCCATCCTGCCGAGAAATGAAGTACAACAGTACACGAATATTTCGTTAACTCGCTTGCAAGTTGAAGAAACGTATTTGCCGTCGTTACAATTCGCACACGGAACCCTTCTTTTTACACAGGTAATAGCGGCTTAAGAGTCAACAATTGAATAACAATGAACAATGCAATGGAGGTCCCCGAGGCCAGATTGGAGTTTTGTCGTCGAATTAACTGCTTCGCAGAGACTCCCGAGACTTTCACAAGCGCTTTCAATGAGTCAGTTCACAACCAAGCAGATCTCAATGTGGTGAATAAAATGAATTTAATCCTGGTTTCTCTAGCGAGACAGATGAATCGAAGCAAGGAGGCTGAGTTGAACTCCTTTGACGAACAAGACTCAATGCAAAAACCGCTGCTCCAGCAGCAATGACAACCACAAATATAGTCGAGAAAAAGTGAATTGGGAGGTCCACCAGCGCTTGTTCAAGTGCGATATGATCGTTTCAAGGTGGTGTGGAATAGACTGCGTCGCGAAAACGCTCAAGTTGATCTAGATCTGAGGTCGATTTTGATCTGATTATATTCAACTGGGCTAACCTGGCAATTTCTGACCTTGTCCAAGCAGAGTCAAGCAAAGTCTAATCAAGTCGTGTCCAGTGACACGGTTGAGGATGCTCCGCAGGCCCAAAAGCTGATGGAAAAGTACGCGTGGGTCCACACGGACTTGTTGGCCTCCTTCACAGCGAATGGGGCCGACCTCGGCACGAGCGAGCAGCGAGAGCGGCGGTCCTCGCAGTGCAAAGGGTTTCCTGCCTTGGCGTTAGACACAGACGACAGTACCCCCGGTGGCGGCGGCGCTGCTCCTGCGCTGCGCTCCGCCTCCGTCCTGCGCAGCGAAGGCCGGGAGAGGAGGGCGATCGGCGCGAAGATGAAGGATTGATGCAAACTTGAATACTAAAACATATTCACTCATTTACTTATTTCGTTTGTTTCTTTCTAGTACCCGATAGGTGCATGTCTATATTTTACTCTACGACTGACATCGATGAATTTTTGCAAGTCTTTCTTTCTTTTCCTTTCTAAAATAAAGAAAATCATAAAACAAAATAAATGAAGAATAATGAGGAAATAAATCACCTAACTTCTACTACGAATAAACACAGCAATAAGCGACTCTTCTTCATTCATAGACAAGGGCACCGGCAAAAGCTCAACCAAGCGAATGATCGCGTCTCTATAAGCCTCGCTCACCGCTCTTCGCATTATTACCTGCTGCCTCTCTTTGCTTTCAGTGACTTGCTACAAGGAATAAATTATTTTTACTTTAAAACATGAGTGAATGGGCTCTTTCTTCTTTCGAGTTCTGCTCCATATAAATATCACAAAAATTCTTTACTTTGTATTTTAAAACTTTGATTTAAAATAATAAAAAACAAACCAAAGAGATTCATCAGAGATCGCAATCAATCAATCAGATAATCAATCGATCGTCAATCCTGTCATTCACACAGTTAATCTCAAGTTGAGAGGACTGCAAAAACCTGCGTCGTGCATCTGCCCACCTCGTCTCTGGTGGTCCTCCAACCATGATCAACTAACACCTTTGCCATTCTTGTTGTTCGAGACCGACCTGTCTCCAGTTTTGATTGTTATTGGAATTGTCGAAAACAGACCTTTTCAAGAGTGGCGATGAACATTAATTAAGTACTTGTTTTCTATCTCCTTGACAGCAGAACAAAATGTCCACTATCGATGAACAAACAAATCACCAATAATAAACGAGTAGACCCTACATCATGTGCGTATAATAATTAACAACAACGACAGGAGGTTTACATTTTTTAATATTATTTTTTAAAAGTAAAATTGTGACATACAATTAATTGTCTGCAAGTTGAAGCCTTCTTCTTCGATCGGCATCATCGTTATATGGAAGTCAGCCTCGAGAAATACTTGCTCTAGAGCCACGGCCATCACCCTTAAAGACCCTGTCGAGATTTAGCACAGTGTTTGACGCCTTTAGCAGTTCTGAAGAAGCAGCACAGAATGCATTTATGCATTCCACGAAGATAGACTGTCCAAGCTTTTTATTTCTCAGGCCGAATAAAAGACGCTTTCAACTTGACTATCTACAGGAGCACTACTATCTATCTAGCTAGGCACCTACCTAGCCGCTAGAGAAAGCAAAAAAAGCTTCCTTGTTTGCCATTGTTCAATATTCTCAAGCCTATAGTTAAACGTAGCTACCAGCGCTACCGCCTGGACCCCATTGAATAAAATACCGAGCGAATCTGACAGCAGTAGCTTTTCCACTAAAAGAGTGCTACTCCACTTAGGAATTTCGGACAGACAGAGAGGTCCGCAGTTCTTAACTCACTCAGCCATAAAAAATTCGTGAACATAATATAATACAATGTAATATAATATAAATTCTATACTATACTGTACTATAATATAAGAACAGCAAGTGAAAAGAACACCTTGCTAGTAATGCTGAGCACATCCAATCACTTGCATGTACTGGCCATAAGCTCTCCAAGGCAGCCGGCTTTCCCGTAATTCATGACCTCGTGCGGTTACGATCGAGCTCTCCTCCAGCTCCAGCGAGGACTTCGCTCCACTCGCTCGCTTCCTCGCTTGCTTGCTTGCTTGCTTTTGCTCGGGCTCTGTCGCTAATCTGCCGCTCTCGAGGCCGTTCTCTCCGTTCTGTTCTGCCTCGCTCGCTGTTCTGCAGGTGGGAGGCTAGTCCATGCGTAAGTAGTGGTAGCCGAGAGGATCATCATCCACTTTCCACGAAAGCGTATTTTCTCCTTTCAAGGGCTCCAAAGTTATGCAGTCAGGCCGTGCGCTCCTTTAAAATAAGTAGAGGACAGACGAGAGAGACAGAGACTACTGCGTACAGTATGGACAGCGACCATTTAATCGGTTTGCAGGAACGAAAGTAAACATCGTCATTAGTAAATGAACAGAAGCAACCAGATAGACAGAAAGAAACTTTTATTTGCCTATAGTCATTATGGCGAATACTTCATACTAATGTTGCTTTTGCTATTCATGTATTTATTTATTTATTTATTGTTTGATTGATTGATTGATTGATTGATTGTTTGTTTGTTAGTTTGTTGTTGTTTATTTGTTCCTCTGACTGAGACGATTCGGCGTGCTTTCCTTGCTCTCCCCAGGCCACGCTCACAGGTCACTCACTCACTCGCAGCCTCGAGGCCGCTCGAAGCTCCTCCAAACGCCGCGTTGGCATCTCCAGGAGACAGACCGTCCATATCCGCTTCGAGTCTCCGCGCGCATCGCCTCTTCTGCTCTTCTGCGAGCGCAATGAGGAGAAGCAGAACAGCCAAACAGACTGAAAAAGAAAGACTAAAAAACCACTCATTTCCATTCCTTCTCCTTCTTCTTCTTCTCTTCTGCGCTTTCGGAGCTGTTTGTCGCTTCTTATTAGGTTCCCAGTACCTCCTAAATTGAAGAAGAAGTTAAGTTTTCAGTTGATGGCGCTCCTAGACGCGCCTAGCCGACCCATAGGCACCTACCCGTCTGCGGGAGCTTTAAACAGTGTGTGTATTTTAGACACCGTCATCATGTTGCAGATACCGCTTACGCCTAGCAGTGCTAACGCGCCCTGATTTTAGTACACGGGGCCTCTGTAGCTTATGCAGCAGTGCTACTGTTTGAGGTAGAGAGGAGACTAGCCTGCTCGCAAGCTGAATGTCTTGTTCAATGAGAGGTATTAGGTACCCACTAGGTAGGTCTTGTATCTACCATTAGAGTAAACTATAGCACCTCAAGAGTGAAGATCCATGCTTCGAAATACTAAAAGGAAGAGTTCGGCGCCACTTCGCTCCCTCTCCCAGGTTCCACTGCGTCGGCCCGTATTTTATTCCATCCTAACATCTACCTACTGTTTACGCTACTCGTGATCTTTGTTTTCTACGCAGCTGTATTTTATTGCAGGCTGGCTTAACGGAGAGGGCTACCTAAATCGCTATGGCTTCATTGCTTATATATGAAGTAGAAAGGCCTATGGGGTTAGGAGTGGTTATGGTGTGCATAAGGGTGGCAGGTTGGTTGACTCGCTGAAAAGAAAAAGAAAAGGAAAGAGAAAAATAACTTGAAAGAAAAGAGAGGTTTTCAAGCTCTGAAGAAAAAAAGTACCGACTACACTACAATGGGAATGGCGTGGATAATGCCAACGATGAGTCAGGGCAACGCAACGATGATGGTTCAAGGCAATGCAATGAGATCAAAGGCGCCTATCAGTCATCGTTCTCACTTCCTACCTATTATCTTGATTTTGTTCTCCCTCATTGTTAGTTTGCAGAGCCTATTCCCAATAGAACCAGGCGCCTAAGCCTAGGTACGGAGGTGCTACCCAGAACGAAGGGCCCGTTCCACAGATCTCGCGTCATTTCCTTGCGAAGGAGGCAACCATATACGGGGCTTTGTTCTTGATGATCGAAAGGGGTCTGTCTGTCTTACGCTCCACCACCATTCGCAAAAGCGCTCTTTGTCCAGAATCTATCGCTTCAAAGCTTCGTGATTCCTCGTGCTGTCCCGAACTCCCATCGTTCGCAGCACTTTTTGTTCACGTTTTTTGTTTAGTTTAAACTTTAATCCTCAATGTTATAAGTTAAATTTTGCGTTTCGGGAAATACAAAATATTTACAAAAATAAATCATCCATCAATTAAACTCATCAGCGGTTTTTGTCGTCGTCGTTGTTGCCGTTCTCGAGTAGAGATACATTGAAGAACCATTTGGGGATTGCTTTGTTTATACACTCGCAACTGCTTGAGATGGTGTATGATGTAATGTGCTTCAGCTGAAGTGGACTCATCTGTAGAAAGAACCTATCTTCTCCAGAGTGCTCGACTGATCGATTGATTGAGTGATGCGATAGCGGGCATTTATCTCTCTCTCTCTGGGCGTCCTAATCGTACTTGAAGCGAGAGAGAGAGAGAGAGAGAGTCTTCTCGAGACAGTCACTGCTCGAGTAGTGACTGACTGACTGACTGACTGACTGACTGGGATCGAGTCAGAGCAGGTACGTGCTAGTAGAGACGCGTGCCAAGTGGAGCGTTCTGTTCAGGTACATAGCTGAGAAGAATTTATTGCCTGTACTATCTATGATCGATTGATTTAATTGTGCTATTCTGTTCTCTTCTCTTCTCGTTGGTGCACTCTTGAAGTTTTTATATTTTATAGAGATTGGTTTCCAAAATTTGGGAAGGTTTTGGTTGATTGATTGATTGATTGATCATCCACTACATACTTTTTTAGTAATAATGTACTTGTATGCATGCATGCATGCATGCATGCATGCATGCTGTGGAATTCTATCCTGCGAGGTATCTGGTGGAGCGATCCCGATGGTACCTAAGTCTGGCATTGCGATGAATTGATGGCGGTGGATGGCTGAGTACCGTTCTCCATGTGAATTGCGCAATGATTGCTCTGCTTTTTGACTCGGTACCTTCCGGGGAACTTAACCTCATACTCCAAGTTGTGTCAGGATGATATTTCATATAATGGAAACTTTGATATGTCCTAGATAAGTGTTACCTAATAAAAATACTTTATTTTTCTCTGCAAATCTTTCAAGTCTCTAGTGATTTTCAGAAAAGAAAAGAAAACGTGTGAGTAATGGCCCATTAGTACAAAATTTGATAGTTCACTGGGATTGCGAAGGACGCCGCAGTAGCACGGCTTAACTATACACGTGTCTGTGTTACTACCTATGGGTAATAGGTATATTAGAAAGAAAAAAAAGTAAAGTTGATTGCTTCGAGTGCAACGCAATCTACCAAGGTAAAGAAAACATTATCCTTTGGTATCTTCTAAAATGTTTTTTTTTTAATCCCTCTTGAAAGGTTTATTCGTCTTGCGAGTCTTTCTCCACCTGAGAAAAATCACAACTACTATTCTGTCGAAAAGTGTTCGGGAATCCGCGCGTTCGCTAGCGTATTGTTGTTTTTAAAATATGCGTTTTGTTGCCTTGTATCATACAACAGAATCAGCTTTCTTTCTTTATTGGTCCACAGAAGCTGTTTCGACTTGACTACCTATTCTTCTTCAAATTCGTTGAGGATTTTTTATTATTATATACATATATTTTTAATTCAAGTTATAAACACCTATTTATTTATAAAAACAAATAAACAAACAAATGAATAAGTTTGGTTGCAGAACCCCTTTGCTGTGTTTCTTCTTAATCCTTCAAGTGTGTTATTTCTTAGCCAAGGGTTCAAAGTCTAGTGTAATTTCTTCCTCCAGCTGCTCAAAAGCATACATTTGAGAGGCCCGCGCCCCATTGCGGCCAAAGATGCTGCGAATCAATGTGAAGTTGTCAGCCGACTTTGCATCAAAACTTCATATAAACAAAAATGATTTGTACCGTACTATAAAAGTAAAAGAAAAAGAAGAATTTTTTTCTTAGACTTCGTTAACCTGCGTTTCAGAGTCCCGAAGGGTTCAGCATTACCTCAACTCCTACGGTGCTCCCTTTGCTTGATACCTTCAGTGTGGATGATATTAAATCTTGGGCTGGTTGGGGGTAGTATGGTACGTTTAGGAGGTTCTGTGAAAGTACCTGCAAGGTTCTGCCGACAGAAATTGTTGATACGTTTGTTCGTTTTAATAGGTAATATCCAATCAGTCACTAATTTCGTCACAGCAGAAGGCTCTGACCAATTCTGCAAAAGGCAATAATCCGTATAAGATCGACTCTTTTTGCGATGGCCTTGAAAGTCGCTACTCCGAAGTATAGTTGTGTGACTAGTTACAAACATCATGCTATCAACTTTAAGCAAACTTCTCGTCGGCTAAGAATCTAGCGGAGTAATGACAGGACGATTCGGGGGTTAAGTTGATGCAGTTAATGATGACAGACTTACCCAAGATGGAACTGAAGAACCGAACGGCGGAGCTGCAGAAACCAAGGAAGGAATTACGGTTGCTATTTGGAATACACAAGCTGCCCACAACATAGCTCGACAAGATTTTCGACATATGTATGCAGCTCGGATTCGGTTATATTCGTTGACCATGGCCAAGCTACCAGGACCATATGGATAGACATCGCATGACTGTGATGTAAATGAAGCAAATTTAGCTCGTTTTAGCGGCCGCGATTCGATCGTAGATTTTAAAAGCACAGTCCGCAGGGGCGGGGTTTCTTCAAAGTTCATTTCCAAGATACCACATTTTATTAGCTCGAGCAACTTCAAATTAGCTGTTGGAAGCGTGCAGTATCGAGCAAACATGGGATCCAGTGAATATGACATAAATTCCATTTACAAATTTCTGGAGTAAGACACGAGCATGGATACCATAGTTTACAAATTGAATAAAAATAAATTATATTACATGACTAATATATTTTTTTTGTAGATTCATCAACACAATCTATGAGGTCTTGGTCTTCTGGTGTTTTCTGATTTTTCTGCCTCTACATACCCAGCCTTGTTTTTCACCTGACCGCCTTTTCATAAAGGAGAAGGAAACATACGATTTCGCGTGTGTAAAGATGGAAAATACGCTGGAGAAGTTTCGCCAAACTCCATGCCAGATAAACCTAGCTTCTGTGAGGAGTAGTAGCTTGGTCAGCAATGTTCGCTCACTCAAACACGCGTGATGCTGAGGGATTCCTTTGGCTCAAGTAAGTTGGAACTTTCGTGATCTAGAGTAGCAGGAGTCACACATGAGGCTCGCTCGAGAAGTTGTTTACATTCTTCTTCAAGAAGAGCATTTCGAGCTAATAAACGACCTATCTGTGTTTCCAGCTCCTCGATGGCAGGATTGCTTGATCGAACACCCGGATCAGAACTACTATGACTAGACTTTTGAAGAGACTCTGCAACTTCACCAGCAGACTTCCCGCGGTTTCGATGCTGAGAGTGAATTTTGGGAATAAAAATTAGGCATAACATGGCAAACTCAGTAAGAAACACAATGCCTCCAAGACAAAGAAAACGAGCCACCGGTTCGTCACCTACCGCCAGAAGCAAAGGAACCCCCAAAACAATAAGCTGCAACGAGGTATACAAAACAATGAGAAGGTATCTTCGCTCCTGAAACTGAGCATTCAAATTCCTCACTCTATAAAGAAGCACATGGCCTCCAAGCAAAAGGGACACATGGACTATAGCAAGTGCGGTTATAAAAGCAACAAAATAGTCAGAATGGCAATACCCAGTAGAGTCCACAAAAACGATATTGGACGAAACACCAGCAAACTCTACAGGGGTGGTTCGAACCCAATGAAGTGGATCCAAGGCTGTCCAAACTGCGAGAACCAGTGCATCCAGGCACAGCACCACAAGAATGGACTTCAACAAATCCATATTTGTGATGCGAATGCGCTTCATGAGTTTATTGTTTACAATCCGCCCAAGGCGCCACGATTTGGCAAACAAAGCAGAGAATGACAGTGTAAAGCCTATACAGTAAAACCATGGAATCAGAACGCAAGCAATATTAGCGCTTTCAACATCGTCTTCTGCCGAGGCGTCTACTGCTAGTACGATTATTGTTGCACTTGACACCGCGCTTCCTATCGCCACAAGGTATAAAAAGAAAGGCTGAGAAAGCTGCACAACAGGCTCCTTTCTGTGAACAAAAACCCATACTCCGAAACCGATTGCAAGTGCCCAGTTAATTGCAACTACAACATATCCCAAAACTTTGAGTGAGTGTGGCAACATATTATCAATATATCTGTAGCATTGGGTAGCACCTGTGCCTTCAGAAACAGAGTTTTCGGGACACACATCGCAGGAGTCCCCGCTTGCACTGAATGAACCTTCCTCGCATGCAAGACATTTGTCACAAAGAAAGCAATTTGATGACAACGGCGTGCTGGCATTTTGGCTAGCACCAGGGTTGCAAGCCTCTGCAAGTGGTACTGGAAATAAAAAGGCTGCTGAAGCAGCATCACTTGGAGCAATGCATGCATCTGTGAATTCAACAACAGATTCTTCTGCATTGACCTCCTCCTCAACAATGCTGTTCGTAACATTTGTGTTACCGGTTGAGTTCTTTGACAAATTGCTATGAGGAACGATATTATGTAGTAGTTGACGTCGTGACGAGCTAACTGGAAGAATCTGAACTCCAGCAGGGTCACGGCCGATGTTCCGACGCCACGAATTAAAAGATACGCGACCATATATGGTATCACCTGTGAAAGTTTCAAGACTACGTCGCAACTTTTCATAGTTGTTAACAATATAGGTGGCAACGTCAGGGCTTTGTTGATCAGAAAAAAACTTTGTTAAATGGGCGCGGAAGATGTTCGGAATTGTGTACGATGCCACAGTATCATAAGTTGGAGTGTATCCATACAAATTTTCATTATATTGTTGCAGCTGAACTCCGCCACCAGGAAAATAATCATCCACATATAGAAAAGCTGTGTGCCACTGACCAGCACCAGAAAAATATTGAGCTCGACCGTTAAGGTTGGCCAGCCCCCATGCAAGTGTTGTGCTTGTTGACCAGACTGCGGAAGGCAAACATCCGTTATCAATCCAGAAATCTACCATCGAATTTGCTTCAGTATCAGATGCGATACATAACACATAGACATTCGCTCCCGAGGAACACATCCTTCGAGCGAGGTCTTTTGAAAACGACTCATCGCTACTGTCATTCATTCCGTTGCCATTGCTATCCCCTTGAGGATCATATCGCTCATTAAAAATCAAGCTTAATTTCACTGAGGACAAGTTGGCCAACGTTGCAGCTGCGTTGCATGTCGAATTATAGAATGTACTTCGATCACGTCCCGCAATTGCCACAGTTGCACCAGGGCTTACGAAACTGATCTGCCTCAGCGTATCGAGTGCATAGTCATCACTCGAGACATGTATTCCAAAAAGATACTCATTGTCGTTGTCTTCATAGTATTGATTAGGCCCAACCTGGGCCATGATGATACGCCCTTCAATGTGGCCTTCGTATGGACTTGCCTCAGAGCAGGTTCCTACCACGTATGTTACTGAATAAGTTGCAAGCGCGGACTCCAGTAACTCCTGATGTATGCTACCGTAACCTGCATCAGTAGCGCTACGACCAGCAATGAGGGAGACAAGCCTGAAATGCACGGTGGTCTTGTTTCCATAGCCTACGTTAAATCCTGTTGTGTTGTTGATTTTCTGCACCGATGTTCGTACACCATCGCGATGATCCGCGCAGTGCGCGGGAGTTATCTGTAAGAGTAGAATTTCTGTGCTTGAAACAGTGGAATTTGAGTTAGAATCAGACTCAGAAGAAACTATATTCAACGTGTCATTGTACATTACGCAAGGTGTCACATCTTCCTGTGTCACGCGCAGATCTGCGCTTGACAGCTCGCATGCTCCCAATTTGTCAACTTGAATTCCCACAGGATTTGTAGCATTGGCGTCATTCTCTTCATCAACAGAGTAAAATTCCTCAAGCGTGCGAGTTCCTTCCACTGAATCCTCATTTCGTCAATATAATTTATCTCTGCAGAGCTACTCAGAGCCTTGATACATGGTAAAACATTGTACTGAGGTTCGCTAAGAATTGTGAGTGACAAAAGAGCAGTAGACAATGTCAGGCGCAGGTTTGCCACCATTTTGTCAAGGGTGGTCGAGTTCTGCGAATCTGCACGTGATAATTTATGTATGAGTTGACAGATGCGTTAACGCAATATTGTATTTGAGAGACCGAAGGCCACCAGGGGCCTGGCTTGAAACACGCGGGTACAATGATACAGACGTGGGTATTTTTAATGTAAAGCTGCGTTTTTTGTGTATATGCACGATTCAGAGGCGAGGCTCACTTGTCTAATGCAAGAATTGTCACCTAAAGTAAACGACAACTGGTTTGCCTATCCAGGCCAGCCAACACGAAGAGCACACAAGTGGTCACTAGCGTGGTCCGTGGCGTGCGGCCCTAGCTGTCCAATCTTCTGCGACAACTTTTCGAGTCCTCGATTCTTTAAGGAAGAAAGATAAGGTCTTGCTGATGGCACAGCCGAAAGCAATTCACGCGTGCAGGAGACCTCCACCACAAGAAGTACTTTGAGAGTAATGCGTGCTGAGGAACGCGATGTCTCTCGCCTTTGCAGAATGGGGTCTTTGTCTTCCTACGACTACCTGTACATAGCTCGTTCAATTGATGCATAGGAAAGGATGAAAGTGGGTGCCCTTTTCGACGAAGAATAATGCGACAAAAAGTAGCCATATCCTACTGCTACAGTAGGTAGTTAGTAGTTACATAGGTCTAATACTTAGTGGCCACAACAGAAGTAGCTTTCTTCATCCGTCCTCGTTGAATTTTAGCATGGGGTCTACGTCATTTTCTCAATTAAAAGCAAGACGTTCACGCGAATCTCTGCATTACAGGCACATGGCGTTCCTGCTTGATCGCTTACCTGCCCATGCCAGGCGACCATCATGGTTTGGCTATTTGCTTACTTCCGCCTTGAAGTCAAGAGCAATTTTCCCAAATCGCACACCTTTCATTTCACTTTGAACACACGACGAATCCAAGACAAGGGCAAACCTGTGACACCATCTGCCAGAGCTACGCAGAGCTAGTCGAGAACAACAGAATTCTTGGCGAACCTTGCGCTGGGGCTATACTGAGTTTGGGATCGAGGTCACTCCAATGGCGGCCCAGAGCTTGGGTTGTCTGGAGCACTTGGGCGCGTGTCCTCTTGCTCATGTCCCAGGTATGCAGTTCTAGGGATTACGCTATATGACTGTATAAGAGCAAGGGCTTTCTTAAAACTTTCAGTTGTTCTGTGGACCAATGCCGTCTATGGAAACCAAGTCGCCATGGGGTACTAGGCACCATGTATCAGTAGTACAGATTGAGATTGAGGTTCCAGGTATTGGGCAGCAGGTGTGCATTAAGTGGAGACGAGTGACCAAGGCTAAACGTTTCCTTAAATTATGTACAAACTGCATACGGCACTGCATCGAGGTGGAAATAAATGTGTATACTTTTACATCAGTCAGAACTTATTGGATACTTGAGGTCTAGGGAAGGCCCATTGAGTGGGGTAGGCCTGCACGTGCTTCATTTGGCAGAATAGGTTTGTAAATGTATGTGCGCTTTATATCTAGTGCTTTAGCTACATCTTGCTTGAAGTAAACAGCTTGAACGAAGAACGAACTCGACCTTCATTGAAATGATTGCATGTGTACTTCAAAGGTAACTCAATTAAAGAATTTTAGAAAATGACACAAGAGAGCTGTGTTCTCTACGGAATAACGCACTGCCCCAGAGTGAACGCAAATCATTGTAATTCCATTGCTATGTCTCCGTTTTTCTTACGAATAAGAGAACCAGACTCATTGTCGGTTTAAAATCCTCCAAGCGCATGTGTGCTACTTTATCAAGATTTCGAAGAAATGAGCAAAACAAGAAGTTATTCTTTTTTCAAGACAAAGCTAGACTCCTCAAATTAAGGAAAACCGCATGATAAACAACGTCAAAACTAACGCACACTAGTTCCTAGTCTGAACTGGTGTTGCGAGAATTAATTGTGCAGGAGAGGGGAAGTCAGCTTGGATGATGACGCATCTTTCTGAAGCATGTACAGTACTACGCCAGCAACAGCAGCCAGCACGACAACGACAATGCTAGCGATGGCTGTGCTGTCCAAATCAGAGCTTCCAGGGTTGGGGGAGTTGCCTCCAGCAAGTTGATTCCGGTGAATGCCAAGGAGAGCCCATACGCAGACACCAGCGAAGAAAAGATCCATGCGAGTAATCACCATGCAAACAGTCAAAAGAGAAACAAGGCCTACAACACCAATTGCAAAATCAGCAGACCCCACCTGTGTAGTAGAGGTGTTGGAAGGATCGTAGACAGTGTTGGCCAGATTAAGCACAGCTGCTAGAGTTACCCAGCAAGTGTTTGCAGATACGGCGCCAAAAAGGGTTAATTTGGTGTAGAGGGACACATTTGGGTTAGTGTAGTCAACGTCCAGCAGGGTGTAAACGTTCCAGAGCGAGAAAAACGTTACAAATAGCACCACAACGCCAAGCCAGTGAGAAAACCCCTGAGAAGCAGCACCATTTACCACAAGCCATGTGCCCGAACTCAAGTAATCTGCCAATTTAAAAAAAAATAGTTTTGTATGCAGGTTCAAACAATGTTAGTCACTCAGCCGCTCATTTCTGACAGAACAAAACATCGCTCTTAAACAGAGCCAGTTATGCAGAAGGCCCATGCTGTCAATCCACAATGAGTCATTGTAACATCTATCAAGTTTCAACTTACTCAGGGCGAGCCAGGCTCTTACACTGGCCATATTCTGTACCTCGTATCCAGAGAGAACCTCCGTCGCAATTGCAATAGCGTGAAGAACATAGATAATGCTCCACACAGCGAAGGTGCGGTCATCTGGCTGCACATACGAGTATGCAGCTCCCTTCGTGGTGCCATCACTGTACTTAGCAAACGCAAAACCTGAGAGTCCAAACTGCGCCACAAAGGCCACCACAAGGCCAATCGCGCTCACGGGTACTTCAAGTGTCATTGTCCTTTGCCGCTAGAACAACCTGCAAGCAAACCTGACCTCACTCAAAACTCTTTGGTCGTCAATCTAAGACCTGATGCAAATCAGGTTCTTCTCCAACTACAGCTCACCAAGCGGGTGTTTGTTGTTTGCGTTGACTTATACCCGTGAAACTTTCTCTCTCCAAAACTTTCTTGATTATTGACAGTCTTAAAAGTTCTTCGTTTTGCACGCTGACTCGGTGAAGATTTTCTTGCCTCCTCGAAGCTCTGCCCAACTTCCCTATTACCCCTCCCTCAAGCGTCCCTAATGCATAGATCCCTCCTCCTAAGGGTGTATGAAGAGAACCCTTTTAAACCTACTTTATCTGCACAAGAGAGTTCTAAATTACCAGCTTGTCTTGAAAGTGCGTTGCGCAGAGTTTGGTTGATTTGACTCGATTATTTTTATGAGGTTTGATTTGATTCAAAGTCAGATCGAGAGCGGCCCTGCTGTGCGCCTAGGCTGCGCTGCAATCCTCGTGAACGCTTCACAAGAAGCTGGTGCTGCTGTCAAGAGGCAACTTCTTTGTGAACCCTCGCGACAGGGTGCAAAATGGGCTTGGATGATGACCGCCTGACTAACGATGGCGGGAGGGTGAGGAAGTCTCGAAGCGGCGGCGAAGACGAACATTCGTCCTCAAAGCATTCAAAGCGAGACAAAAAGCACAAAAAAAAGCACAAAAGGAAGCATAAAAGCAAGCATAAGAGATCATCTCGGTCCCGATCCAGGTCGCGGTCGCCTGATGATTCGTCTTCACGACACCGCCAGCATCGCCGCAAACGAAGCAGACGTTCGAGATCAAGGTCCAACTCTAGGTCATCGAGGTCTTCTTCGGAATCATCAAGGTCGAGATCAAGGTCAAGATCTTTGGATAACAGGCGGTATGGTCGAGACCAGTCTTCGAAGAGGCCTAGGTCAAGATCGCCCTCGCCTAGAAAAGAGTCTCGCGATGAAGCTAAAGATTCAAGAACAGATCTTAAGAGACAGTACAATAATGCAGGAACTGTTGAGCATACCTCAAGGCCAAATGAACTGGAAAATCCCTCGACTAGAGATCATCAAAGCTCTGTACAAAGCTCTGCGTCTTCAGATTTGCGGCCTGCTCGTAGAAGTAGGTTTTCTGACGCTCCACCCAGTGTGGAAAGTGCTATCGAGAACCTGAAGGCTCCTGCATTAGCGCAAACGACGCAGCCTTCATCGAGTTCAAGCTCTGTGGGTGATAGGCATGCGGAGGTTCCTGATGATCAAGGTGAAGATGACAAGATGAGACGTAGGCGAGAGCGGCTGCAGCGTTGGAAAGAAGAGCAGGAGCGCAAACGTTTAGATGAAGAGACACTTAAGCAAGAAGAAAACTCCAAGTCACAGTCTGCTGATGACTCAGCAGCTAAAGTACCGGCAATTACTCTTAAATTGAAGATTCCGCTCCGAGGCACCAAAAAGCGCGGCCTGAAACAACGCGGTGGAAACATGGCAGCTCCAGATGTCCAAGAATCAGAAAATGATGCATTTGGAGCAGACGAAGGGTTCTCCACGGGGTTCCTTCTTCCGGGTTCTGCTGGCTCCAACGAGCGTGCTTTGTCTGGTTCTCGACCCGCATTTATGGCTCGAGCTCAGGCTCAAGTCGAGTCAAATGCAGAAAACGCCGAAGAGGATGAAGACCGGGATGATATGGACAACGGGCAAGATGCCCAAGGTGACGATGACCCACTGGATGCTTTTATGGCACAGCTTGAACCCGGTCCTAGTGCTACTAATACTGCCCAAGAAGGAGCAGGGGAAGGAACCTCTAACCAAAGCAATATTGACGCTGCCAAACCTGTCCAATCCTCTTTCAATCAGGTCATTTCTTTTGAGGAAATTATGAAGAACGTTGGTAAGCAAAAGTCAGATACCAAGCAACTTGTTGAAACAGAAAAGCCAAACACGTTGGCGAACGAGGTTTCCGATTCTGGGAGTACAAACAAAGATACTGCTGCAGCGAACGAAGATGACTCTAGTTTCCATGCAGCATTTCTTGAAGCGGCCCGGAAACTGCGCAATGCACAGGATGCAACACCATCTAGTACTTTTCAAAATGGGGTTTTTGCAAATGGTCAAGCCGAGCTGCTCAAGCCTGAAGCTGAGCTAGGACGTGGAGAAGAAGAAGAAGACGGGATAGGAATTATGGGTGAAGATGATACAGAGCAAGATGCAATTCTTGCAGAGCTTGAACAGCCTACAATTTCTGCGATCGATTTATTGAAAGAAAAGGCGAAGAAAAAGGAACTCCCTCCCGTGGACCATTCCAAAATTGATTATCAACCTTTTACGAAGAACTTTTATGTGGAGGCACCATCCATTCAGGCCATGTCAAAACCTCTTGTGGAACTGATCCGCAAAGATCTCGAAATTACTGTTCGAGGAGCGCGCCCCTTTCCCAAACCTATTGAGGAGTGGTCGCAATGTGGTCTCAACGATCGCATTATGAATGTTCTGATGCGACGGGGCTGGAATGTTCCATTTGCTATTCAGCGTCAAGCCGTACCTGCGATCATGGGTGGGCGAGATGTCATTGCAGTCGCCAAAACCGGCAGTGGAAAAACCTTGGCTTTTGTTGTGCCGATGTTGCGTCACGTTTTGGATCAACGCCCTCTGGAGCAAGGTGATGGCCCCATCGCGTTGATTATGGCACCTGCCCGTGAACTTGCTGTCCAAATCAACGAAGAGGTAAAGAAGTTTGCGAAGGCATGCCAGATCGAGTCGCTCTGTTGTTATGGTGGAGTTAGCCTGAAGGAACAAATTTCTTCAATTAAACGAGGTGTCGAGGTTCTTGTTGCCACTCCTGGGCGCCTCATTGACCTTTTAACGGCAAACAATGGGCGGCTGTTATCTTTGCAGCGGGTAACGTTTTTGGTCTTAGATGAGGCTGATCGCATGTTTGACATGGGCTTTGAACCCCAGATCATGAAGGTGATTCGCAACACGCGTCCAGATAGACAAATTGTCATGTTCTCAGCTACATTTCCGCCACTTGTGGAAAAGGTTGCTTCTGAGGTTTTGAAGGAGAAACCAACCATCATTGTTGTGGGGGGGCGTGCCAAACCACCCTCAAACATCAAACATTTAGTTGAAGTACGTCAACCCAATGACAAATTTCAACGTTTACTCCAAATCCTTGGTGAGTGGTATGATGAAGAACACCAGATTCTTGTTTTTGTGAAGAGCCAAGCAAGCTGTGACAAACTATTCCAACAGCTGGTAGAGATTGGCTATCAATGTTTGACATTGCATGGTGGTAAGGATCAGATTGACCGGGATAATACTGTCACGGACTTTAAGAATAAGGTTACAACCCTGATGCTTGCCACAGGTGTAGCGGCCCGTGGTCTCGATGTTGCAGATTTGCGGCTTGTCATCAACTATGACGTTCCAAACCATCTGGAGGAGCTTATTCATCGTATTGGTCGCACAGGTCGAGCTGGAAGGCAAGGCACAGCATTTACTTTTATTGTTCCCGATGAAGCCATGTATGCACCTGATTTGGTCAAAGCCTTACGCGATGCTAATCAGGAAATCCCCCCTGAAGTGCAGGCACTTTCGGACGAGTTCAAGCGCAGAATCAAAGCTGGTGAAGCAAAGTTTCGTAGCTCTGGATATAGGGGCTCAGGGTTTAAATTCACTGATGATGAGAAGACTGCAACGGCTAAACAACAAGAGCTCCTTCGTAAAGCTGAAGCAGCGCAGATGGGTATTGAAGGTGGAGATGCCGGGGATGATGCCGATGTTTCCGAAAGCATACCGCTCTCTGAGGAGGCTGCAAAGCATGATGAATCAATCGCTCGAGCCCAACGCTTAGAGGATAAGTTTGCTTCGGCCTCTAGTTCAAGTTCCCAAGGCGGAGCAGGTGCGACGTCAACGGAACGTGATGATGCTGAGTCTAACCGCATCAAGGCCGGGGTCATGGCAGCGATTGAGCGTGCAAAGGATTCGTCGTCTCAATCTACAGAATTTTTGATTATCAACGATTACCCAACCAAGGTTCGTTGGAAGATGACACACAAGGACACATTGAATGCGGTCACTGATAAGACTGGCGCAGGAGTGACAGTGAAGGGCCAGTATTGTCCTCCAGGCCAGCAGTCCAAGGAGCCTCCTCTATTTCTGTTAGTTGAAGGTGCCTCAGAGTACGATGTTACACGTGCTGCTGCAGAGCTTAAGCGTATCCTTGAAGAAGCAACTCGTGCAGTTGCTGCGCTCCCCATAAATTCATCCACTCGCTACACGGTGCTTTAATGATTGAATTGTTTTTTAGTCTTTTTAATTTTCAACTTCGGAGCTGGACCTAGTGCGCCTTCTCTCCCTTTCTTGCTTGGGTCTCGAGGAACTTACGGATTTCATTTGCGACGGGGAATCCGCGAAACCTCCTTTCATTTATCACTATTCATTTTTATTTTCAAGTATGTGAACATGCACTGCGCACAGAGTATTGCGAAGCATTAGCCACCCCGGCACCAATATGAGTTCCGTGTTCATAATAAGTGCATTGTGCGCTGGGAGAGATTGCATTGCTTATAAACATCACAACGGCATGTTAATTATAATCTTTAATAATCTAAAGTTGAACTGTCCGATTGCAATTTCTTTCATACTTCTTTATGTGGAATGGAGGTGCGTGTCGCTATCATCGAATAGAGGAGGCAAGCTCTCGCCTTAAAAGGTACGTACGTATTCGTCGCGGCGAGTTGAATTAGTCGGCTCCTAAGCACGAGAATGACTCTGTTTCTTCACAAATCGTTAGGTTTGGATTCTCCCCATATTTTGCAAGCAGAACTTATTTAAACCTTTACCTTGAATATTATCCATGTAAATTCATGCAATCTGGCTGAGCTTTTGATATTCATGCAGTGCTAGATGAGGAGTTGAGCTTACGATCAAACATCCACGCCACTCGAGATCCCCATAGCCTCTATCTACTATTGTAGTCTGATGATAGGAGGGAATGGTCTGACTAAGCTGGAAGAAGCCTAAAAGAGATACGGAGTCCGTCTTTGTAAGTTTCTTTGGCGCCTCGCAACACTTTGGCACACTCTGCAACAAAGTGACAATGCTCCACTGATTCTTTTAGTATCGACTGCAGAAGCATCTCGCACGAAAAACTTTACCACCAAGATGAGAAAGCGCGCAGAAAGCTAGCTAGCTAGCTCTAGGACGATGATTTTATGTGCTTCAAGTTGGTCGATGGTTGCACGCTGCTCCCACTATCTTTTCCTATCCAACTTCCTTTTTTCAGTTAGTACCTGATAAGTAGTAGTGGTAGTAGAAAAGCTCACGCGCACAACAACAGAGCATCAGTCGATGCGACTATAGTTCCAGTTAGGTATCTGTTAACGAAGGTAAATGAGTTGGTCAAACAATTCCTAAACATAGGTACGAGCAAGAGTTGTCGAATCGAAGCTCTCGTGCCCTTTCTCATCGGTGACGAGGCAAAAGCAAGGCTTTGAAGACAGCTTTTGGGCTTGCACTTAAGCTCAAAATTCGTTCTTGAATATACGAGCATTGATTCTAGTGGCAAGTAACCTCAGTAGGGAAAGTTTGCTGCCAATACACCAAAGGCAAGGCAAGATGCTGGCTCGTGCAGTGCTCATGAACGCCTCAAAGGCCGGCACCGGGTTTAACAATGTGGTTGGTGTGAGCGGAGGTTACTCTCGGATTGGTGGTTTCGCGATTAGATCTTTGTCGACAAAGGTGCCAGAGGAGGTGCCTGATAAATCGCATATAGTGTTGCAGGATGGCGAAGAGTACCGTGTTCCTGCAACGGAGGAGGTTCTGGAAATGCCACGCAAGTTTCGCCAACTGAGCAACGAAAGCATCTTTGAACTCTCAATTCATGGAAAACATGGGGCCACTCGTGAACGTCTTGTTCGTGAAATCATGCGTGTTGACAACTGCTCCTGGGTTGCGGCACGTGACAAGGTGCGTGAGATGAACGAGACCAATGACCAATTCCGCTTTGTAGCACAGGTTCCATACTACGTTGGCGTTTCCAGTGCATTTTTGGGGGGGTTCGCTTCGTTACCACTTGTCTTCCACAAGGGCACTGTGATTTGGTTTGCTGAGAACATTGTCAAGATGGACCCTGCTGATATTCCTGTTGAAGAAATGACCAGCTGGTGGACTGTTGGGTCCTTCTCGTGGTCCTACATGGAGCCTTTGCTTGGCACCCTTTCCTTTGTTCTTCTGGCTGCCCAGTTCATGCGAAACAATATGCAGCACTTGGAGTTCCACCCCTACTCGTCAAAATTAACTCAATGCGTGGAAACCGTCTGTGCAAACTTTACCCTAAGTATGATGAAAACATCGTCCGTGAGTTTGCAATTACAGATTCCTGGAACAGATAATTTATTTGGATTTAGTCTTTTCGTGCTCAGACTTCCTTTAATTATCAACACAGCATAAATTCTATCAAAGCAGGATACATCAAAGCCACTATTACAGAATAGAGAGATTTTCCCGCAGCTGTCGATTTTTTTTTGCAATTCTTTCGAAAGATAAAAATTAAAACAGACAATAACTAGTTGAAGGACATGGATGATTTTGACAAAAGATCGTTGCCAACCGTAGTTATAGTAGTAACGAAGCTGGTTAAAATGCTATATTTTCATCTATGTGTGCTTAAGAACTCTACCGTTTCTGACACAAGGAATTAAGAAGACATTGATACGAAGATAGGGGATCTTAAAGAATATTGAACTACTTTCTTTGTTAATTAGTTGGCATGTATCTGCGCGCATGGCGACATCAGAAAAATCAATTTTAATTCAAATTGTTGTTCTTGTTGTTGTTGTTGTTTAAAAAAGGAGATAATTACTGCTGGGTTGTTGTGCCTGAACTCCTTCCTTGAGTGTAATGAACACGAGGTTATAACAAAAGACAAATCTGCGAGCAAACGATGTTCGCATCCTCATTAGTAGCGACGGCCACGACCGTAACCACCTCCACGGCCGTAACGAGGACGGCCACCACCACCTGACCTGCTGCCACGCATGGCCATTTGTTCGAGCTCAGGGGGGACCTCTTGGTCAGCTTCACGCATAATTTTGACAAGGTCCCTCAATACCTTGGAAGGTGGGGGGGTAATGAAAGTCACGGCATAACCCTTAGCGTAGCCTCCCTCTTGGTTCTTACGACCAGTACGACCAATACGGTGAATATAGCTTTCGATGTCTTTGCACATTTCATAGTTCACGACGGCCCGAATGTCCTTCACATCAAGACCACGAGAAGCAACATCTGTTGCAATCATGATGGGCGTGCGTCCTGAACGGAATTGCTCAATGACGTAATCACGCTCGTTCTGACTCTTGTCGCCGTGGATAGCCTTCGCGCGAAATCCCTTGCGACGGAGGTCCTCAGCGACTTGCTCGCAGTTTCGCTTAGTTTCACAAAAGATGATTGTGCGAGCGTCACGCTCAAGGGAGTCAAGAACCTGCAAAAGAGCGTCGAGCTTTTCATAGTCAGAGTTGAGAATACGTACTTCCTGCTTGATGCTTTTGTTAGCATGAAGCTCCATTGAGCCAATGTTAACCTGGATGTAGTTGGGTTGAAGAAAGTCGCGCGCCAGAGCTTGAACTTCGCGGGGCCAGGTAGCAGACCAAAGAAGAGTCTGTCGATCAGGGCGAATCTGGCCTACAATAGAGCGCATTTGGGGTTCGAAACCCATATCAAGCATGCGATCAGCCTCGTCAAGGACAAGATAAGTCACACGACGCAAGTTGGTGATGCGCTGCTCGAGCATGTCAATCATACGACCCGGCGTACAAATGCAGATCTCCACACCGGAGCGAAGATCACGAGCCTGCTTGTGCTTAGGCACACCACCATAAATGCAAGTAGTCTTCACACCTGAGGAGTGTCCAAAGCGGTCGCACTCTTCGAGAATTTGGATAGCAAGCTCGCGAGTTGGAGCACATACCAAAACAATGGGACCGTCACCTGGCTTCAGCTCAGGCTGGGCAACGATGTGTACCATAGCAGGGAGCAGGAAAGACAGGGTCTTGCCAGAACCAGTTTGAGCAATACCCACCATATCCCGTCCACTGAGAGCCATAGGCCATCCTTGGGCCTGGATAGCAGTAGGCTCAGTGAATCCGGCCTTCTCAAGTTCCTTAAGAATGAACTCGGGGACAGAAGCCTCGACGAAGTTTGTGACAGGCTTCGGCACATTCTCACCCTTCACAGAGATCTCGTGTTTGGCACGAAACTTCTGTACCTCCTCATCAGAACGGTTCGTCACATCTGGGTGTTCCTGTATTTACGAAAGACGAAACATTTCAGGCCATCAATTTGACACAGCAATTTAGCAGAAGTTAAGAAGCAACAGGACGGTTAGTCAAATATTCTCATCATCGTCGTCATCATCAATATCATCACCGCCAATCAAATAGGCTAACTCTGTCTCTTATTTTGTTTTTGTTTTGTTTTCTCAAGAAAAAGGTGGCCAGCAATTATTGATTGTCATCCATTAAATGGAGAAAGCCAACTACAAGGCCATTTTCTTTTAGTACATGAATTGGGCGCTCGGTAGAAGCAGTGCTTGTTAGAAGTCGCAACTAGGCGAAGACAGACTCGTCTCGGTTGTTTCGTATCACTGGGGCTGAGTCCGATACTCCAAGGAAAGCTTGCAAGTACCGGAGGAAATGCTGCACGTTTGACTCTTATTGCCCCAATAATATCCCATATGAGCTAGAGTTGCTCAGTCCTAGCTTGCTGAACAGGGCACAATGAATGCCAAACCCATTGTTCGGGTGTTGCAAGGAACACCCTCAGTATACATACAAGAAAACCCCTCGCTATCCAATAAACTCTACAGCATAGTGGCCACCTTCATTCTTTTTGGCTGCCACGTGCATACATAAAAAAAGATACACTTCTAACCTAGGAAAAGAGTATCTTAGAAAATATATCATAAGAGACAAGAGCTTGCACACGGCGTTTTAAATCAGTGAGGTGAAACACGTTTTGGTCCATGACGAAACATTTTGGTTCGAAAAGGAAGGAGTTGGGAACGGAAGAACTCCTACAACTAGAAGTAGTAGAAAAAGTAGAAGAGGAGGATGGAAGCCAACAGTGGGCTACAAAACACAAGCGTGATTTAAAAAAAAGGGGGAAGCAAAGCATAACATTCAACCGTAAAAAAGAAAAAATAATCATGTATCCTTTTTGCTACAGTGCTAAAAGCGCTTCAAGCACCGGGAGGGTACACCATCATTTTACGGTCAAAGATGGGGGTAATGGAGAAGGGGGCACTCACTGAATATTCAGGATGGCCTCTCAGTCCCTCTACTTCTTACGATTTTATACTTATGCAGACGATGACATTTGACGTTAGCAAACATAGACACAATGGCTCTGTTGATGATACGATACAATGTATACTTCATAGACATGTAGCCTCTAAGGTATGCCGAACAGATCAACTGAGCAGCCACTTGTCTCTATGTTTACTCCCGAGAACGGTCAAGGTCATCACAAACATGAACCGAGAGTTCCACTAATCCCACTTGATAAGATTTACTTTCCTCTCTTTTCCGTGTCCCTTTGGACATTGACTCCAAAAAGGTGACAATACGTCAATCAATACTCAAGCTCTTTCTGCAGGCCATTTTCTAAGATGCCTAGAGCAATCAGATTCTTTGATCGGAGGGCTAAACTTAAACCATTCCTTCAATTGGCAGTTCGTCGGTAGGTGTGCACGAAGTTAAGCCTCAAATACAGCAGGATTTGCATCATATCAATCATAGGTTATGTTATTGTTTTCCTTCCTCATGACCAGCCCGTTGCTTGGAAAGCAAGGGAGTAGTCCAGCAGTTTCCCAACACGGTTTCACTTCCGTTTCGCTCCAATCAGATTGTCGTTCTTTGTCCCTGTATTTCTACACTAATCAAAACATGTTCAATCATTCTCCTCAACACGTAGAATCCTTCGCGCTGTCATTCGTTGCGTCAGATCTACGGTGATCAACTTACCATATAGAAGTTCTTCTCAAACACCGGAAGCGAAGCGATATCCCAGTCATGAATTTCCCGGAGCCCTGAGCCAAGCCCTCCACGACCTCCCCCTCCTCTTCCTCCATGTCCGCGACCTCCACCATATCCTCGATCGCCTCCACGTCCTCCACCATATCCTCTGTCTCCGTATCTGCTGCCTCCACCATATCCGCCGCCGTAGCCGCCAGCGTCACGGGGCGGGTGTCTGTCGCCGTTGTAGGTGCCTCCACTTCCGCCAAATCCGTAGCCGTCGCGTCTCGATGCGGAGTCGAACTCCCTGCCGCGACCGTCCTCGTAGCTCATGGCGTCTGGTTGGAGTTGAAGACAAAGTACTGGAAAAAAAAGTAGATGATGAAGATCCGGATCAAGGCAAAGGTCAACAACCGTCAGTTAGACGCGACTGCGAGCGACTAGAATGCACAGACAAGGCAAGCTACAAAGCTGCGCAGCGTCTGGCCTCCAGAGACAATTGATTGCGAGCGGGAAGTCTGCGCGCTTCAAGGTGGCGCTTGCTTCGTTCGCTCTTTCTGATTATGCTGTCTACCAACATATATATACATATATGTATGTTTTACCAATGATTGTTTTTCCTACTAAAAACAATGCGCAGCTCGGAAGGAAGGAGAAGGAACCTCAAACTCTCCAAGATGGCATCGGCAGCTCTTGCGCGAACAGCGGCCGTAGGACCAGGTGTACGCTACGCACTCGCAGGCCGCGTTCGAGGGCTTTCTTTTGCCAGCAAAATGCCAGAGGCTCGTCAAAGCTTCATGGTGATGCCTTCGAAGTTGGTGGATGGTTGGTTGGTCATTTGCCATACAGACGTAATCTGCCATAACAAAATGCACCTCGCCGGTCTTTTCCTTCCACCCATTGTGCCCAAAATTAGTTACTGGAATGAAATAACTCAGGATTGAGACGTTATCCACGAGCCAAATCGCGCCTAGCTAGAGCTAGAGAAGATCATGTCATCCTTCACGGACAAGGTATCAGGGTTTGGAAAAAGCTGTCTCGCATAGTATACACCTGAGCCATCTTGTGGACGGAGGCATAGTTTAATGGAAAAGCAACAGTAGGCACCTGTAATTGAAAGTAAGTCCGCTTCAGTATGAAAGAAGCTCAACAAACGCCCTTTCCATTGGGCGGCTTTTAAAAGCACTCCGAGCAGTGGATTCAGAAGCCCCAATCGAAAGGAAGTCACTACGGAAGTCAACTTGCGATGAATCTGATAAATTGATAAATTGACAATTTGATAAATTGGTCCTGATTTTAATTAATCACAAAACCATGTCGAATTCCATTTCTAAAGAGTTGATTACGAAGAAGCACTTGCAACGCAGCAGACCCATTCGATCGCGACTGACTTGCCGGCACCCAAGGCTTAGGTATCTTGGCATGGCATCAGTTTCCCAGACTTACCTGAGCGGAGCTTCATAAAGGCATGCGGCGACTGGGTCTTTTGCAAGCATCGAAACACGCGTTATGCCATACGGCACATCAAAGTGAAAGCCAAATGGTAAATCGCTCATCCATTCATGAGCGACCGAATACAAGAACTGAAAGACAGTGAAGATGATGATGTTCTCTAGTCCTCGATTCTCCACCTCGAGCGTTGCGTGGCGTGGCGCGGCAGCTTTAGCTAGCTCGGTTCTTATGTAGTACGTAATAGTGCAATTCCAAGTGAGACCTCATGCTTTCCTCAGGACGAAGCGGACATCAAGATCGCTTTGCATTTCTTCAAGTTGGACGTCTCGGCGATGACTTGGAGGTCAATTTTCCGAGGTTCGATTTTTTGAGGTTGCAAAAAACGAGGAAAACAAAGCGGAAGCAGAAATAAGGTTTCCAAAGAGAGGGAGCTTCTGACTTAGGTTTTGTGTTCTATGGGTGATGAGAAAATGACGATGATCAAGTTCATTCAGTTGTACCCACTGCTTGCTCCAAACTCCTATTCCTCCAGCTAAAGTGAACGGATGGCGAGCGCTGTCACAGTCCCGGGGCTCCTGTGACTCTTAGACTAAGATTCTCTCTCTTCGTGGTTATAGACAGCATAAGTACATGATTGATTTATATTTTTTATTTGTAATTTGTAAATTTAAAAGGGTCTCTAATTTATAATGATCTTATTTTTCATTTTAGCTTGCAACATAGTAGGAAGGCGATTCCAGCGATGTTGTTGATGATGATATTGTTGTTGTTGTTGTTATTGTTGTTGTTGAAGATGATGATGATGGAGTTTACGCTGACCGCCTGCCTGCCTGGTAGCTTCATCGGGGCTGGTTCAGATAGCGTCCAGGCCTGAGGCGAGTAAGATCCCCACTCGAGTTGGCAAGTTTGACTTCCAGCTTCATTATATTCTCATTTTATAAATGTTTAATTTATAAAATGGGGACAACACATAGGCAACTAACTACTTACGATGCAACCTAAAAGGCAATCTGAGAGGACAAGAAGATATGAATCCATCCGCATTCTGCCTACTCAGGCTAAAGAAGATACATTAATTAGAATGAAATTTGAGGATACCGCGAGAACCTATTGATCATCTCGAATGATGAAAGACTCTGCATTCGCAGCCGATTCACACCATTTCATTGACGTCATGATTGCCATGATTGCCATCACTGCGTCATTGCACTGTCATTCTTCGTCATAACTATTGATGATATTTCTCAACAATTTCGAAAGCAGAGTCTTTCAGCATCACCCAGACACAAGTATCGCCACTTGTCAAGCTTTCCTCTGGCAGGCAGGAATTGTGTAAGGGCGTTAATTTAGGAAACTATGAATTCTACTTGTAGCTATTTTAATTTATCTCATGTGGTTTTTACGGATCCCCGTAAGTCTTTCGTGATTTCACAGCACAGCCGCAGCAGCGGCGGCCTGTTTACTCATGGTGTTGCTCGTCGTCACCTATAGTATTCGTGTGGGCGTGCCTTAATTCAAGAGATGGTGTGATTCAAGATGTAAAACCTTCTTCTCCAACCTGCTCTATCCCTCAAAATGCATTTAGAATTGCATTAATTTAGCGTCATCGATTTTCCCTCATATCCAGCACAAGCCCCGCTCCTTTCCTCTTCCTTTATCAGGACAAGGGAAGGCGCATTCGCAGAGCACGTATGGACTCCTTTCTTTGGCAGAGTAGCTAGCACCCTATATCTACCAAATTCCTGGACTTGGGATTTGATCTATTGCGCCTTGCAAGTTAATTCCTCCGCCTTCACTAAATAAATTTATCTCCGTGGATCTCGGCATTGGAGCCTTCGATTCGAGCCCCAACCTTGTCTTGCGTTTTTCCTTTCTTCATGGCAGCAATGCTTATGGAACTCTTCCTGTGCCAACACAACAGCACTCTCGAGCGATTGCTTGCTTCTTTCTTTCTGTCACTAATAACTAGCTACTACTAGTGGCTAACTAGCTAGGGTAGCTAACTGACGCAACGAACTAACTTTGTGGAAAGGAAGAAAGAAAGCAAAGGCTGTCCTGTCTGTCTATCCCATGATGGTGCGTCTTCCTAGTGCTTCAAGTTGCCGTGACTCGCTATGTATCTCTCTCTCTACCTATACTTGGCTTCGATCTGGGCAAATCAAGGACCCAAGTTGAAGTCCCGCTTCATCGCTTCGAGTTACTTACTAGGTACGTGTGTCTTTCTTTTCCCAGTTCTTGCTTTTTATTATCTATTTCTCAACAACGTTTTAGTCTTTCTGTTCATACATTGATACATCCATACATTCATCATCCTCGTCCATTCATGCATTCTTCATTCATGTACATATTCACTCATTCATTCATTCATTCATTCATTCATTCATTCATTCATTCATTCATTCATTCATTCATTCATTCATTCATTCATTCATTCATTCATTCATTCGTTAATTAATTGAGTCCTCGCTGTTTTCTGACGCACTGTTCGTTCTGAATCGACGCATAGCGCCTGAATCAGCTTCTTTCCGCGACTTCCTTCAGAAACAAGCATGCGGATTCGCCTCGCAGACCAAGTGGCACTCGCTGACTTTTCGCTCCTCCACCTTTTCGACCCATCGATCGATCGACGGGACTACCTCTTTTGCGGATGGTCTTTGAAAAAGTTCTTCTCTCTTTCGAGCATTCATTTCCTCAGTCCGCGCAACGATGGTGCCAGCACCCCAGCTAGCCTAATCTCTACCACGCGGTGATCTGTCCACTGTACTGCCTAAGTCCTGCTTCGAGTAGAATTAGAGGCGCTAAGGGTTAGAGAGAGGGCGTTTATTAGAGGGGTGGAGTGTTTGTTTTGTTTTGTATTGTTTTGTTTTGTTTTGTTTTGTATTGTTTTGTATTGTTTTGTATTGTTTTGTTTCGTTCATTCTCTGACGAAGCGAAAATTGGGTATTTGCTGTGCGCGAATGAATTGCCTTAGCCGCGTCGAAGCTCGGCGGTTTGCTTGGACGTTCTCATGTTGGTTGGTACAGACAGACCACTGTCTGGGGCTTTCTGGGCAGCAAGCACCTTGGGTTGGAGATGGATGCCCTTGAAGATTCCTGCTGCTGTTCTGCTTCTGTTCAAGTTCCGGGCTGTTTGCTTGTTTCCTTTTGTTGCTTTCATTGCCGCTTCTTTCTTTCTTTCTTTCTTTCTTTCTTTCTTTGAGCTACGTCCTCATTATTGAGGGCTATGGACTCCTACCTGGACGCGCAAAGCTATTTTGATAGAAGCTACTTAGGGAGGGAGGTTGTAAGTCTCTCTTCTTTTTTCTTTTTCCGTTCATGGGTAGTTGAAATACGTAGTGTGTCTTATGTATGTTCTATTCACTACAATTTGGTAAGAAGGAGAAGAAGAAGAGAAAACAGTGTTTCTGATGATAAAAGAGTATATGATTGATTATTTGTTTTATTCTTAAAGGAAAAGAGTATTGGTTCAACGAGGTGTGCTTTTCTTCTTACTCTTTTTTTTTCATCATCAGCTCCCCAGCAAAGTCCGAATCGACTTAGCTGGCACCTCCGTTGATGCGGAGGAGACGCTTGGGCGAGATGGTTGACCAATTCTCAGAGCATGGTGACCATTACGGCGACCTAGAGCACAATGCGTTTGTGGTGAGCCCGAGAAACCTCAAGTCGGACGCCAAAGATCGGCGGATCCGAGCCAACAGAGGGAGGCCGACCAACGGCGACAACGTGCAAAGCTGCTTCAGAACTAGGACAGCCATCTGCGTAATGTCCATACTCGGGTTTATCATCGTCATTGCTATGATGCTCGTAAACGAAGATGGTGCCAATATCTCAAGACAATCTGTCAACGACTTAATCTTCACAGTCCTTCAAAGAAGTAACCAGGGAAGCACAGATCAGGACTCGCAGACATATGCCACCAAGTCTACGACAGTCGACCTGCCTCGTGAGAGGCTTCGCCTCTCATTGGACTCAACTAAATTTCTTGATATCACACAGGTATCGCTCACCTTAGGGGCCTCCGAACGAGATCTGATTGTTAGCTTCGTAGTAGAGGAACCCAAAGTCAGGCGGTCAGACCGAACATGCCAGATACTTGATGAAGCGGATCGTGGGTTCCGCCTTCAAGCTTGGCCTGACCCTAAGGAGGAAGTCAAGTTGTTCAACGGCAGCGAAGATGTTCCTATTCTCGCTAATTTTACACGGCAGTCAGGTTGTGTAGTGTCCTCAACAGCGGGGTTGTACAAGTGGCACTATTTTGTTGGAAGCATTCATGGTTTGCTCCCAGGTCGAAAGTATCATTATGAGATTGGTCAGCTTTTGGTGGATGATGCAACAAAGAAAATTGATCTTCATAGAAAAGCTGCCCCCGGGGTTTTCAAAACCTCATTTTACTCCATGCGTACGCTTAATTCTCAACCTGAAATCGTCGTGCTTGGCGACACTGGCCCGAAAAGTTGCGCAACAGTATTGTCTACTATCGGAAACGAAATCGATCAAAGAAGAGTTAGTTTGGCCGTTCATGTTGGTGACATTTCCTATGTGTCCAATCAAGGGGAGTGTTGGAAATTGCCTGATGATTCGCCAAGATTCTGTGAATGGGACTGCACTCGCTCAGAAAAATGTGGTGGTCGATTAAGGACCAGGGACCTAGACTTCTCTCGTTGGGCTAGTTTTGCAGACTTATTCCAGCAAGTTTCTTCCCGAGTACCCGTTATTTCAACAATGGGCAATCACGATAACGATTTGCATTGGTTCTTTCGCTTTCGGCCTCCGGTGCCGGAATATTTTCCACATGTAAAGTTTTCGGCCTCGGAAGGCCCAATTCATGGCGTGCGCAAACATGTAGATATATCAAAGTATGCTTCAAGTCGCATCCAGGAACTTGAAGGCGCAGCATTCGGTATTGAAAGTGTAAAGCAGCAGGCAATCGTAAATGAGCTCCTAGCTGAACCTTACTTCTTCAGCATCGATGCTGGTCCCTTCCATATTATTTCTATTCAATCAGAAGACAACGGGGTCAACCCATATGAGCGCGCAACCTCTGCGCCTTGGACACCTGCGCAGGATGCTCGCTTTAACAAACATTATGGCACATTTTCTGCTCAGTATGCATGGCTTAAAAATGACCTCGAGTCTGTAGACCGCACAATAACACCCTGGGTTATCCTCATTTCTCATCGACCATATTTTTCAACCTCAAGGCATCATCCGAATTGTTTGGCGGGAGGAGACTGGTTTGGCTGCAGATTCCGGGAACTTTATGCACCTTTGATTGAGAACAACGGCGTAAACCTTGTCCTAAATGGGCATTCACATCATTATTCAAGAACTTTTCCAATCCATTACAATACTAACACTAATCTGGCTGAACTGAGTGGCCCTCAAGGGACCACTTCCAATACAAGGAACGCACCGGTGTATGTAATTATTGGGACCGGAGGTATGGAGCTAGAACGCGGATTCTTTGACCAGCCTAACTGGGTTGGATTTCGCACGGCTGACGATTATGGCCACGCTTGGCTTAAAGCTATGGATTTTTCCAAGTTAACATGGAACTATCATTCAGTATCTCAAGCAAACAAATTGATAGATGCTACCACATTTGAACAATAGAAATAAACATGTTCCGTAGATGTCCATGTTATGAAGTACCTGTTTAAAATCCACGTCTGTTTATCACATCGTGAGACCTTGTGTTCGTCCGCTCGTTTTTACTTCTTGGGTAATGTTTTGATCTCCCACAGCTGTAGCCTACTAAATCAAATGGAGCAATGGCGCAGTGCTCTCGCTGTTCAGTACCTCGTAACACAACTTTAACGTTTATTTCTTGTAGTTTTTAACGATAATGAGATATTTCCATCGTGAACCTCGTATTATGCGATCCTTTATATTGTTTAGGTGGGTCTCAGCTCAGCTATGAAGCCTTCTGTTGTCAATGTTGCACGCTGTTTCCAAAATTGATTTCAAAATACATGCGTCCCTATATCGCGGAGGTTAAAGAGGTAAAAACAGGCAAGCGGTTGCGAAATAGTTCTGATTGTCGAAGAAGTTGAAGCCGAAAGGGATGCTGATCAGGTTTTACTATAAATATGAGACAGTCTATATCTTTCGTTAAGGTATAAGTTTACAATGAGACCTAGTTGGACAGTACTTATCTCCTTCATAAAATGTTTTGCATATATTCCATTCTCGCTAGTCAAAGGCAACCTCACTTCTTTATTAGCTGGCGCGTAAAGGCTCAAGCCAAAACAATCAATTAGTGCATGTAGTTATCAAATGTGGAACGTGCATTAATTAGGAGCATATACATGATGCTCCTGATATATATTGGTTCTACAAACAAGGTTGCTCTGAAGAGGAGGGGGGTGGGAGGGGACAAGGGATAAGATGTTGAGCTTGTTGCAGAGCGGAAAGAAAACTTTTACTTTTAATTGTGTAAATTGACGTCGAACAGAATGGGCGCAAGGGTACAACCTGGGCACCGTACTTGAATGACGATGAGTATGTACGAGTAAAAGTAAAACTTCGCTTGAAAGGCGTACATCGAGCATATTTTTGTTCTTTATATAGTAAGAGAGCTGGTAGTTTACGAGCGCTGTTTGAAGAGGGTGGTCTCGAACTGCTTCCAGAGAACAGTGAAGAGCATACCCTGTGAACTCCCAAAATTTGATAAACGATGAATACCAAATCCAGCGAGAAAGTGAATTGATCCATAGTTTCAATGTTATAGTAGCGTTAGTTATACATGACCACGATTTTTTTTTCACACTTATGCAAGACAATGAGCATAAACACTCGAATATTATCCTTCTGGAGCATCCATAATTGGACCAGGCAGTCGAGGAGGAAAGGCTGACCAGAAACCAAGTCCCAGTGGCCAACATTAGATTCGGCGTGCCCACTAAAAGAACAGTTGAGCTAGATTCAATCATGATGTCATCCTTCTTCTGCTTACTGGGCGAAATCCAAGTACTTGGGACCTTCGAAGCCAAGACATTAGATTCGAGTGTTAAGAAACAATAAAGACTTACCTGGAGACCGTTGGAGAGAATCTTGGTCTGGAGACCACGGAAGAAAACACCGGAGAGACCATCCTTCTCGACAACCATCTTGAAGGCCTGGGAATATGTGATGGGCTCGATGCTGGTCTGCTTTGTGACCTTGAGCACACGGATGGAGTTGGAAACAGTGTCAGAAACGGCGGAGGCAGAGAAACCGATGACGGCGTTACGGGAGAGCTTCTTGAGAGTGTAGTTGGGGTCGTTCTCTTCGGGCATGGGGATGGAGGCGTTGAGGGTGTTGTAGGTGAAGAACCACGGGTAGTGACCGACGAAAGTAGCGGAAGCAGAGCCAAGAGCACCAGCCCAGAGAACCTGAGGTCCACCGACCTTCATCTTAGAGGAGAGAATGCGGAGACCATCCTTGCCGTTGACCTGGAGGGAAGTCTTGGCAGCGTCGATGGGCATGAGGAAGATGCGGAAGGAGGCAGCAGAGAAGGAAGCACAGGCAGTCTTGACAGCGACAGGGAGGGTGGCGGTGGTCTCTGAGGACTCGAGGAGGGCAAGCATACCAGCGTTGGAGGCAGTGTCACCAAAACGGGAGAGAGGGCCCTGGAAGAGCGCAGGACCAACACCACGGTAGAAACGGCGAACACCGCCCTCCTTGTAGAGGGTGGAGAAGGCATTCGTCATGGTGCCACCGTTACGGTACTGGTAGTTTACGGTCGTACGGAGCCACATAAGACTGACGACCTGGACACCCATAGCCATGGCACCGGGAAGACCACCACCGATGGCACGCTTGCCGGCACGCTGGAGGATCTCGCCGAGGCTCTCCTTGTTCTTCTGTTCGACAATGGCGCTCACACCACCCTTGACAGGCTCTTGCTTGTCCATGTCGGTATCAGTGCCCTCCATCTCGAAGGTGGTCTCGTCATCACGACCAGACGTCTGGCGCTGGAGGACCGCCTTAAGCTCATCTTGCTCGTTGCCCATGGTTGCAAAGAAAGATTAGGCTGCTCGGTTCGATGCTGTACAGCGCAATTCGACAAGAGCGATTTATGAACGATTTGAATAAATGTACCACCAGCAGGGAGGAATTCCAGGTTTGCCGCATCGTCACAAGCAAATGACCCCACCGAAAAGAAAGATCGTGAAAGATAGCAAGCGAAAGTCGTACAATAAATAATACCACATTGTCGCATAAAAAAGCAATGACGTCGTCGGGACAAGTCAATACCAGACACAGCGTAGTCAAATATGGAAATTGTAAAGCAAAAAAGGTCAGAGCCACGTTAAAGTAAAAAAAAAAACACAATCAGAAAAATGATGTAGAGGAGCCACGCCAGACAAACAGCAAACATGTAAACAAAGCATCGAGAAACAGTTATTACAGATCGTCAGTCATCGTCTTCGCTCGTGCGCATTCTCACCTCCCCCCCCCTCTTATTCTCCCATCTCTGTGCACTTTCCATCAAATGAGAAATCACTTTCAAGATACCTATTGATGACGAGTACCCAAACCGAAATAGGCATTAATTAAATAAACACCACTGCAGAAGAAACAGAAGAAAAAAATTGCGAGGCGAGTAAGTAGAGATAATGTTTCAATGCAAATCTCCTTAGTGGCGCTTTCTCTATTCCTCTGCTTTGGTCCTCGTGCGGCAACCGTCTTCATGCTGCACATAACAGAGACTCTTGGCACGGACAGCCAATCAGCCTTCCGCTTGCTTGTTGCGAGGCCACAAGACAGAAGGGACGTATCACAGTAAACAAAGAAACTGAAGAAACGAGAAACTAGAGAAACAAGCAGACATGAGAGATTTGAACGTGTCAGATCTTCAACCTGCTTGAGAGCCAACCTTGCTTGCTTGGGCAGTACCGCCCCTGCCAGATGTGTCTGCCCAGCGTCCAGTTCGATGCTGTGACCCTCGTTGTCGCTGCCAGCGTCGCCTTGTCTCCACGCCCTGGTCGCCAGCACCGCTCCGTGCGATGTGCAATGTGCTTGCTTACCTATCGTCGCGCCTCGCGGTCGTTTTGGATTTACTGCCGATCTTTCTCTCGCAATTTGATTGTTTAAAAAGCGCTTTTACATTAGAAAGAAACTCATGACACAGATAATTTTTATTTAAACGGAAGCATTGCCAAAGAAAAGCTTCAAAATAAAAATAAACAGTTTTTGCATTTGAAAGGGTTCTATTTCTAATTTTTAATTTATTTTAAAACAGTGTTTGAAATTATCTATATACCATGTTGATTTTTGTTGTACCGACGATGCTGATTTTTTAGTGTTTATTTATTTTAAGTTTAATGATAAGATAAAAGTAGAGAAAATCGGTATGAGCTTCTTGAAAATTTCTGCTCTTTGAAGTTGCAATGTTGCGATTTTACGCATATCATTGATTCAACACGGCAGACTTCGCAGCAATGTTCTACAAACAAATTGCATATGGTCGTTGATAGGTTTACGCAGGCAGAGAAGACCGACTACCTATATGCAAGATGTGGACCTTATTTACATGTTATACATGCCTTTCGTACAAAAGTTGAAAGATTTCATATTCTTCCCTGCTCTTTTTTTTTTTTTTTTTTTAATTAAATAAAAAACAAATAAATAAAAACTAATGAAAATTAATTTTAATCTAATCATAGATTAGACGCACAAATACGCTGTTCCTTGAAAGAGTCCTCCGTACTCAATGCTATCAATTACCATGATCTGCATGATTCAGATTCCCTCGTCTTCTATCCCGTCTCAAAGCTTTCATGGCAGCCTCGAAATCCTTTCGCCCTCTGTAAGTTCTCTGCTGTGCTACCAACATCACTTTTTGAGTGTTTTTCCCTCCTACTAAGTACATCATGCGAAGGTGCTCAGTATCAAGCGCCTACAAAGTATTAACCTCCTTCTCAATCTATTTAAAACAGCAATCTTAAAATCTAAAACACCCAAAGCTTGCCATTGCAAACTACGAACGTGGTGGGTGGTGACGTAGTAGGTGCCTCTTCCTTCCCGCCTCCCTCAGACCCTTCTCCTTCTCCTTCTCCTTCTTCTGCTGTATCTCTGCCCCATTTCACCCGCGGCATCGCAAGACTCAAAGCAGCAGCCTCGGCCACGCGTAACTTGTAAAACCAAAGCAAAAGCCCCTCGGCCTCTCAGCGCTTTCGCGCTTCTTCTTCAATATCTAATCTTCTGAGGCGCTCTCCGCTTTGCTTTGCTTTGCTTTGCTTTGCTTTGCTTTGCTTTGCTTTGCTTTGCTTTGCTTTGCTTTGCTTTGCTTTGCTTTGCTTTGCTTTGCTTTGTGCTATTGACTATAGACAGCGCATTGTCATCATTGCATTGGGCTCAGTCAGTTCTCGCGTTGGCTCTTTGCTCTTTGCTCTTATGCTGGAAGCGATGACGATCCCTTCTTAACTTCAACATAGAGCATGAAGTTGGAAATGGTCTTTCGCTGTAGTCTCGCGGCGCTGCTACTGCGTGAATAAGCCCTCGCTACGACGACGGCGACGGCGACGATGATGATGCTGATGATGCTGATGATGCTGATGATGCTGATGATGCTGATGATGCTGATGATGCTGATGATGCTGATGATGCTGATGCTGATAATACATAGTAATGGTAGAGTAAGCGCGATTCCTCTTCCTGCAGCGGCAGCTTTCCTGTTATGACCTTGGCAGTAGGCAGTCGGTAGGTGGTCCTAGAGAGGCGAGAGTCAAAAAGAAAGAAAAGAAAGAAAGAAAGAAAGACTTTACCAGAAGCCGTGGTTTGTACTTGTACATATAAATATTTTTAAATATTTAGGTAGGCAAATGGTAATCTTGTTTTCTCTTTAATTAAAGTGAAAATAAATCTTCTGCTCGAGCTCTCAGTCCTCTTCGTAAGCGTGCTGCTCTGCTGCGCCCTGAAGGCGTTCGCAGACGATGCTCGGCCCCGCCTCTGGGAATGCTCGCTCTGCTGCAGACCGTCAGCGATCTTTCTCTCCTTCGACGCCTTTTCTGTCACTGCTTCGTGCGTGAGTGAGTGTGACGTGACATTTCTTTCTCTCTGCTTTCTTTCCTCTTTCGCAGTGCTCTGAAGGGCGAGAGTCAAAAAAAAAAATAAAAAAAATTACCAAACCATGGTTTGTATATTTGATGTGGTTATAAATGTTTTAAATTATATTGAGGAATCGTGAGCTGCCTGTGCAAGCCTTCGCGAGCTCTGGCGCTACTGCGGGCGGCCGAGAGTCGTGTGCGGCTGCGTGCTGGCCCAGCCTGGCAGTGTTTATCAATTGATTGATTCATTGATTCATTTATTTATTTCTGTCTGTATCTGCTGGCAATGACGATGCCACAGAGAGAGAGAGAGAGAGAGCACTATGGGCACCTCCTGAAATCCACAGTTCTCCTGCTTGCTTATATTACTTACTCGTACTAATGGGGTTACTTGCTGCTTGTTTTCAATGACGTTTTAAGTTTTAAAATGCAATGATGCTCTTTATTATTTTTTATTTTTTAAATTAAGATAACAAATAATAACAACAACCTTACCTTTTCTTTCTTTCTTTCTTTCTTTCTTTCTTTCAAAATAAAATAAATCGAAGTGAATGAAAATAACAAACTCGTCATCCACCGTGTTTAGTATACTACTAAGCCTGAGAGCCCCCTCTTTATGGATGTGGGTACAGCTTTCTTTTTCGCAGATTTCTCTCCTTCTTTCTTTCTTCGCATCTCGAATGCCTCGCACCTCAGAAGAGCGGCGCTCAAGCAAGCGATTCCAGCATTGCAGCAGGCTCGCTTTGGCCAAAGCAGGCAGGCAGGCAGGCAGGCTCCCGCTGCCTTATGCTCGGCCGGCTTCGCGAGGCCGGCCACGAGCTAGTTCCCGTGCATCGCGGCGCTTTCCGTTCCATTTCCGCGGGACACCTCGATCGCTCTCTGCTCTGCATTCATTCGGCTGCGACGTCGTCGTTGAGTCGCCTCTGACACAGACAGACAGACAGCAAGCATAAAACCCCTCTCTTTCTCGCCAAGTTATGGACGCGCAAAGAAAGCTTGGCAGGCAGGCAGGCAGGCAGTGAGTGAGTGAGTGAGTGAGTGAGTGGCCCAGTTCTGTTCTTTCTATTCCTTACAGGCATGCATGCATAGATGCATAGACAGACGATCAGCAATCTCAATTCTGATTTCTTGGCAAAGCGCTTTCTTTGACTTTTCAAGTTACGTAATGGTTTTCAAAAAAATAAATAAAACGTTTTTGTTTTGTTTTTGTTTTTTTAACTGCGAATGTTGTTAACACATGATAATCTATTTTTTTATTTTATTTTTATTCAAAAAGATAATTTTAGAAAAGAAGTAGTGATAGTAGTAATAGTAGTATCTCAGAATTGACAATAACAGGGCCTCAATGGGATGAGGCCTAGTTCGTCTCCAGAAATGAACATCCTCGCTCGAAGAAATAAATCTGTCTTCTCGTTCCCTGCGATAAAGAAGAAGAAGAAGAAGAAGGAGGAGGCCGAAGAGCAAGCACTAGCCATAGCTAGCGCCTCGCTCACTACAGCGTGCCCATTTCAATTTCACGGCAGCTCCAGCTGTCCGCTAACAGACAACAGACAGACAGACAGACAAACTGACAAGAAAACATGAAAAGCAAACCGTGCTACAAATTTATTTCACGTTTTGCCTGTCTGTAGGCAAGAGAGGGCTTTCGATACTTTGTCGCCTTTCTGAAGCGGGATAATAAGTAAGAAGAGGCGCCCTTTCCTTCTTCCCTACTTTGAGAGGGCGGCTTTTCTCGCTTATCTATCTACGGTTCCCACGTTTCACCTGGGCCCACAAAACTCTTTCAGCCTCTTTGTAGCCCCTCTTTCACAGCTCGTACGCCGCCCTTTCTCCACCTTCATCTTTTCTTTTTCTTTTCTTTTTCCTTTTTCTTTTCTAACTTTGATGACACTAGAGACCTGCTACCTGCGTAGTGTTGAAGGTGTTCGAAGGTTAGTGTTCTGTTCTCTTCCTTCCTGACAGCCTTGCGTCATCCTCACAGAGGATGGGCTTAGGAATTCCGTGCTTTTACTTACTTGTTCATTGGAAGGCGAAGGGACAGCTTGAACGAACGAGGAAATCATTGGACTCCAAGAAGTTGCCAATGCATGAGGATTGTACTTAGAGCCCAGTGTGCAGTATGGATTTTGAAAGGAGAAGGCACGTATGCGAATGTGCTGATGGGCTGCTGACCACACGGGCAATTGAACTGTGTCTTTCATCATTCAGATTCTAAACATGCGTGTCACAATTCCGGTGCGTCATGTTTCCGTTTCCGTCTCGATATCATTTGATAATTAGGATAATATAATATAGCATCTCTCAAATGATCTCCAAGCTCTACAGACGCAGACTTTCACCATAGTATGTATGCCTAGGTGTATGTTGAAATGTCCCGTAAGCCCGTTTCTGCTCACCACTTTTGGAATCCATTCAAGATCTTTTGATTTGATCCTCGCCCTTTTTTTTATAAATGTATGCCACTTCGTCATCATAACCTATCTAGTCGCCTGAGTATTCACTGCTAAAAAAACACACAAGGCCACTGCGATGAAATTTAGTGAGCAGATTAATAAATGAATCAATCAATCAATGCAGGTCTCACCAAATTCGAAGAAGTACGAAAGAGCATTCCACTTCAAACCAATTTTCTTCTTGACTTGAAATCTCCTCCGCCAGATCGAACTTCAACCTTGCAGCGTCTAGTGTATCTTGCATTATTAGCCCAATGGGGGTCCTCCTCTGTACTCGCTCGAAAGAGAGAACGGATGGCAAAGCGCCAGCCAGCGTTAGTAGCATCCTGAGTGGTCGGAGCCATTGATTTCCTCATTCATTCCTTTGGCCCTGAATAGATTCATTTCAATCTCAGATGTGGGCATGTTGGAGTAGCCTCACAAGTGCGCGTATCCAGTTTAGTTTCCAGAGCATACATAGCATGAAATCGTTCCAGTAGCACAAAGCAATTCTGTCAAAGTCCACCAAATCAGGCGCAGGCAGCGCCGCCTTAGCTTACCACCAGGATGGGATGATAGCTAGGCTTGCGGCTGTTTCTGCATTGCATTTGAGATTGCGGCACGGGAGCCCATATTATATTCTAGTCTTGCGCTGATGGTCGTGAACTTATGTGGTGCTTCTGCTGACGTAGTAGGCTCTCTTATCTCGGGCATTCTTCGCACGCGTTGTCGAATCCCAGACTCGCTTTTTTTTAATCCTGTTCTTTTCTCTCAAATACGGGTAGCTTTTGAAAGTTTCTTTGTTGTCTTCAAGTTTGCATTAAAAATATAATATATATATATATTCTTTTTTAGTTTTAGTTTTAGTTTTAGTTTTAAATTAAGTGATAGCATATACGCCGGATTAAGATAAGAAAACTGAGCATGGTGCTTTCATTTTAAAGGAAAACTTATTTTTAGTTTCCTATATCTATCTGTTCAAGGTAGATGTGTTTAAAACTAAGTACGTTTTTCCATAAATGAAATAAACTTTAGATATTGGGCCACGTATTTGTTACTCTAGAGGAAGCTGGACCTTGGTTATTCTTAAGGATCACGACGACCCAGCGCAGAGTTCGTAGATAGACGAATTGATCAGCAGGACGGCCTACTGTGAAGCTTCGCTTGCCGATTGTCGTGCTTATTCAGCGTCTTCCTACAATTTATTCAAGCCGTCTTGAACGTCAAAAGAGGCCATGTTTGCCTGTATTAGAACACAAGGACGTTGATTCCCGGCCAGTGTTTCTTTCTTTTAGTCCCAATTCTTTGCTTTCTCTCTCTTTTTCCTCTTTCAACTTTTACTTTCCTTTCTTCTTCTGTTTCAAAATGTATCTTTTCAATTTTCATTAATTTTAAAGAATATTGCACGCCGTATTGGCTAAAAGCAGGACGAATCCGACTCTTCTGCATCCATCATCAGCAGCGCTATTTCTTCGCTGTGAAATTCGCGTTTGCTGCCTCTCTCTTATGCCCTTATGCGTCTTCAGCAGAGGCTCTTGCCAGTCCTACGAGGTGGTCGACCAGCCCGCGGCAGCAATAGCGCACATTCATCCACGCGTGCGCACGAACTCAGCGTCTCATACTACGTACATCATACTACGTATGTTGCAATTCATACGTACGTTCGTTTCAATTCGCACACTGAATTGGCACTGACCATTTCTGGGATGACAACCGCAGAAGAATGAGTGAGCAGGCATTGCCAATGAGGCAATCATCTCAGGGTCTGCGACTTCCATTCGTGCGTGCAGCAGGCAGGCCGTCCATTCTTCATAGACCTGCAGTCGGCAAGACAGCAGAGTGTTTGGTGTGCCTGTAAAATCTGGTGCCGATTGCTTTCTTGATCTTGCAAAATCAGCGTACTGCGCTAAACGTGCTCAAGCACTTGGCAAAGTCAAAATCAGCGGTGTGTTATCTCAGATACCAAGCAAAGTTGCATTGACGTGGCAGGCCTACTTCAATCATCCAATCGCAAATTCGTGGATGCATCTTCAGTTCCCAGATACTACCGATGGGACGTCTTGCAGTCTGTCCTCTTCTTGAAACCGTGGCACACGAGGAGGTTTAGTCCACCCGATTGCAGCCCCGAAGGAGTTGGAGCTCAGGCACGAATTCATCCCAGTACCAACTGCACAGGAAAGAGGCATGATCGGCCAGCGTGGGGTCAACGTGAGGCGCCTTCACATGGATTCTCTTCGTCTGTTTGTTTGTTTGTTTGTTTGTTTGTTTGTTTGTTTGTTTGTTTGTTTGTTTGTTTGTTTGTTTGTTTGTATGTATATATATTTGTTTGTGCCAAGTAACGTTTCTCCTTTCCCATCTAATTTTACAAGGTTTTTTAAGTTATTATTATTATTATTATTATTATTATTAAGATGAAGAAAGAAGAAAGCATGTTTTGTTAATTATTTTACTGTAATATATGCTTTACATTTTATTTTAAAAGTAAAGTGACAAAGAAAAGAAATAAACAAGAGAAGAGGAGAATCCGGCGCTTAGTTTCCCACGGGAGTCCCTCTCTTTTCGTTCGAACAAAACGAAAGCAGAGCAGCAGAGCCCTAGCTCAGCCTCTAGTTACTCTCAACGGTTTAGAGGCGCTGCGTTAAGGTCTTTTCTGAAGCTTGGATTTAAGAAATAAATTTAAAATATAAAACCAACCCAAAACAATCACTCCAAATTTGAAACTTTGCACGAAGGTACCTATATGACGCTTGAGGCGGCACGGCATTGCCGCAAGCACTGCGATCGATGAACGGGGAGACTGTACCTAAGGGCGAGGGCGCGCCCGCACCGAAGGATCGTCGCTCTCGAGTTGGATCGACCCTCAGTCCTCTTCTTCGCTTCGACACCGTATATTGGCTCCACTCGTGGGTTCATTGCCTGCTGCTTCGAGATCCATGGTATGTTTGAATGAATGTATCTATGAATGTATGAATGAATGTATGAATGAATGTATGTATGTATGCGGCTCTGCGTTCTTTCTCTGATGGCTTTGGGCGCAGAACTTTGGCTTCGAACGTGCGGTGGAGGGCTGATGACTTCACCGGCGAGCGTGCGTGTATGTGTGTATGTATGTATGTCTGTGTGTGTGTGTAGATGAGCATGCATACATGCTTGCTTGCATGGATGGATGGGCCTCTTGCAGAGGAAAGAGCTCTCTGGTCCAATGGAGCTAGCCAGCTTTATCTGCGAGAACCGCCAAGGACGAGGAGAACGGAGGCGGCGATGACGCTGATGATTTCCGCTCCGTTCAAGGCGAGAAACCTTGGTCCTAGAGTACCCGCTAGGAGCTGTGCATAGCCTAGGCAGGTTCATTTCCTCTAGCATATGATGTAGAAGTACCGATATTATTATCTAGCTTGTTTTTAAAAGAAACTGTTTTCAATACTGATGATGAATTGAATAGCAAGTCTTTTCTCTGACTTCTTTTGCTCCTTTATTTTCATTGGCAAAATAAAAAGAGGCGAGTTAAACTTCTTCTATGGATTTTATGAAATTATATTTGTTGGTTTTTTTTTTTAATTTGTTTTTTTCTTTTAAATCTCTTATAAGAATTTGTTTGCTTATTAGCTGTACCAGATAACAGTTTCTATTTATTTAAAAAGATTTTTTCATATTTGCTTTTTGTTTAGATAAATTGAAGAAATAAGTATCGCCATATATTTCCTTATCCTCACTCGTTCTCAGGCAGACACAGACGTCTCTTGGCGACGCGTGTATAGCGACGCCCATCGTCATTCACTTTTCACATCTGATAAGCTCATTCGTTCAATCATTCATTCATCCCTCCATCCGTGTATTTTAATTTAAAATTGACCCATGCACCCTTCCCAAGAAAAGCCGCCCTCCGCAGAAAAAGAGTTCGAAGGAGACAAAGACGCCCTTCACAATGATATACAGGTACTCACTCCATCGATGATGAAAAGGAGAGGAAATGCAGCAGCAGCAGCGGCAGCAGCAACAGCAACAACAGCAACGATAATAACAATCATGAACTATGGATGTGACTTTCTTTCCTAAGAAGGCCCAACTTAGAGCGACTTCCAATTTCACTGTTTCGCAATCGACTGTTACAGTTCTCAATACAACATACACGTATAATCAAAGTTGGTCCAAGTACGCACCTGAGTTAACTAACTAACTAACTAACTGCCTGCCTACATAAGGTACTACTTCTTACCTCCTCGGCTATTACGCAGCTATTGTTGATCTAGTCGTGCATCTCTAACTAGCTCTACTTTAGCTAGAGATAGCTCATTTCATTTATCAATGATCTCTAACGGGCTCGTGGGTCTCTGAGACCGAGAGCTCGGGAAGAGAAGAGGTGCAGCCGCGCTTCAGTGAGGTGGAGCGTCTTCAAGCACAGCTTATAATGTCGGCAGAGTTGCACAAAGCCAGAACAAAGAACCCCATACAGCTTGGAACTAATAACTGGGCAGTCCGGAAGCTCAGATAAACTCGACGGCATTTCATACTTCAGGAAACCTGGGGCTTAGAATCGATACGTAGGGTTTGAGATGTTGTGGCTCTCTGCGTGGGCGTGGACGCATGCGTTCCATAGGGTCGGCCTGCCTCTGGGAAAATTGCAAGGAAACATATATTGGACGCTTCCCTTACATTAATTGCAGCGAATCGGGCACGGTCTGACTTGGTATTTGCTTTCTTGGATGACTTACTACTGCTCTCGTACGAGCGCTGCGAAATGCAAAACTTGCGCGACAACAGGCTGGAGGCCTGAGCGTAGGACCGCGAGTAAGTAAATATGCACGAGGTGCGGGCAGCACAGTTGAGGAGGACAATTTGATACCCACCAAGTGCTACAAATGTTCTTGCCAACGACCCATGAGAATCGCGGTTTGGCTGTCTCGAATTATGGAAGCTGCAAAAGGTATTTTATGAATTACTCGGTTGTAAGCTAGTAGATAGATAGATACATACATGCATACATATATAGATAGATAGGAAGGTATGTACCTACGAGAGTTGTTGATGTTATTTATTGTAAGATTTTTCGCCACAAAGGTAGTCTGCAGAAAGTAGTACTTACTATGTACCCAGTGGTAAGCAGACACGAGTCAGATAAAATCTGGAGCCGCGTTGCGATTCTCCACCTTAGCACAGGCAGTGCATGGATATTAAATTAAATAGGTGATCTATTTAAGGTGGAAATGCAACCGTGCTCTATTTTAAAAATAAAAGTCATTGGCTTAGATTTCATGGGGCGCATTCCGACAATTTTCTTTCTTCAACTTGCATGGAAACAATAAACGATCTTTTAAGGAATCTTTGGATTTTGCAAGCAGTACGCTAACCTTCGTCTCGGGATGCTTCAACCTTGGGGAACGTGATCCGAGGATGGCACACAGACTGTGTAACATCTGGCATATCAACTCATGATTTCTAAACAACGTGTGAGCTGCTAATAAGCAATAAACAGTCTTGAATGTTCAATTTCAAGTAAAATTGCAAAATTTGAAATTCGCGCTTACGTAAGATGGGGTGTGTATTAGGGAAATATCCCAGGTTTCCCCGTCATCATCATTTCTAAGATATCAATAATAACAATTTACGCCCAGAATTCTAGTCCTGACTCTTGATTTATCATGAATAATTTTACTATGATCGTGGCCACAGAGGCATACAAGTTCTTATTTTACTTTTCAAGAAATAAGATATCATGAGTACCACCTATTACTGTACAATATTCTTATATTCTTTAGTGAAAGATATTTTCAAGTAAGTTATTTAAAAGACACGGTTGAAAGTCAAATCATGTACGATGAATGTTATCGGACCCTTGATCTTCTCGTAAGCTGTCAGAGTCAGAGTTTGAGATTAACTACATCACTTCACGCAAAATTCCACTTCCACATCATTTGAACAAGAACAGACTGCCATGGCAATTTAATTTTAACTCAAAGGAGAAGCATGCGTAGGTCAAAGGATACGACGCAGGTGCAATTTCCTGCATACGCAATACGCCAGATTAGTTTCACCACAGTTTATGGCCGCATTTCTCGCCGCTTATCAATTCCACCTTGGATATGATATGGTCATTCTGACGTACCACTTTCAAGATCCTAGGCTCAGTCCCATATCTCCAGGCTGTACCTCTAGAGGTACATTCAGTTGTTTCCGCCCACCGCACGAGACAAACTCGCCAAGCTCCAAGCATGTACTACGCATGCCGATCGCGATGCGGCGCTGGCGAAGAGTTTGTTTGGCATGTTGATGCAATTCGCTCCGTGGAATTCATTCCGCTGAGGCCTTTCCGCTCCTCGTCCTAGCTAGTACCTAGTAGTGCTTAGGCGACTCCTGCCTCCCTGCCGCCGCTTCAATTCGCGAGACTCGTACGATGCTCCGCGATATCGCATGCATGACGGCGAAGCTCTCCTGAGAGCCGCACCCTCCCGTTCTGAAGTTCGTCAGCTTCCTCGCTCTCGACTCTCGCTCGCTCGCATGACGCAGTCTAGTTACCTCTGAGGCGCTTGATCGCGATGCGCATCGTTGGCCTTCCCAGTCAGGTATGTAATCTGGGCCTCTGTCCCGCGGGACCTCCCTGCTTTTATTTGGAGCGCGGCGGCCTTTCCCTTTACAAAACGAGGGAGAACTCATTTCTGCGCAACCCTTTATGGGGAGTAGCGGCCCTTAGCATTTCCCTTGGCTGCTTAGCGGGTCCCCACATATTTTTCTCGGGTTCGAGCCTTCCTCAAATAAGTACGTACTGTCTGTTCTGTTCTGTCTTTCCGTCAGAATTTAGGTAGGTAGAATAAGAATTTTTTTTCTCTACTTTTGTTTAAATAAAAAGAACAATCAAGTGTATATTTTTGAATTCTTTTTCTCTCTTTTTATTTTAATAAAACAAAATACTATTATTATATTTTCTTCAGTTTTTTTAATTAAGTGGAAGTGTTTTAGAAAATGCGCAAAAAAAGAAAGAAGTTATTTATTTGGTTTTTTAAAGGTTTTTCAAAGCATGTTTTAAAGTCTAGGAATGAAATAATGAGGTACTATGCAGATGAATAGGATATATTTTTCTGATTAAAAACTAGTACCCACACTTTTCAGAGTAATGGCACAACCAGGCTCTCAAGAGATTATGTAGTAAGTCATGCGAGCCGTAGGTAGGTAGTGCGGCATGTTTCGATTTATACCTTATCTCTGTGAACTTTTATAACCAAAAACTCGAGAATGATGTGGCAGCGATCTGGTTTTTCGTGCGGATTGACCAACGTCACATATAAACTCTGACAACATCTTTTGTAAGTGTGTAATGTATTTCCTCTTTATTTGTCGAGTGACTCGAGGTTTGGCTCTTGTGTCAAAAAGTGATCATGGGCTTACAAGTTGCAACGTCACCTGGTCGAAATAACAAAGAGGCATCACCACTACTATCGTGAAAGAAGTGCGGTCCCTGGGACTTTGTGGAATGAAATTGGCTCTCACTTCTTGCTCACCCAGAAGATACTGACAAACTACAACATCTATGACGGGAGGTGAAAATACGCAATACAAGTCACTCACAAGGATGGGAAACAGTATTACAGAATAGGTGACGCATATCTCTTACCTGGTATGAACTAGTTTCTTTGCTTATTGATACGATCTTTCGCCTGGATCTATCTCCAGAGGCTACAAAAAATTGTAAATTTGACGCGACGAGTATTGTCTGCTGGAATTGGAATATGTAAAGATAGGTCCTTGCTCATTCTTGTCAAACAGTTTCGTATTTAAAGCAGCGATTGAACCTGGTAAGCTGAAAGATTAACGTGTTGTGCATCTTGAATAGGGGGGGGGGGAGGGTACAGTCAACTGGAGGAGTGTAAGGGTTATACACAACTTTAGTCAAAGGGTCAAAAGTTAGTTTGCTAATGGTTTTCAATTTGAGGAGGTTGAGATCTGTAACACAAGTAAAGAAAAAGAAGAAGAGAAACTTAAAATTATCTTACTATGATACTTTTGTTTTCTTTCAAATTTAAAGAAGCAAATTTAAAGAAGAAATAGGGCGCCTCCTTATCCGCAGGGCGCACCTTCATGTTGTCACACTATAACAGACTGCTGAGTATTGAAGACCCTCCCCTCTCTCCCCCCTAAAATAAGGGTTTCGCTATCCTTTAAGACTTACGAATCATTCATGAAGTGCCGTAGTCACGCAGAGTCCTAGAGAATAGGGTCTTCCAGCGCCTGGTATAGTGATGAATCGTTCCCAAGGTAATTCCTAGCCCCCATCCCATACTCACATGCATCTTACTTTGCATGACGATTACCAATAAGTAACATAGGCGAACTAACCCATTTGGTGCTGCTACTGTGCCCTCTGTAACCTTTTCAATAAGTAAATTAAAAATAATTTAGAACAATAGGTACAAATGTCACAAAATTAAGTTGTACGCTCCAAACGCAAAACTTTATGCATTTGCAACATCACATTGGTAGGTTTGAAAAATGAGAGCAAGAAATCTTTGTATCTAGTAATTGCTTACGCCTCTGGCAAAATTAATTCGTCAAGATGATACATTTCAGTACTTCCCATATTCAATCACTACTTTGCCTCACTCTGGCCGCGCGGGGTCGCGGCATGGGGAAAATGGAAATCGTCGACGACAGTTATAGTGACTAAGTGCTTATAGTGATGCAATCCTTAAACAGCTGTTTACGTCAAGCTTTTGAGCTATGAACCTTATATACTTGGGGCCACTGAAGTGTACAACCATTAGATAAACATTTTTGATGTCACAGGAAAAAGTTTGTAATTTCACGCACTTTTGCAGCCTCAAACACCTTGTTGAACCCATGACATTACCTCAGTACATACAGAGACTGGTGCTTTAATAAACTATTCGTCGATTAGAAAAGGTTCGTGATCCCATGAGGTCGCAACACCATAGAGAGGATGAGCAAAGCAAAAGCATGCTCATCTAGGGGGGGGGGGGGGGTCCCAGCACGAAAAATCTTTTCGCCTGTACTTTCGCACGTGTTGGAAATATTTTTTGCCAGTGATGGTTTTCCACATGTGAAAGTTCAATATCAGTTTCGACAAGCTAGTGTCAACATTGGAACTTGATGTTACTCATTCCGGACCATTCCCTCGATTTTTATCATTCAAAGCATGAATTCTTTCGTCTCATTTCTTCTATCACACTATCCCATATGATTTAATTTAGTCGAAATTTTCAAATGAAGCTGCTATGGTGTGCTCAGTAGCAAATTGCCATTTACATGTGGTGGAAATTGACTCTCACACTATTTCGTTTCAAAACAAGTAACAGCTGAGATTACCAGCTATCTCCCTGGTTTAAATGTAGTCTGTGTACAAATGCTTCCGCATTTTCGGGCCTGGTTGTTTCTCCCTCCCTGTAAAAGAATAATATATGACTTTCAAGAGGTTGGGAATTGACCTCATAATCAAAAGGTCCCCATCTCGGCGTAGCAACGGCGCTCATAAAAGACGATGTCCAAAGAGAATGGATAATCAATATCATAAAGACAAGATATCACCTTCTGCCTTGATCTGGGAAACATAGAGTACTGCATGTAAGGAGGCAAGAATAGACTTAGTCAACAAAGCCCCTGAAATAGCATTTGTTGGGCATGAAGCTAGCAGATGATGTTTTAAGCAGGCCAAATATCGATTGCGCCAGTAGAAAATTACTGCATTGAGGAAATCTAGGGCCCACGTACAACTTTGGTGGACTACCGCTTGTCCGACATTGTTCGAATGAGCTCAGCTCTTTCAATGATGAAAGACCACTCACAGCTTTGATTAACTTGAGTGGGACTATGGTGCGGAGAATAGCACGATGAATGCCCACTAAGCCCAGGAAATATCAAGTCACAAAGAAGCACTATCATTTGCTTCGTCACGCTGTTCAATTGTATAGAGAGTAAGCTAAAAGCAGCATGAGCCAGTGCACAAGAAAGATTATGGATCGGTCGGAAGTACGTCTCAAATACGTAAATCACAATTCCCGCACATCATCACAACACTGTGCCTCGCCTCGAGGCACAACCGCATTTGTGCTTGAAGAACTAAATTCGCACATGAACGACAGAGATTAGGTTCTGGTACCAGCCGGGCAGTGTCTTCTAGCACGACTGTATGAGGGATAGGCTTTGACGTAGAATTTAACCCAAGTTATCAGATCCAGAAGAGTAGCCTGTGATCAGTGTGAGCGATGATGCAAAGTATCCGGGTATGCATTGAATCGTGTTGCGCAACCAATGGCTGCTAGAACATCCAACTATTCCGCCTGTTCTTGCGCCGTTCTTTAGAAACCGAGTTTCTTTACTCCATCCGATGCACAACTCGAAGTCTGCTTCAGTCTGGCTGGTTCAAGTGCCTCCAACCAGTCAACCTTTGCACTTCGTGTTGCATGCGTTGCGCTAATTTGGGTTGTACCAAGTCAGTTTGCGTTGCGCAAATGATTTATTTACCAACTTGAACTTACTTACCAAGAAGGCCTATCTCTAGAGCTAGGTAGCTAAGTTTAGAAGAAAAAAACAAAACAAAAAAACAAAAACAAAAAAGGCATACATCACCCCTGAGCAATGAATGCAATTATAACCTAATGCTTTGTGCACCAGCATTGCGGCAGAGCCAGCCAGGCTCCGGGGCCCTAAAGCTGGCTGGGAGTGCAGCCCGGAGTAGCCTGCGGAACCTGCTATGCTGTTCATGTGAAAGAGTAATGCAATGAAAGAAATGAAAGTCTCTTCGTCTTCGCAGCTCTGCTCAAGAGTGGCGCAGTGCGCACATTACCAGACCCTGCCCAAACGATGCATTTCTGCAGCACAACCCAATTCCTTAATAAATAAGAAATCTTGTGCTCCTCGTTGTCGAGGTTGCGGAGGAAGTCTGACCTGGGCTTTCGATCCAATCTGCCGCTCTCCGACTGTTGCAGAGCTTGGCCCAAGTGCTCAAGCGCTCAAGTGCCCAAGCGCTCAAACGCCCTGACTTACCATGGTGCTGTACTGTACTGGAGTGGACTGACTGTCTGTGGCAGCAAGTAAGGACAATTGAATGACACGAGGGATTGGACGCATGAACGAAGGAGTGAATGAATGTAATTTCGCACACCGTAGGCTAAGGCTGCGAGAGAGGATGCGCTCGAACCACCTTGAGAAGAAGAATCAGGATTGGAGCACGCACCTGTCACCGATCGTCGAGACTGCCGGACCGCCGCGAGCCTCTGCTCCGTTCAGGCCAAGCCCCCTTGCCCAGATCGTGGCGGCCTGCTCTTCACTGAGGATGTGCGTGCGTTGATTGATTAGATTACCCTGCTGCTGCTGCTGCTGCTGCTGCTGCTGCGCCATCGGTCAACCTGTCTGCAACTGCGAGCACATATTTGCTCGAGATTATACCACAACGACAGCCATGGCAGAGCAGAGGAGGAGTGAGGTCCCTTTTGGCACTGCCTCCAGGAACAGCTAACCTGCACTCTCGCCAATCAGAGGTTCTTTCTCCCTGAGCCCATGGACTCTGTGGATGTTTGTGTGTGTATGTATGTATGGATGTATGTATGTACGTATGGATGTCGTCGTGAGCATAGCTGAAGCTTCGCGAGTTGACTTGACTGCCTCAGGTGTTCGTGAGTTCCACCGCTTTCCGTCTGCAGCTTCTCTTCGTCTCCATGTCCATCTCCATTTCTGACTCGACTGATTGTACAACGATGGATTTATCGATTGAGTGAGTGAGTGAGTCATAAGTAGATGATTGATCGATGGCGGTATTTCTGTGTTGGCACTTACGCTCAGTCCTACTGGCCGCTAGGCACCTGCTAGGCGCCTCCCAGTGTTCCCAGATGCATACATACATACAGATCGATCATTAGATAGATAGATCTACACAGATACGTCATATATCGTACAGAGATGGACAATCAATCATGTGATGCATAGATAGATAGATGGATGAGACATAGACAGATAGATACATAGACTCATTCGCGCCCGTTTGGCTCTTTTCCCTCTGCTCTGACTCCACTTTCGGGGCCGCCATCGACGTTTCTGGCACCGCTGCCACTCACGAGTTGGCTGCCCACCCACGAGGAAGGGAGGCGCTGGTCCGCTGGAGCGAGCGTGTGTGGCCCATTGCTGCGGGCAGGTAGGCAGCAGACAGCAGACAGCAGACATACCTTCTCGCCAAGCCTCGAAGCCGTCGATGTCCTTCCTCTCCTCCTCGCGGATCTCAGATTCGCTCCCTCTCTCAAACAAACAAACAATCAAACAATCAAACAAACAAATGCGTAGATCAACAAATACATAGACCAACAAACAAACAACCAAAACAATCAAAGGAATTCATTCGTTCGCTCTCTCCGTTGAACCGCGTGCTTTCTTACTCATCTCAATGCAATGCAATGCAACGCAATGCAATGCAACGCAACGCAATGCAACGCAATGCAATGTAATGTAATGTAATGCAATGCAATGCAACGCAATGCAATGCAATGCAATGCTTTTTATAAAAAAGTGGTCTTCTTCTTTCTTTCTCTCTTTCTTTCTTTCTTTCTTTCTCTCTTAGTTTGGGCGCGGAGACACCGGACCTGGTAATGTCCGCACCGCGGGTTTCCCCCAGCTCGTTCCAGGTAGAGGGCCGGCTAGGGGTTTGGGTAGGAGTGGGGTGTACTCTTAGCGCGTCAAAGGAATTCGCATCGACGGAGCAGCAGCAGCAAAACTCGCTGCCCCGAGGGAGAAGAACCCCCCGAGTGCAGGCGAAGGAGCAGCGAGGAGTTGGACGATGCTCTGGGAAAGCGATGGAAATCGAATCCAAACTTGGGGAGCGGCTCTGCAGACGAGAAGCACCGCATTGCATCGGGGTGGAGCGCAAATAATAAGCACAATTAATGCTTGCAACAGCCAGCTAAAAAGAAGAATTTGAAGAAAAGAGATTACGGGTGCTAGTGTTTTGGATAGATAGAGATAGTAGTACCCTGCCTTATCATTACTATGGAGAGGGAGGCAAATCAATCAAGAAAGTTTTAGTTTTTTAGTTGTTTTTTTTCTAATAAACAAAAGTAGGAAGAAAGAATAAAAGAAAGAAAGACAGACACACGGCTCCTGTGGCTCCGCCTACTTTTGCGCCAGACCCGCATCGTGACGCTCTTCTTCTCCGTCTGGACATCCCTGCGGCGTCTGCTGGTGCCGAGCTGTGTTTGACTCTGTCTCACCTCGCATCCCACTAACCTCGCCACCATGTCGAGCAACGAACTCGCTGCCCTCGAGGCCGCGGATTATGAGAACAGCAAGCGCTGGTTTGCGGGCTCTCCCTCCAAGGACTCTGCGCGCGACCTTCTCTCCGGAATGATCTCAGGGTAAGTTAGTTGTCAGGTTCATGTCACGCCAAACAAGGAAAGAAGGCATTGCCAGTATTTGCTTCTTCATAAACATCAGCAACAGCAGACGAAACCTGAGACGTTGAATTGGACCACGACCCCAAATCAGACCATGTACAGTCTAAGAATGAGCTAAAGCATGTTGCTCTCGACTGAAAACCCTCTACACCGAATGAGGATGCTATCAGCTTGAGCCTTTCTTAGCTGTGCCTGCCACCTGCTTACTTGAGATGGACTATGATTGCTCTCATCGCAGAATCCCTTTTGTACTTTGCTTTGGCTCTTGGTTTATTATTAGACCGTTGTTTAGATTAGTCGCGCAGATCAAATGCAGCAATCTGTCTTGCTAATGCTTCGTCGCAATATCTAGATATTATATCCTTGCTGTACTTCAACTACATGATGAAAGGGAAAATATCATAATGAGGAACATTTATCCAACCCAAGAGCTGGTGGCGCTGATCTCAGCAATATTGATTGAGCAAGCAAACAAAACAGAGGTTATACATTCTGTTGTCAAGGTGGGAACGAAGATGTGGAAAGCATATCAATTAATAAAACGCACGGATGTACTCACATGGTTCTGAACTGCTGCTTTGGTGACCGGTGTATTTGGTTAATATCTGTTATTTTACACATCACTCACATTCCTGGCTTGATTCATAACTGTGTGCCTTGAATAATTGTCATTGGCGTTCGCAAATTTTGCTTGTCAATTTGTTCGTTATGCGTGTCTCTTTGCCCAACTTCAACATGCGGTTCGTCGCGTTTTCGATGTTCTTATGTGTCATCGGTTTTTCTTCCTTTGCGAATCATTTTGCATGGCAATTGGATTTGGGGGGGCATCGTGCTGCTTGATATGATAAAACAGTTTCTTTTGCAAGATTTTTGAGTATCCTATGGATACTATTAAGGTATTGCAGCAAACAGGCGGGAAAGGCGAATTTAACGGTCCTGTAGATGCCTTTATGCGTACATTCCAACGCGGTGGCGTGCCTGCCCTCTACCAGGGCTTAACCAGCCCTCTTCTTGGCGCCATGGCCGAGAATGCAACCCTCTTTGTTGCTTATGGCGCCATGAAAAATGCCCTTCAAGTGAACCCTGAGCCTACCTTGAGTAACCCTGTTCCCATGTGGAAGTATCTCGTGTCGGGCGCTGGAAGTGGTATTTTCTCTGCCTTTGTGCTCACCCCGGTGGAGCTGGTCAAGTGCCGTCTGCAGATTCAACAAGCCGGCACCGATCGCCTTTACAAAGGACCGATTGATGTGGTGACCAAGACTGTTAAATCAGAGGGAATCCAGGGTCTTTGGAAAGGTAACCTGAGCTGCCTTGCCCGCGAAATCCCGGGTAACATGGCATGGTTTGGTGTATACGAGATTGTTCGCAACCAAATCCAAACAAAACTTAACGTAAGTTTCGATGAATTGAAGGGCTTTAAACTATATCTAAAGGACGGGATTCTCACATATGCAATGAAATCATGTTTTACATAACAATACAGATTGAGAGGCAGAAGGATTTGCCACTCTACTACATTGCACTTTCTGGTGCTTGCGCAGGTGTGGCTTACTGGGCAGTACCTTACCCAGCTGATACTATGTAAGTACATGTTTAAATGGGGCTAGCTAGCCCAAAAGGTTATATGCACTCCCATTTCATACTTCGTGCAGCCATCTTCTACAAAAATTAGTCTATAGCTATCACTGTGAAGAAGATGATGATGGCATGAAAATGGCTATTTTGGAGAATCGAGAACTGACAAAATATTATGTGTACTGAATATTAAACTTGTTACAGTAAGAGCATGATCCAAACCAATCCTGCATTCTCTGGTATGAGCTTTGCAGAAGCTGGACGCACCATTCTCCGCTCCAAGGGTATTGGTGGTCTGTACAATGGTCTTGCCATTACTTGCATGCGTGCTGCGCCATCACATGCTTTGATCTTTTACTTCTATGAGTTGACGAGCGGATTTCTTGCTAATGTCTAAAAGGACATCGAACGCATGCTGGGAAGAAAGAAAGAAGTCGGGTGACTTTTGTCATTGACGGTAAAGGAAGCATATTCGCCCGCAACATCATTTGAGGCTTCTTTCTAGTCACAGCTTCTTATCGGGAGTCAAGAAGATAACATCATATATGTAGGGCCTAGTTTAGTTTACTTTAGCGAAAGGATTAAGCGAATGGTGCGTTCATAAGAGTAAAGCAGCGACAATTAAATGCTTGAGAATAATCAGGATCTACTGTTGACCTTGACCATCATGTTAGATAAATGGCATACCCATCACATAGTAAGAAAATTTCCACGCTGTTCTGTTGTTTAAAAGTGAATTATTCTTCGAATGTATACACACCTAGATAAACTTGCATGCTGGACGATGAAAGAAGACTTTTCTGCATAAAACTTGTCTACACAGTGTGTTTGCCATGACAATTCGAATTTGTACTTTTCTTTGAAACAGAAAGAAAGAAAAATCGAAGGGATTGAGAAACTTGATAGTTTATGGCTGGCTAACTTGTAGGTTGTAGCACAACGTTTATTAATCTTAAAAGAATGGGTTTCTTTAGTGGTAGTAATTTGCTAATTTGTTTGGAGAAGGGAATGGGGTTGCGAAGTAACACGGCGGTCATCAAGAACTGATTTCCTTTTGACCTTAGTGTGATGTTTTGTGTTTGTGGTACCTACTAGGGCTAGAAGGAATATATTTGTTGAAAGTGGCTGTGGAGGTTGACTGATAGCATGAGCTTCTCTTCGTCTTCTTCTTCTCCTTCTTCTTCTCTATTATGACTGGGTCCTGGTGACGGCGATCTTGTTGTCACAGAAGCAACTACATTTGATTGATATAGGTAAAGGCAGGTGGCTTCTTCGGACGGTAACAGTGACAGGGTGGTGAACGCAGAGCAGAACAAAAGCAAAGGGAAGTAGGGTAAGAAGATCGAGATCTATCCATGCATTTTGCAAGAATGCAATAAAGAGGGGAGTTTGGCTACTATTGCTTACCAATTCAGTTAAGCAGCGATCTTCTTCTTCTTCTTAGAGCGCTTCTCTTCGACGGGGGCCTCCTCGTCGTAGATCATAGAAGGCGCAGCACGGTCGGCAGCAGCCTCCTCGTCACCTTGTGCGGTTTGGAGAGCGACCTGTGAGAGAATAAAGTCGAGACGGCCAGAGAGTTTGAGAAACTTGTTAAAGACAGCAAGGCGGGCATCGATGACTTGATACAGAGCGCCAAGAACGTCAGGCAGATCGGCCACCTTAACGAGGTTCATGGCATGCTGCTCAAGAACCGCTCTGATCCACAAAAGCAGCGCCTGCCCACGCGCGGGGCGTGCCTCCAGCTTCACGACCACAGCATTGAGGAATTGTACAGCACGGCGCGGTGTCAGACGCTGCACTGTAGCGTCAATCACCTTCTTGTCTTGGTTCCTGAGGCAAACCTCCAATAACTGGTCGTCGTTACTCTGCAGCGCTTGCTCAAGCACAGTACTCAGCGATCCTGCAGTTCCTGGCTGGTCCCTCTGACGCTTCCTCCTTTTGCTGTTTTCGCCGTCTTCTCCTTCCTCGCTATCGCTATCGCTGTCGTCGTTGCCAACACTCTGGACACGCTCCTGAAGCGCCGCAGTAAGCTCGCGTACCCTTTCGCCGAGAGTACGCTCATCCTCCTCGTCCTTGGCCTCCTCATCCTCATCTACGCCGTTCATCACGCGTGGGTTAGCGAGGCCGGTCTTGCTGTCCTTGACAACATGAAGTTTCTCCTTGGCGGCGGCCTTCTCCTTGCGCTTCTCCTCTACGTCCTCCATGTCTTCGTCATCATCATCATCGATAATGACACCTCCCTTCTGGAGAAGACGCGTGCTAGACGAGACGTCAGCCAGCTCCTTTTTAGCGGGCAGCTCGTCAACCTTGAGTTTTTCGAAGACAGGTCTCAGAGAAGTGCTGCGCGCAAGCACAACCTGCTCCTCTCCCTCATCGGCAAGCACGTTCGCGCACACAGTCCTTCCGGATGCCGGTGTGAGGATCTCATGGTCAGGTGTGGCCTGGGCCTTCTTAGCTGCGCTGCTTGCCAGGCTTGCACGGCACACTGCGGTGCGACCATCCTCGCAGCAGGCGCTCAGCAGAAGCGCCTTCTTCTTGCCCACCATGGCAAGCGACACCGGCGGGCTGGCCAGTGCAAAGGTAACAGCGGGGTCTCTTACGAGCGGTGTGGAGGCCTCGTCGTCCTCGTCTTCATTCTCGTTCTCAGAGGCCTTCTTCTTGGCGCTCTTACGGGAAGAGGTGAGCTTCCACAAGCTTACGACACGGTCCTCACAGCTGGAGGCGAAGCAGGAGGCATCCTCAGCAAAAACGAGGCTGCGCACGGGCGTAGAGTGGCCCGCGAAGCGCTGAAGACGGGTTCCACTCTCGAGGTCCCAGAGCTTGATGCCGGTACCTGCCGTGAGCATACGCTTGCCGTCGCTGCTGACGCAAAGCTTGGCACAGCCGGACTTTCCAACCTTGAATTTGCGGCCAACCACGCCAGCACCCTCCTCGAGAAGAAATTCGTAGACGTAGCGGCTCTGAGCACCGCATGCGAAGAGACGTGAGGCATCTGCAGAAAAGCACACGTCGGCGACGGCCTCCGCAACGGAGGTGTTAGGCACCTGCACGCCGCTCAGAAGGCGCGAGCCGTCAGCCATGTTCCATACAGACACCTGGCCATGCGAGTTGCCGGTAGCCACAAGCTGCTTGGATCCAGAGCACTGGAATGCCATGCAGGAGTAACGCTGGGTCAGGTGGTCCTTCTCATGTTGCGTCTGCTTCTGGGCACCTGTTGCCACGTCCCAGAGTGCGATGCGGTTGTCAGAAGTCACCTGTACGAAGGCATCGCCACTCTGGTTGAAGGCACAGAGAGCGCGACCATCGCTGCGGAGGTCACCCATGTTTATACCGAAGATTGATTCGGTGCCACGGAGCAAGAGTAAGAGAGGGTCTCGGAGCAAGAAGTTTAGACACGGCAAGCCTGAGCCACCGGTTCGAGCTCTGGATGAAGGTTACTCAAGCGAGCCAAGTACGTAAGCTTGCAGAGATATGAATAAATGTGCAGAGGAGACGATGACGCTTGGCCTGCCTCTATGCGAGCAGGACTTTGCCACCGTCAAAGCAGCTCCTCAGCCGCCACACCTCAGCAATCTGGCAAGCTAAGGGAATTTAGCTCGCAAGCAGTTCTGCGCAGTATAGCTGTCCAATCAACCACTCACTCACTTCACCTTATCCCTTTACTTCCTTCCTTGTCTAGTCATCATATAGGACTTACTACTCTTGCCCTCTAGGCAATACTATGGTGTTACACCATAATACTAAGCACTAGCCTCCTCATAGCATATTAGCATATACATGAATAATTATTCAATACATTCTATGTGTTATGATTTATGTTTGGTTGTTTGTTTCCATAATCTTCGACTGCTCGCTTACTTACAATCTTCGAAACATATTAAGAAATGAACCCCATGGGAGAGGAGACGCATCTTCGCTGCTTAGAGATAGTTGGCTTCGATTTCCACAATACCTACTAGTACGTGTTGCCCTGGCATGCGATGGGGATAGTAGATGGTCCTCATCGCATTCTTACTAGAAGGTAGGTATATCTATCTATCCATCTGCCTATGTCATAGCTCCAACCAGTCATCTCGCCTAGTTCTAGTAGCGAAACTGAGATAAAAGAAAGTGTGCGCAACGCAAAGTTCGACTGCCAACCCTTGGGAGCCTGAGGTGGAGACTGACTTATATCCTCAGAAGTCCAGCAGAATCAACAAGTTATTGGCACTTGGCCATAATTATATCTGCTTTTCTCAATTCTATATGCAAGGAGGTTCTGTTGAAAATTAATAATACATGTTAATTCTGGATAGATATCTTTAGTGCGGGGAAACTAGGCAAACGGAGAATGTATCTGGTTGAACGTCTTTTGTTTTCTCTTTATTTGTTTGTTTGTTTGTTTGTTTCTTCCTTCCTTCCTTTCGAAGAGCACATAGTTGCTAGATTGACGAAATAGCAAAGCGACATATCGAAGAATATACTACATAGAGGTTGTATTCACGAACCAACAAATCTATTTTAAGGCACTAAGGTGCGACGCAATTTATGTTTCCAGAGTTTCTGCATAAGTAGAGGGAGTTTAAATAATAGCATCTGGTAGGAGAATTTGAGTGAGTTATTTGACGACATGAATTCGTACGTATTCCAAAACGGACTCGTAAGATGATCGTCTAATCTAAATATGTGATAGCACGAACCTCTGTATCTGGATGAGTTTTTGTTAAGCAACTCACACCATTGCATGCATACTATTGTTATGTATTTAGGTTTTTGAAAATGGATAGAACGAAATAAAATGTGGACATCTGCTCAGCGCGCATTTTACTTTTTATATTCCTTTACTGGTACGATCAAAGGTCATAGAGCAGAACTACTTTTACAGCAGCGTGAATCAAACAAGTTACACCAAGAAACGGGGGAAATAGTTTCATACAAAAACATTTCCATGATCAACTGTTCATTCTTCTATAGAACAGCGCTTTCTATAGTCTGACTTGTGTAAACTGAAAGCACAAGAGAGAATATCTATGCACATTTTTCTTACCTTTACAATCATTCAATTTCTAAGTTTTGAAAAATATGAGTGATATGTATCACGTATTTACATAGAATATGGTAGGATTCGACTCATTAGAACAAAGGCAAGAAGACAACTATCAGGTGCAAGCGGAAAAGATTTCATCTTCCGTGGAGTTTTTACATAGTGTCAGTCGCACTAGAGGCAGCCGCAACTAAACCTGTGTTGTACCTCTGTGTTTGCAACAAAGACTGTGACATACGGAAAAGTAGTCTGGAGCTGCCGTTGTGCTGTGCCATGGCTGCAATCAGTGAAGCCGGTGACACCTGTGGCGAACTTGCCCAAGATGAGGACGAGAAAGTGCTCTCCCTTCTGCAGAGTGTTGAGCGCACTGTTGACCTACAAAGAGAACTACAACGAGTTCTTCGGAAAGGCTTTGTTGAACTTTCGAGCGCAAAGTTTTCAAAAGGTCTCGGGGGCGCTACGTTCATTTCTCCCGATGGCTTCCCCAACGACGCAAGTGCAGTGCGGGTCGTTGATGCACTTGAACCAAGAGCAGATGCCCCTGAACTTATGTCACTAAGACTTCGCACCGTACTACCAAAACCTTCATCTAAAACCCAAGCGCCAATCCACAAAACACCAGACGAATTCTCAAGCAGCACCGGTATTCGGCAACGAAAAGTTAGTGAACAACAGAACAAGTCAACAAAGCAACAAAACAGTTCTCCTATTAGCGACGTACCAACCAAGAGCACTTCAATCCAAGAGCCCACTCAAGTACCAAAAGACGCTGTTTATCGATGGCTTCGAATTGCTCCTCGCAACCAGCTCAAAAAGTCCCAAGATGCCTTCATACAATCATTGGGACTGATCCTTGAACTTGCAGAGCAAAATATGCAAATCAGGAAACTTTTGTTACCGCCCTCCAGTGAGAATTTGGAGTCTTCAGACTTAGCAGCTGCTACGAGATCAGGACCTCCATCAGACAAAACTAAAGATCCTACTTCTCAGCCACAATCCCCATCTCCATCTAGTAAGCAAAAATAGACCCAAGGTTTACATTCTTCTATAGTCTAGGTGGTAGACAAGGTCACTTATGCTCATCGAGCTATACATCCATACACTATGTCTACATGTACGCTTACGAATAAATCTGTTTTTGTTTTAAAATATAGATCAGGATTTCCCAAGTACATATTCTGATATAATTCCAAGATTAATTTTCCGTCTCAACCGAAAACAAATATGAACCCAGCACAAAATATTTTTTTATCGTGTATATCTGTTTGTCACTTAATTATGTTTTGCTAGGCTTGAACCCATCGATGGTACATTCTGATGCGCTTGCTTTCTCTCTACAGTATTACTCACAATCGACTGTGTGTGGAGTCTCTACTGAGCTGATGACGCTAACCTCTGAGCAGGACGCTATAAGACAAGCAAGATAGCCATAAAGCTATTATTTTGCGTGAGAAACTAGGTCGAAGGTAATCTAAGCTGTAATTGCCCAATCGCTATTATTCGCTCTCGCAAGAACATTAGAAACCGATAGTAAAACATGTCATTTAGTTCATCGGCCCACTGCACAAAATAAGATGCGAAAAATAGTGTTATAAATACATCTTCATGTTTTAAGAAGCAAAACCCATCATCAACTATCCTCTGGTTTGTCACTGAATTGAAAAAATCTCCGGAGCATTATTTTTTGCGCTTGCTACTGGAGGATGATTTACTTGATGTCTTTTTGCACTTGATCCAAGGCTTAAGTTTATTTTTGGCGCATGGATCTGCAGGCACCAAATCTGGATGCCCCGGATTCTTGCATTTATAGAGATCCTCCTGCGTTGCATTCCTAGAGTCGAGGAAGCCCCACGGAGAAAACTCCACGTCACGATCCCTACCACGGGAAGATGAAAGACTGAATGCTCCTGCCACAAGTCCAGCATGCGAAAGAATGGCCAAACCCATCTCTGCAGCCACTGGGCGAATGTCAGAGCCTGCGTCTGCCGCCATCTTAGCACGCAACTTTTCCTTGCGTTGCTGGGCGATGCTTCCGCCGCTCCCGCCACCATCTTCATCATCGTCATCAAAGCTCTCACCACGGAGTTTAGCTTGTCTTCGTGCTTCGATGAATGCCTTCGACGAGCTTGTTTCAATCATTAGTGGATAAGGTATGAGCGCATCATAGAAAGCCCAATCAATTGAAATGCCTGAGGACGAAATTTCAAGCGTTTTTCGACGAGGTTTGAAGGAGTACTCTCCGTGGCCAACTGAGTTCATCTGCTGGCACAAATGACGCCCCATTGCTGAGTGCGCACGTTCAACCTTCGGTGAGACCTTGCAGTAATTGCGAGGCTGTAATACACCTCCAATACAACAATGAACAGCTATTAAACCTGACACGGCGGTAGCAAGTCGACGTTTTTTCATTAGTGCCCTGCGTACTCGTGCATCCTTTGCAAGAGAACCAGGTACTTTGGCTCCAGTAATCCAATCACGAAACGCCCGAGTTTCGGCAGCTTCGAAAGGTTCAGCCCCCATGTATACCTCGCTTTCCGTCCACGTTTGACCATGGCCCCAAGTAAAACCTTTGGACCCCCAGTTCCGATTCAGGTCAATTCCAATTGAGCCATCTGCATTTTTTTGACGATTCTTTCGCCAGAATCGTTTTTGTTTTTCTTCCTCGCTGTCACTATCAGGCTGAGCAGAGAAAGTATAGGCATATCCATCAGGATTAACAATCGGTACGAACCAAAGATTCACAAGCTTTAGAAGCGACGATGGGTGGGGAAGTGACTCTTCGCTTTCTAAGGATGCAAGTTCCCCATTTAGAATCTGGCGCATAGCCTCACTAAGCGACATAGGAACCATCCACTCGCGACCATGTTCCGTGCCAAGCACCACAATGTTAGGGTTTGTGTTGGGCTCTGTTGAGAAAGCTAGGCGCAGTGCAACAAGTGAGCGGCCCTCAGCAGAAGTTCCAAACTGTCCTAAGCTAACTTGGTTTGGAAAAGTTTTTTGCAACCACTCAAAGTAGAGAAACATTGCATCGAGGTCTCGAAATTCATCAAAGAAGGCTCCTGACTTAGTGCTGCCATTATCATTAAATGAATCACGAAGTAATGCCTCTGTGGCAGTGCGCAAAGCCGCCTCGTTACTCAAGGTGGACTTCTTTTTTTTCTTAGTTGTCGAGGAAGATGCAGCACTTGAAAAAGGCTCTAATCCCTCAAGCAAGACATCTCCATAGTCCTCTTTGAACTTGGCGCGTTTCGGTGAGATCTCAGCATTACGTAATATGAATGTTTCACTAGGAAGTTTATCTTTAACGATTGACAATGCTGCACGTGGATTTTTGGAATCCTCGTCTTCACCCACATCATCCTCCCCAAGCATTGTTGTAAACCCTGAATGAAAAGCGGTTGAAGATGATGCACTTGTCCCACTAGAGGAGGGTCTTGACATGAGCATATACAAAAATATCATACTCATCAGAACCCCTACAGCAAAACGAATCTGACGATTAAGTGGTGTCTGTGTCCACAATCTACGAACCTTTGTTTGCCAAAGTTTCAATTTGCTTCGAACACCAAAAGCCTGGAACTCGTCGCCTCCAGAGTCGTCTGTGTGATCTTCAAGATCCTCATCTTGGCTCGCAACCGTGCGACTTCCTGCCTGTACACGGCGCTTGGCACGTTTATCACGCCGCGCTCTCGCATCCATAGTGGCTTTGGGCTGTCTTAAACCCCGTCCAGCCAGAACTCTGATACGATAATCTCTCTTCGAACCTCGCAAGCCTAAATTGAAATCCCAACTTGTTTGCTGATCCGATGACGATGATTATTAGTAGGTAATTAGAACTATCTACGATGATGTCTCAAAAATCGATGTTGCTTCATCAAATTAAAGGCATTCCTTCACATTGTTACTACTATTACTGCATTGAAATAATAACTTGGGCGCCTGAAGAATCTATCTATAAAAGGACCACTCGGCAACATGATGGAGTTTTTGAAATTTTGAAATGAAAAAGATGACCTCAAGTTTATTGATTGATCATTTTGGTTAGCAATTTAAGGATTTATACGAGTTGACAATAACTGGTGAGAGCGATAGGACCCTTCAACTCAACAGAGACAGAAATTGAAAACCATGTAAGACCTGTTCTGCTTTTCACAGGTTCGAATTAACTATTTGGGTAACATCTGCATCCTGCTGAGCACAGTTGTTCGAAGTTGCTTTAGTTTTAGAAGTTCTGTGTTTCCCTCTTTTGATTTATTCTGCTGCCGTTTCTCTGTAGTAAGGTGTGTGCTGAGCCGGGTGTTCTATATTCTAGTAATAGTAGGGTAGATGTAGGTACCAAAACTAAAACATCAAAGCGTTCTCATCTCCGAGTCTATCTCCCAATGTCAAATTCGTGACCACTTATGATAGATGTAATATGCAGCGCAATCTAAGATACTAGTATCGATCCTTTTAGGGAATCAGGCTTAAACGAGCTACTTGACTCTCGTCTTTCAGAGAGTACAAGTATTAGTTCAATTGATTGAGAAAGTATGAGTCTCTCTTCAACAAATGATTACAACAACGAGCTAGGCATTCCACAAGTTGATCGAAATGATCTTAGGAGTTGGTCACGTCGTGGTCTGAGATCTGTCAGCTCCTATGCGACTGCTGGTGATGTGTCGAACGCTCAATATGCAAGTGAAACTTGGGATCAGATAGAGGTTAATGCAGCTCGTGGTATGCGTCCTCTTTCAAAGCTTAGTTTGTACTCACCAGCACACCTAGAATACCCAGCGTCGATCTCCCTTACAGATTTTCCCTCCGCAATTGCGAATGCTCCTGCTCAGCCGCAGAGAGGTGTTGCATCAAGCTGTTTACTCTTTCACCTCGACAGAGAAGCTAAGTGAATTTTACAACAGAGTAAATTCGCAAGAAAACTTCAACATCATCCTCACACTGATGCAGTATGCCGGAGTTCGGACAACGCTGGATACTTTAGCTACAATACCAAGTCAACAAGCGATATGAAGAAAAGAAGAGAAACATCGCTGGTTACAGCACAACTGTGTATTAATTTCAATTAATAGGGTACAAGTTTCGACCTTTTGGCATGAGATGAAGGCATGTCATCATCGTTTGCAGACTCTTCAGAGTCGCTGCTTGGGTCATTTTGCCTTCGCTTCTTGGAGTTCTTCTCCTTTTTCTGTTCCTTCTTCTTTTTCTTTTTCTTGGATTTCTTTTTCTTTCCCTTGATTAAACCTGTCACTAAGGTAGTTGCGTATCCGCCCTCATCATCTTCAGAATCTCCACCACCGTATTTGGCGGTAGATACGTTGTTGTTGAGGTTGCTGGTGTCACTGATTTCTGCTTTGTGATTTTGATCTGCGGGCTCTGTATCATCACTTGTCTTTTCGATATTTAAAATTGAAGTCGATGAGGAGTGGATACGATTTTTTCGCGCCTCAGCTGTTAAATTTTGAAAACCATGCATAAAGAACCAGGCGAAGTTAGGAATCGGTAAATTTTAGACTCGCACAGGAATGGGAATAAAAATAAAATACAAGTAAAGAATAGTTCCCTCTTCGTGACTCAACGTACCAAATGCAGCAAGGTGGGATTCTTCTTCTCGCCTCCGTTCAATTTCCTTCAACCGTTCCTTTTCAATATGCTCAAGGAGAAAGTGCTCATCTTCCTCGTCAAGTTCTTGTGGGCGATCTGTTGTCGTATGTATTTCATAGCTCGAACGTGAGTAAACATGTTTCTTCATTGATCAGGCATATTTTTTCTCCCTCGAGATCATAGAGAGATATAGGAACAACTCGAGGAGACTAGGCTACCAAGACAAATTCAAGACGTACCCTGAGCGGCTCGTTGACGTTCCCATTCTTCATTTTGTTCGTCACGCTTATTCTTAAGCTGGTCGTAAAGTGATCCGTGTTGCTCGCGTTTCGCCAAAATCTCAAGATCTCGCTCTAAAGCTGTCTGATTCTTGGTGGCCGGCTCGTGATCTGTGCGCTCAACCTCCTCCTCTGTCCCTGTGCCGTCTGCCCCACTTCGCAGCACTGCGCTGCGCACAAAGCGCAAACCTGTACGATGTTCTTCGTCCATCACAGCAGCTCTTTTTTGCCCAATGCAGTTTAATCTTTGACACTGATTGTCTGGTATCTATTATCTAGACGTATTATATAGCATGTAGATACTAGTATTAGTCCCCTGTGTTATTGTCAATGTGTGCTTTTTTTCTCAATGCGAAACTTTTGCATTGTGAGAATACAGTGTTATGGTGTAAGTAAGCAGAATGCGAACATGCAGCATGACAAAGTGCCAACGTATTGCCAACGTATGTACTGGATTTATCGTATTGACGACCGGTGAAATTGAAGGAACTACAACTTTTTCATCTTTACATAAGAACATGTGCATCGATTAATTTCTAACCAAATCACTTCCGGCTAAGTATTTCATGAATTCGTACTTTCGATGGACTTATGAATAGTACAAGAGTAAAATTTAAGTATCAAAGTTATGCATGTGTTATTCTTCAACTGTGAAATTCGTTTCAGTGTATAAAGTTGGCATACTTAACACTTTGTTTTGCAACTTGTAGGTCCGCGTCATAAAACAAGTTTGGCAAACAATTAGAAAGGCTAAACTTGGTGCTACCAAGCATCAAAATCAGAAATTTTAATTTTTTCTAAATAAAAATATTCAAGGGAATTCATCTTTACTGCCAGGTCTCGCAACATCATGAACCATATTTTTTTTTATGCATACTGCTAGCTCCAGAAGAACCAATCTCAACGCTGGTGTACAGGTTTTATGTTATCATTGCCGTGCTACTAGTGGGCATAATCCGATGGAACATCTTAATCATGTGTCTAGGCCATAATACTCTAAGAAAGGTTAGCAACAGTTGTTAAACCGAGTTGACAAAGGAAAATGGAGAACGGAAACTTATTCGGAGCTTATTGAGACCTTCAAACCCGCTCAAATCTGGTTCATGGAATGATCCTCTCTCTTTTAAATATACCTAGATGAGGCATGTTGTTTAACCTAAGACCTATCAACTCCTCAGCTGAACAGAATAAACGGTAGCTTATCTTGTGGACCTTTCCTTGCGGGCCTTGTCCTGTATCTTTATGGGACATTTGGCCCAGATTACCAGTATATTATGTTATGATTAAGAAAACGAATGGTTTTTAATAGCAATGGATGATAGTACTTGTTATCCTAGTAACCCGCTTCATTTGATGCTTGGTGCAATCTCATCGCGATCAGTATCAATCTTCTCACTTTACTAAAGCCACCCAAAGTTCAATGGCCCACATTTTCGTGCCTGGTACTATGAGTTTTCTATATGTTATATATAGGGACAACCAGCATATATCCCCTTCGCCGAAGAAAGGAACATTGGTGGTAGCAAAAGCAAAACACAATGTGTTATGGCAGGAATGGTTTCCGACTAGATTTTCCAAGTAGAAGGCGAGATCGGTACTAGGAATTAAAGAGCTAGAGGAGGAATGAGTCGGTAGATAGATGCCTGTGTAGTGTTGCAGGAATCTTCAAATAAAGACATTTTAATCCCATGATGTTATTTTTATTTTATTTTTTCAAAAAGAGAAAGAGAATTTTATGCGCTTGACAACGTTTGGTTTGGCTGGCATGGCACAAGGTTTCTTTCAAGCTGTTCCTCCTCTCAAGTTTACATTTCGGAAAGACGAGACCGACCGAGGGCGAATTATCATATCCATTCAAATCTGTATTCTCGACATTTCGTAGACCCCAGCTGCAGTTTATTTTACTCATGCTGAGGGCTCTCAACGAGTTTTAGTGGTACATGTAACCCTGAATTGTACACCTAAATATGATCTCCTTCGCTGACGTTTCGTCAACTTGTTGACGTATGCATTGAATCTTCCTTGAAAACGCGAGCTATAGACCACGAGTTCTGTGGCTCGCTAGCTAGACATGAAAGCCGCCGCTGTGTCTGATTGATTCACGCAGTCAGACTTCAGATCCGTTGATCACGATTATTACGCAGCGCGAATGGTCAGCAATTCTCGGCAAGAAAACTTTATATCAATCTGTGATGAATAGAATCGACATTTGCACTGGCCATGCTCTCTGAAGCTAGCTGTCCAATTGCTTGGAGACCTGGAGTCTATCTACTGAGCAGGCAAAAGCATGAGCGTGTCTTTTAATGTTCTTGGAACGAAGCCTTTCAACTCTACTTCCGCTTATTTTCTCGCCTACCTACCTACCTACCTACCTACCTACCTACCTACCTACCTACCTAGGTACTAGTGGTAGGAACGTACAGTTTTATTTTTATGTCCTCTCTCGGCCATCCTCGGCTATGCTTGTTCCTTTATGTCTGTTTTTCTACCAGGAGCGCCGAAGTAGAATCAGTGCCTATTACCTAGACACGTCCTACTTCACAACCTTGCGCGATCGTGATGAGTCAAAGAAATGTTTTGCTTGGCTGGAAGCTCATAAAAGACTTGAACTAGCCTCATTGACGCATCCTTTCACTTGGGTAAAATAGTTAGTTAGTGAATAATCAGCGTCATGGTGTACATGGTGAATTGCAGATCTATTTTAATATGCCTATATTTGATTGTCGATCGATACTTATCTTTTATTTAATTTATAAATCAGCAATCGTTTTTCTAATTAGAGCTTTCTTTTATTGAGATGAATAGCGCTACCCAACTATCGTGTTCAAGTTGTACTCAGCAGTAATCGAGTTCTCCTCTGGGAACCATGTGACGTTACGTATGTCTTCTTTTACCTCTCGGAATAGTTGCTTTTTGCTCATCATGCCTGGTCTCACCGCCATCCACGATCTAGGCCTTGTTGGCTATTTATGTCCTATTCTGTTGTCCAAACCCGCACTAAATTATATAGGCAGAGGTATGATAGATTCGCTATGTGCTCTGCCCCTCTCAATTCGCCTGTTCTTCTGTTCTTGAAAACGCAGTGCTGGGTCTGCACAGCGATGTCAGTTCAAGATAAGTGGCTCCAAACCAAGCGATTTATCTACTGCCACGTTGACGCTTTCCTGCCCTGCATATCTATCTATTATCTATCTATCTATAGCCGGCTCAGCTCTCCAATCCTCTTCAACTTGGCACCCTGTCGCTGTCTCATCGATTGCCAGACGACCATCTCCATTCCCTGTAATAGGCACTTGCAGCTACTTCTACTACACAGTACATACTTGCCTCCTAATCTACTGCTTAGGTACTAGCTAGGCAAATGCCCTCATTCATTCATCACTCTCAGTAGTCAGGGTAAAGGTAGGTTAAAATCTTTTCACCCAATGGGCGCTGCGGAATAAATACCTACTACACCTTCCTTACCTTACCTGCTTGCTTGCTTGCTTGCTTGCTTGTGAGTGAATGAATGAGTGAATGAATGAATGAGTGAATGCGTGAGTGAATGCGTGAGTGCGAACGAGAACATATCCGAACGACGTCATGCTCTTCACTCCTCTGCCCAGAAACTTTATCCTTCGATGATTGACCTGCGCCGGTCATCCGATGTTAGTTTTCTGCCCGAGCAGCCAAGATGTCTTCAGCCAATTTTCTGCCTGCTTTCACCAATGCGCATTTCATTTCACACCCCGTTTGCAGAATGTCTCTCTCTGTTTCTCCCTTGTTTCCCATCTGAGCACTACTCTAGTCTCTAGACTGGGTACATACATAATCTTTTCTTTTCTTTTCCTCTTTTACTTTTATAATAAATAAATACATAAATAAATAATAATCTGTATCATTGTTTTATATGTATATACATTTATTTTAAAACAACATTATGTATATATTTTGAATATATGGTTTCCTTCTTGCGTATGACAACAAGGTAGTAGTTAAGAGTCATTATGTAATTTCAATAAGAAACCTCTAGTAGTCAGCGTCAAAGCTGCTGTTAATAACACACTACATGCTGTTGTAATTGGTTGAACGAATAAATGAACGAATAAAAGAATGTGAATGGATGTAAATTTATTATGTGAAACATACATATATACATACATACATATCAATTTACAACAGATTCCGCATTCTAGGCTTTGGTGAATTCGTGTAACTGTAGGCCACTAGCTAATCAGCTATAGTATAACTAACTGGCTCAAACAACTACCAAGCCGACTGATGAGCGGCGGATCCGCGATTTTCTGGCTTCTGTGATCAGAACATTAGTCGAATTGAAGTGATACAGAGACACGGCAAGCAATATTCTATTTTCTTTATTTTCCATTTAATTTTTTGTTTTGGTATTTTTATTTATTTTAAAAAGATAAAAAGAATAAAAAGTAGAGTCAGTTGAAAATTCTGGCAGAAGTAAAAACAACTCATCTTTCATTTTTCTTTTTCAAACATTCTCAGTTCATTTCCTTCCGTAGCGGTATATATCAATTCAAGAAACGCGCGCGTCTGCAGCGCAACGACAGCCTCTCCAATACACCCATTGCCTATGGCGGTGCAATTATCGAAACCCTTCCCCTTTTGAGCGCAGCTTCGTTTTATTCGCTTTTTTATTTTTTCAAATCAAATAAAAACCCTTTTTATAAACTAAGAATAAGAACGATAAAAAGTGAGCAATGAAGATATTTTCATTCATTTCGTACACTGGTTCTCTTCGCACGGTGAGTAAACACCGCGTTATTCTCTCGCCATATATAGTTTACAGACACCATAGATAAGTGTAATCCTTAACGAGGAGATAAGAAGAAGCCGCGGTTGCCCCTCCCATTCATTCGTTCCATTCACTCCATTCATTGCATTCATTGATCGCATCTGCCAAAGTCCCCCGATAACCCCTCGTTTCTTTCTGTGCCGTGACATCCCCCAATAAAGAAAGCAATTCCAGCTTCGCGGCTGCGTCTGAGGCGCCTGAGGTGGACACGTCCAGCTTCCTCGGCCAAACCAGCTCAGGCGCATGAGCGAATGAATGGGCGAACGAAACTCGAGTGGGTCGACGAAACTCGCAACAACAAAAGCTTGCGCCACAGACGTTGCAGCACACAACGAACCAGCGAACGAACGAACGAACGAACGAACGAACGAACGAACGAACGAACGAACGAACGAACGAAATCCAATTCCAGCGAGCGGAATCCGAATGCGAGAAACCCGAATGAACGAGACACAGACGAGAGAGAAAGCGAAGAGGCGAAGAGGCGAAGAGGCGAAGAAGCACAAGCCGATAGGCCATCCCTCCGGGCAGCCAAAGCCACCTCCTCGATGGAGGAGAGACGCAGAGATGGCCGAGGGAGGACTTCAACGACGCGAGGAAGAACTAGCCGACTAACCAACCCGCTAACTTCTGAAGCAAAGAGAGGGCGAGTTCCATGAACGAAACCAAGAAGCCCTTCGAAAAAGAATGCTCTGAGAACGGAGGCAGAGAGATAGCGAAGCAAAGCAAAGCAAAGCAAAGTAGAGCAAAGCAAACTTGAGGCTCTCTGAAAAAGCAAAGCGCAGCAACTACAATCAACAACAACAACAACAGCAACAGCAACAACAACAGCTTGAGGAGCAGAAAGAAGCGTCTTGGCCAACGATCCGGCGCTCACACAAATCAAATCAAAACCTGAACCCCCCGAGAGGCGCCACGACCAGAGTGATGCCACCAAGACGGCAGAGCTGAAGAAGAAGCCAGGCGTGGCCCTGCCTGAGAGCTCTTCCGCTGCGAGAAGGCAACCAAGTAGCCACGCAAAGCAGTCAGGCAGACAAACAAACAACTAAACAACCAAACAACTAAACAAACAAACAACTAAACAACTAAACAACTAAACAAACAAACAACTAAACAAACAAACAACTAAACAACTAAACAAACAAACAAACAAACAACTAAACAACTAAACAAACAAACAAACAAACAAACAAACAAACAAACAAACAAACAAACAAACAAACAAACAAACAAACAAACAAACAAACAAACAAACAAACAAACAAACAAACAAACAAACAAACAAACAAACAAACAAACAAACAAACAAACAAACAAACAAACAAACAGGCATTCGAAGGCAATCCCGCGCAGGTGCTGGCCAGCCTAGGGGTTCTTTTTCAGGCTTTTATTTTCATTCATCCCATCATTATTTATTTTAATTAATTATTAATCAATTAATTAGTTTGCAAACTGGCGGAGATAACTTAACCACTACTACTACGAGAGAGAGTACCACCGAACAAAGGTATTCTGTGGCCTCCCTTTTTACCTGTCTCTACCTAGAGACTAGAGCAATTGGTTTGTTTTGTTTCTATTTCTTCTTCTTTCGAGTTTCTTAATTATTATTATTGTTATTGTTATTGTTATTTTAATTAAATAAAATTCAATTGAACCAACCCATCTCACTTGTTTCAACCTCTTTCTTCTTTATTCTGAGACTGAAAGAAGAGCTTGAAGAGACTGTGTCTATCAGGAAGTCTGCCTGCGGTGTGTATGTATGTTGATTCCAAATATCATCAAGGGATTCCAGGAGTGGCAGGAGTTCTGGCCCGCGATTCTTGCTCGCGCTGCACAACTCCAGCACACCTCCACGCCTGCACCTGCACTGCGGCAGCTAACCTATTTATCTAAGTTTACTGCAACCAGTCTGTATTCGGCAGCAGGAGTTCTTGAGTCTGCCTTTCTGATGAAATAAGAACCTCTCGCTATCGAGGCCCTTTACCTTGTGAAAGGCAGGAGTCGAAGGAGATCGTTCCCATTTGAAGAAATCAGATTCATATTCTACGGGTTTGATCGCATTTTGCCCAATGTTCTTATAAAATATTCTTTTGGCATTTTAGCTCGCTCCCAGTGTTGAACATCGCGGGAAAAAGGCAAGTCAATATCTACAACATCGAGCAATTTCTCAGCTTGCAATAGTAGTAGTGTTTATTGATGAGAGGGTTCGTAGTTGTTGTGAATCGCCACCATCATCGTCACCATCGACAATTATTGAGAATCAGAAACGAAGAACGAAGAACATCTCAGCGAAAGTTGCAATACTCGCAGATTGTTATAAATTCGAGTTCAGGCAGGTTGATTCAGGCACGGCTTCAGACACAAGAAGGGGGTCAATAGATCACGACTTGGGAGGCTCAGCATTGCGTCAGCAGCTTGAGCAAAAAAGCCCATCCTGAATGAGTCTTTTGGTTTGTCTCTGTCCAGTGAAATAAAGGTTGATTACGTCAGATCAAGCTGGTTGGCTGCATGCAATCTTGCGACTCAGCTTTAAAATTTTTCGAAGCTTTGCGTTTCCCAAGCTTACAACGCTGCCACGTATGTCTTGACTTAGCATTCGCTCTGACTTTACGGTCAAAATTGAGTCATGCATCGAGAATCTCAATTCGTACATCTTCAAAGACAATTGTTCATTTATAGAGAGACTATATAGCTTTTTAAGCCCAACGTATTTTCAAGAACTAGCTAGAAGTTGATTGTTTCAAATCATCAATTGTTACTGTCAGCCAACCGGTGCTGCTTTTGAAGCTTTCAAAAGACATGCCGAGTATTGGATCAAAATGACCATTTGGGTCTCTGCCCGTCTCTGGCGCCATCTAGCAAGCTTGCTGAATGGCGTTTTTTTACTGCTTCAAAAAACATACTTTTAAAACATCACAGGACACATTTCTTTCAATTTATAATCTTTTTATTAAAAGGAAATTTGCTAAAGAGACTGACCTGTTCGTTCATGGTGTTGTCGAAACATCATCCTCCGAGTTTCCGGTGGGTTTATTCTTTGTTGCGTGAATGAGGTAATCATAAAATGAGAAGGGTGAATAAGGCGCCCGGGGCTTTGGCGCCTTCTATGGCATGACGCATACCAATGTACATGCGGACCTGATCAGAAATGATGACGCCATCGAAAAATGAAAATCTCTGTTTATTCATCTTTCTTTTTCTTCTCTTCTCTCTCTCCTTTCCTCTCCTTTTACCAACATTGTTTATACCTTCTAATGTATAAAAACATCCAAGTTTACTTCCTTTTTCTTCTCTTGCATCTTGTAGCTATTGACTATGAGTATGTCCTTTCTTCTACCTTTCCTTCTTTACCCCTTTAATGTTTTGCTTTCTACACCCTTCGGCATTTTGCATCTTTCGTCCCTCATGATGGCAGATAACTCAGGCTGACTATTGTCATATGAAAAAGGAATCTGCCGCATCGCAAGTGATTGGACGTAGCTGCGGCTACAAGCAGTAAATAGGTGTCATGTCGCTGGCTAGTCTGGCCTGTTCAGCTTGGAGGTTCAACTTTATATTTGTTTTAGAGTAACAGCAGATCAGAGGATTGATATCGTAACCCCAGGAGAATTAGAGAAGGAAAATTTGCGACTGCTTCTATTGGAGATTGGTGAGATAGCCTCATTCTCAGCAAAGCTTTGAATTCTGAAAGTTCTGAAAATCTTACTATCGCAAACCCAAGTTTACTTTTTATCCTTTTGGCAGGTTTAAGCAGTGTGGAATAGGAGATGGTATGGTCGAACTTCTTCGAGCTTACGATACCATTGTAAGATGTAAACGTGTTTGAACAAAAACAAACACAAAGATTATCCTTAACGACTTCTTTAAAAAGACAAACATTTTTTGAATCGCCAGCAACCTTTGTCGATTGACAGAAGAGTCAAATAGAGATCATCGGTCCTTAGCCCAGAGAAATAGGATTATGAGAACTGCAAATGAGTAGAGAATCGAAGTGTTGCGGTTAATTCTAATTTCCAATCTTAGGATCTGCAAGGCTGAAATTCTCTAATCTTATGCGTTGACCGTTTAGATTCTGCGGGTAACTAGCACCAGAATTCTTTTTGGCTAAAGTAGAATTTGGGGGGAAAGAAGAAGAGAAAATAATAATGTGGTGAAGAACGTGCCGCCTGCGAGACAGTTCTAGCTCACCATCGTAGTTCTTACTTTGTTACTTTCTACCGACGTATTGAGTCCGGAGGAACCATGAACACCATTTGAAAAAGTTACCTTTCTTTTTCCGAAGTCTGCTGTCCGCACTCCGTGTCGCTTTGCCTTTGGGTCTTTAGAACACAGGAGGTCATGATGATTGATTGAGCTGCAAGCAAACCAACCAATTTATCTACACGGATTTAGCAAAATGTGGTATTGAAACCGATGATGTGGGTTTTTACAGGTTGGCCCTCAGTCTGATTAATTGATTGATTGACTTGCTTTCTTGGCTTGGCTTGGCTTCCTTTGCTATCGCTTCACACATATAGCAAACATTTGATGGAAGAGGGGGGGGTATTGTGCAACGTTTTCCCCCTTGATGTTTCAGGTTCTCTGCCTTTCATGACTTCCAGTTTGTTTTCCCCTCATCCAAATCGTCCACCCTCACCCTCCTTTTCATTGGGTTTGTTTATTTGTTTTTAATTTCATGAAATGAAAGCAATTGTTTAAAACTTTTAAAATAAAGTTTAAATGCCTGCTCTCATCATGAGTTGTTTATATATATACTTTTAGAACATTTCAATCAAATAAGTTTTTGTTAATTATTATATAATATAATATTCTCTTGCTATCTGAATATTTTTATGTACCTAGCCTAACTCAAGCATCCACTCCTTCATTCGCTCATCGTTCGCATGTTTCCTTCGCCGTGGCTCTCCGCAGTGTCGGCACCAGCATTTCCTCTCGGCGGTGGCCTATCAATAACTGGCTACCTCCCTGCAGAACCTCTGCGCCTGCCCATTCGGTCGTTTCCTTGGTAGCTAAAGCACAGTGCATGCTCTTCATTCTCTAGAGTAGTTTTTAGTGGAATCAACGCAACAAGAGAACGATATGAACGAGAAGAACAACTCACAATTTGATGACTTCGCAGCCTCGCTTTCTTGAGCTCCTGGCCTCGTTTCAAGATGGCTGCGGTGTTGATCTATATTAACATCGCTCGCTAATTGATTACGATCAGAGATACCTGGCTTCAGACCGCGTATGTGAGCCCGGACATCTGTCAGCTTGATCCGTTCGTTCAAGTCACATGTCTCTCTGATGCTGGTTGGACCCTCAATGTGAATTGATTTGGGTTGGAGCTACAACTACTACTATTACTATAAACATTAGTACCTCTATGAGAGCACTGGGCCTAGCTATTTCTCTCAGTGAGTGTTACCTATGAGCTGTATAGTCTGCAATAGTCTTTAGTAGGAGTATGCAGTCTAACTATTGAGCCCTTAGGACTTCTATGTAGATTTACTCCTGGCTATCCATCTCCATAGGCACTAGTAGGCACTACTAGTACTAGCACTGCTTTCATATTTTTTCTTATTCTTGTTCATGGCTCTGGAGAGCGGCCAGAGACACCTAGCCTGCATCGCAAGATATCACCAGCACAAGGCAGCTAGCATTGCATTGATGTTGATGTTTGTTAGCAATACTTGCCCTCCACCTTCGTTCATGGCATACCTATCTTGTGACCGTCTGTCTACCTCTTTGTCTATTTAAGTTGTTTGTGTAGTTCATTCTGCGAATTGTTTTCTAGCTTCAATTACTTACGTCGAAAGGTAGCTAGGGCCAGATACATCTACGTAGTAGGTAGGCGTTAATAAGAGGGATCATCTACTAAAATATAAAGAACAGAACAGAACTACCAATGCCTTCTATGCGGACCTAGGCACCTACTACAAACGGAAGATGTTTGGCTAGGAGTTGTTCTACATATTCGGTGCATAGTAGTAGTGGCCTGGTAGTGAAATGCATACGCATAGCATATAGATGGGTATCTGCAATAAGGCGCCTCTAGCATAAGCATTGCGGGATAAAAATTGAATCATATCGTAGAGAGGACAGAGATTTCAAAGAAAGGACAAGAACAGAGGGAAAGTGAAGCGTGGAAGGAAGGAAGGAAGCCAGGAAGGAAGGAAGGAAGCCAGGAAGGAGGAAGAAGGGGCACCTAAGTTTTCAACTTTGAAAAGGAGGGAAAGGAAAGAAGGAGGGCAGGAAGGAAGGAACAGTTGAACAGACAAACAGACCAGACGGATAGAGGCAGAGAGAGACTCAAACAGAACGAGCACGAAGAAGAAAGCAAGAGAAAGAAGCTCTTCTTCGACCCATCAGCGGAAAAAGAAGAAAAGCGACGAGCAGAAGACTGCTTTGGTGCGAGGGAACCCATTCCTCGCTTTGCCTAATGAAGAAGCGATGCACAAGCAACTGAAAACTTCAAAGCACGAGAGGAGGGAGAATGGGGTGTAGACGGGAACTAGAAGAAGAGAGGGAAGTGCCTCTGCGCCACGATCGCGCAATGTTTTTTTTTCATCAACTTTTTTTAAAATTTAAATCATATTTTCTACTAATTATCTTTTAATTAAAGCTTTAAAGATTATAGATATAGATATATATACTTTACTATATATATGTGCATAGTTCGCTCACTCACTGATCAAAAGCAGGACTTCCTTAGGTTTGTCGGATGTCACGGCAGTCAATAAGGTTTTGAGAAACATCTCATCGCTCGCCTTTGGTGCCTAGCCATATTAAATGTTCTATTCGATCAACCAATCACCAAGCTAAGCATGTAGTGCCAAGCGTCAGTCTGTCATTTGGCAAAGATACGGCTACAGCCTACAGTGGGAGGAATCCTTGAGAAAGCATGTATGACATCGTTGCTTTCGTCGCCTCCGTCATGCTTTTAGTTTTCCTGGATCGTGGAATGAACAAACAAACAAACAAACAAACAAACAAACAAACAAACAAACAAACAAACAAAAGAGAAATGCTCGCGTGGTGTGATGGCTGTCTAACAATAAGAAATGCTTATTTTCATTTCACATTTCATTTTTCTTTTTTTAAACCTACCTATCAGTACTTTCGTTATATACAACATCATGAGAAAGCCTGGCCTCAATGCATTTAGTAAATTCGCTGTGAGTGACAAACTCCTGCCAACGTCACTCAACAGAAGGCACCTCGTTCTACAGGTATGATTCTTCGCTGCAGTGTGGTGTCTTCAGTGTATAAACCCTTGCGCGAAGGTAGTTTTAGAAGGATGCAGTGCAATATACAGAAGCAGCTCAAGTCATGGATCAATGCGCACGCGATAGAAATGCAATGCCACTTACTTCTGATTTTACTGTAATTCATATCTTTGTTTCTTTAATAACTCTTCTTCTTTTTTTTTCAAGTGCACTCTTTTTTTTTCTTTTTATGCTTGTGGCTGCTCAAGTATTGCTGTGATCATCAGACAGAGGAAAAGAACGAGTAGGCCTATGATATATGAATGTATGTGATCTAAAGCAATTCACAACAGGATTTTTTAAGAGTGGAGTTGCCTCCGTAGATCTAGCAGAATAAAGCCCACATGTTTTTTTCTCCTTTGAGCAAATAAGTATTTCATTCGCTCCTCTGCTGTGTAAGATGGCAGTACTTGAATACTTAACTAGTGCTAGCCCTTGCTGAGTTTCCTGTCAGTGAGGCTTGTGAGGGCACTTCTCCCCCGGTCACTATAAATGGAGCATTGCTATTCAGTGTGTAGTGGGGAGGGAATAAGATACCTTCAGTAGAACTCTGCCTCTCATGTCACTGGATTCATGCAGAGGCAGAGTTCATGGGTGTAGAAACTGGAGAGGCAGAGCCCTCAACTTTGTTATTTTCTTTCGTTTCTTAGTTTGTTGCAGTTGCTGTTACCGAGATGCCGAGAGGGCGATGGAGAAAAGAAGGCTTCTTCTCCACCTATCTACTTATTGTCGCAGTCCGTATCGTCTACCACTTTACTTGAACTAAAGCTGCAGTCTACTTTAAAATCCACCAAACTTGCCAGCTGCAGTTGCAGTCGTTCGGCCAATCTGATCTATAGCACCACCCTCTACAATCTCATAGTTTGGGCAGCGCTAAGAGCACAGTTTGAGCAGCACTGGTGCTCTTCACGGGGTCTTACTGTGACCGAGAAGCGCTTTCTTTTGCTCTTTCCTTTCTTCTTCTTCTTTTTCTTCTTCTTCACCTAAACATTTTTTATTCAAATAGTAAAAATAATGATGTATTTATCTTTATTTATTAATTATTATTATTTTAATTAATATTAATATTATTATTATTATTATTATTTTCTCATGGTCATGTTGCTTCCTTGGATACAATAAATGTTCAATTTAAGAAGTTTTATCATAACTGGTAGTCGTGTTTCAATTTCTTTTGCTCCCGCCACGTTCCATTTGTTCTAGCTGGCGTGGAGTCCGCGAATCTTGGATTGGAACCACGCGAATGCAGAGACTGCGAAAGAAGAAGCACAGACTGATAATAGACATACACAGAAAGAGAGACAGACAGACAGACAGACAGACAGACAGACACTCTACTTACCTGCCTATCTCTATCTGCCTAACTAACTAACTCACGACTGCCTGCTGACTGACTAACTGACTCAGCTGCCCTCTAAAAGGATCATCCTTCACAACCTAATCAGACGAGTTGTAGAAACGGACGCATACGATAGATGTAAGCAGAGACCACTTCTTTCTATCTTTCTATCTTTCTATCTTTCTGTCTTTCTGTCTTTCTGTCTTTCTGCCTTTCTGTCTTTCTGCTAAAAGGCTCTCATCATCCTTGTTTTCTGTCATTTTCATAACATAACACACATACATCAGAAACAGCGAAATAAGGATAGCAAACACGAAAAGGTGTTTAGTTTCATTTTTCATGGAAATTTAGAATTGACATGAAGGAGCAGCCATGGCTAATAGATTGAAAATAAACTGTCAGTAAACCTCCTACAACAGAGAAAACAGGCCATAAGAGCAGTAGAATGAGCTGACATATCATACTACTACGTACACGGCTGTGCAATGCAACGTAATACAATACAACGCAATGCAACGCGATGCAAAACAATGATTGCAATGCAATGCAATGCAATGCAATGTAATGCAATGTAATGTAATGCAATGTAATGTAATGCAATGTAATGCAAAAAAGCTCACATGGCCCTAACAGCAGCGATAATAAATCTGCCGTTTGTGTTCTACTTCAGACTCATTCATTCATTCATTGCTTGCTTGCTTGCTTGCTTGCTTGCTTGCTTGCTTGCTTGCTTGCTTGCTTGCTTGCTTGCTTGTGATAAGGTGAGTGAGTGAGTGAGTGAGTGAGTGAGTGAGTGAGTGAGTGAGTGAGTGAATAGACGTTCTTAGATGTTCTCTAGCTAATCTATTGTTTTTCATCCCCTTAGTATCAGCACCCTATCCACCACTATCTCTACCGATATGCCCTCTCTATATACCAGCTAGCTAGCTAGCTTAGCTATCTGCCTTTCCCAACAGCAAGACTCCTCTGTGCCCTCCCTACCCCTCTTCACCTCTTTTTAAAGCTTTTCTCAGCTCTTTTCACTGTTTCTCAGAAACCTGCTGTGAAAATTCTCAGATTTTTTTATTTACAAAGAAATCTTGCGTGCTTCTTCTTGCTGGCTGTCTCAACGCTGTCTGCTCTCCAATTTACAGGCACCAGCTTCTTTCAGTCGGTCAGTGGCGTGGCTCCTCAAAAGCTGTAGCCGCCTGGCAAAGGCGGTATCGGGCCTGCTTTGTTGTGAACATTAATAATTTGATTAATCGCTCAATCGATTACTCCGTCACCCGATCCATCGATCATTTATTGGTTTCACTGTTTATTTTCTCTTCTTACTTAGAGATTAATCTCTTTCTTTCTAATTTTTTCTCTTTTTCTTCTTTGCTATATTTATCAACTCTACAAAAGAAAAGATTAATGAAGTAAAAATAGGAAGTTTTCTATTTTTACCTCTTCCTCCTCTTCTTCGTTTTCTTCATTATAACCCTCCCGCATATGTTTGTTAACGATCTCTTTTACGATAAATGTTGTTTTGAGGCTAAACACAAAACTTTTTAGACATGTAAACATTTTTACATAATATAAGGAATTATTAACGCTTTAATGGTGTGACTACAACAACTACTAGGTTTCCTTTTTAATTCATAAAAACAATTCTATCTTCAAAGTAACTAAAACTTTACTTAATCGATTGCGATTGATTAAGACTGAAATGATCCAATCAATCGAACAATCAGACATTCAATCAGAATCATAGAAAGCAAAGCTCTAAAGCAAAAGCCCTCGGGCTCTGTCTCTGTATCAGACAGAAGACAGAAGACTCTTCCTTCGCCTCCCTCAGAGGGAGCGAGCGAGTGCTCAAGTGAGTGAGTGAGCAAGCGCGTTCACCAAAGACCTGCCCAAAATGTGGAGCCGCAGGGTTACTACTGCCACTGCCGTGGTTCAGGCTGCCCGCCGTGCTGGCGTGCGCAGCCTTGCCAGCGTGCCCAAGAAGGCGCCTCACCCCAACGAGTCGTTCCTCCAGGGCAACAGCGCCGTCTACCTTGAGCAGATGTATGAGGTCTACAAGACCAACCCTGACAAGGTCGACGCGTCTCTTGCGACCTACTTTCGCAACGTAGACAATGGTCTCGACGCAGGCCAGGCCTTCCAGCCCTACCCGGGCCTCACCACCCAGCTCTCGGCTGCCTCTTCCTCTGTCGCTGCTGGACACAACATCAGTGAGACCAAGGCCGCAGCCGACACCATCAACTTGCTGCAGCTTATTCGCGCCTACCAGACCCGTGGTCATGAGCAGGCCAACCTCGACCCCCTCGGCATTACCAAGCCCTCAGATCTCCCTGACTTGGACTACCGCACCTACGGCTTCACTGAGGCCGACCTCGAGCGTCAATTCGACCTCTCCGGTGTGGAGAAGGAGATCAAGGGCATCCTCGGACTCAACCGCCCTGCTAAGCTCGGCGAGATCCTCGGCACGCTCGAGGAGGCCTACTGTGGCAATGTTGGTCTCGAGTACATGCACATCATGGACCGCGAAAAGTGCAACTTCATCCGTGAGCGCTTCGAGAAGCCGCACGCCATCAAGGATGGCCTCACCAAGGAGGAGCGTCTTCAGATCCTCGAGCGTCTGACCTTCGCCGTCATGTGGGAGTCCTTCTTGTCCACCAAGTGGAACACTGCTAAACGCTTCGGTCTCGAGGGTGCTGAGTCCTTCATCCCTGGTTTCAAGTCCCTCATCGACCAAGCTACCCTCAACGGAGTTGAGAACGTCGTTATCGGTATGCCTCACCGTGGCCGCCTTAACGTCATCGCCAACGTGGTTCGCAAGGATCTCTACAAGATCTTCCTCCAGTTCAAGGGTCTTAGTGTTCAGAACGAGGCCATGTTCAAGAGTCTCCGTGGTGATGACTACGCTATCAGTGGTGATGTCAAGTACCACTTGGGTATGACTTACAAGCGCAAGTACCCCGACGGTCGCCAGGTCGAGCTTTCTCTCGCTGCCAACCCGTCCCACCTTGAGGCTGTTGACCCTGTCGTCGTCGGTAAGGCCCGCGCCAAGCAGTACTACGACAACGACGAGGAGGGCAACCGCACCATGCCTGTGCTTATCCACGGTGATGCCGCTTTCTGTGGCCAAGGTGTCGTATACGAGACCATGAACATGAGCGGACTCCCGGACTACAAGACTGGTGGTTGCATTCACATCATTGTTAACAACCAGATCGGTTTCACCACTGATCCTCGTCAGAGCCGCTCCACTCGCTACTGCACTGACCTCGGTCGTGCTTTCGACTGTCCTATCTTCCACGTGAACGCTGACGACCCCGAGGCCGTTGCGTACATCTTCAAGGTCGCCGCTGACTACCGTCACAAGTACCACTCTGATGTTATCATCGACGTGGTTGGCTACCGCCGCAACGGCCACAACGAGATGGATCAACCCCTCTTCACTCAGCCTAACATGTACCAGATCATCAAGAAGACCCCGAGCGTTCTTGACAAGTACAGCACCCACGCCATCGAGTCCGGCCTCTGCGACCAGGCACACGTGGCCTCTGTCAAGAACATGGTCATGGAGATCTATGAGGAGGAGTTCCGCAAATCCACCGAGCCTAACCAGTACATTGATGACAACGAGTGGATCGACTCCAAGTGGGAGGGCCAGACCGCTATTGGCAAGTTTTCCAAGCGCCAACCCACCCGTGTCGATGAGGATGTCCTCAAGAACATCGGTGAGGTTATCTTCCAGCCTCCTGAGGGATTCTCTCCCCACCGTACCATCAAGAAGCTCCTCAAGGACAAGCTTGAGATGGTCCGCTCCGGTGAGAACATTGACTGGGGATGTGCTGAGCTCCTCGCGTATGGTTCCCTCCTTCTTGAGGGCAAGCACGTCCGCGTCAGTGGCCAGGACTCCCAGCGTGGTACCTTCTCCCACCGTCATGCCGTGCTCCACGACCAGAACGAGCCGTACGGCACTTGGTCTGGTTTGAACGAGCTCTCCAACGCCTCCAACGTCAAGGCCATCGGTGAGGGTAACGACAAGATCGCCAAGGCCTCTGTCTGCAACTCCCCTCTTAGCGAGTACGGTATCATGGGCTTTGAGCTTGGATACGCTCTCGAGGACCCCAACGCCCTCATTATCTGGGAGGCTCAGTTCGGTGACTTCTCCAACGGTGCCCAGATCGTCGTCGACCAGTTCATCAGCTGTGGTGAGACTAAGTGGAACCGCCAGTGTGGTCTCACCCTCATGCTTCCCCACGGATATGATGGCCAGGGTCCTGAGCACAGTTCCTGCCGTATTGAGCGCTTCCTCCAGCTCTCCGATGAGGACCCTGATCAGATCCCTGAGCACTCCGGCCGTGAGCAGAGTATGGCTATCCAGAACAACAACTGGCAGGTCTGTAACGTCACCACCCCGGCCCAGATCTTCCACTTGCTCCGTCGTCAGGTCCACCGTGGCTTCCGCAAGCCTCTTGTCATCGCCACCCCCAAGAGCATGCTCAAGGATGACCTTGTCCGCTGCACCATGGAGGACCTCGCCGGCCCCGATGCTTACTTCCACCGCTGTCTTCTTGAGTCTGACCCTGTAGTCAACGCCACCCCTGATGAAGACATTCGCCGTGTCATCTTCTGTACTGGTAAGATCTACTACGAGCTCGCTACCTACCGTAAGAAGCACGACATCAAGGATGTTGCCATCATCCGTATTGAGCAGATCACGCCGTTCCCCTTTGACCGCGTCGCTGAGACATACCAGAAGTACCCCAACGCCAAGCTCGTCTTTTGCCAGGAAGAGCCCAAGAACATGGGTACCTGGTACTTCTGTGATGACCGCATCTACACCGCTATTCGCCAGGTTCGTCTCGACCGTGGCGAGAACATTGAAAACGAGCCCGAGCTTCGCTGTGAATACGTTGGTCGCTCTACTATGGCCAGTCCCGCCGTGGGTTACGGTGGTGTCCACGCCCTTGAGCAGCAGGATATCATCGAGCGTGCTTTTGCAGAAAACCCGGCCTCTGAGGAGTAATTTCAGTTCATTTTCACCTTGCTTTTTTGAATTTACTTTTCATCATGTCTTACCAAGGTTAGTGTTTTTCACCAAGAATCACAATCCATTTGACTTTTCTTCTTTGTTGATGAAGAATAGAACAAATGAACTTTGGTGTTGCAACTCATTTCCCGTGCTATCATCTTCAAAAATACTCAATAGACATTTATATCATCACAATAACAACAAAGAACCTGCTATGTTTTTCTTTCTCTCGCTTATTCGTAGTACCTCTCATGCTCGACATATGTTCAAGACTCTGAACTGTTTTAGTAAACAATTTATGCGGCACCAACTGTAAACCGGAGAGTCAAGATTTAGCTACCTCTCTTTTCCCTGTGAACGGGCGCGTCCGGTTCTTTGATTATTCATGTTTGCTATTTGCTCCATGTAATCAGTACTATGTCTGTAGTATATTTATATATCCTTCTCTTTTCACCATTCTCACCACTCTCACTTTGGTGAACTCTAATCAAAACATCCCAAATGTTGTGACAGAGACTTTGTATTTTGGGCGCTTATCAACAAGGTAGTGCTTTCTTGTAAGGAATCTCCCCTTCGTGCAAAGTGAAATGCATGTTTAACTTATAGTTGATATCTTTCTTTTTATTAATTAAAATATGCTGTTTTTTTTATTTTTATAGATTATTCGATATGAAATCCCGAATAATTGTGCCCATCTTATGCATTCACATCTTTCATGCATTCACATCTTTGGTGAGAATGAGGCTCAATAGGAGAATTGCCCGGGCAGCACGACAGCTTGCAGAATTCGAAAACCCGCAATCAGAGACGTGAGGTGGAGCAGAAGCATGTAAAGCAGAATCAAAACCACTTACCAAGGTATCTCTAAAAGCTGCGCGAATGAGGAACAGTAACTTCGAGTTTGCAAATGCTTCAGCAGCTTCGTTTGCCACCCCAGTTGACGTGAAGTTAGAGCCCGCAAGAGATGTTCGCATTCCCATTTCTGCAAATTAGCATGTTCGTTGAATGATGCATTTGATATGGAATTGGACATCAGCAGAATTGGACATTGGACACCCGTGCCATCCATAGTGTCCATATTAGGTATTTCAAGTTGTGTATCTGTCAGTCTTATGTTCGAATAACATTACCTTGCTTTAGCAAAAGGTTCATATGTCTATAACTTACGCTGTTCCAGGGTGATGAGATTTTCCCAATCCCGAGGGAATAATTTCTGGTGTGCCTGATCCAAGATTGTCGGATCAAATGCACTCTTTTCAAAGGACATATCAAAATCTACAGGTGCAAGTAGAACATCCTGTTCCAATGGGGCATCGAGAATCACCATATTATTCGCATGAGAGTTGCAGTGCACACCAGTGTCATCAGGGTAGGTTCCCCACGATAGTCCAGCTGCAGCCAGAGCATAGCATGTCACACCACACTGCCAGCCCAGGACAAAGGCCAGCTGCAAAAGAATGCTCCCATTCGCCGTTTCATCTTCGGAAATCTCCTCCAGTGCACTTTCAAGATCCCGGACTGTAGGAGCCCACAGTGGATGCAATGAATACCTGATGCCGGGTACTTTCTCTTGAAGTTTCACAAGTCCTCGAAGATCCTGCACAGGAAGACCACACTCCGCAATGGTGGCGGTTTCCCACACTTCATCTTGCATGCCTCGTGCTTCAGAAATACGCCTCTGAAGTATTGGTATCGTGTCTTCTCCCATATGAGCGCACATCATTGGTATTAAAAGCTCAATTCCAGCAAGCACATGATCACCAAGGCGTCGATCACCTAGTGTCTCATAGACATTGCCAAAGCACGCAACCTCTTCAGGCAACCCAGGAGTATAATATCGGTAAAAGCAAACAGGGACATTTCCGGCACGAACCCCATACGGAGTAAGAACCTCGTGAACTAATTCACTCATTCGCATTTCTATTCTGGAGGTGTCTGCAAAGAGACATCCACGAACAGTCTCCTCGCCATGATCTCCACGAGTCTCGATGGTGAAGCCATCCTCATTATTCCCGCAGCCTTTGATACGGTAGGCACGATTGTTAAGGCGTACGATTGCAGATCGGACCCCGGAAGCACTGCACTTCAGAGCACTAGGCTCTTGCAATGCTTCCAGCTCTGTACACTTTATCATAGGCAATGTTGTGAGAGCCCCAGGGGCAAAGACACTCTTTTCCGAAGAACTTGCAAACATACAATGCGCATGTGCAGGCATTCGAGGCTCCACAAGCACACGAGGCTCGATACCACCTTCATTATGGATTATCACACTAGCATGGTCCTCAGAACTTGCATAGCTATCAGGAACAAAATGTGGTACAGAAAATATGCGTCCTGCGGTTGGTTTAAGCCAAGTTGGTGAGGAACCAAAAAAGAGATCTGCGCGTGAATGAAGAATCAGTGCTTCTCTGCAGAGCTCGCAAGCAGAGTTTGATGGTGAATGCACAAAAAGACGATCCTCCTTGGTAAGTCCCATACCAATTTCATAGCTCATTTGTTCCTCAGAGGTCATACCCTCATCGAGATTAAACACTACATTTGTTGGGGGGTTCTTAGCAGTTGGCCCAGTTAGGAGATTGAGCCAGTGCGAGACCATCATTGTGCCACTAGCAAGGCATGGGCACACCCAAGACCCAAAAAAACGCGTCTCCGGAAGCACGGGACGAGGAATAAAGCGTAAATCAGATCGCTCGGAGATTTTTCCAGGCAACAAGAGGTCCATTACGCGAGAATGAACGCATTCCAAGAATGCTTCGAATCTGGACTTGTTATTGAGATCAGTTACAGCCTTCGCATCAACATCATCCAGTGAACTAGTTACAATCTTCCTCGTTGTAGGTCCCCACATTCGAAATTGACGATCACACCGCAAAAATTCGCACATTATGGACGAAAGGCTATCGTTTGGAAGAGTCCCTTCAGTGTCCTGAAAACAATTCCACCGTTCCATAATGTCAGCGATATTTCGCAAGCCAAATGAACTCTTAGTAGTTTCTTGACAGAAAGGACATGCTTCTTGAGGTTGCCCTGAGTACACCTCCGTCATGAATTTCCATGCAAACGACTGCCCAGTGGCAACAGGAATGCAAAGCTCCTTTGCAAGTGAGGCCATGCAACAGTCAAACATCACTCCCACATCAGCACAGTTGAATATAACTGTTGACATCCGTGCTAGCTCTACAACAGTTGGCCAATTCTCCAGAATATCACCATCCAGAGTGAGGATTGTGGAGCGAAGGTTGTGCTGTTTAAGTAAGTTTAAACGAGCTACATCGACTTTACTTTTGCCGATATCATCTCGACTTGACAAGCATTGGCGTGTCAAGTTGGACGCATCGACCTTATCATAATCAAGAAGAATGATACATCCCACGCCGAGTCGCGCCAGAGTAAGGGCAGTGTTTTGTCCTACACCACCAGTTCCCACAACTAGACAAACCTGGCGATTCACAAGTCCTTGATCAAAATCGACCATAACGCGCTGCCGATCGAAAATATCCCCGTATACTTCCGGAGGCGGGGGCTTCTTACGATGTTCTACAGACCGACCACTTTTGTACTCTTCGCTATTTGGATCCCACTCTTCATCCCGGCGCAAGAAACCTGGTTTTAACGCATCAGACTGAAAAGAACGCTCAGGTTGCTGATCACACCATGTGCGGAGGTCTGACAAAGAATTGTCTACAGCCTCAGGAACAAACGGTGCTGGCGAATCTGTACTAAAAAGTCCCCCATCAGTCACGAGTGTGTACAGGTGATTAAATATCGCGACAACTGCCTCGATTTCCTGAATAAGAAGGAAAACGCGAAGCTCTCGCGGGCGATGAGTCCAGTAAAGAGAGTTTTTAACGCATCCTTTCCAGTATTCTGGTACACCACTCTCATAAAAGCCTTCTAGCATTTCATTGGGCATATGCTGGTATATAATGTGAGCTGCTCGAAGCTTTGCCAAAAACTTAGGGTGGTAATCCTCCATAATGGAATTGGCTAACCCCCGGGGATCGGGAAATTTCGCAGTGCCTGCAAGCACCTCAAGGCTTTCGTCACATGCCGAGTGTGCTTCTGTGAATTGCAAACAGGTTTTGTCAAAGGACTCTGCAAAGTAAAGAATTTTTGACTCAGGGTTCAAGGCGGCTGCAGCCCAATGCGTAACGCAACCGAAAACTATGGCTCTAGGTATTTTATCCCCTTTTGCAAGCAGTTCTTCCAAACTGCCATATACGCCAATTTTTCCACACAGCCTAACATCATTATCAACAAGGAACTGCATCTGTGCCTGGTCCATAGTGACTGACTGAATGCCACTTGTGGACCAGAGCTGCGCTACGCGATTGTAGTCATACAGTGCTCGGAGCCAACGAAGCGTTTCGCACCAGAATAACTCGTCGAGTCTACTTCTGTGAGGATAAGGTTGAATAAGCTGCATAGCGTTGAAGAGAGCATGGAACCCGCACGCATTAGGATGCCACTGACGCAGTGATGTAGGTTGACAAAACGTGACATCACCGACTTTGAACTGATGCACCACATCCTTAATTTCTGGGGTGAAGGTCTTCTTGTTTCGACCTCCATTGTTATCATCACACGATTCATTGCGGAAATCTTTTGCAGCAGGAGTGGCAACAGAGAGCACAAAGCCACAGAGAATTTGGCCAACACGTTCTGCAGAGGTGTTGCAGGAAATCTCGAGTTGGTTTTCAATACCAACACCCCTCAGACGTGTCCGAATGCTTATCTCAAGCCGTGTATCCCGTTGTGCATCGTCAATTTCGCGAGCTAGATCTGCTGCAAGCACAAGATTTTCACCAGGCTCTGGGCAATCACGTACGCAACGCACGAGTTGAACACTAGTACTAGATCCTTTGGACTTGGTCTCAAGTTGCTTCAGAAGTTCTTGACCGAGGCCATATACTTCTTCGCGCCACGACATGATTCTTCCTTCCTTTCGTTCGTAGCTCTAGCCCGTCAACCGACACGTGTAATTAGAACAACGACTAGAGCGTCACCGTAACCAGGGACAGCGAGATCACTTGCAGTCTCCGCAAGGTTGAGTGGATTTACCTTGTGCGCCTTCTTCTTTCTTCTTCGTTCTTCTTTTCAAGTTCTTTGGATTCTCATCCTTTTTACCCAGAAACATTATTTAACTATGCCCTTACTTATTGTTTTCTCTAACCATTTAGATACGATTGGCTCTTGTTAAGTCGAGAGAACTTTCTACCCCTACGTACCTACTTTTTAATACAGAAGTGACTCTCACTTGTCACAACTCCTATCAATTCTTTGACTTGGTCAAAACCCAAGTCGAAATAATTCCCAATACAAAGTTGGTAGGAAGGTACCTAGGTAAGACAGAATTTACCAAGGTTAACCATCATTCTCACTTGTCAGAGGCAACTCCTATCAATCTTTTAAACTTGAGTAAAAACCAAGCCAAACAATCACTAATTGGTAAAGTGATCGAAAAGACTAATGTGAATTCCAAGTAAGATATCAGGTACGACGGAATGGTTTAAATAAATTATAGGCCACCAACCACGTGAAAGGCAAACGTCTTCAAGCATGACTGCAGTTCTCTAGTTACCGTTTTTGTTTTAGTATTTCAAGCAAACATCTATTTCAAAAAACAACATCTTGATAAGCTCAGTTTTTATATATTTACAGGTCGTGTTATATTTAGTTTTCTTCGTTTTGTATGCCCTGCTATCTTCTTCTGGGAAGAAACGTGGCATTTTGAGATTGATCTTGCACAACGTTTGAGGGACTTTCTGAGCTTTTCCTTTGTCATGTTTGTTTTATCACCCTTATTGCCATCATCATCATCATCATCATCATCATCGTCTTCTTCTTCTTCCTCCTCCTCCTCTTCTTCTTCAATATCAGTGTTATTGATATGTTTGTGCTTCGAGAGGAGGTCAAGTAAACTTTTCTCAGAAACCTCTTCAAATCTACCCTTTGCCATTTTCTTGCTGAAGAAGTCTGTGAGCAGCTTGATAACATTGCGTTGCCCTTTAGCTTCGGAACCTTTGAAAATATTGACCAACCATATCTCGATCTCTTCTTTAAGCATCTGTGTGCTGCTATGAGTAAAGGTATCAGGGATTTGAACTAGGGTGTTCTTGTGGGTATACAGTTTCTCCTTTTCATACAGTGGTTTGCACGCGCCAAATATGGTAAAACACATGCTTGATGGAAAATACTCCTGAGCATGTTTGCGCATCTTGGCTTGTGCCATTTTGTGGATCTTTTGGAGCATACTATCGAGATCACCTTCACAAGTGCATTCACTCAGCATGGAAAACATTTGCGTTTCTAGTTTCAACAGCTCCCACATCGATGCTGAAACGTGTAAACTTGGGGCAGCATTGTGTGATGTGATGCCGTGACATACCTTTCGAACGATGTCGAGAGCTTTTGTGTGGTCGATTCTTCTTTCTCTTCTCTGCAGGTAGACTAAGTCTGTTAGCTGCACCGTGTGTTGAAGAGACTCTATTGCAATAGAGTTCTCAAACATATCCATTCCAACAACTATAATCTTCAACTCTTTTCTGCATCGACCCTGCGATTCTCCGAAGCCACTGTGAACTAGCTGAATCAGTTCTAGGACTGCTTGAAGGTAGTAAACACCAACTTTGAGAGGCACTCGGAAAACAGTTTCATCAGACGATTCACGCTTTTGCGCTTTCAAGCCCAACAACCAATTTTTCCAACGCTCGAATTTGTCTTCTTGGAGAAAAATTCGCTGTTTTCCAGACTTGAAGACATCTTGGTTTAACATGTGAGTCCTATCTTTGGTGAATATTTGACGAATAAGTGCTTCCACGTTAACTCTCTTTAGCTTTTCAAGGAAAAAGGCATTTACGAAAAGTTCTGGCTCTTTGTAGCCGGCATTGCACCGTTTCGTTGAATAGGCCGCAAAAGTAACGACAGAGCATTTCTTGGGGTTGCACGCGATCATTTCTTCGGCCATCCATTTTGCAATCAGGATATGGCCTACGTTTGAGCTGCGAATATCAGGAGTCTCATCAAAACTTGCAGAATACTCGTTTATGATGAGGGTACAGGTAGAACCTGCACGCCTAGCGAGCTTGTCTAGCAAAGCTAGATAAGGAATCGGAATCCCTGGCTCGATGGTAGCCTTCGTAGAGTTTAACGAGCAGAGAACTTGCCTGAAAGTATCTGAGCATGCCCCGTGAAAGTTCTTACGTGGGAAAGTTGTAATCTTCTTGGTGATCAACATGGCTTGATCAGTATCTTCAAAGTTGACCGGAACTAGACCTCCTTGTCCTCCTTTCCCTAAACAGTATCCAGACGCAGGTTGAAGACGGACAAAAGACAATGACTTCTCCCCGTACATATAATGTGACTTCAAACACTTCACAGCCACGAGGCTGATGGGAGAAGTAGTAATCAAAGTCAAATGCCGTTTCCAGCGTGGCCAAACTGACTTCGCAAAACTACGAGCAAATGATGTATTTGCAAGCACTCTATGTGCCTCGTCAATAATAAGATAATCAGGTTGTCTCGTGATAGATTCTGCTTTTGATTTCCGCTTACTGTTTCGAAGAAGTTTACGGCTCAGACTATACTTCCCGCTCGTTAGACGACAAGTGAAGTTCACAGATGAAACCTCATGGCTTGATTCAATGGTAGAGGAGCATGTTCGTTGCCAAGGCCCTGCCCTCAAGCCCTGGCGTTTTTGGTCAATCTCCCAGTTTGCAATTTGCTCTGGAAGAACATGCATGCCTTTCGGACATTTAACTTCATTATAGATGGTGAAGTATTCGTAGTTTAAAGTTTGCACTAATAATTTCATCTCCAGCTTCTTTTGACGTTTACCACTTGAGAGTATCAGCACCCGCTGACCTAGAGTACCTGCTTGAACTAAGCCTCGTACCGCGATTGCGCGATAATCTAGCTTGAGAGGGCTCTCTGACGTAATAACCACTCGTTTACGACCCCAGAAGCTCTTAAAGAGCACTGACTTTGGATTCAAGAGTTCTTCGGCCTCAACAATCTTTTTCAAGAGCTCGTATCCAATACTAATGATGAGGATACACTGAATCACTGATGGAACTATAATCGATTGGTGTTTTAGCTCGATTCTGAGAGCTTTGCCAATAGCTGCTACAACCTTTGCTTTCTTGCGCAATTTGGCTGCATCATCAAGAACATCAAGGCCAAATGCTTCGCATTCTCCTGTCCCGTCTTTCCAGACAACACTCTCAAAGTAGGTTCGCTCAAAAGCTTTCTCAATGAGAATGCTGCGACGTGTTCTGGATGGAGATTTGTGATATGGTAGGCCCTTGGAAGCCATGTGTCTTGCGCCAACGCTATCATCTGTACTTTCACTAGACTCACTCTCAATTTCTGGTTCGTCACTAATATCCACGTCATTGGAAGAGGCTCTGCCGTGATATGACGGACCTCGTGAAATTACGTGTCTTGCACCAACTCTACCACCTGAACTTTCACTAGAATCGCTCTCAGTGTCTGAATCATCACTGATTTCCGAGCTGTTGGAACAGGGTTTCATGTAATACGGTCCAAATGGAGCTTTTTGCCTTGTGTCAACCCTATCATCTAAAGCATCAATCGAATCTCCCGAATCGTCTGGTTTATCACCAGCCTCATCACAGGAGAAGCTCTCAGAAACAGCATTAGCCTTTGGGCTGGAGTTGCAGCTGAGTCTCCTCTTGCTACACTCCCAATCGAAGGCATCGGTATGAGAAGTCAGATCATCGGGACCTTCGTTAAAATCATCTTCATCTGAGTCATCGCTAACCTCATTGCGATCTCGATCAGGGCTTAATTCTGTATCTTTTCCAGAGCCCTTGGCTTGCTCATGGTCAGGCCCAGGGTACTCCAAGGTATTTTCTTGACTGAGCTCTTCAGAGTTCTCAACTACGGCATTCCCGGCTGTGATATCATCAGCAGAACGCTGCTTCGGCTGCAACACGGAGGCTTGTTCAAGGCTCCCAACCAGAGCATTCTTGTTTGTGATACAATCAGCAGAGTATCCCTTCGGCGCCAACCCGGAGGCTCGCTTGGCATCGTGCGACTGCACAGACTTGCGCCCGTGTGAATTGGAATCGCTACGATATTCAGTGCATGGCTCAGGCTGCTCGTTGCTTGTCATTGTTCCGTCAGGGCAAACACAACAACTCAATTCAATTAAAGGCTCTGCAGTATCGGTATGCAATAGGGGACTGCAGCCACCAAATGCAGAATCTATTGAGCTCTACCTACTTATAATAAGCTAGTTACTGGTAGCTCGAGAGGCTCAATTTCTCACTTAACCAACTTGAAGCAATAGTGGGAATTGGAGCCACTCTGTCGTTTTTACTTCTTCTTCTTCTTCTTCTTCTTCTTCTTCTTCTTCTTCTTCTTCTTCTTCTTTAATTTCTTTAAAAAAACTAATGCTCATATCTTTGATATCGCTCCCAGTTTTAATCAATATTCTCTTCTTCTTTTCTTCTTCGGCTCTTCCTCGTCTCTTCTTTTGTTACTTCTACTTGTGTTTTTATTTTCTTGTTCCTCCATGTCGGCCCTGGCTGATTATTCTGGCTTGAACATTTTTTTACCCAAGCTATAAGATTTTTAAGGAGCTCCCTCTGACTAGTATGAGTGAACAATAAGAACGCAAAACTCAAGTCAAAACAAGCACTCTCACTAGTCAGAGGCAACTCTTTGACTTCTTTTAACTTAGTCAAAAGTCAAGCCAGCTCAGCTGGTAGGAATCACATCAGTGGCAGACCATATGAGGTACCCATGAGGTACCTAACTAGTAATTTACAGTTTAGGTGCATTGGCATTCTATTTAGCGGCAATCCTTTCCGAAGAGGCCAAAGAAGTAGGCAGTATACGTTTGCAGCCCGTGTGACATACCTATAGCGATACGTATCGCTCAGCTTGAGTTGAAAATTTTATGGAGAAAAGCAAATGCTCAGACCAAGTGCCCGAGCTTTTCTATCTACCATAGTACACTGCCCGCTTTGGTTCTTTCACTGGCAGGTTTTTAACGAAGTAAAAGGGTTGCTGCTATTAGTCAGAGGCGTTACTATCAATGGTATTCACGTTCTTTTACTTGAAAACTCAATCAAGTACATATTAGGATTGAGAAGAAAGTTTTGACTTGTGATACATACCGGAGGATTTTTTCTGGGCAGCGACGGGATGCTAGTCAACATCGTCGTCGAACAATTGTAAACTGTAGACCACTCTCACTATCCAGTCAAACTATTTCTCTTGGGATGTTCTAGGGCGTGCCCGACTGAGTCTACTCGTATAGCAAACAATGGCAAGAACACCGTCAAACTTTTTTAATACTGCTTGAAGATCGAGGTCGCGTTCCTCCATCTTGTGGAAAATTCTGAGCATAGTCTCATGATGTCGAGCATTGTCTCATGAGGAGCATGCTGGCTGGAGTGGAAATCTTCAAGCTTGCTCCTCCTGAGACTTCACCCAGTGTTCAAGCCTACCAAAACAAGTTGCCCAGTCAAACTGACGGAGCTATGCAATTGAGCAACTCTCGCTCTTTTTCTCTCCCGATATTTCTTTTTTCGTCGTGCCGCCTCTCGAAGCACCTTTCTTAAAAACTATGCTTTTACTTAGGTGAGTTGAAACACATGCCAACCTCCAAGCAGATACCACCTACCTACCCAGATAGGTGTTCTTCTTCTTCAAGGGCCTGTAGCAACATGTAATCATAAGAACACCTTGAGTAAATCGTGCATTTAGCAAAGAAAAAGGATTTAGTTACTGGTACCGTACCTTATAGTTAGCTACTGCTACCTACTATACCTAAGCGACGCAGCCCACAACTCAACTTTTACAACAAACCGGCGAGGTGTTGTGCTAGAAACCTAGCGAGAGCCACAACCTTTCAATCGGGCAAAGCCTTAGGGCGAGTATCAGCCACCCATACCTAACCAGAAAGCTTGTGCTCTCCTATAATTATGGAGCCTAAAGCACTGAAATATTCAAAAGAGCAGGAGGAGATTATCGCAACAGCGTGCGCTCCTTCAGATGATGACAGACTGGTTCGAGTTACTGCGGCGGCAGGCACTGGCAAGACAACAACAATCATTGGCGTAGCAGCCCGTTTGTGCAGTCTTGGTCATGAAGGACTTACGTATTTGACCTTTAATGTTAGTGCAGCTGCTGACGGCGCAAAACGCTTAGGACCAAGTGTCTGCTGTCGCACCATACATGCTCAAGCGCTTCATTGCTTGAATATGCCAAACCCACATATAAAAGATGAATCTGCAGTGGAAAGGCTCATCACCAAACACTGTGAAGATGACATCAAGACCATGTGCCAGAGAATCTCCCCCAAAGGAGATGACAAGTCACTCCATAAAAAACTGGCCAAAACCCTATCTTTCTATATTCGTAAGACTCTCGAACGCTTTACGAACTCTGCAGACCCTATTGATGTAGGATTTGATCCACAACAGTGGTTTACAACCTATTATCCAGCCAAAAGGTTTCATCAGCAACCTCCTGCAGGATATGAAGACATTGGCAAATGTGGGGATTTCTACGTCCACAATGCTCGGAAGATATACGAACTTCTTCGACCTGATCCAGACACCAAAACTTCAAAGGCTGGATACACGACTTACGACGTAATGATGAAAGAATGCCAGCTTCAAGGTTGTAAAATTCCAGGATCTGCCTTGCTGGTTGATGAGTCGCAGGACTGCAGCGAGTGTCAAATCGCCTGGATAGAATCCAACCGGGAAGGAAAGGTTATTTACCTTGTTGGAGATGCTGTGCAAACAATCTATGGGTTTCGTGGGGCAAAGTCAAAATTCCTGCTTGGTGTTAGAAATTGCATAGACAAGAACTTGACAACTAGCTTTCGTTTTGGCAAGCACATTGCTAGTGTTGCCAACTCAATTCTTTTTGTGAAGCAAAAGGTATCACCAAACGATTGGAGGCATTACCGTTTAACCGGCGGGGCAAATAGCGAAGGCGAGGTTTTTTTTAGTTCTCCAAATGTTTCAGAGAATGAGATCTTTCCTTTAACCGTCCTTGCATTTTCCAACCACGCCCTCCTTGAATGGGCTCTTCGGTATTTTGCTAGGCAAGCAGAAGATGATCGTAAAAGTTTATCTAAACCTCTCTTGCGTTTTGCAGTCAATGGTGATGGTGAAAACTCTGGGCGTAAGAGGTGGCTATCAGTTTTAAAAAATATTCAAGCATGTATTAAATTATACACTGGAGCAGCAAACTCTTTGCCTGACTTCCCAGAGTTTGAGGGAGAAGAGGTGTCTTGGGATGAATTTAAAGAAGCTGTGACCACTCGTGAAATGGGCAAATATTATCTTCACGTCAAGATTGTAGACGCATACAAAGAGGACACCGCAACGGTTATGCAGGCGTTTAAAGAAGATGTCATTGACGCAAACCACCCAAAGGAGCATGCTGATATCATACTCTCAACGATCCATGCTGCCAAAGGCGCAGAGTGGGAAAATGTCCTGATCTGCGAAGACATGTCTCCTCTTCATGGCATTAAAGTTGAGGAAGACAGGAACATTCAAAAACATGGTTTTCAGCGAGCTGACAGTTTCCAGGGGTTGAAAAAGAGAGCTTCTTTTACAATGAACGAGTGGAAAAACGAAATTAACCTTTGGTATGTTGCAGTCACCAGAGCCAAGCGTCGTCTTTTTCTCCCTAAGAAGCTTGAAGCCCTCTTCCAATGCTATGGCGAAGTCAAGGCCATGGCGGAGTCAAATGCTAATGAGCTGGGGCTGATCAACGATGAGGATGCTAGCTTACCATTTTCAGGAAAACAAATGCTTTCGCTTGACGATGTTCGTTTAATTGCCGAGCATATCGTATCCCCTTGGATCGTGGAAATGACAACCGGTGGTCACTTGGACTCCCCTGTCTACGATATGTATCGTAAATCGATGGAAAAAAAGTTTGGAGATATCAAACGTGAGGTAGAAACTCAAGAAGTAGACAGTGATGAAGATGCAGCAGCTACAGCAAGCCATCAACCGCACGAACCTGTATATACCAGAGGAGAGCCTCCCAAAAAAAGGCAAAAATAAGATCATTCTTTGTAGCTTGATGAGTTGTACTCCAGTAACTCGTTATAACAAGGAAGGTGAGTAATCCATTTTAATTAATTTTTTCTAAGTCGATTTTTTTTATTTTTTTTAAAGAGAGGTGAAGACAAGTAAATTATTGCAGAGATACTATAGCTCAATAACCCTTTTTTTAATCAATAATTTATTATTGATTTTTTAAAAACTATTTTTTAAAATGTGTTTACCAGTCTGGGTTTGCGCTTGTTTTTCTAGGTTGGTTTATTGGATTATCTAGCTAGATAATGTCATTTGCTCATGAGAGTGGTAGGTAATTATATTGACTCAGTTTCAATACCCAAGTCCAAAGATTGATAGGAGGGTGAAGAATGGAAATCGAAGAGTAAGTAAAAACATTGTATTTGACGTGAATTTACAACCCAGTATAAGTACTAGTACCTACCTAACTATATATACAGAAATATCTACCATTAATGAATGTTGTTGAGACTGAGTGGGGGAAGTGTGCGCTCCCAAAATTAAATGACTTAAGGCCTAAATTTAAAAGTAGGTACGTCGTTCAATCAAAATAAGGAAGTAGGTATGTCGCCAAAAGTCAGAGCCCGCTCCTTCTAATCTATTTACTTGAAAGAGAGCTCCATTAGAAACGTAAAGGTAGGCGGTAACTACTACCTATGATGTCGCAAAGAAAATAAGTTCAAGATTCTCACCACAACCATCAATCTGACTGGCTTGATTGCACTACTAGTGCATATGCATACTATTCTAAAAATTCTTCATGCATTTCTGGATGTTCTTCACCCCTGACTGTGTTCTTCTGCTACAACTCAATCTTGCAAAAATGCCCATGATCACGACTGTAATATAGAAGTCGAATAACAATTGAAGTGTTTCTCTAATCATTGATAGGTGTTTATATCTATATACTCAGTCGCAACCTGAGTGGAGATAGTCTCACTGTCTCTACATGTCAGATAGAGGCACCTCTTTGAAAACAATCATGAGCTACTCAGTATTTTAAGTGATTGTTTGGAACTTTGAAAAATATTCTCTTTTTTTTCTTTTTTTTAAGTTTATCACTGTGCTCTCGATAGCCAGTACAACTTCTTGCAATACTTATCAAGCTAGTAAAAACACAAGCTACATCGTCCACTCATTCAAGTTTGCCAGTGCTCTCACTATCGGGCGCTTACCTACCTATGCCATGTTTGCTCTCGTTTTGTTTCTAGGAACTTTGTTGGCAGTCCTTATGGCTTTTATTTTTATTTTTTGCTGTTGTTAGTTATTTTAGTTATTTAATGTTTTATTTTAAAAACGTCTTTTTAATTCTAAAGGGGATAAAAATAAAATTAAAATAATGCGTAGGGCCAAGCCGTGTTTATTATGCTATGTACCTTGCAAAGTTTGCCATGTAAACGTCTTTAGGCAAAGCAAACCCAAAACAAAATCGAAAGCTAAGTCTACAGGCTTCGGCTTAGAAGTGGCTCAGAGCAGAGAAGCACTTGAAGCGACCATGCAACAAGCTAAGAATGCGCTTTCCCAAGGAAGGATAGATGCTGCTGCACTAGGCTTTTGCGGTGAGGGCGGCCTCCAGTTCATTATTCTTGCTATCAATTCTGAAAAGCACATTATACATTCTCTTAATATGAGCGGAACTAATATCGATGACAATCTAGTTCTTTACCACTTAGCTCCTGCGCTCCGTGCGTCCCGCAACAAAATCAAGGAGTTAGATCTGAGCAATAACTCAAAGGTTGGCTGTAGAGGTGCACAAGCAATTCTTTCAATTCCTGGCATCACTAAGCTGTGCTTAGATGAACTTGATCTAAGAGAAGCAAAATCCGACTTCTTTGGCTCTATGCTGGATCAAAGTGACGTTGAAGATCTTTCGATTCGGAATTGCCATCTTCCTTCCGAAACTGTTGCCACGTTAGCTTCTGTAATGGAAACTAGGAACAGAATCTCCAAAGTGAATTGCGAGGGGAACCAGGCATTTACCATGGAGAACATAAATCAACTGCTCCAGGCTGTCTGCAGTAGAAAAAATCAACTTCATATATCAATTGGACTTCAAGATATCCCCGAAGAGCAGCGAAATTCTCTAATAAGAAAAATTAACAGTCGTACAATTCTCCACGACTGTGTAAATCTAGCGAGTGATGAAACCAAGAAAAGAGTTACAAGCAGCCATGATGAATCTGCAAGTAGCAGTGACGAATCTACAAGCGACGATGAGACCGGGAGCGAAGGCGATGAGTCCTGCGATTTTATGTCAGCAGACTCTGAATCTGATTCTGAGTCAGACGATGACAATGATCAAGGCGAGGACGATATTGACGATTCTGAAGAGACTATAACCAAGGCTTTTTCCAGTTTGAAGAACAACTACTTTGGAGATGTCCGATTTGATTCACGAGAGAAGCGAGCTGCAGTTACTCTAAATCAACTAGATTGGAAACGCTGGATCCCAGTTATCAATGAGATGGCGAAGCTTTTGAGGCCTGAAAAGACCTTTGAGTCGCTTGTGCATCTTCGAATAGGTTGTGCGCTTATGGCAAATGACTCGGAAGCTGAAAGTCTCATTGATATCCACTCAGACGTTTTCAAAAAGTTTTGGAGACGAGGCCGAGCAGTAATCTCATGTATTATGCAAGGTGGGAAGACCAAACGTGCAATATTTTACAGAGGCTTCATTCACGGCGGTGTGTGTAACAAGCATGTTGTTGTCCTTGCAAACTCGCAGCGCACAGCCTATCATGACATGCGTAGTGCTGTTAGTGACATGAATAAGCTCTACAAGAGGGAGGTATTGAAAAAAATGGCTTCAAGCAACAAACACAAACATGGTATGGGTAGAAAGATAAAATCCGATCGGAATAGTTACATTCCAGAAAGTGTATTCCTCTACACTCGACTCAACCAAGTAGAAAATGTGTTATCGATCCAAAACAAGAGCCGCTCGGAAGTTCACTTTAACATTCGCTTAGCTAACGTTGCCGGCATTCGGAGCCTAAACGACCCCTTTCGGGGTAAACTTGGCCAAGTGTTCAATTCAGAAACTACCCATCTTATACTTGATGAATCGCACGAAGCCATGACAAAAACTCAATTTGCTAGAGGCATCTGCATGGAACTTCAACATTGGGCGGATGTGTCTTTCGTAACAGCAACTCCAAGCTCGAATTTTATCCTTGACAGCAAGCTTGGAGATGAATTCACTCCTGTGGATATCCGTCCGCGCCCCGGATACTATCTCTATGGGCCTAATATGAAGGATCCCTCGAAGGACTCTTTGGATGATGATCAACAACGTATTCTTGTAGTTAATCATATAGATGTGGACAAGTTCTTCAATGGAAACATTTTAAATAAAAAACCATCCAAGCACAACTTCCCCTACAGTAGTTTCCCACTTACCCAGCGCGAACAGAAAAAAAGGGAAAAAGAACGCAAAAAAGACCAGGCTTTGGAGGGTGAAAATGCGAGGTCAGAAAAATCAGACTGCATTATCCCAGAAAATCAGATTGAAGCGCTCAAGACCTCGTTTGGCAAGAATTTAGACCGCTCTAAGTTTCTGATTGTACTGAATGATTTTTCATCTACAAGCTTTCAAAAGAATCGAAGCATTAACATTGGGCACGGGAAGATTGCACTTTGGCTAGCACAGCATGCCATCAATACCCTTAATAAATTACAGCCAAAGGCAAAGGCAAAGTCGAAGGCAGAGTCCAAGTGGAAGCGTGCGTCTATTGTTACGTATTCTGTGTACAACCACTGTCGTGTCGACAATCGTTTTGGTAAGCCACATATCTATATGAATTCGGCACTTTGCCGTCATTTAGCAACCATTCGTGTTGGAGAGTTCGCCTCGAAATTTGTGACATTGGATGCCGCTGAAGCAAACTCAAAATGTCTTATCACACAGCGGCAACAGGAGGATTTTATGTCGTACTTAAAAGCTTTGAAACATGCAGCCGATGTGATATTGAAGAATGCGGACCGAAAAGGCAGGAATGTAAAAGGCCTCCCTATTCAATGTCGGAGAGATAAACGTTCCAAAACGAGAACTTACGAATTTGAAGTAGCAAAATTCATGGACATTAAGTTTGTGCTGAGTTTCATTCAACATCTGCATGAGACACGGATGCCAAAAGAGGACGACCGTCCAAACTTGGATTACAGATCATATCCACTGCGAATTGCAATCGTTGGCAAGCAGCTCCTCAAACAAGCAATCAATGTGGAATCGAAAGATCGTATAATTCAGCTTACTGATCTTGTTTACCTGCAAAATCCTAACTCTAGGATTGACCAAACAAGGATGCTGCAGGCGCTTGGTCGTGTCAACCACGGTTTTAACAGAAAACAGTTCTACACTAGCGCATTCGCGGAACAGAAGTTGGCAAAGATGGACGAGTTAAAGCAGCTTGAACATATGAGACCCAAAGTCTGGTTACCATCAAGTCTGAAGAGATTTCTTTTCGAAACACCCCAGCTACAACGCACTGCCGCAACCCTCAAATCGGGTTCAATTCCGTACTTTCTTGATTGTTTTCATACATTGGAATTGAAGGGGTCTGTTCAAGCAAACGCAGATGGAATGCGTGAACTCGAGAAGCAAGCCCTTGATGAGACACTAAAGAACCTGCCTCGAAGCAAAACGCAAATCAGGTTCCCCAAAGTCAAGTCATGGGTAAACGGCATTTATCAAAGTTTAGCTTCAGCAAAGAATAAATCCTTGTCAGAAGGCGACCGTGTCAGCATAGCTAAGCGTCTAGTAGCTCTGATTAACAACTATGACTACCGTCCAGATTTTGACAGTATTCTTGACATTTGCGACAACGAAGATCATGCAACACCTACCGATCGTATGCTCCTCAAATTTTTAAAAGATGACAACATGAAGGATGAACTCTGGAAAACATTATTTCTAAATCAACGAGGACGCTCATCAAATGCAGGCACGAAGAGAGGGAGAGCAACGCAAGCTGTCAATAGAAACAGAGATAAGGATAAAGGGGGGCAGAATAAAAAGCTGCGCAAGCGGTAAAAAAGGAAGGACAAAGCACATATCCCCTTTGAATTGACAAGGACCAACTTCTGGCGCACAACAGCTCCTATCACTAATTTGTGTCTTGTTGATGTGTGCACATTCATAGCCCTAGAATAATGAAAATAAGAAGAATAATTTTCTGTTGAATGAAGAAGTTTTGTTCTGTTGCTAGGCATTTTAGTACCCTAAGTTACTTTCTGGTTCATGTTCTGCCACCCCACCTGAATGGCCTAAAGTTGACCTTACTTATCAGCATTATATATGAGCCTTGTAAAATACGTCGAGTTTATGCTGGACAAAGGGCTAATACCACAGATACAATTACTTTGATTGAGAGTTAGTGATTTCCTGAAGCGAATCAGCTCTTCCTTCCACACGCTATTCAAGGTTTATGAAATGTTTAAACACTTTTATAATTCCAGGCTTTAAAGACTCGATGCAATACATTAAAATTTTGGTGGATCGTTTTGAAGTCTACATGTTTTTGCCTGAGGCGATTTGCTTTGATGAAACAAAACACGTTTTTTTAAAATGCAGGTTTAATTTTTATACTTTATATTTGCTCTAAACCTTCTTTTTGTCTGTACATAAAAGAAACTGAAGATAGTTCTTTGCGAGAATTTAAACTGACGTGATCTTTTGGTTGTTCTTTACTTGTGAGGGACACCCCCATACAACCCAATCAAATCGGATGCTACTTTCTTTGATAGTGTCATATATTCATTAAAGTTCCCATTAGTTGCACGATGCGAAGCCTTTCAATTTAACGGAGCTTGTCAACTCTGCTGAAAATCCTCAAAATGATTGTGGATCGTCTACACCTATACGAACATGTAAAGTTGATGGTTTAGTCGGTTTTACGACCGAACACTACACTGCTGTCATACAATGCGCACCGCATATCTTGACAAAATAAAGGAAATTTTCTTTGTGAATAGTTTCGACTAACAAGGCACATGTTTTTGCATAATGTGTAATGATTCTTCATACATCGTGATTTACTTGAATATACGCCCAACTTGAAGTAAAAAGAACTAGATTACAATTCTATTTCATATTGTTTATTATTTTCTTTTCAAGTTGTAAACAGAATTATTATTGCATACACAGGGCCTATATAGTTTTTATATAGTTTGTATTTAAAAAAAATTGTTCCCAATGAGGGGATCGAACCCTCGACCATTTGATTAAGAGTCAAACGCTCTACCGCTGAGCTAACCGGGATTCCTTGAAGGAGTTTGATGCACCGAAGCATCGTCTATTTCCCATAATTGAGACGCTGATGTGCCCTGACACATATATACCTTGTATATTACACATAACATTTTATTTATTTAAAAATTCGGCGATGATAGTATGATGCGCTGAGTTCGATGTAGAATAAGTAATGTCTTAAGAGGCATATTTGTAGTTGATATCTTCATCAATTAGAAAGGAGGACCACCAATCAAGATGGCAAGTCACACGACATAAACGAGCACATTAATGGGAGGAGCTTCAGAGAGTTTCACTCCTCCAGTTAAATTTGCACTAATATCATTTGTCTATATTATTTAATGATCTAACAGATACATAGAGTTACCACAATTCTGAAGTAAACCAATCAATCTCTTTATGGATAATAAAATATGGATTTAATTTATGCCTAGAAAAGATCCTAATTAGGTTCTATCATTTACGCTGTATGGCTAGGGCGTTATTGGTGGCTGCCCGTCTTGAATATCTCAATCAAACCAAAGTGATAGCAAAACTTCATCTTGAATCTTGTATTGCTTTTGTTTAAAAGATGAAAAGTATTAAAACGAGGAGTTGAAAGCGAAATTAATAGGAACAAGCTTCTCCTTTCCGGTTGGGACATTAACAAAACAAACATATCCTTCTCGGTTGTATTGTCATATCCCCTGGTTGATTGAGCAGTATTTCCATTTGCTTTGTTTGCACTGGGGCCTATGCCACGTTGTGGCTCGAGATCCTAATCCTTTATTTTCACCTGAGATTGGATAGCCTTCGTTTTCCAGGAGTTTGATCTTTTAAATGGGCTTAGAATTAGTATATTTACTATTGACGACTCTTCATTGAGATTCAATGCGTTAGTATGGGCAGTGTTAAGATGCGCTTAGGATTATATTATGGGTATGCCTTTCAGTGATTAACAAATGTCAACACTTGAAGCAAGCAAGTATTCGAAATAACTCCTCATCCAATTGATTGATTGTAGCTAAATGAACCCAGCCATGATATGAATTCTGGATATTCATTAAAGCTTCTCAAGGAGCTCCGTTACGGAATACCTTTTCATTCGCATTCGGAACTGTTCACTTCATCTTCCCGTGTTGGACAAGCTCCAACTTTTAATAACACTTCAATAGCTGCTCGCTAAAAAGATTATGATATGAACCCCTCAGGGGACTCGAAATAGATGAACCAATGCAATGAATACGAGCGTATTCGAATGATAGATATATTATATACATGAAGAGAGACACGAGGTTTCTCGAAACAATGTTGCTCATGTCATGATTCCCGGTCGATTGTAATATGTACAGTCTGACGCGAAATGATGAAACTAACTAACTAAATAGTATTGAGGTAGTTGAGTTACTCTACTGAATAATTAATTCATTTACGTTTATTACATATAATGTATAGACAATGTATAGATTAATCTTACTATTATTGTTTGTTAATTACGCATGTTTTATATTTTTTGAAGAGGATTCATACTATCTCATGCTTTGTGCTTGAATTATCTTAAAATAACAAAATAATACATAAATTGGTTAATTTAACACAAAATATATAATTTATCAATAATAATTGAATGATTATTTATTAAATATTAAAAATGAATTATATTTTGTTTATTTTTCAATAAAATATATTTATTGTGTTGAAATTGAATTAAAGTACTATCATAATCAGGAAATTTTAACATATAGTAAGAAGATACTAGTTAATATAATAATAGTGTTGTGATTGTTTCTTAAGATCTCAGTTAGTCATGCAAAGGCCTAGTAAAGAAAATTCTTTTCACTAAATAAAAGTGAAGGTCTGTTTACTTTTAAAATTCCATAAGGTCTGGGTCAGGTGCGAAATTAAAAAATACCCTTTTGTAGAACGAACCTGTTGTGTGTTTGTTTGTTTTCACACTTCAATCAGTCATCTACATACAATCAAATGTTGCATTTTCAAGAGTATCGATCATTTCTTTTCTTATCCTTCTTCGTTGCATCTCCAGTATTAATTGATTCCTTTTCCAATCAAACAAATGTCAAGCAAGTTAGTTTTTTCACAAGTTTGAGGCAATTCACGTTTTGTTGGGTGAGAAGCTATTCGAGAAAGAATCATTGCCATGAGTTTGTATAGAATAAACATAGAAAAAAAAAAAAAAAAGTAGAACGTCTCTGTTCTGCACAAATGTACAGACTAGACAGCGTCTATCATTTATTGCAGTTAAAATTATCGTGGTGTTAAGTAAGTTAAATGGTGCAGTACAAAGAGAGCTATTAAATTTTGATACCATTTGGTCCTTTTCTCATTGCTGAGATCTCCAATCGAAGGAACCAGTGGACAAGACATTGCTAGAGTTCTTGGTGTCCCTTTATAAAACCCCAGTAGACATAAGGTTTACAATTGAGCAAGGATGAGTCTGGCTGCCGGAGCCAAGAACTAGAAGTGAGAATACATAGATATCACTTGTAATACATCCAAGCATGGTGTAACTTGAATCGATGGTTGGAGAAGTTGGATTAATAACCTAACCCCAACGATTCTCTCTAACTTTCAAGAATGTCTTAATCTCCTAAATTACTACATGAATCCATCTGTCCTGAAATTAATTATCCAGCTAACTCTTAAAGTCAACCTTCTTAAGGCCTTCATCAAGCCTCTTGCCTTCGTCTTTACAGTCAGTCAACCTCAGGCTAATCAGAATCACCTCTCAGCACTCATACTAACTCAAGTACATGACTTGCTTAGTTTTCTGGTTTTAAATAAAAGTGAAGCTGCTATATTTAATCACTGTTACAATAAAGGGCCAGCGAACTCGATCAAGTCAAGCTTTTATAATGTAATAATGATATTATTTCTTGCTTGTATAGTACACTGCTTGGTTCTATTACGCTTTAGAACGAATGTTGAAATCGAACTTAATCACTTACCAAATAAAAGATCGTTTACAATGAGATGATAGTTGCGTACATCTTCACGGGTATTGAGTAGAATGCAGGTTTGTTAATTTTTAAATATAACTACAACAGACAACAGATAGCAATAACATACACTAGTTACTATTTAAACATGAATAAACTAGATATTGCCGAACTACATTCAATAGTGTTATGAAACTTAAATCTGTAAGGTTTCATTAGCCGTCTTCTAAAGCATAAGCAAGCTCTTTCGTCTTGTAAATGAGTATAAAAACAAAAGATATATCTTATGTATTGTCGTCTTATATTTGTAACCGTTTTGTTCATCTTATTTCGAATCAGGCCTGCCTCCTTCCCTCGTTCTTTTCTCAATGAACTGACTTTTTGAGTCTATCTACCAATACAGATAGAACAAATTGTGTGATATTGTTATTTGATTTTACCACCGATAAATTCTCAGTTGCAAGCTCGGTATACCGCATGAAGAAGTGTATATGCTAATTTGAATTTAAATAATATATTTTAAAAAGGGGTGGGAGACATTGTTGCTTCCCGAGGCGTACTTTGATGATAATGTTGAGAGGCGAAAGATTATATTGTAGAAAAATAAATAAAAAAATAAATAAGAAAATAAGAAACGGAACAAAACATGCTGAGTGACAGCACATTATCCTTTGAGTTCAGGTAAGAATACTGATAGAAGTAGCATCTGACTGATAAGAATTAAACAAATTTGAAAAGAAAGGAATTAAATCCTAGAGGCACTTTATGACTTCTGATTTTAATATTATTACTAATATTACTATTACTGTTAATACTACTATTATTACTATCAGATGAAGTGACCGACCCAGACTACCGATAGGTATCTAAGATACTAGCAGTTTTTAATTGACAGCTCACACGATCGAAGACTGACTGAGCTGGTTGTCGGTCCCTTTGCAACATACGTGGAGCAAACGGAGCCTATATCTCCCTTCCTTAAAGTCCTTTTGAAAACAGTACCTGAATTTGTGAATGGCGTCGTGGCTCCGGCCAGGCAATCCACGAGTGCAGGCTGTGGAACAAGACGAGGAGGCAAATACCACTTGGCAAATGAACTCTGAGGAGAACGACAACAATGACGGCTTTCGTTATGCAGGTGGAGCACAACGACCACGGGAATCATGGGCAGAGCTAGAGCGACGATCGAGGGAGGATGACGACGTGACGCTAGAAGAAGGCGGTCGACACCTCGTGAAATCTGTGAGTAATTGGTTCATCCCGCGTCCTGGCCCTCCACCAAGTGCTGCAGACTCTCCTGTCAATATGCCTCAGAGCTCAAGCTTTTCAAGGCACCTAGAACACGCAGCTGCCGAAGATAGCGAGCGGAGGCGTGAACATGAATTTCATGAGTCAGACGAGGATTCATGGAACCCGGAGTTTCCTCCTACAGCTACTCCACCAGTAGGAAAACCGGGAATTGGGCCTTTCGCACCTCGGATGCCTCGGTCTTTTGACCCAATGAGTAAAGACCCCAGCTTTCGAAGTCGCTCAGATAGTATCAAGGTAGACATTACATTTTCCACTGCCGAAATGAACCTTAAACGCGACTTGAAGCGGCAGTACCTTGCTTTGGCAATTGGCTGCTGGATTTTTCTTACAGCAGTACAAAGTGTGAGTCTTATTCTTCTCAATTACTGGGAGTACGCACCTGTCGTGATTGCGTTAGCGATTATGGCTGGTTCTGTGGTTTTTTACTGGAGATATGTTTGGGGTGTACTGCGTCTGCCTTTTAAACGGCTGTGGCAGACGCCCTATCCGTTCGCCGCAGCGGCTGCTGTTTTGGGGTCTTTAGCTCAACATGCGATGTTTCTCATCTATGAAGGCTATGAGCTTGGGCAGTTGCTGATTGTCTTCTTCTTAATCCAGGCATTCTACTTCATCCTGGTTGCGAGTACATTTCGCCACTATATGAGTCGCTGGCAGCGGTTCTTGAATCACCGCAAACTTTGTTTCGATTCTTTGCAATCTGGAGTGGCCAAGTCAGAAAGACGTCAAGAGCTTTTGCTTGTGCGAGATTGATTGCCTTGGTTCTTGGTTGGGATTATCCATATTTGTATACTTCATTAATGCTGTGAGGCAAGACCTGCCCAATTCTAAATGACTTCTTAGTTCAGCTATATTCAGTTTTGTATTTGCCTTTGCGTTGCAGATAGATCGAGAAGAAAGAACTAGGTATAATACTTAACCCAAATTTTCTAGGAAAATGTATGGTTTTACATTACGAGACACTTCAGATAATTCAAATGCTTTAGGAGCGGTTTATATTAATCTGTTAATAAATTCAAGTGGGGTCAATTTCTTCAAGATGTCATATGTTCATATTGTTTTGATGTGTTAGTTATTGGAAATGACTTCAAGTAGGCCACCCTTTGAGAGGAAGTTCCGAGTTGCTTATGCTTTTTGGATGCAAGTTCTAGGCCGTCATCTCAACATTACATATTTTATCTATGAAACCGCTTTGTAGCATAACTTACTGTTACTCGAAGCGGAATAACACAGTGTTCACAGAAACGAACAGGTAAGAGATGTTGTTTTGAGAAGGCTAAAGTGAAGAGATGAAGACAGAAAGAAACGACCGCGTATGATTAGGAAAGAGATTTAACAAGCAGGGAGACCTTTTAAACAAAAGACAAAAAATGGGCGTAGATCGGTAAGCGCTGGTGTAACAAATTAAGGTATTAAAGGGAAGTATATTTTATTTCATCACTTATCTTTGGCTGAGACAAATTATAATGAGTGCACATGAACAAATGAATTGCCAAATGGAAAATGGGGAAGAAGAAGAGAGGAGGTGAGGAGCAGCAGGCTCAGATGTTGACACTCGTCCAAAAGAAAGTATTGGTCTCGCATTTTTGTTCAGAAACGTCGATTATTGTGTTTTTGAAAGAGTTGCGGTGAACAAATGTGCATGGTAAGTTAAAGTGCGCCGTAAAGGTCCATGGTCAACGCTAAATCAATTCAACCTTGCGCTGCGAATTGGCGTTAGACGTCGGGATCTCTCGAAGATCCTGATCATTCCCACGAACGTGGTGTGCATCGTCTGGGATTGTGACAGTAGTCATGGCTGCAAGCTCTGCTGCATCGTGAACTCGGAAACCATATATTTCTTCTGGACGAGTATGCACGATTTTAGTGGGCAGCAACCAGGTCAATGAGAAGCGAGGCTCTCCACCGAAGACCTCAGTTAAGTTATCACAGATAGGCCTTTTCGAAGTCCTTGCACCTTGCAGACGATCAATCTTGGAATTCGCCGTGAGCACCATACTAGTTTGGTCACACAGCATACACATAGTGAAAAGGCCAAATAAAATTGCCTTCCACAATAACGAAAAACATCAGAATGTTAGAGAGTACCGGCATGTTACATTCTGGGTAAAATGGTGCCTCTGTTTGCACTGCAGATTCAATCACGGCGTCTGCTATAGCCTGAAACATCTGGGGACTCGACTCTTGTTGACGCTGCAGACGGCTTGCGCGAAGACGTTGGCGGCGTGGTGACAGTGATTTTCCTGAGCAATGAGCAAAGTGGGCAAAAATAATCGTGAGAGCGTAGATACTCGCCATAAATACATAAAGAAGAAAGAGAAGAAAAAATTTATGGTTGCCCAGAGCAACGCAGTTATTAATCCATGGGCAGTGCTGTTTGTTTCATTGAGCCAATTGATCAAACAAGAACAAGTGTAGGTAATGTTAGTGTGAAGTATAAAACCGGGAAATACGAGTTCTGGCAGTACACTGCTACAGTCCCGTTTTGGTTGTCCAAGGTTTTGTTAGATTAACCTGGGATTTAAAACTTACGTGATCCAGTTTAACTACACATCTGCGGCATATAGAGCAGTGATGAGTTCGGGGCGGCTTGTAAGCATCACACTTAAGGCAGACGCGAAAGCTTTTGCCGGTATCACCAGGCTCAAAGTCAGAAGGTACAGCGTTGCTCGGCACTGCGCCAGGATCAGTTAGCATGGCGCGAAGGTGTGAGCTCATTGCAAGAGTAACAATAAGAGTGAACATACCCATGTGAAACTGCCCCGTCGGGGTGTTTCCGAGCCAAGGGTAGAGCACATCAAAAATAATGACATACTCGGCAAAAATCAGAAGGCCTTGTGTAATTGTCGCACAAATCATACCGCAACAGTCCTTGACAAACCAGGATTGATGTTGCTCTTTGGTGCCGCATTCTTGCCAGCACAAGCACAGAGTGTTGTCCATTTTGCTATACTAAGTGTATTTTGATCAATAACAGTGATTCACGATCTAGTTAATGGTCGGTCTATCTCGAGGATGGTAGCGTCAAGAACTAGTGCCTTGTGATAGAGAAACCGAAGAGAATCTGGTACTTCCTAGTCCGCTTCTTGTTTCAGGAAACGCACTAGTCGCAGGTGGTTGGTAATTGTTGGTGCTGGTGCTATTGTGGTTGTTGTCGGCGGGGATGCTGCTTGTGTCACGCTGATGTCGTTGCTCTTGTTACTGTTGTAGCAGTTGTTGTCGTCGAAGTTGTTGTTGTTAACCTTCTACGCCACGAGAAGGTGTTTCAATGTTCTGGGCTGTTTTCCCTTGCCCTTTGCCTTGGGTCGATCCCTTGCTATCGCGCAAGGTATTTGCCGCTTGCTAGCTCAGCAGTTTCGGCGAGTTGTGTAGAGGGACTATTGACAAGGTGTGACTAATATTGCCATCTATTAGGTATGAGCATAGTAAATATGTGTATGCTTACTAACAATGATGTTGGCTCTGTTTATTATAAAGAATGCGCATTATTATTATTGTTCTACTTGGTCAGCTCCTTTCTCTGTTCATGTAAACTAGATGGCTAATAGTACCTTCGCATTTACTTACTACGCTACTCAGGCAGGTCTAGTAAGCGCTACGATGTGGTGTTGGAAAGCTTTATAGAATCTAAGTGTGCTTGAATTCCCTTCGTTGATCTACTCAGGCTCTTGCGACATATTTGCGCTCATAGGATATCTGTCATGCTCTGTGCGATAAATACTTAGAGGAAGAAGGACAGTACTAGCACCTAGCTAGACGCAGACAGAGTGACAGACTGACTGACTAAGTTGGTGATCTAGTAGTAGGTACGGGTAGGTTAGAAACAAAACATGTGTGCTTTACTACATTTCTTCTCTCTCTTTGTGTCTTTCTTGTCTTTAGCCCTGTCTCTCTGTATGCCAGCAAACAAGAATAAGAGGAAACTTAAATGGGATTGAGCATCAATGGTCAAGACCAGCAATAGTTATACCGCCATTGACAATATTAAAGCATGGAGATGAATTAAGACCGACCAGGACTTGGTGAAGGTACACGATGGCATGGAATACATTGCCTACTAGTTTGTGCTTGTGCAGAAGCCCCACTCCAGAAAGTCTAACACATACAGAAAAGCACCATTCTTACCCCCCCCCAACAAAAGTTCTGTTGTTGAATGCATGTGTCATCATCACAGGGCAAAATATCCAAACGTTATCAATAATATTGGTACCTTTCACCAAAGGATATCGCTCTACTTTATTATAGCATTTCTGTAATCTCGATAATTCTTGGAGAAAGATCGCGCTACGAAACAGCATTGAAAGGGGTGGCGGTGCAACTTACTCAAATTATCCATACCGGATATCTTAATTGAACCCCATGAAAACTCCAAATGCGTTTATGATGCTAAGACCTTTCAAATGTTCCTCAATGCGACTTTGGGTTTATTTTTTTGTGTCGATGTAGAGATTGACCTGAAAATGAGCTTTTGTATTCTCGCATTGTAGACAAGACTAAGTCATCAGGGTGTACACGCTGCTTTTGATATTTCTTTTGTTTTACTAGAAATTGAGATTGACCAATATCTCAAAGTTATATTGACTCCATCTAACTAATCACAGTCTCCACATGGTTGCGTTACTGATTTAGAAATTTCCACGCAACTCGGGTGTTTGTTGCACTGCCCTCCCTATCGTGAGTGGGTGCTATACATTCTTTAGAGCTGGAGCGAACAAAGGCGTATTTGACGAAAGAAATGAACGCAAAGTCACGGTCTTACTCCTTCTTTTCCCTCTTACTTCTGGAGTCCAACTGTTTCGACGTCTATTTTTAAAAATTAATTAAAAATTAAAATTGAAAAATATTAAGCATCAAACAACAAACATTACATATGATGTATATATATAAATACCGGGAGACCTAGCAGTACTAGTACCTGCCCAAAATGAGAGAGTGGACTCGAAGCATCCTTTGACTAGACATCAGCCAGCGCACAATCATTACTACAAGGACTTCTTCTAGCAACACGGAAGAGAGCACCAGACTGGTCCTCTGCATAGACAAAGCGTATCCACAGGAGGCGCTAGCGAAGTACAGAGACCTACTACCACTTTTCTCAACAATCTGAACAGCACGTCGCGTGGGAGCCAACAGCAGCAACCAACACACCCGCCATGGCTGGGAAGAAAGCGAAGGCCTTGCCAGGCTCAGCCAAAGCTATTGGCAATAAGATGAAAGCGCGAGGGTTAGGCAAGCTAAAGTTCTACTGTCAAATGTGCGAGAAGCAGTGCAGAGATGAAAATGGTTATAAATGCCACCGCATGTCAGAGGGCCATTTGCGCAAAATGCAGCTTTTTTCAAGTAACCAAAACAAATTCCTCGACGAGTTCTCGCAAAAGTTTGAGGAAGGTTACGTAGATCTCCTGTCAAGGAGGCATCAAAGTAAATTTGTGGACTCAAATACTGTATACAATGAATATATTCAAGAGCGAGACCATGTGCATATGAACGCCACTCGCTGGGCCACTCTTTCACAGTTCATTAAGCACTTGATTGAAAATTCGATTGTCCGCGGCGAGGAGACGGAGCGGGGCTACCGTATCCAGTGGATTAACCGAGACCCTAAACATGCTCAACGCCAGCTCGATAACGAACGTCTGAAGCGTAAACCTGAACTAGATGACGAGGATCGACGCCGAAGAATGATCGAGGAGCAAATCAAGGCCATGGCTGATGCTCCTTCTTCTGATCTAGCCCAAGAAGCACCTTCTACGCTCGACAATCGGACTCAAGAAGAGTTGAGTCAACTCAAAGTATCTCTTGGCGACGTACGTTCGCTGAAGAAACGTCGAAAGGTAATTTTGCAGGATGACGAAGGGGAAGATGCATTCGCAGACGAAGACGAGGATGGTGAGCCATCTACTACCGTTCGACGTGGTGGACCTCCTGAAAGTATACTCTCACATGCTACATTCGTAAATGATGCTACCAGTACCCTTTGTCACAACCCAGGTGGTTCCACTGCTGCCGCGTTTGATTCAGACAAAGTTGAAGACACAGCAAAGAACGGCACCGGACATGATATTTCCACAGAGCTTATTCCGGGCACCTGGTTAATTCCAGGACTAGTTGTCAAAATCGTATCTAGCAAGGTAGGAAATGGTAAGCTCAAGAAGAGAAAAGCAGTAGTTGTCACGGCACGTAAATCAAAATCTTCTAATAAAATTGAAGCAGAGCTGCAGCTTATGGACGATCCAGACCAAGTTGTTTTTGCTAAGGAGAGCCACTTGGAAACGGTATTGCCTGATGTCGGTGGATGTGTTCTTGTGGTTTCGCCGGACCCTGATTTCCCACACCGCGGGGAGCGTGGTACTATGGAGGGTCTCGTTGTTGAGCAGTACAAAGCTAAAGTACACCTCCCTAGTAGGAGTGAAGCACAATTACTTGACTATGAAAATGTATGCCGTTATTTTGAACTTTGAGCTCTGAGATCAATGCCTCAATCCGTTCATTAAAAAATATTACGCTTTTTTTCATAACAGTAGTGTGTATACCTTATATTATTGTTTATGAGGAAGTCGGAAAATAAAACTTCTATTGATGATTACTTTTGTTGAAGACATCAAAAGGAACGTAAGACTATGACCAAAACTAGTTCTCACGAATAGTTTAGCCCGGTTCCTCAGGTTTAATTACTTTTATTAGAGGAAGACTATGCATAGTCTCGTCCATCTTGAAGGGCATTCTTTCCCAAATACCATTTGCTACACGTAAGCTCTTTGAGAGGGTCTTGAATCTTATATCAACGTACCACGTTCATTCGGGTGGCTCTAACAAGTAAGAACAGAAATTCTTCCCTTAGAAATAGCTTAAAGCAAAGGAATTTTCGTATTCACTGATTCCGAAGGCTTCTATGTATGAAAAACATATTTCATTGTAAATAAAAAATAACCATACTTCTTATTCATTTTACTTGATTATGAATTAAACTCTGCTAACAAGTATAGATCTCCAACAAGTTATTAGACTGGGATGCCTTTCTTCGGTATTCTATGTGATTAAAAAGCGAACACTTTATGAGTGGATATAGCAAATTCTTCTTCTGCATTGATAATTCGCAAGTTCCTCTTGTTAATTTTTTTTCCTCAGACTATTTCTAGCAATCCATTCATTCGCTTGGGGGGAAGCTCAAGGTCAAAGTCAAGTAGTAAATATACGAATGAGTTCAAGCTTCGAACAAGGACCACTGGAGAGCTCTTCCCTTCTTTACCCTAATAATCGAAAGAGTAAAGCTTGAAATGCAATCGCTTTTTAACTAGTGTATGTAGAATACGCAGCTTGCTTGTTTGCTTAGTTACTTGCAAACTTGCGACAATAGGAAGATAGCCATGTAGATAGTGCTATGTTTTGCATGTTATGATACTACTGAGATCAGTAGATATGTAACTTGACAGAAGAAAAGAAAAAGAAAAGGATACAAGATCATTGCAAGTTACCTACTAATTATCCATAGTAAGTACTACCTACATAGTACCTACATAGGTTATTGATGATGAGTGATTCGCACGAGCAGCCAACAATTCCTCCGCTTTGGTTGACTGAGCAGACTGTCTGTTCATTCGTCCATTCGGTTCTCGCTTACCTTGCAGTTGTGGGACTTTGTGACAGGCTTGGTCCACGACAAAGTGGTCTCATCATAGCATAGTCGAGTTGGTTAGCCAGCAAGCTAGCAAACAAGCAAGCAAGCAAGCAAGCAAGCAAGCAAGCACGAAAGCAAAGCACTTGGTGAGGCATTGGAAAAGAAAATATGTCATCCTGTGGTTGCAGCTGCAGTGGCCTTGCCGAAGTTGGCAAGGGCCCTATTCACGTCCGCGAGGTTGCTTACCCAAAGTACGATGAAGCAGAGGCCAAAGCTTACTGCGAGCGTTTCCCTGAGGCTCCTGAAGACCTTGCCATTCGTTGTTACACTAGCAACCTCATCGGTCGTGAGGCGTCCTTGGTACTCCATGGAGGTGGCAACACTAGTGTCAAGCTCCAGGGCAAGACCCGCGTTGGCGACGATGTCGACGTTCTCTGCGTGAAGGGAAGTGGATACAATCTTGATACGATTATCCCCAAGGGCTTTCCCCAGGTGGATCTTGCTCACCTTCGCAAGTTGCTCGATTTGGATTCCATGAGCGACCCTGAGATGGTTAACGAGTTCCGTACGCACATGCTCGATGCCTCTTCTCCCAACCCTTCCGTCGAGACTCTTCTTCATGCTCTTCTCCCTGCCCGCTTTGTGGACCACAGTCACGCCGATGCCATCGTTGCTCTTGCAGACCACTCCATCGAAGAGGCTTACAAGCTCTTTGAGGAGGCTTTCGGTGGCGAGCTCAAGTTCGCCATCGTGCCCTATCACATCCCTGGATTTCCTCTCGCTGGTGCTGCTCGCAAGGTGCTTCAGGAGGCTGGAGATGACCTTGACTGTCTCATTCTGCTCAAGCACGGCCTCTTTACCTGGGGTGACGAGGCCAAACAGTCCTACGAGAAGCACATTAAGGCTGTCAGCCTCGCCGAGAAATATCTCGTTTCCCGCGAGCACACGCCTTTGACCCTTCACCCTCGTGTTGAGCCTTCGTCTTCCTTCTTCGACCGTGCCACCAGCATTCTGCGTGGTCTCTTCACGGAGTTCTCCGAGGACAAGGGCTCTTGGATCGTCGCTTACAACGACTCTCCCGAGATGGCTGCCTTTGCACAGTCCGAGGAGTGCGAGAAGCTCTCCCAAATCGGCTGCATTACTCCGGATCATGTAATCCGTACTAAGCAACTCCCTCTTGTCATCCGCGGTCTCACTCAGGACAGGTTCTACACGGGTGAGGAGGACCCTGCTGGTGTCGCTGAAACCCCTAACGGCGACGCTGCTCTCCGCGAGTACCTTCGCGAGCAGATCCAGGGCTACATCGATCGCTACCACTCTTACTTTACCTCAAACAACGAGCGTGTCGGTGGCATCAAACGTGAGCTCGACCCGCTCCCTCGCGTACTTCTTGTGGAGCACTTTGGACTCTTCACCGTCGCTCGCGATGCGAAGTCCTGCTCCATTGCCGCGGACATCTACCAGCACACAGTGCCAACCCTCATCTCAAGCACGGAGTCTTGCGGCAAGTTTGAGCCTGTGGACACTGAGGAGATCTTCGATGTAGAGTACTGGTCCCTGGAGCAGGCCAAGCTCAAGCTTGGTGCCAAGGCAGGAGGCGCTCTCGAGGGCAAGGTCGCTCTTATCACTGGCGGCGGATCTGGTATTGGTCTGCAGACCGCTATCGAGTACGCCAAGGCTGGGGCATGCGTTTTCATCGTGGACCTTCTTGAGGAGCGTGTCCGTGAGGGTGTTGCTGCTGTCATCCAGGCCTGCAAGAACAAGTTTGTGGTCGCTGGCGCCATGGCAGATGTGAGCGACCCCGAGCAGGTGGAGGAAGCATTCCATCAGCTCTGCGTGGTCTTTGGCGGTGTCGATATTGTGGTCTCTAACGCCGGAGTTGTGGTGCAGGCTGCCCCGGGCATTGCCAGTGTGGACCACGCGTCTCTTCGCAAGTCCATGGATATTAACTTCTACGGCCACCAGTGGGTTTCGAGTGCCGGTGTCCGCCGCATGGTCGCTCAGGGTCTTGGTGGCGCTCTCCTTTACAACATTTCGAAGGCTCCGCTTAACCCTGGCCCTAAGCTTGGCCCTTACTGCGTTGCCAAGGCAGCAGCTCTCGGTCTCATGCGCCAGTACTGTGTTGAGTACGGTGAGCGAGGCATTCGCGCTAATGCTGTCAACGCTGATCGCGTGCGTACTAACTTGTTTGATCTTTCTCTTGTCGAGAAGCGTGCTCAAGCTCGTGGCCTTACCGCTGACCAGTACTTTAAATCCAACTTGCTTCAACGTGAGGTCACTGCTGACGATGTTGCCGCTGCCTTCCTCTCGCTCGCCGTTGCACAGAGCACTACAGGATCGATCTTCACTGTAGATGGTGGCAACATCGCCGCTGCTCCTCGTTAAATGAGTGAGAGCAAAACATAGTAGGTCTACTTTCTTCGTTCAACCTCTTGCAAGTCTCACCAGTGTCTTTCATATTGTAGGCCAATTCCAATCGCATGCCAATTTCCATATATTACATGCAGGCTGTGTGTGGAGACTGGTAGTCTTAATTGTGAAGTTCTTCAAACTACATGCCTATTCAAACCCGCGTAGAGCAGGATTTTTGCGGGACTAGAATTTATTCATATAAAAAATTATAAAGAGAATGGAAATATCAAAACCAACTAATGAATGCACTCGTAGCTTCCGGGCATGTGGTTCTGATTTTTCTTCGGAGCTTGAACATTGTTTCTTGCTAGTAGGAAGAAACCGATTTTCCTGGGATCTGTCTTGCCGTACAAGGATTAGATAGCAAACAAAGCCAACTACCAGCAAATAAGCTCGGTGTTTAAGGGGGGGGGGCTACATAGAAAAACACAAACATGGTTTTACAACAAATTTATGCATTGTTGTATAACAATTATAAACAGAGTCTTATCAAGAATAATGTATCTTCCTAATCAGTTTTATAAGCTTCTTCACGATTCATGGTTCTTCAGAAGGTAGTGCCTAATGTTGCAAGTTCTAAATCTCATGTTCGACCTAGGCCCCTCTATATACCAAGCTCATGCAAAGTAGAAAGCAGTTAGGTTTTTGTACTCGGGCTCAACTGTGAATGCATTTTCCACCAGTCAAAGGGTCATCAGGGGGTTTACAGCTGTAAAGGTCTGGGATAACAGACCTCGAATATTAAAAAAATAAAATGTTAATATGGGAGAGAAGCAGGGTAGAAGTAAGTATCAAGGGCCTAGTAATAACTACTATTAGGATAGCAGAAGAAGACGAAAGAAGAAGGAAAGAAGAATTGAAAACTTGCAACAGTACCTAGCTAGCTAGGTATCTAAGATAGTAGGTAGTAGGTAAGTAAGTAGCTAGCTAGTGTCTAAAAATTCGAAAAAGGAAGGATCGATGAATCGATTGCTTCATCGTGAAGAGGCGCAGAAACCAAACGCAGAGCGAGAGAGTTGAGGAAGAGTAGCTTAAATTCAACCATGTTCGAGTTGGTCTGCGAGTTATTTGGGCACCAAGGTGATATCCGAGGACTTGCTGCACTCCCAGAGGGGAAGTTTGTCTCAGGAAGTCGTGATCGAATTGCCAAGATATGGAGAGCGGTACGAGACGGACGGGGCTATGAAGAGCTTGCAGCGCTTCTCGAGCATCAGCACTGGGTGAGTGTAGTCACTCGACTCCCTGGCGATCTTGGGTTCGTGACAGGATGTCAGGATAATAAGATAAGGTGGTATGGTCTTGACGGAAGCATTAAGGGCACTCTTACCGGTCACCACGGGCCAGTATCTTCTCTTGCATGGGATGCTTCAAAAGAGGTCTTGGTCAGTGGAAGCTGGGATGAAACTGCTAGGATCTGGAATCTGGGTAGTGGCGAATGTCTGAATGTACTTTCTGGTCATGAAAACGGAGTTTGTGTACTGCCATTACCAAACGGTGTCATTGTCACTGGATCATCTGGTGTACAAAATAACAACCGCGTAGAAGGTTTCCAGTTGCGTTTGTGGCGGGATGGTAAAGAATTTGCATCACTTAAGGAACATCAAGGGGCAATTCGCAGTCTGTGCTTAGCCGCAGAGGATGGTTCAACTTTTGCTAGTACATCGAATGATGGAACAGTTCGCGTATGGTCTGCTGAATCTGGAACCTTGCTAGCCACGATGAGCAACCCTATGGGCCCCGAAGGCTCCCCATCATTCAACTTTTGTGTGGCTCCTTTGAACAACTATTCTCGTTTAGTTGTAGCATGCGATGACTGCTGCGTGCGTGTATGGAATGCAGAGACGGGCGAACAAGAAGAGGAAATCGCGCACCCATGTACTGTCTGGTGCGTAACTCAGCTCGATAACGGCGACCTTGTTACAGGTGGTTCAGATGGCGTTGTGCGCGTATTCTCTACATCTTCTGAGCGCCATGCACCTGGTGAAGTTCGGGAGGGTTACCTCAACGAAGCCTTACGGACTCGAGAGGCTATCGCCAACAAGGCATCTAATGGAGGACAAAAGATCGACCCGAACAAGCTGGCCAAGATATACGAGGCACAACCTGGAAGTAGCGATAATGAGGTGAAGATGTTCAATAAAGACGGTCAAGCCTGGGTTTACTCTTGGTCAGCATCGTCTCAGACCTGGATTGAGGTTGGGGAAGTTATGGGAGACGCTGGTGGAGGCAAAGAGACGATTGATGGGGTGGAGTACGACCGTGTTATTCCCGTTGAAATCGAAGATCCAGCTTCTGGCGGACTTCGCAAGCTCAAGCTTGGCTTCAATAATGAGGACTCACCTTATGTTGTGGCCCAGCAGTTTGTTGCCAAATATGAGCTTTCAGAGGGCCATGTTCAAGAGATTGCTGATTTTGTCCAGAGCGTGCGTAGCCAGTCAGCCAAGACGCCTACAATTGACATGTCCGGCGGAGGTGCTGGGGCTAGTGCTCACGGAGGAGGAGGCCCATCTGGAATGGACATCGATGAGCCATCGCATTTGGCTCCAGCGCGCGACTTCCCTTTGCAGTACTCTATGGGCATGGCATTTGACTCAGGTGATCTGGACAAGATTATGAAGAAGCTTGAAGAGGTAAATAGCAACAGCTCGAGTCCAATGAGTGACAAGGAGCTGTCTGCTGTTCACGAAGTTTGTGCGACGTTAAAGCAGACCTCAAGATACCACGCTACTACTGTAAATGCTAGCGGAGTGCGCGCAATTGTGCGCCTTTTCGATGAGTGGGATCTCAAGGAAGGTTTCGCTGTGTTGGACCTGTTGAGGCTTTTGCTAACACATCCTGATGGAAGTGTCAAGGTTGCATCACTGAAGCGTACGGTGGATATAATGAAGCGTGCGCTACAAGTGGCGAGCCCAAGTGGATCAGAAAGCGCTGCACTTGCACCAGCACTGCTCGGGGCACGTTTGGTCGCAAATTTATTTCGTCATTCACCCACTGCTGACGCTGCTGCTCAGGCGTTAGTAGAAAGCGATTCTGCTGTGACTGTTGCGGAACCACTGCAATCACTCACGGAGTACCCGAACAAGAATGTGCGCAACGCAGTCGCTACATGCCTTTTGAACTGCTCCAACAAGCTTGCTCATATGCCTAGCGTGCAAGCAAACACAAGCACTCGGAAGGGCCTTTTATTGGCTGCTATTCAATCTGTTGAGGCATGCGCTCAGGAGGGGGCCCAAGAAAAGGAAAGTATACGGCGTGCATTGCTAGCCGTCGGTTGCCTTTTGGTGTTGAAGCCTGTTGTAAGCATCGAGCATGATAGGGTGACTGATGCATTAGCACCAGTGGAACCCCTTGGGTTCGCAGAATTGTCTTCGCAAATTAAGGAGGTGCTTCGAAAGGAGCACAAGTAAGGTAAAAAATCTGTGGTAGTAGTGAACGTTCTCAAATCTTCTTTTTCTCAATATTCATTTTAAAGTTTGGTTGAACCTTGTAAAGATTGATTTTCTAATCGGACTTCCATTTCCTTTTCCCAATTCTTGTGTGTGTTTGTTAGAGCACCTGAGTATATATTGATTGCCAAACCCTGGGGAAATCCGTGCCTTACTTGGAAGTTTCAAATTCACACGTTAAGCGTGAAGGCCAAATGCGTATGAAGACCAACGGGTGTGTCCTCTGTGTACCAACAAGTTTCAAATATTACTTGGAGTTAGGACCAAGGTTTATCGGAGGTTGGGAGAAGCAGAAATTCAAAAGGGATAAGGAATAAACGAGAGATCGAGTGCGATTAATCGCTATTTGTTGCTACTACATTCGGGGGAGGAACTATGCACGAATTTCTCTTTATCTTTTGCATTCATCGATCATTCCTATTCAGGTGTGAAGGGGCTTTGTACGCGTCGACATTCTCAAGTTGGGACATCAAAAACATATGTATGTATCTGCAACACTATCCACTATCAATTTTATTTTTAAATTTGCTAGTTCATGAATGGGTTTTTCATCTACTACTATACTTATACAGGAGCTCGACAAGCCCTGGAACGCCAACCGGGAAGACTGAGGTGCTTCACAATCGCGCTCTGGGTGTGTGAGTAGGCTATCGTTGAGTTTGCATCCTTGTAGTGCAAGCGAATGCACTTCAAGAATACAAATGTGGAGAAGTTCCAATTGTCAGCATTTCGCGTGCATGCTTACGACAACAGGCGCCATCCTACCACGTTTGTGTCTTGGGAATGTTTTTAAATTTTGGAGTTGCTTTGATGTTGACGGGTATGGAAGTGGGCTGGGGAGGTCTGACGTACACTGAGGAATTGCTTTACTTACGCCCGCACGGTCCAATTGTGGGTGCGCACGCTGAAAGGTTAGACTTGTAGAACCTAGACCAAAGGGAGACCTTTGCTTTTACTATCTTTCGCGTTTTCTGACTCCCAATCTTTGTGTGACATTTAACCTTTTTCCCCTCACTTTTGCGCGGCCGCGATGTTTGATTTTTTTCTTTCTTTCTTTCTTTTTTTTTTCAATCCTTTTCCTACTATTTTGTTTGCTTTACTTTCACCTCACTAAGCCGTTCCTTCTGCCGATCGGGAAAGAGAGGACGATTCTGCGTGGGAAGAAATAACGCTCTGAGCAAAACGAAAACAGGATTAGATGATGCGAGAGCCCATAGCAGAGGAAATAAGGGCCATACCAAGAGCGGCAGTCATCTCAGACTCGGGGCCCGGGGCAAGCTTGGGGTTGACCTCAACAAGGTCCATAGAGCCAAGCATGCCGGTGTTGGAGACTGCCTCGGCGACGTAGTGGGCCTCGCGAAAGTTAAGACCACCACGCACGAGGGTGCCGGTGGAAGGAGCGATCTCGGGATCGACAGCATCGATATCGTAGCTCAAGTGAAGCGGGCGGAGCTCACCGTTGGGCTTGCGCAGAGAGTCGATGGCCATTTCCATGACGTGGCCGATGCCGTAGCGGTCGACGTGGTGCATAGAGAAGGCAGTGATGTTCTTCTCACGGATGACCTTGCGCTCCTCCGAGTCAAGGTCGCGGAGACCAACGAAGACGATTTGCTCAGGGCTGAGCTTGGGCACGTCCTTGAACCACTCAAAGCCGGGGAGCAGAGTGGGGTCCATGAGTCCGAGCAGGAGTCCGAGAGGCATGCCATGCATGTTACCGCTGGGGCTGGACTCAGGAGTGTTGAGGTCTCCGTGGGCGTCGACCCAGATGATACCGGTGTCGGGGCGGGCACGAAGAATGGCCGACACGGAGCCTGCAGAGATGGAGTGGTCACCGCCGAGGATGAGTGCAAACTCCTTCTGCGAGGCCGCCTCAAAGACCTTGTCGTGGATTTTCTTGAGGCCCTTTCCTACAGTGTAGCAGTTCTTGGCGAGACCCTTGACCTTCTTGGGGTCGACGGCAGGGTCGTTGCGCGAGGGCTCGTCGAACTCGAGGTCTCCCTTGTCATCAATGCGCCACTCCAGACTGAGAAGGTTGTCTTCGAGGCCACAGGATCTCAGGATCTGAGATCCCTGATCAGTGCCTGCGCGGGGCTGACCCCAGGACATGGGGGCGCCAATGATGCTGGCGGTCTTGGGCACACGGAGGAAGGAGGGAATTTCAACTTCGTCACCAAGGTGGTCATAGCTTCCGTGAACGACAGCGCCACCAAGGCCCTCCTGCTCAGTGATGAAGCCCTTGCGAGCGGCCTCAGTGGAGCGCCACCTCCACATGGTGGGCTGCTTTGAGGCGAGCTTGATATCAGCGGCGGTGGGGGCCTTGTGGAGCATGGTTCTGTCGGGCACGGTTCCCGAGGCACGCCACCTTCGGCGGGCAGGAGCTGCGGCGCCGACGGCATTCTCAGTCTTGGTACGCACACGGGCGGGAGTCAATGCACGAGCACTGCGAGCGAACTGCATGGTCTTGTGTCTGTCTTGTGTGAGAGAAGAGCGAAGGATGGAAGAGACGAAGACGGAGAGGAGTCTAAGTCTAAACTACAAAAAGAGCAAAAAGCCAAGCCTAGTCTTGAGATAAAGGTTGTGGGTTTGCTTGCTGCTGCTGCTGCTGCTGCTGCTGCTTGCTGGTTAACTAGTTTGTTAGACTGCTTGAGTGCGCGAAGGCGCGGGGGTCGAGTGTCTTGAGTTGCGGGTTTGCTCGAGATGGGTTGGCGGCACTCGGTCCGGGTGAGGTGTTGTTTCTTCTACTGTCGAAGTTGTTATTAATTTAAACACTCCTACTAGTGAGTAAGTGAGTGAGTGAGTGCGTTAGTTAGTTGGTCTGTCTGTTTATGCATTTGTTTTTAAATGAGGTCTTCTTTTTGCTTGAAGAGAGGAACTTTCATTTATAAACAAAAAAATGTTCATCAATAAGAACTACATAGGCGCTGTTCTCCTGCTCACTAACCGTCTGACTCTTTCCTCCCTCCCTCTCTCTGTCTCTCTCTCTGTGTCTCTGTGTCTCTGTGTCTCTGTGTCTCTGTGTCTCTGTGTCTCTGTGTCTCTGTGTCTCTGTGTCTCTGTGTCTCTGTCTCTCTGTCTCTCTCACCGTGTATCACTTACTCTAACACTCCCTCTCTCTTATCCTTGCTAAATTTGTGTTTTGGAATTAGTTTTGCGGACTTCAACAAGACATAACTAATATGTCCACTCACAGCATTTTCTAAAAATTCTACAATGATTTATCATTGTGCTGGTTTAGCTTTCTATAACCTATTAATAACAACTGAAAAGCAATACTAGAGTTAAAAATTAAATTAAATTTTCAATGAATCAATGAATCAATGAATCAATGAATCAATAAATAAATAATCAATAAATAAAAAGAGGGCCGGGAGAGACGGATGAGGAAGGGGGGTTAATACATTGAGAAAGTTGATCAAAAGAAGAAGAAGAACAAGAAAAAAGAGCGGAGAAAGAAGCACGTATGTCTATAGCTGAAGAGGAAAGAAGGGAGAAGCGAAATAAAGAAGTATTGAAAGAAAGAAAGAAAGAAAGACGGAAAGAAAGACGGAGGGTGTGAGTGAGTAAGAGAGAGATAGAGAGACGAACGAATATATGTGTAGATTAGGATTGGCTTTTTATCAGACTTGACCTCGGCGGCAATGAGTCCGACGAGTGACCCCTAATTCATTCCAAGAGGCCTTGGATACTTACTTGTTGCCAGAGACTTCCTTTCACATTGCTCGTATGTTACTGGTACGCTGAAGCGTTCTTTCGATTGAAGATGCACGCAAGTTTTCATGAGATCGAGAAGAAGAGAAGAAGCAGAGAGGAACCGATGAGAGGAAGACTGCGGAGATAAAAACATATTGATTAAAGAATATTATTCAATTAAAAGAATAAAAAAAGAATCTAATATTATTTAATTAAACAAATTAATTAAACAAATATCAAATAATAATTCGAAAGTACAAACAAAAGTCAGAAAAACAAGCAATGCTATCAATAAGCAAGTCCTGAGGCTGGAAAGCTGGGAAGGCAAAGCAAGCCAGCAACAGCGCGGAGACGGGGCATCAGATAAAGACAGCAGACAACACAAACACAGACAGAGACAGACAGATAGAGAGACGAAAGGCATCAAAGGGGCAGAAGATCAGTTCGAAGATACTACAAGTGGGCAGTGAACAGGGTTGTCAAGCCATAAAGAGGAGCCGTAAGGAAGTGAAGCCATTTAAGAAAAGAAAAAGAAAAAAAAAGAGCTCTTTCTTTCTCGAACTATCTCAATCGTCTCTGCCCATCTTCTTTTTTCTAAGCCCGTCAAGCTTGATATCTTGGTAGTGGAGAGAGGCATTGAGTCCCAAGCACGCGGAAGAAGCCATCGGTGAAGCCATTGCAAAGTCGTTGCCACTTATTGGCAGCTATGCTCTAAAAATGAGACATCTTCACTGCCAGCCTGAGTCAGGATCATCGATCGGCCAGGATGCTGATGCTGCTGATTAAGAAAGAGAGAATGAGACTTTCACCTGTTTTCGTTTTATCATAATGACGACTCCTGCTTTTGTCTCAGCTCAGCTTGCTTGCTATAAAAAGGAATAAAACATTTGAACAAAATTCAAAGAAAGGAAAGGAAAGAAGAAGTATTACCCATCCCTACTAGTAGTCTAAAGAACCGGAGACCGCGTGGCAGCAGACGGTTTGGTTTGATGAGCTAGCTCTCTACCTCCCTAGCTAGCTAGTTAGTTAGTTAGTTAGTTAGTTAGTTAGTTAGTTAGTTAGTTAGTTAGTTAGTTAGTTAGTTAGTTAGTTAGTTACTCAGTGAGACTGTCAACGAGCATCATCAATCGCATCGGACCTCGGTGCTTTCTTCATGGCTGGCCGAGCAGGAAGGGTATTCAACAGGCTGTTGTTGCGTCAATCGATTGATTGATGGATGGATGGATGGATGGATGGATTAACTCGTTGGTTCTTTGATTCTTTGATTGCTCAAACAATTGGACGTCCACAGTCAATCTCTCTCGGTCCATGAGTTAGTCTGACTGTCTGAGTTTCCCAGAGACTGCGTTTCGCAAAGGCGTCGCCACAGCAAATAAACCGAAGATAGATCAATGAAGGTGAATCGAAGATAGGTCAAAGAAGGTAAATCGGAGAGAGATTATAGACAGGTGCTGATTGGTTGCACAGATAGACAACTGGGCAAAAAGAGGCCATCTTGCCCGCCGCTAGGTTGGAGATGGTCACTGCTCTCATGGACGCAGACAGACATATTCACAGGCAAGCATAACAAGCATCAAAGACAGACCGCCACACAGAGCACAACTCACTCATCGCGTTTCGCTATCTCAGTTGTTGCACAGACAGAACTAACTGTCACAACAGCATACTCAGGAGCTAGCTAGCCTCCGCCTCCTAGTAATGAAGACGGGCAGAGAATGCGAAAGAAGTTCTGTCTGTCTGTATGTCTGTTTAAATGTCTAAGTGTCTAAATATCTGTTTAAATGTCTATATGTGTGAGTCCAACCAAATAGCTGCGCTTGGAGAGGAAGAAGAGGGAACAAGTTAAAAGATTTTGAGTTGTGTAGAACCTCAAGCCAAAAACTCATCGAAGAAACATGCTAGGATCCCGTATTCCTTCTTCCTGATGGAGAGTATAACAGAACATCGGGAAGTTAGTACTACCTACCTTCTCCAAGTAAAAAGCGCGCAGTGAAATTTTCTATTATACTATTATTTCTTTCTAAAAACCTTTTTAAAACGATGATGATCATCATAATAATTAGAATAAAAAGTGAGACAATAGCTTGCTTGAGCTTGAATAACAAGACAACAGAATTAAATAAATAGCAGCATTACTGTGAAAACACCCAATTCCTGTAGAGAGACTCTGTCGGCGTTGATGGAGACAGTATACATGTGTCATTGCCAAAGATGGTTCAGGCCGTTCTCTAATTTCTAGTACTACTACGTCTTCTCCTGCATATGTAGGCCAGAACACGTCCTTTCATGAAGAGCAAAGCAAAGAAATGAGAAATCGTATTCAGTTTTGGTTGTTTCCGCTCACGTATTTGGGTTGTCCAGGTTCTGCGTGCTTGGTGCCTTTGAGGTCTTTATTCCACATTCACTCACTCTATAGCTATGTAGGTAGGTAGGTAGCTATGTAGGTAGCCAGCTTCTTTGAAGAAGGAAAGGACGACAACCTCTGCCATCATCTTGGGAGCCCTTGCAGAAAGAACATTGTTCGCCACACTTCTGCTAATGCTGTGTAAGCGAGTAATAGAGTTGTGTAAAGGGTGGTGGAGCCTAGTGAGATTCTCGACATGATGAGCCCAGCTCCGCCTCAGTCTCTTGTTTGTTGTTCAAGTGTCTCTCCTGCGTTGTTGCGTTGCTGTGTTGCTGTTGTTGTGTTGCTGTTGTTGTTGTGTTGGTGGTTCTTCTTTCTTTGTGATATCCTGTCTAATCTCTGCTTGACTGCGTATCATGTGTTCAAATGAAGTCTCTCTGTCTGTCTCTCTGTCACGGCCTGTTCATGTATCTATCTATCTACCTACCTCTCCATTCCCCCATCGTAATTCTCCCATCGCCGTGCTTCATTCAGAATTCATGCCTTACGATTGAACCTCAAAGTCTTTGCTTTCTTCTCTTCATCTTATACACTTATACATAGTACAGTCGTATAATTGTTATTGGAATTGTTGAAAACTAACTTGAAGAAGAAAGAAAGAAAGAAAGAAACAAACAAACAAACAATTTGAAAGGCACGCGACGGCGAGAGACCGACTGACACACTGTTGATTCGAGAACTTCATCTTTCCTTCGGGCCAACTGGCGGCCGTCGTCATCACTGCCATCACTGCCATCACTGACCATCGACGGCCATCGATGATCGATCAAGCCCTCCGCCTTTCGATGATCGTAGCCATTACTGGCTTGACCGCGTCTGTTTCTCAGGTTGCTTAGCACGCACGGGACTGCGACAACGCAATTAAAGGAACGAAGGAAGGAGGGAAGGTGGGAGAAACTAAGAGTCCGCAACCCATTATGGTTGGTGCTCCGAATGCTCTCTTCATCCTCGATTATTTTCTCTCTGTTTTCGTAAAAACGCTCGCTCGCGCGTTTCTCCCACCTGAAATCATGAAGAAGGGGCCTGACAAAAAGACGCTTCCCCCCAAACTCTTCCCAATTTCTGCGTCTGCATCGCGAGTCGAGTATATATATGTAGAATTCACTCCAAATGTGAAGAGCTTGACGGGTATTTTTTTTATTCTTTGTTTTTCGTCATTTTTTACTTTTATGAATAAATAAATAAATAAATAAATAAAAATTCGATGTTATTTCATAATTATTGATATCTTAAAATGTTTAAATTAATAATAATAATAATAATAATAATAATAATAATAATAATAATAATAATAATAATAATAATAATAATAATAATAATAAACTGCTTATAATCAATCAGAACTGCGTCGAAATCATTGTAAGGAGAAAAGAAGAGTGCGTGCGAGAAGAAAGGTGAAGAATGAGAGTCGGAGTGCGGCTCCCTCCCTCCTGATGGGCGAGCGTACACAGCAGTGAGTGAGCCAAAAGCGATGGAAAAGCGGGTATTCCCTGGTGGGCGAAACCACGAGGTCCAAAGTTCGCCACGTTCAACAGAAAGAAGCACGGACAATGCATGGGAACCTCAACACTGCCAAGCTCTGTCCATGTCTCGTCTGCTCAACTATAGAGTGCCACGTGAAGAGAGAGAAAGGGGCCCGGGAGAATGAATGAATTTGATGAGCAAAGCATGAGGAGGCGAGGTCAAGTGCCGACCCAGACTACAGCGAATCAGGGTAGTACATAGCACCCATGCAATGAAGCTACTTACTTTGGAATGGGCACTTACGTAGCTAGTGCTAATGGCCATTTGTTTTAACTAAATTTGTCTTAACTAGGCCTTTCCCTTTTTATCTTTAAATTTAATAATAAAAAATCGCCACGGCAGAGTGCTGCTTTCTTGCAAAGACAGCGTTCATCTTCGCCAATGGTTTGAGATCACACGATTTCTTCAAATTAAGGCTTCAAGGCTCACACCAAAGTCTCCACGTACAAAGAAACCCGAAGCACGCCTTCATAGCCATTCAGCTGCAACCGGCCCTTTTTGCGACGATCTTTGAGTTGCCGAGTTCACGGCCAGAAAGAACCAACTTGAAGTTCGACAACTCACGTACCTGGGTAGCAAGCAGCAGTAATTACTACTTACTTAGCTGCGACCAGCAGTTGTCAAGTTGAAGGGGGGAATTAGCTTATGGGCGTGTCTATGCTGAAAACAGAACTGTGTTCGCCTTGCGGATTCTCTTTCTTGAGATGATGGGTTGGGTTGTCCACTAGGCTGCCATAGCAGTTGTAGGGAACGGCAATCAGTATGGCTAGGAGGACAAAAATACAAAATGCAAAAACATTTTACTATTAAAACCTCTTTTCTCTTTTTTTTCTCTTTTTTTTTTTTTTTTTTAATTAATAAAAGAAAGAGATTCTTTAGGTACCGACTCAGCCAGCAAGAACGATAGAATATATGCATTAAAGGCACCCAACTCGAAAACTTACCAGGCGTGGACTTGAAATATGTTCGTTATTATCCTTGCAATCTAATCACCTGCCTGTATTTAATCCCCCCCCGTAGAGTGTTTTATGCATTCCAATTTCTGCAATGGTTTGTGCTTCTCCTCAAGAGATCTTCTTGTGAAGCTTCCTGAGAACTGGAGATAGGGCATCTTCGTGGCATACAGCAGTATCTCTCTCCACTATCGAGGTAAGTCAAATTTGCCTGAGGTAGAGGATCTTTCTTGCTAATACATTCTTTCTTTGCCTCTTCGATGACTCTTTGCCAGTTTGCAGAAAACTCGAGGCATGTCAACTTTAGAATCAGGTCTAGCAAGGAATCCAGAGCGATCGTTCATGCAAACTTGCCAAGGTGATCCCTACTGTGCAAACTCCACTTGGCCTCCACAGGGTAGATTGGTACCACCTGCTACCTACTCATAAGGGAGACTAGGAAACCTGGGTGGTGTCTTCCTCTGAGTCGTGTCTTTGGCGAGAACTAGATATAGAAAAAGGAGAACTGATGATACACCTCTGACTTTGCTTGAACAATCTGAACAAACGAATACTGCTACTGCTACTACTGCTGCCACCCATACCTGGTGGTGCAAAATTGGATAGAGAAGCCAAACGAAAGTTGCCATTTTCCTCCCCTAGACTCCCAAACGAGGAATGGAGCAATAGCCAGCTTTGTTGATATCTGTTAGATGCCTCCACGGGCACACAATGTGTCCCTTCGTTTTAGCTGCCAAGTCCATTGCTTTCTGTTGGCACTAGTACTACTCTACGAAGCCTTAAGTGCCTAGGCAGTGCATGTATGACCACCCTTCTCTGGCTATATAATACTGTCTCCGTAACTTTACAGTAACTGACGCCTAGGTTGATTATATATGTATGTATTTATATAGAGAAAGTACTAGGTTGGTAGGGTCGATTCGGAGTGCCAGCTCCAAGAGTCAGACTTTGACAAATTGAAGAAATTGAAGAAAGAAAGACAATGGGTGATAATACATCGGAAAATGCAAGGATGCTGAACCATGGAGATCCATACAGCTGTATCATGAAGTCATAGATCAATAAGCTTCTCCAAGAACTGTCGGCGACTTAAACGGTGAAGAGTTGGCTTTAAACTCAACAAACGTCTTTAGCATTGCCTCTTTATTATGATCATTAGAAAAATTGGAGATGAAGAAAACAAAAAAAAATTCTTATCATTTTTATTCTTTTTGTAAAATATATAGGTATACTATGCAAGTAAGTAAGCCATAATAGTTGTTTGACTATATCACTCAGATCGAAACTTGTGAAGAGGATTCCGCACGTGGCGAGAGAAGAGCTGGATTGCCGTGTATCACAAAGGGTCTCTCCCTTCCTCGTTGCTGGCTTCTTAGTTGCTCTAGGAAGCGAAGCCGCGAGCGAGTCTCAGGACTGAGAAGTTCAAGCAACCAAACTATGAGGTTCGCGTTTTTCAGCACGCAGAGTGGAACACAATTGCGTTCCTTCCATGGTCCGAGGAGTTTTCCTCCATCGTCAAAGTACCTCCCTATTCTGAAAGACACGACGAGCTCTGGCACTAGCCATTAAGATCACAACCTAACAATTGGCTTGCCATCAGAAGAAAGTAAGCCTCAACTCCATTTGAACTTCCTGAACGCACATGCTTATCATACTCTCAGGTCTCTGCCAGGTTCAGGCTTTGGACTAGGACTCGTTCTCACAGGGCTTAGAGGATGCGTTTGTGTGTCCAGCAAGCACGACTGAGACTCTCGCCGACTTTACTATTCCCCAAGAGGACATAGAGAGGGAAGAACACAGAATAGTTTCTCAAAGGAAACAACATATGAAAGAATCTTGTATACTATAGCCTCACGCTCACACGAACGGCTGTTATCACTATTTTTTGATTCGACCTTCAGGTAAACTGAAGCCCTGACTGTTACGGCTTGCTGTTTGACAAATACTATCGTACTCGCATCTTCTTCAAACGAAAATGAGCTTGTGAAACAAGTATTATATGCTAGCTCTAGAAACATGTGCCTCGTTAAATTTGACCAAATTTCAATAGGCAGAGAACGCCAGAAGATACCTATCATAGTCTGCATTACGAGCATTTCGAAATTATGAGTGACTAACTTGAACAACATGACTAACCACATTAAATAAGTCATGGCTTTTGGTGCTATCTCCTCCAGAAAATGTCTAAACCATCATATTAAACGGTTCTCAAAACTCCGTAGTGCTGTCGGCTCCCTCCTTAAATCCCGTTACTCAGTGCTCGCAACTCTATCTTTCGCGTGGGATCTTGGCATCACTAGCGATGCTGTTAGTGGCGTGCATCCAAGTCCTGTTTGGTTGTTCAAAAGAAATAAGAGAGAAAAGCGCGTGCAAACCAATTCTTTCTTTTAGCAAGAAGCCATTTCTTTCTTTTTCTTTTTTGTTTTAAAAAATGCTATTTTTTAATTCTTTTAATTAAATTTATTATTATTATTATTATTATTTGAAATAATGAGGAAAAACACGAAAGAAAAATGTGGTTTACAAAACGAATTGCTTATTGCCAATGTCTTAGGGGTCAGGAGGATTAAGACAGCTTTGGCAAGTTCTGTTTGTTGATAGTGATGCCTTGGAGCCGCCGTTTTGGCTGCCCTTCGAGAGTCATAGATCATCTGATCTACTTTTATTAAAAAAAATCTGCGTTCATTTTCTTTTCCATCGTTTGAAGCAGTACCTAGTTGGTTAGGACATAAAATGCAAGCAATATTCATCATACGATGAACCATTAGGTCTGCCTAGCCAGGCTAGAGCGTCATTACCGTACGGCAATGGGTAATGAGGCTATGACGCTGTATGACGCTAAGACATGTCCCCCAAATGTACACGGGCACCCGATTGCTAGATACTCACACGTCAGCTCTCAAAGCGCAACCAGTATTGCTCAGTGGGAAGTCAATCTCGGGCACTGTTCCCGGAAGCTTGACGTGGTTTCTCAGGCCCTGATCATGATGTCAGACATCAGTGTCCCTTCGCCTCATCAAGGACATCAGTGACTTGAGCAGGAGCGTAACAACTTACTTGCTGAAGCTGGCTTTGCTTTCGGGCACCGCCTTGGTTTCATAGAGGTGATACGAGACATACCTTATGCGCCTAAGCAGCGATGACGAGCCCTGTGCGTGCTGAAAAGAAGTAGTTAGGAACTAACCACTACTAATACCGCCCGCTACCCACGCGCATACTTGGTGAGAGTTCCTCTCACATCTTTCTTTGACCCAGCAGTTCTATAATTTAAAATAGATGTGGCTTAATGGAGCAAATGAGATGGAATAGAAAGAAGGTATTTTTATTTTATCTGTAATGAGCAAAAATTATTTTGTTAAAGAAAAAATAAAGATCATAGAAAACCAATTCTATAATCATTCGAACTCCGGCAGAGTCTGACCCTAGAGGCTCTAGGTGCCCAAAGAGTGCTACAACAACACAAAGGTACATTTCACTGAGGCTATGGGGACCTTAGGGTTTTGATGTGAAGGTAGTGCATCAGTATTCGTGGGTCAGTACCTAGAGGTACCTACAGTGCTGAAGCCAGTGAGGACATGTTTCTTCAATCACCCACTGACTGCGAGCTGTTCTGTTGCTCGCTTTCATTTTAATCCTTTCAATGTTCAACTTATCACGCCTACAATCTATCTAAGTAGGCTCTGCTTTCTTTGGGATCACCACAACTTTACCTGCTACCAAATTCAATAACGCCAGCATAGTGACTATCATATCTACTACACATAAATGTGGAGGGCACTCGGGAGACTCCCAACATTGTCCCAGTTTGAGAGAGCTCACTCGTTCTTACTCTAGCTAGTTGTAGCCACGTTTCATACATACAAAATACCACCTACGTCAGTACTCAGACACTTACAACCTTGGAGGGTAGTCTATTTCAGTCGTAGTGATATACTAATTCTCTCTGTACCTGCCGCAATGATCTTGGTAACAAGAGATCCCTCCCCTCTTAATTAGCTACTTAGATTGCTGAAGTGGCATAATTTGAAATCAGAGCTGTGTTGATGAGCCGAGAGAACGCGGAGAACTCACAATTGGTAACTACTTTTTAAAATCAGACTATTCTAGTATATTGCCTTAGTAGAATGTATAGGTACCCGCAGCAACGAGTGCTTAGTTTGGCTTCCTCAATCAGGGTTCCGCACTTGAAGACGCTACAAAGCAAGCAAGCAATCAAGCAAGCAAAGCAAACAATCAATCAATCAATCAATCAATCGATCAATCAATCAATCAATCAATCAATCAATCAATCAATCAAGCAATCAAGCAATCAAGCAAACAGACCAAAGAGTATAGAGCAACAAAATACTAATCTAAGAGAGCAACTCCGGAGACTCTCTGTATTCCGTTATTTGTTGAGTAACGAAGATCGTCTCTGTAAATCTTCATCTCCAGGAAATTAGTCTTTACTGTCTTTACTATTTGATTGATTGATTGATTGATTGATTCGCTCATTTGTATTCACTCATTCAGATGGCAGTGGCTTATATTGACTTGCGGTAGCATCAGAAATTCGAATGTCGCACGTCGCACACGAGAGGTGTCGAGCTGGTCCTGAATTCCGTGACTCGATAAATGCTACGCGTTCAATCAATCCTGAACACTTATGAATGTATTATTTACTCACTTACATGTTATAAAGCACCACTCAAGTCTACTAATAGGGACCTGGTTAGGCTGATGGGTAGGTGGGTATAGGTAGGCTCTTTGACGCAAATCTGTGCTTTGGCAATGACCAATTGACCTCTCACTCGGTCAGATTGGTTCTCTTCGCGCGCATAATGCATGGCGATAGTGAGTCAGCTCCTATTTAGCGATCTCGCAAAGCCAGAGCTATTCCAGCCATGCCGTCGTCAGGAGATACGTACAGTTAGTTGGTCAAGGACCTCGTGGGTTCTGCATGACGTTGGCAGCGATTGAGCCAATGCGAGCGACGAAGAGAGATCTAGCGAGCTCGCTGTCAACTACGAGTGTTCGCGGGCCCGTTTGAGTTGTCTGGAGATGGATCTCGTCTGAATCGTGTCTAGAATACCCACGCACCTCGAACTGTTTTCCATGCTTGTCCTGGAAAACAGGACTTTTGCGGAGAGAGAGACCTATACTGCTCTCTCTCTCTCTCTCTCTCTTTTCCTTTTCCTGTTCCTTTTCCTTTTCTACTGGGGAGTAGTGTTAGGAATCAGGCGACATCCGTTCCCAAAGCCCACCCGGAGGACTTGGGCGCCTACGACTATTTCTGTTCAAGTGGAATCTTCGAATTGAGTGCGTCAAGGCCACGGGAGAAGACAGATCAAGCGCAGCGCAGCAGCGGATTGCAGGACAGTTCGAATGTGTCTGTGCCTGAGGGGCGCTTCGCAGACCACTTGAACGAAGTAGCACTCTGTGGTTCTCGGCCGAACAAGGTCGATTGATTGTCACGGAGTCGAGTTCTTACTGTTGACAGACTCTCGTGAACTTGGAGAGGCCCAGCTCGTGCAACTCGTGCTGAGAGTGAAGGAGTGAATTCGAGTTCTCCAGTAATTCGCCGCCTGCTGGCTGATGATTAGCAGAGCCATGTACCACGCATGCCCCACTGGTAGGGAAACCCAGTTCTTCTGTTTTCAGGTCATCCATGCAAGAAACCCAAATGGGCAAGGAAAGGAGAGGGAGAAGAACATTCCTGTCGCGTTGTTGCTTTCCAAAGATTAAAAGGAAACAAACAACCCGAAATATAAGTAAACAGATCGTTTTTTATTACTAATATCTTTTTTATTTAAATTTATTTAAAATTCTAATTATTAAAATAATTTCCTGCTACAAGTATTTTTTAATTTTATTTTTTAAAGTGATAATAATATATTGAATAAACGGATTCAACTGATGAGTCAGTGAACCCTTTCGGTCTATAAACCCATTCGAACAAACGGTGGAGGCTGGCGCGGGCCAACAGACTTATTCTTTGAAGCAGCGAATAGGAATCTGGGTGGGTTGGTACGACGGCCTTTTCAAGTGGAGCTTTCAAACTAAACTTTCGAGTTGAACTTTCAACTGTTCAATCTTCTAACACGGCTTACCAGGTATAGGTCCCTCCCCATACTCCAAGTAGTACCTCCATAGGTACGGCGTACATAAGTTTTTATGGTCGATGGTTTTACCATACATATAAAGGTACTACTATTATATATTTTTTATAAGAAGAAGAAGTACGTATTTGAAAGAAATGCTAATAATTATTAATTGAAAAAATAAACACTTCCCACCAACTTGAGGCTGGACGAGCAGGAGGAGAGGAAACGACAATCAATGGAGCCATAATGTTTGAAAAACTAGGAAGCTCCGAGCAGTAGAGAAATATGTTGCAGCAGGAAGAAATTAGAAAACGCGCGGCTTTTAGAAGGATCCATTCGTTTGAAGCTTTAACTATACCGTGCGCAGAGACCTGCACAAACCTGCGACACCTGCCCGCCTACTGCCCGCCTACTGCCTGCCTACTGCCTGCCTAGCCTGGCTGACTGGCTGACTGGCAGTCCTCCCTCAAGTCTCATTAGGATCTTGAATGATAATTTCTTGTTTTTCTCACGTTTTTCAATTCTACGACTAGTGTGGAGGAGAAGGCTGGTTGATTCCCCGCATACGCACTACTTAACATATGCAATCTAAAATTTGAAGCGAGATGGTTCCGCCACTGGGACATATAGAATCTGTCTAGTGGGTGCAATATCCTACCCCGGCCTTCCTCTTGAAAGTAAATAGTTTATTGAAACGTTATATATATATAAGTACAGAATTTTAAAAGTAAGGAAGAAATTCTCTCAGAGAACTTTAAAGGGTATCCACAGGCATCGTAATCATTTTTGTTTTTATTTTCATCTTAATTTAAAAATAAACAAATAAATAAATAATATATACTACCTACTTATCTTGAAATAAAATCAAAGAACAAGAGAGAATCACTCACCTCAATAATTATCGATAGAGGGGGGAATCTTTATCAAATAATTTTTGGCTGATTCTGGTAGAAGTGCAGGTCCGTGGATAAGAGGTGTCCTTGTGTTTTAAGATGACTCGTCGAGTTGGTTTTTGTTACTATTCGGAATTTATCACCGCCACTCTCGATGAGCTCCTCCTCAGTAATGGAGCAAAGATCGAAGACTTGGCTGTTACATAGCTCAGGTTTTGATGCGTTCGAGGGTCGAGGGGCATGCAAAACGTAAGGAACACGCAAAACGAAAGGAACACAGCGTGGATGGGTCCACTAAAGCTCAGAAACTAACTCTGGGGATGTCAAGCCCAGGAGACTAAAAACCCAATGAGTGGCCTTATTGCCGAAAAGAAATGAGGAATCGAAATGACGTCGCCAATTCAGCAACGTTTTTCTATTTAGGCCTCATAAAAATATAGGCAGGCTGTAAAAGGCATATAGTCGGTAGTAGGCCTTAGCTAAGCTTTTACTTGATGAGTTTTCTTGGGTTCCTTCTTCGCAGAGAATGCCGGGGAGATAAATGGGTTGCGGAAGCTGCTGAGAACTGTATGAGAAAAGAAATCGCAGGAGAGTGGAGGTACGCACCTACCTTATGTATCTATCTACCTGCGTGCCTAGTATTTTCGAATGTAATTAAGACCAACGATGAAATTCTTTCTACGCTTTCAACTTGATCTGTGCAGGTTTTTTATTTTGCTCATACAAGCTAGGCAACCTGGCTTTGTTGTTTGTTTCTTTCTTTATTTATTTGCTTGTTTATTTGCTTGTTTATTTGTTCATTTGCTCATTCGTTTCTTTGTCTGTATCTATCTACGTATCAGTCAATCAGTTGTCGAGTTTCTCAGTTTCGAGTTCTCGCATCCCTCCCTCCCTCCCTCCCTCTTGGGATTGAGAAAGCTGAAGTTTCTGCCTTCCTCCCTAGCAGTAGGTAGGTATACCTACCTACCTACTATCTAGTAAGCACCTACCCTCCTAGCTAGAGCTAGATGCGGATTCAGGCAGGCTCTGTCATAGGCCCCTTCATATCATCATATTCGCACGAGTCAGAGCTTGTTCCGTGAAAGAATTTTAATTTTAAAAGTAGGTACGACGACAGCCCAAACGTTGTGGCTGCACTTCAAAATGAGTTGCGGGCAGGAACGAAGTTTGCATCTTGCTGCAGTTGCAGTTCTAGAAGCTATCATGCTTTGACAATGACTGCAAAGAGGGAGGAGTATGCGCAGCAGCACGAGATAAATTCAAATGGCGCGGTAATGTCAGAAAGGTTTCAGCCTGAGCCTTTGGGTCAATTTTTTACAATCAATCCTCTGCTGTGTTTAGGTCGATAGCAGGTGCATTATATATATATGTGTATATATATACATACATTCCTAGTCCTGCGGACTCAGCTTGGAAGTAACAAAAAGGAACTCACGATCCGATTTGCACAGTTTCGGGTTGCGCAGAAAGCCATGAATGAGTCACAAAATTGGTTGGGCTGTGTTCTGCCTATGATCTCGCTATTGCTACCCAGCCTACCACCCAGCATTCTTAGCAGCTAGCTTTAATTTGGGTTTGAGACTTATTTTGCATCTTGAGCAGGTAGTGACTGATCCTTCTATGATGGCTGACTTTTCTTTCCTTCGTGCAAATCACACACCTCTACTACTCACCCATCATGATATTGTCCTTTGTCCTCAACCCTGTCAAAGCCAGCCGTCTTCTTCTTCTTCTTCTTCTTCTTCTTCTTCTTCTTCTTGTTCGAACAATTAAGAATTTTTAAAGGCCATCCCTGTTTTACTTGGTTGGTAGCAGAGCGGCAAATCACCGATCACAACTCACAAACACCCTCTATGGTAGGTACCTCATCTCATTGTGATGGCTCAACTTTACAATCTTTGATGGCTGTCGCCTTGTTCGCCTCATTGCAGAGAACTCGAAGCTTCTGAAAATAGTTTATTTTTAATTAGTCATGTAAGCCAAATTAATTAGATAGTCATCTATGATATCGAATGTCGGATGAGTGCATCATGGGCTCCGAGTAAAACAAAGTGCTTGGCCAACTTGCGTTGCGCAGGTCTATTTGCTGACGTCCTGGAATGAAGGAGGATGGCCATATATAATAACTTGAACTATAGGCAGTTCAGAAGGAGGTGCGGTACCTATTACGAGCAGCGAAAGCAGCGAAACAGCCGTATTTTGATCGTGGAGTTCCATTGCAATGTACGTAAACACCGCACACGCTTCTTATGGACGAGTCCTTTGCGTACTGATAATTAGACTATCTACAATCCTTTTTCTTTTATATGATTACTGGTCAGTTCCACAGGCTACTTCTTGAGATAGAATTCATGGCTGGTTATTGGGGCTTGGAGATGAAAACTGCTGCAGTATTCATTTCATCACCTGTATGGCTGGAATCGTTAATCTGATCAAACCTGAAGTCCAATAGATAGGCCTGTACCGGATCGGCAGAACGGATGCGGATGCAAATTCGAAGATCAACAGACTGTCTCCTGCAACTTGCTGGCAGTCAATGTAACTGGCAGCTTGAAGCACTCAAATGGGTTGCGCCGGCGAGGAATGGGTTGCGCCGGTTCTTCTCCAGAATCACCCTCACATTCCTGAAGCAATCACCAGGTAGTAGGTAATGTGGCAATTGGAATGTGTTTGAGATTGAGGGTGGGAGCGCAACGACGAGGGAAGGCTAGATTCTAGTTGGTGGAGACTTCGGGCCATCGCAAAATGGTACGTTCTATAAAAGAAAACATGGGAGTCTACGTATGTTTGCTGTTGCCTCTCGAACCATGACCTTCGCTTCTTCAAGTTGCTTCAGCTGCTGTCTAGTACCTGCCGAGGTACGTTTCCTATTGTTTCCACAAACACTTCACAACTTGTAATTTGAGAAACATGTTTTAAAGGAGTAGCAGATAGACAAGATACTAGGGAACTGGGATAACCTAAGTTCTTTGATCGTGCTGACTAATTGCAAAATAGACACTTGCAAAAGCTTCAGTCGTTATCTTTCAGTGGCCCATGATTCACAGCGAATCTTTATGGACATTTTCGATTCCCCAAACTTTGAAAACCTAACGATTTTTAATTTTTCCGATTTGCTGGAAAAACTTAACTTTTTTTAAATATTTATAACCGTGCCTGAGGCTGTTCCTGAAACGATTCCCATAAAAATTGATGCAAATCACGGCCTATCCCGTGAAAACATAGCAATACACAATGAATACTCAAAGTCTCTTTGGATAGTCCGAGAGGTCCAATTTTGAAGAAATATTAATTCATTCCATAAAACTTCATACTTATTTACCTACCTACCAATATCAAAGTACTAGCGGTGCTATATCATATTATTAAAAAAAATAAACAGAAGCCTAAAAGTCGATGAGTAAATTAAAAACGTTAGTTGTTTTCGCGTTTTTTTGTTTTGTTTTTTAAAAATGATCTTTTCATTTGGTTTGGTTTGGTTTTTTAAATAATAAAAAACTAAAAATCGAAAGTCAGTGGAGAAAGGACTTCGGTATGGAATTTTCTGAGAAGGAAGAAGAAGGAATATGAAGGCACGACGGTTAAACGCTATGCGACAGACTGGGCTTTCGCCGGCTTTTCAGAAAGTCGTGAAACGACCATTAAGTTTGCGCTTGATGAACGGGTCTGATTCCACTGCCTTCTGTTACATTTCATTTGATCTGATTAATTGGCATCCCTTGCACAGAAGGAAAGGAATTGGCCCTCGTGGGGTTGAAATGAATCATCTCTTGGTCTGATGTCCAATTTCGTCATAGCGGGTCAGGATGTTGCTCAGTTAAAGTGGTTAATGTTTTATTATTTTTAAAAACCGCAGCTAGATTCTCTTTTTCAAAATCGGCGAAGAGCAAAACACAGCAGGGTTCTTTCCTACATAGTAGAAGTAATAGTCGAAACGTACATAGTTGATGTCTGTACAGACGTTGCCCTTGAGTATAGTAGCATATGGATCTGCGACTACATGCTAATCGAAGTCGTACTTAAACCCTCTGGTGTCAGGTTGGTATGCGAATGAAATCCTCGTATTGCTCTTTTAATAATGTGTCCTCTGAATACTCTTATTGTTGCTTAAGGCCGGACGAGACTATTGCAAGCAAACGGTGGAACTCCTTTTTATTTATGCCTTTTCAGCAAGAACAGCATGCTAACGCGCAACCACTTCAACAGTATAGTGGCGTCTAAGAAGAGCATAGTTCTTTAATTGTGCAGTGTGAGTTGTTCAAACTTCATGATAGTCGAGGAGAGTGAACAAAGTAATGAAAATATAAATTGACCGACTTCTTCTAGCTAGAGCTATCTCCTTGAGCAAGCCTTGCGAAGATTCGCGATTCTGCAACCGACGATAGAACTTTCGTTATGACATCGCCTCATCCGTCCTTAAAAGCAAGAGACACAAATTAGGAATAATAGGTTTCTCATATCGATTTGCTGCCGACCACTTTTGAGAGCGTGTGCGAAACTCCTTGAAAAATCAAGATAGCCAGAATCGTCTTGCAGTTTGTCACATTCGCATTAAAACAACCTTTCACCTAGGAGGCTGTTAACTTTAATGCATACTCTGCTATAAATGATTGCCCAATTGTTACACAATAGGGGGGAGGAGGGGAAGAAAGACACGCTCACTAAGTCTAAGAATTTGCATTTTCTTACGTTCTCGTTGAAGAATACCACATCGAACGTTTGACTTTAATCTCTTGAGAGACAATGCTGCTTGCATCAAGTTCTATCACTTTTCACAGTCAATGCCTTCCTTGCATAAATATCATCTGAGTGCTATGTTGTGGTATACTTGCGTAGAAGGATTACAAATGTAGTTTCTGACCACTGAGGGTACTCGAAGCTTGACGAACAGGTTGTCAAGGTTAAAGTCATAACTCTCGATGCATGAACTTGTCGGGCCGCAATGGTTACCAGGCAGAGCATGAGTTATGTTTCTTGAAATAGCTACAGAAAGTCAGGACTTGTAAAGCTAGAGGTAAAATTCGAAAGACGAGAATATAAGGGTCTGAAGTTACAGTAAAGGGGCATATGTTAAGAAAAGAGGTGGCCTGTTAACACACAATACTAGAGGTCATTATAATCTCAACGACGTACTTTACACATTTTAGATTCATTCCTACCTAATGGATCATAAACAATTAGGTTTCCTCATCTATCCTAAACGATCAACTCTGTTTTTGGCTAGCTATGCATCTACATCTTATGCATATATATCAAAATGTCAAGCACACACCTAGTCTTAAGATTAAGTAGAGAAGAACCATGTGCATTTTTGTGAAAGTATATTAGTGTCCTTAGGGCTTATAGAAGATTGCCAAATGTTCTTTCCCTGCCGCATTTGAAAATACCTTCTGAGAATTTATACAATAGCGAAAGGTTGACAAACAAAGATGCAATCAAAATCCTGAGGTTGAGAATTGCAGAAATTTAATCTCAGATTAGCCAGAGGTAGACTGAGGAGACGAAGGCAAAGTGCTTGGAATGCATGATATGACATACAAACGCATTGTGTACTTAGGCTTGTAGAGTCAGCCATCTGCTGTTTTAGGATATTAACTTCAAGACGGACTGATTCAAATTCTAATCAGGAATTAAGATATAGTTCATTTGTAATACACAGAACTAAAGGGAGCCTAACCTTGTATCCTCAACTACTAATAACGTGAATTTGTAGTGCACTTTTACATCTTAGTTCTCTTGATCTCACATCTTTGCATTTGATAGTCAAATTCTTCTCACAAATCATTCCTTCCCTAATAGCTTCGGATTTTATTGGTATGCCAAGGAACCTGGCAATGCTTTGTCCACATCATCCGTAAATCAGCTATCACAACAGACATATATCCATATAGCTTAGGAAGGCTAATGGGAGTGTTGATTTATGAACTCAAAAGTTGTCGCCCTTAGTACAACTCTACAGATCTTACAACTGATTATTTATACAGATGAAGCATCGTTATGAATTTAGACAGTGCTTAGAGCATCATTTGAGGTTAGGTTTACAACTAATATTCAGATTCAGGCATTGAATTGGTTTGCTTGGTTACAATCTTGATGGGTCGGGATGAAGTCACAGTTCTGATTTTGCAGCTTAAGAACCATCAGATGTAATGTTAATTCACTTCCTGGTATTTTAACTAATCGACATGTCTCAAAACGAATCACCCAGGCTTAGAGCATGCTGCATATCTTTACTATTTTGATTCTTGAACTGAGCTTAACCTTCGATTCTTGATTTCAGCTTTAGCTAAAAAAACCTGTCACCACAACAAACCTATATCATTCTTATGACAAACATCAAGCACGTGCAACGTCAACCTGAACACAACAGAAGGTCTAGTATTAATACAGTACTCTTATAGACTTTATTTGAGACATTGCAGCTCACGGTCGCTTGTACAGTATATGGAATTTCATTCGCACGGTGCAACTGATTCTATGAGACTTCTTACACGTTACAAATGAGTAACACTACATCTAGAAGTTCACTGCGAATCGAGGTTTGGTCTGTCTTGAATTATAATTCTTCTGAACATTAACTATCAGTCTAATGTTGAATGGCTAGACATCTTGCACCTTGATATTTATGACCTCCTACAAAATAGCTTGTATAAACATAGAATTATTTGATTATGCAATTAGAGAGTGCCTTTATGTGAAAAAGGAGTTTAACCTTAAACTATAATTTGCGCCTCATGCTGCTATATTTGCAAAAGCGAATCATAGTCGTATAGAACCCTGTGCCATAGCAATGAAGTGGCCGCACGCTTAATTTATTATTGTTCGGTATGGCTTTGCAAATATCCAGTCTGCTCGAAACTTCCCATTTCGGTTCCCAATGACGAGTTCTACAGCCTAAATTTGAACAGTCGTGTCATTATACTCATGTGGGCTTCCAATGACTCTAACATGCTTTTGAAGGTAGTGACAATATTTTTTCATATATTATTTATGAAATCGTTTCGAGGTGATACTCGACAATTAATCCAGGTTACGTATGACTAAATTATATCTAATGAGCATACAGAGGATGCTTCTATTATTATCTGGACATCAATTATTTTCCCCATAAAAATGAGTTAGTACATATGGGCTTATGAAAGTTAGACAAGTGAGATAGATAGGAGTTCTCAACATGGTTGATTCACATTCCCATGATGAACTCTGTGGTCAATTTCTTTTTGTTTAAAACAGTAAAAAGCGCACGACCTTTCTTGGGCTTGACCCAGAAACAACAACATCATCAGGGACAACAATCCGATTTTTCTTGCTTTGTTACTCGAACTACCAAAGAGGTCGGCCCCATCTAAACTGTCCTGAATTGCCCTGTTTCGGTCTGACTTTATTTGCACGAAGAGTCTTTGAAGGGTTTCTTTTCTGCCCCAATAGCTGAACTCCGTCTCTAAAGTAACATCAGGTCCTCTGCAACGAGCAGTTCTCACAACATCTGATTTATAAAAATTTATTGCGGCTTGTCTTCATATCAGCTTAAAATAGCTGAAGTTGCGTCTATTCAGCTACTCTAATCAGATCAGAAAGATATCTCTAAATCCTCAATGCTTCTCAACATACAATCCCAGCCACCTTAAACATGGGTAGAAGAGTGCACATCTCAAACTTCGTTTTTTTGTGTTCAGGGGATATCTCTCTTCTCTTCTTTATACCTGTTCTGTTCTATTTTGTTAAATACATATAGATCCGTTACTCCACCCAACCCCACTGCTGATCGAATGGGTCGCCCGGACCAAATTGATCCCCTTCACTAATAATGATTATTGTGATTGAAGCTGTGAAGGGTGTTTGTTCAACACATCCATAGATCCGTTGATTAAATCATGAAAATTTGATGATATAATATATTCACCAACACAACAGGTTTGATGTCTAATGTTTGTGAGTTTTTGATACTCTCAACAGGTACGTGTCGGAGTATAAATATTTAGATTCACAGCTTCATTTGTATAGTAATATTTAAAGATATGATTATAGAATTGATGATGATAGTGACGGGCAAAATGGATGGACTCAGTGTCAAGCTTAAAGGACTTACTGAAATGAAAGCTTAAAGCTTAAGCTTCGCTTTGTACATCTCCCAAAAAACGGTCTCTTAAAAAACCTTTCTATATCGTATATGAATATTATTCCACGAACTATTCACAACTATTTAGAAATGAATATCAGATTTGGGAAATTAAATTTTAGGTTTTTTGTTTTGTTTTGGTTTTTTATATTTGTTTGTCAGTGCTGTCGAGATCCTCCACAGGTATAAACAGCTTCACGGATTCATTTGTAAGTCACTCGCTTGTTAAATCTTGAAACTTATCCTCGTTTAACTTTCTCTTATCTTTCAATTTCCTGAACTGATATGCGAAAGTTAAATTAAAATCGTCTCAACGAATCTTCTATGTTGTATGAAAGGGCTTGGGGTTTTCGAGGGTAGCAATTCACAAAGAAAAATCTCTACTTGCTTATTTGGAACAGATCACCGAAGATATTTATATCTTTACTTCTTGCGCAACATGCTTTGACATAAACATTTGAAAGTAGAAGGGTCTACACAGTTAAAACTCCGTTATCTTCAAGTACATCGTTATGTAAATCTCTTTCTTCTTTGCTTGAATGCATTTAAATTGTTCAAGAGCTTTTCGCAAATTACGTGATCACATCCACCATGCCAGGTGACACTCGGACTGTAGCCCCACTTTGTCGCCATAAGAAGAAAAATTGAGAAGATTATGCAATTGGTTAAGATAATCAAAGGCTGATAGCGTCTGGACAACAATGGCGTAATTGCATTAGTTAAAAAGACAAGAAAAAAAGCAAATATAAATTCATGACAGATTTTTTTAATGGTAAGTTTATGTTGCTTCAAAAAGCAGAAGATTTTTTTACTGTTTACGTCATCGGACTAGAATGAGGTTGCAAAGCTTGATTGATATTCCTGATTCTTTTATTGCAGCTTTTTGTTTGAAACTCACCAACTACAAATACATTAAGATTAAGTATTGTACAGATGTTCACAATATGCTGAGATGCAGCATTTTCGTAATAGGAAAATCAAATAGATGATCAATCTAAAACAGCTATAGGAAGAGTGCGCATAGCCTCAGCTTTATTAAGTACGATGGGATGTTTCTATCTAACATCCTTTGGAAATGCTTGCTGTTAACATTCTCTTTATTATTTAAGCAACACCCTCACTACATTGATAGTAAAAAGCACGAGAGTTCTTCCTTTACCATCTCTAAAGTTACCAATAGTACAAGAATTGAGCGCAAATCTGTATGAATATGTTACAGAAGCGGAAAATGTTCTGCATTCAGTGGAGCGATATCAAAATAGAGATGGCAGGGCCTTGTCTAATCTGTTTCTTTCCGGTTAAGCGAAAAAACTTACGTAGGTAGTTTCAACAAGCTATCTAGTTACTACCTATTTACATATCTATTACTACCTTGAGTACTACTAGAGGGAAAGTGACTCTTAATCAGATTATAGCCATTACCGTATAATAGGTAGTACTCTATATCAGAAGTAGTATTGAGCAAGAGAGAGAGAGAGAAAAGAGAAGAAGGAAGCGAAGCAGTACTAAGGCTAATAGAAACACAGAGGCTACAAGGTAGAGAACAGACAGCTTGAACCAAAAGCCGTGGAAGAAGAAGAGAAGACAAAGAAAGACAACCAAACGAGAAGGCAGCTGCCTCCATTGCTTTACTCAAGAAAGGTAGCAAAACGAGACCATTGTTAACGAAGCGAACAGTAAAAAGCAGCGTTGAATTCTGAGGATCCTGGTAGGAAAAGAGAAAAACTAAAGAAGCGAGTAAGCAATCAAAGGAGCTTTGTTTATGGCATGCAGGTCGCCGTACCGAAGCAGCAGCAGCACCTGCACCTATAGCTTGTTAGGGTTCTTATCAAAGATTTAACTCGTCAGTGCCTTGCATATTGCACGAAAGTTTAAAACTATCTCAAGAGAATGCAAAATCTTACTCCATCATCACAGGATCCTGTGAATTTAACAACAGGAGAATGGTTTTTTCGTGATAGGACAGGCATGGTACAAGGACCATATTCAAATGACCACATGAGATCGTCACTAGAAAATGGTTTCCTCTCCGCCCATGTCGCACTTTCGCATGAATCCCTGTCTGGACCATTCGCAAAGCTATCTGCCTTCTTTCCAGATGTAGAATCAGCATTCTGCGGACCTCATCATACTCCAACACAAACTGATTGGATCTCCGCCCCTAGCAATGAAGATGTGTCCTGGTATTTTAAGGATGCCCATGGGGCAATCCAAGGACCGTACAATGGGCTCCAAATGAACGAATGGGCCCGTGCAGGCTTGATTTCCGCTGGTGTTCAAGTTCGAAAAGGATCTGGGCCTAATTCACAATTTGTAAGGAGGTCTGAACTTTTCCCAGAGGGTGATCAAAGCGCCTTTCTTCCGCCTGGTCACCGCTCTTTTCGATCAGGCTCAGCGCAACGTAAAGAACAAGGCCATACTCTGTCTCACTACCAAGGTGTACAACGATCAATTTTACACCAGTCGTCTCACCATCGTGCTCAGCACCAGCACCAGCACCAGCATCAGCATCAACATCCAAGTAGTACCAAAGCGCACTTTTTCTCACGTGTTGGAAAGCATCGTAGATCTAGCTCTGCCGGGAGCAACTTTGCTGGCTTAAAGCAACAGTCTGCTGGTACTTCTGAAGATGCAGGGGGTGCTGAGTTTTCGTTTGACCAAACAAGTAGAGAAAGCCCGGATGATTTTGCAGGTGCACACAGTGGAGGCACCTCAATCTCTTCCGCAAGTGCTGCTGCTTCTCATGTTCGTAAATTTGCTGAGAAAAAAATTCGCGCAGTTACAACCCCAAAACATTCAACAACACATTACAACTTCGACCTTGAAGCCAGTGGACACGGTGGGGCAGGAAGGGACCAACACTCTGGGGCACTAAATTCGAACTCAAATATGTCAATTCACCAGAGGCGACTTCAAAGCATTGGCAAGTATGGACAACGTCAAATCTCAAAGCTTAAGCCAAAACGAATAAATCGTAAGCCACACTCGGAATCTTCTAAATTTGATTCAGGTTCATCTTACACAGCATTGGACAGCGGGGGGGCTTCGACTGAGCAAAACCTTGGATCTCGAAGTGCTGCGTTCTCTCGTAATGATGGCGTATATATATCACATGACCCATACGCATATATGAGTGACCCGACTCAAATTGGTGAGCATCAGACAGGAACTATGGCCCCATTTGAACGAGTTCTAACGGATGACAGTATTACAGAGCTTGATGATGGGTCTGGTACATGGATTCGAGATGATGATGATGATGACGACGACGACGACGACGACGATGACGACGATGACGACGACGACGATGATGATATCAACGATGAAGATGACGAAGATGACGACGATGGTGATGATGTCGAAGGTGACATAAACCTACGGAACGGCGATGGTCCCAATTATGACCGTAACCAATTTCGCTTGTTCAAAACTGAAAAGAAGTCAGAAGGGCATTGGGAAAACAATCTTTTTAATGGAACGACTCAGACTACTACCTCACAAAATCGTCTTGAGGGAAATACTTACCCGAACGGAGAAGGATTACTTCATGGTGAGGATGGTGAGGATGGTGATCAATCAACAAATTTAGAACATATAAGGGCGGCCCTCCAGGCTGAGAGCATTGCTCGAGCCGGCAAAGGTCGTATAGCACAGCAACATCAACGCCAAGCCTATGGAGATAATCTTTCTGACTCAGAATCTGAACAAGACTCATTCTTGTATTCAAACCAACGTCTTGGACATCATGGATTTCCTCAAACTCCAATGCTTTCGAATGACGCCGTTACAGATCACGTTCATAACTTACTAGGTTCATTTCGCTTTAAGCGCGGCTCAACTCTGGGTCTACGTTTTGGAAACAACAATCACAACAACTCTGCGCATAGCCTGGGAAGTTCAAGTGCCCCTCAGACTGGTGGTGAATGGAACAAGCCTTCATCGTCTCTATTCGTTGAAACGCAGCATGGTGTAGCTTTCCGCACGGGACGTGAGAAACACGTGATACACCTGGAGACCTCACTTGCAGAGCTGCAAGATGAAAATTCCCAATTGAAGTCCTACATTCGCCAACTCTATGCATGTGTCTCAGCAGAGCATCCAGAGCTTGCTTCTAAGCTACCTCGTCCACCAGCACCTGTCCGAGCGACTTCAGTTGGGATCGCACCCACATTAGAGAAGAACCAGTCCTCATTACCATTAAATCATGATACGTTGAAGGGTAGTGTTGGAACCGGGACTCATGGCCACGATCAGTGTCATGCAGAGAACCAAAGCGAGTTAGAAAAGACAGGCTCTGCGGACAAGGGCCACTTCACTACTAGGTCTAGGCCAGCCATACCTGCGGATATTTTTACGTCGCAACACGCTGCAGCTGATAACCGTGTTGCTCCCCCCTCTCAGCACACACATGCAGAACCGGATTCAAGTCGGGAAGAAAAGCCGGGAACCTTACCATCTTCTACTGCTCAGGAAGCAGCCGCAACTAAGCAATATCATTCAAAATCGAGGCAAATGCAACATGAAAATGAGGGTCAACCGAATGAATCTAGTTTCGCATCATCATCTTCCTCATCAAGGCGAAGTGACCTAAATGGAAGTATGAGCATACCCGCTGGAGATGATGCACTGTGGGAGGACTTTGTTGTGGTTGAGTTTGACAGGGATTCACCAATGTTGCGAAGAAAGGTTAATGCATTTGGAGAAGGGGTAGAGGAACTACGAGGTGAACTAAAGGAACTGATTAAATCTTCGTTTTCGTACTTGGAGAACTGCCAGGGAGAATTAGAGTCTTTGATGGGATATGCGGACGAACTGAATCAACCTGAAATTCGCAAGCTATCCCCACTTATCCATTTGTATCACGAGCTTCTTAAATTTATTGCTCAGCTCAGAGCTCGCATGCTTCACGACCTGCAGAGCAACCTGATCTTCAAGTTTCAAGACTTTCTAGAAAATGATATCAAACAGGCGCAAAGCCTTAGACGCGAGCTACAGCGCGCGCGAGACCTCTATGAAACTTTAGAGGGTAAGTATATGCACACTCGTCGACCGAAAGGCCGAACTGGTGTTATAGGGAATGTTGGTCGAGGCCATGACAACGCCGAGAGTCAATTGTATGGAGAACTTCAAACTGCGAAGGCACGTTTTGAGCTTGCACGGTTTGGCGTCGTGCAACAAATTAATCAATTAGAGACTAAGAAGCGATTTGTACTCGTTGAGCATACGGCACAAGCAATTGATGGGCTCATGTCTTACTTTCGGCAAGGATATCAGCTGCTAGCAGCCTACTCTGGGGTGGTGGAGGATGCTCGAGCTGATATCGCAGGTGTTCACGGAAAATTTGACCTGATTGTTGAGAAATGGAATGAGAAGCGGTTGCAGCTTGAGTCTCAGCTTCACAGTGGAGCGTTTCCGTTTAAAAGTACGGAGCGGCGTAAGCGAGACATGTCTAAACACCATGAGAAAGTGGTGGTTTCGTCGAGTACATCTCGAGCCTCGCACGACCCGCTTTCAGTTCATGAAGGCTATTTGTATAAGCGAAGCTCAAATGTACGAAAGCAATGGAAGCGCAGATACTTCGTCCTGCGAACAGACAAACTGCTGTATTATCGGTCTTGGAAAGATGTGAATCCTCAGCCTGTATGCGATATCCTCCTTTGCTCTGTACGCAAGGTTGCAAATGCTGAGTTTAAGTGTTGCTTTGAGATCCTCTCTCCGAATAAGCGGGCTTATATTTTGCAAGCAGTCAATGAGCAAGAGATGGACACCTGGATTTCAGCAATCCGACGCGCCATTGAGATAACGCTAGCTAAGCAACAACAACAGCGCCCATCAATGTCAAAGACAACAGGCTTACATGATCCTGAGGTGAATCGATTACTAGAGTTGAACCCCACTTGTGCCGACTGTGGAGCGGAAAAACCTGACTGGGTATCAATTAATCTTGGTGTCTTGGTGTGCATTGGCTGCAGTGGAATCCATCGCTCACTTGGATCCCATATTTCGAAAGTTCGCTCTTTAACGCTGGACCAGCTGCCACGGTCACAGATCCGTGTTTTGCTTCGGCTGGGCAATGTATCAGTAAACCGTATTCTGGAGGCTACTTTGCACCCAGAGCGGAAGCCCACTGCTGATGCATCTCGTGACGAACGAAGTAACTTTATTCAAGCGAAATACATCGATCGAAAGTTTCTGGACCCGACAAGTAGAAATGACGTGCTGAATCGAAGTGATGGGTTTGCATTTGCGCAACTTATCGATAGCGCGCGAAGCGATAATCTTGAGAATCTGGCCCGATTGATCCTTTCTAGTTGCCCGATTGATGCTAGCGTAGACGGCGAGACGGCACTTCATGCCGCATCACTTGCAGGTCATGAAGATTGTGTTGAGCTACTCCTACTAAATGGGGCAAACCCTGCTGCTGTCAGTTCACAGGGCTATACACCTTTGCAATTAGCACAAGAGGGAGGTCACGCTGACGTGATCGTCCTGTTAGAGCGCATTTTAAAGACAAGAATGCGTCCCGGATCCCTTCATTTGAGCCCTACAAGTGCAGGGGCAGCGAATTCCCAGTCGTCACGCGTTGCGCGAGGTGTGGCAGGGCCGAGCGTGGATACGACCTTAGGAGGTGATTATAGCGATTCTGATGATATCCCATCCCTGCTAGATCCCACCACTGTACCTCATCATCGTCCTACACGCTCGGCTCCATCGTCTCCTGTGTATAAATTAAATGAAGACGAAGTGGATTTACTTGGCGGTATCTCAAGGCCGCTTCTTCCGACTGTAGAGGGCCTTCACCAATTATCATTTTCATCTGGGATACACGATAACTTACATCTTAACCCTGAGTCTATCCCATCCCCTGACTCAAATAATTCGAACACGTCTATTTAACCAGAAATATATCGTTTAATTATTTGTAAAACAGCAATATATTTTCAAAAGTAAAGTCTCAATGGGTTTAGAATATACACACACGTTCTGGCTTGTGCTTTCATCAAAACAGGGATGCCAATACTTTATCTTGATCATTTGAGCCAAAACACTCTCTACCACAATGGCAAATATGTTGTGTTTTTGTTTTTCGCTTTTAACCTAGCTGAGCTAACAAATGCAGATACTTTATAGCTATAGATCTTCGCTTACGTATTCGCAAGAAACTCATTGTGCTTGTAGAAGAAGAAGAAAAAAGCAAAGAAACAGGCTACGTCTTCCTCGTAATCTAATAACATATGAAGCTATCAAAGAATAAATTAATGCTTGTACCGCCACTCTTGTTTTGGTTTCTTTATGTTAGTTTGCTAATGGAATTTAATCAAGAGTAGGGCGATGCCCTGGAGTAAGTACTAGAAATGTAGAACAAAAGTTCGCGCCCATCACTATACAGAGACACGATACTTTTAGGTTTAGCGTTGGCAGAATCAGTTTCTGGGTTCTAGTTACGATAAAAAGCTGTTCTGCAAGAATTTCCAGGTAGGTCAGCCTTGCTGTTGGTTTTCTCCAGACAGGTAAACTTTTAGAACTGGACATGTTGTAATAGGTTGCTTTCCTTTAATTTATGTAGTGTGGTAAAGCTTGGGAGAATGTAATAAGAAAGATCCTTAGAGCTATTGTACTGAATTGTGTATATTTTAAAGAAGACAAAGTTTTGATGAAAATGTTCTGAAAGGTACCAAGCTTCACAACGAAGACGTATATAAGGAACGCTCTGGAAGAGCCCCATGAAAAAGTGCGTTCAAAGTAATTTATTACGACGCATAAAATTATGTTCCGAATACAGAGTAGATAATGCGATGTTTCTAGATATGGTTTAGAGGAATGGGATTCGCAAAGTGAAACTTCGCTTGCATTCTATATTCAAGTTGTATAAGGGCATCATCACATAGAAGCCTCATATCGACAAGGTGATTTATATTAATTTACAATCATAAGCTATAGACCTACTAAACCACCATTTCCCTAGTTTGTCGGTCATCAAGTAAAAATATTCGTCTACAAGAGTACTTCAAGCGTACTTATTTCGTTGCACCAACATGTGCTGGCCTTGATTTCATCTAAATGTTTTCTTGAACTTGGCTTTAGAATAAAGATGATCTAACTATTTCAATACTGTCACCATCGAAGAAGCAGTGATGATATCGAAGGAAGGGTAGTCGCTTGAGACAGTTCTCGCTCTTATAATGTATATAAATTCTAACTTCTTGTTACAATCTCTTCATGTAAATGGCAAAAAATTATACCTCTCATCTATCGTACAGGAGGTGGAATATGTACATCAAACCTACAAACACATGCTCAGTGAATTCTTGTATTATACGTTGCGCTGCTGAAATATTTATAGATCGACCGATAGTTCTAATATTAAAAGAGAGACAGGGCAAAGAAAACCAAGCTTGGCGCTTTAGCATATGGAAAGACATTAATGCTCTTCTCGTCAGCAGATAAGCAATATGGTTTCTTTTGAACGGATATTCAACTGAGCAATTCTGGGAAAGTAGTATGAATATCTGAACATTGTTTACCCTGGAGTACCTGGTTTGGCCCGTTTCTAAGGTGCGTGCTGAGCTCATTAACTGACTGTACAGAAACTATTCTAGACAAGGCTAGTTAAAAACTTGTAGCTATCCATTTAAACCTACGAGCAATACCAAGTCATTTTAGAGTATATGTAAACGATCATCTCGAGATCTATGAGATTAGCATTGCCAACTGACAGGCTGCTGCAACTTAGGGTTTAGGTTTCCATTTGAAGATCACCTCCCTAGAAATAGTCTCGACCAGGGCAACATAAAACATTTAGGACTGAAGATAAAATAAAAATACATTTCCCAGATCGTTAAATTGTTGTACAAGGATTTAAATTCTTTCCCAAGACTACGTTATTTGAACAGGTTTTATAGCCAATCTTGACACAGTTTTCCCAGGACTGATAAACCTCGGAGAATCGATCGAAGGTATTTAAATAGAAATGTTTTATGAAATTGTCTTAATTATAAAAACATAGGCCTCCCTAACTCACTAGCAGAAAAGGTGTCATTATGATTTCTGATCGATTGATTTGCGGTCCTAGGTATCCTACTACTACTGAAACCTTAGGTAACGTCGTGTTATTGTTATTGTTATTGTTATTGTTATTGTTATTGTTATTGTTATTGTTATTGTTATTGTTATTGTTATTGTTATTGTTATTGTTATTGTTATTGTTATTGTTATTGTTATTGTTATTGTTATTGTTATTGTTTACAGTAGCTATTGATTGCTATAAGCGTCCCTGCCCACCCACAGCGGAGAAAATCTATGCTAACTAAACTCCTCCACAACTTTAGTATTTTCCAATTCCAGGTTATCATGAAAGGGAAATAGAAAGGAGGGAGAAAGTTATACACCACCGTACGTGAGTTCTTGTTATACTGGTAACATACTCTCACAAGGCAGAGGTAGTAAGTTAAAAATCTTTAGCTTTGGGAATACTATCACTCATTGCTGGCAACTAATGAGATACAGGATTCTGCCTGGATGGTGCATCATGCACTCCATCTTACTTAGATGTGAGTTGATAGAACTAGGTAGTATGTCCTCCCAACGTTTTGATCAATATCGATCTGTTATGGTTATCGGCTCATCAACTTCAAATTTCCGCTTTGAAAAAGAAAAGAAAAGAAAAGAAAAGAAAACGACCATTTTTTTAAGTCGCCTTACTTACTTTTAATTAGAAACGAAAGAGATTCATTGTCCCTTACAACCTTGCCAGAGACCTTATACACATACTTAGCACCTAATTAGGTGCTTGCTTATTCTAATTTCTCCTAATATTTTTCTGACCAACTTGAATTTTAATGGAAGAGTTAAAATATATATATAGTAAATGTTAATGTAAAAACATGATTATAGTTCACACACCGATTGCTAGGATTTATATTATAGGGTATCATAGAAAGAGTAAAACATTCACTTAATAATAACGGTGGGCGAAATTTCAACTTCTGAGAAATACTCACAGTGGGTGGGAATCAGGGCTAGTTAAAAAAAAGAAAAAAGAGAAATTTTACTATTGTGTTAGAATGGTATTAATAGGAAAAATAGGTATAATGATTTTCTCAAATAGCCAAATAAAATACATAAAGGAAATGTTTGTCTGACTGTGTCTAATTAAATTTTCTCTCTCTTTTTTTCTTCTTCTTTTTCTTTATGCACTGTATTGAAAAGTGGAGGCTGCTGTGATAAAGTTGATGACTTTGGAGCTCCTGAAAAGAGGCCCCCTGAATTTATTAATATATATATATATATCGTCACTCCACATCTTCAAAATACTGACTCATACCTATTTGGAAACTCTGAATGCGGCGGGTCACTTACTTACTACTCCGCAAGAAGTTACTCCAACCAGAAGAAAGACTTTATCTCCCTTCTCTACCTACGAGGCAAACTAACCAAACTATTCTAGCTTCTCTGCTTGCTAATACTACCTACCTATCTAGATATTACTTGCAATTCTTCAACAAATGAGTGAAGAATACATGTAGGTACTATTAGGCTGTTGCATAGTACCTTCCTTCCTTCTCTTCAATTTACTACCTACCTACCTAGGTAGCTAGGTAGGGGTATCATCTAATTACTACATAGGAAGGCTCCAGCCTCTTTCCTCAATTTTATCTAATACTAAAGTAATACTTAGAAAGTGGTATTTTTCTGACTGATGATTAGATTTTAGAATATCATTATTATTGCTATTGTTATCACTTAAATGTTTGTTTTAAAAAGAAAGAGAAAGAGAAAGAACAAACATCTTCAATAGAAAGGAGCGTTCAGATAAAAAAAGACTACTCCTTTATTTATTTTAGTAAATCTTTAATTACACTGTCTAATAGACAGTCCTACGGTGCGGTCATAATTCCAACTGAAATTGAGCACTTCTAGATTTACCCCTTAAAATAGCAATGCTTCATTTATATATTGAATAATACTTTAAGGAGGAAGTGTGGTTCATAAAATATTCCTGACCAAATGAGCGCCTGATACTTCAGGTAAAAAGGTACGATAGTAAAAACAGTAGTAATTTATACCAGAGGTTTATTTGAAATGTTTTAAGAAAAAAAAAGAAAAAAAAGAAATAACCAAAAACAAAAATAATCTTCTTTAGGGCAGGTTTACCACCAAAGTGGGGGTTTCTTAGTATTTAGTTGCGATTACCAAGGCAGGTTTGCAGTCTCTCCAGCTAGCTGCAGATTTTGTTAGTGTTTCTTCCACTCTCCATTATCCGTCAAGGCACGTACAATAAGTTTCTATCCGAGCAAAACTCAGACAAAAGTTCTAGCCTATGCGTATAAGCCCATTCAATTAACAATGCTTGAATGGCCAAGGCAACACTCTCTCTTCAATTGTTGTTTTAGTGTAAATCCTAGCTACCTGGTAACAATCTTCTAGAATGCATAGCTACTAAACAGCAACAACGAGCCGAAAGAGTTTCGTTACCCCACACCGAAGGTATAAGAAGCTGAGTACAAAAGCCCTAATCACCACAGCTATTATATTAGTCCAAATCACCGATATTTGTGTGAAATATTACATAAGGGGAAAAGGTATTCGAAATTTAACTTAAATCTAACTTAGAACCTAGAGCTTGATGAATATGAAAAGTTAAAAGCAAGATACGTGTTTGTATATATGATATATGTTCAGTTCTGAGAATTAAAATCAAATACTTTGTTTATATTCTAACACTATTACGTAAAGAAAAGCGAAGGTGGTATTGTATAAATGCGCGTACTCCATGACTTTATCATTTCTATATGCTGTATCGACTAGCAATGACCGCCCTAATAACAGAAAATTAGCCCCACTAATGGAAAGCCTTGACCCCACAGTGCAGCTTTGAAATTTTATCCCGAAACAGTATATCCCACAGCGGAGTTTGGATATATTATTATTTACTGTTTTGTTTTCTTTCAAATATCTGAATTAAAAGGAAAAGGAAACAAAAAAGTGATCCTCCTATTTCTGAAACTGAGCGACCAGCTGACAGACGTGCATATAAATGTTTACTGACAACTGGGAAAGTTAGGGAGATATGTATAAGGACATATAGACGGACAGACAACATCTTTTGATGGGCTACCTGCCTGGTTTTCCTGCTTGCTGCGTGATTGATTCTAGGCTGCCTCAACTCCTGTCTAGCTAGCTACTATCATTGCGTTCTCGCTGTTTTTCTGCCGATTTGCCTTTCCCTCTGCATGCACAGACATTAGGAGTCATTTAGACATTCGAGCACCCAGTCCGCCAAGTCACTTGTTGGCGAAGGGAAATGCCATCTCAGATACGTAGAAACCCAGTATCTAGTTACCGACATAGATAGCTAGGTACCTACCTACCCACTCTCTTCTATCATGCTGTGTCGTTCTTTGTTTGTTTAGAAAACAATCACTCAGAACGTGAGGAGCATGAATCAACTTCGTCTTATAATTAGTTACTTTCTAAAATAAAAAATATAGCAAGTTCTAGATTAGACTCAGTGTCTATCTATCAAACTATCATCGTGATCACTCTAGTCAGAGCCTTTAAACCCAAGATAACTTTTTTCAAATCGTACTGGCATGTGTTCAAAGAGAGCAGAGGAGTAGAGATGGTCAACTGTGTATATGGGCTCATTACACTTCTCCAGAATTATTTCACTTTCCAAGGAAAGTAAACTTAAGATCAACTGACTGGTGGGTAGTAGTAGGTAGAAGAAGAGAGAGAGAAATGAAGATCTTCTATTGAAGAGGTGAAAAGAGGGATATCGTCACATATACTCACTAGAAGGAGAAAAAGAAGGCAGAGCAAACCAAGGTCTTTGGAAAAAAAGAAAAGAAAAAAAGGCTGGATCAGAGAGATGTCAGGGCGCACGGAGGAGGAGTGGAGATGAGATAGTAAGGATAGGAGCAACTTCTTTGTCAAAATGTATTCAATCCTCATGGGCTCAGAGTAGATAGTTCCTCCAGGCGCGGCCCCACGCGCGCGAAGATGGGGCTTTGCATGCGTACTCAGTAGCGACACAGAGGATAAATCGGAGGATAGGGAGAGGGGATGAGCAGCAAACGAAGACGAAACAGGTGCCTTCAATCACCCATACATCGATACCTGTTCAGAAAGTTTTTATTTTATATTATAAACTAAAAGCGTTTTTAATATACTTACTTTAAATAGGTGAAGTATTAAAATAGTTATGACATATATTTATGTATTTGTCAATATACACACCTATCGGAATGAAGGAGCAGTCTTTAGTTTTGCTGCCTAGATGCAGCTAAGCAGGAGACTGGGGTATTCCTGGCTCAGTCGCTCAATGCAGGACTGAGGTATGATGTGTATGTAGCCCCCATCTCAGGTTCGAAGGTTGGAAATCACGGAAAGGGAGATTGTTGTGTTGCATGGGTTAGTGTTTTTAAATTAAATTAAATTAAATATCACAGTGAAAATAGTACTATTATTATTATTATCAATAGAAAGTGCCCCGTACTTATTCTTTTTAGTAATATAGTGATATTAAGGCTGGGCATTACTTCGTGAGGGAGAGTGCTACATAAAAGCCGATAGGATTATGCGGAAGGTGCTTCATTACGATTCTACCTGCTAAGGCAGGGTATCTCTCATTCTATATTTCTCTAGTGTACAAAATTACCAAAAACTGACGCCAAAATAATTAAGAGGGGAACCCAACAAATCATTTTTAAAAGTGTTTATTCTTATTTATATAATTAACACACGTTATATATATTACATAATCAAATAATTAATAACGCGAGGAATCTTTCGAAGTTTACAATTCAATTCGGAAGACTGAGAGACTGTTAGGGCCCATGAGGATATGGATATAAGAAAATAAACTCACTAAGTTTTAATCGATAATCTGTTTATTCAAAATAGAATCCTTTTATTTTCCCTTCGCAACCAAGAGCTGTGCAAAGGGTAGGCTAATAGTTACGTAGGTACCTACGGTACTATTGCAAACTAGATGTAGAGATAGACGCGTTGAGGCAGATCACTGTGTTTATCTGCCAGTGTCTCGAAGAGGGTAGAAACATTATCGCTTATTAATGGGCTATCAGCTTTCGGAAACTCAGCGGCAAATCTTTACATCAAATTATATTATTAAACAAAAAGTGAAGATAGCTTCTGATTTAGTGCGCCAAACATTAGTCTTGACCATTGCAGTGGTCTATCATGATGTGTATAGCCTGGTTCTTCATTCTTCTGAGAAAACTCTTGCTGTTTTTTAAATAAATATATATATATATAATCAGCATTGTTTTCTTTCTTAGCAAGGGTCTGTCCATATTTGTTACTATAATTAATATTTCCAAAGAGTTAAGAGAATATGATACCCGGTGCCAAAAATAATATTTTATACTACCGGCAATACCAGTACTACCATCTCTAAAGAATAAATAAATTCAGAGTCTTAGTCTTTTTATTATCTGAGGAAGCGAGTAGTCCTTTCTTCTTTTAAAAAGATATATTAAAATTTGTGCTATGACTCTTCATCACTTTGAATGAATTAAATTTAATTTT